>JADFDV010000093.1:1322791-2522791 GCA_019097775.1 Moniezia expansa
GTGGACGTTATCACGGCGTGCGTGTTAGGTTTTGTCCCCATTTGGGCAAATTTGGCAGGCAGCTGATGCAGCTCTTAATACTGTTATTTTGTCTACCATGCTCGTTGCATTCAATGCAAAGATGGCGCTGTGCAGAAACACATGGGGCAAAATGTGAATGAATCTGGTCTTTTTATAATATTTTTGATTTCTGCTTATTTTGCAGTAAATTAGGCTCAAGATGATTTAATTTATCTG
Source organism: Moniezia expansa (assembly GCA_019097775.1). Classification (NCBI taxonomy): domain Eukaryota; kingdom Metazoa; phylum Platyhelminthes; class Cestoda; order Cyclophyllidea; family Anoplocephalidae; genus Moniezia; species Moniezia expansa. The sequence goes on from JADFDV010000093.1 coordinate 1,323,029, forward strand.
CCACCTGTCCAATGCACTACCGGCATAAAAGTACAAATGACATCTACTATAGAGCACACGCTATAAACATTTCATTGACGACGGTAAGAAGAGATCAAACATATTTTTTGAGCTTTGCTTTCTATTTATAGATATTGCTCTTGCTTAGACATTACTCCAGAAAGCCTGATTTGGACTTATAGATCATTTTGAAATCGAAATCGAAATGTCTGGTCACACTGACTGAAAAATGAGTTTTCATTAATTCTGCAATTGTGCTGGTTTCGGGAGTATCTGCAAGATAATAACAGAATGGATTTTCGGTATTAGCTCATAGATATTCATGTGTTACCTAAAATAAAAAGTGTGGAGGAACTACGAAAGGACTGCCGAAGCCTGATTCCGTAAGTCTTATACAGGAAAAGATGATGAAAGTGGACAAAAGTCTGACACTCTACATAATTGAGAGCAATTTTGAAAATGGGAAAACTGGGAAAACCTCACATACAAGGGATTGGACGCTTCAATCAATATTAAAGATGCGAAAGAAATATTCAAGAGCACTCCGACTCATGACTACCTGATCCAAAGGCAAGCCTTAAAGTTCAAGATGATAAATATACACCTAAATAGATGGGAGAAAGGCAACTTGATATTGTCTATACTAATGCAAACTGCCGCAGATACTTCGCCACAACAAAAGAGAGCGAAGGCTAAGTGGCCTCCTAAAGACTGCCTTAAAAAGATGCAATATTCAACTAGGGATTGTCACTCTCCAGTTGCATTTGCCGAAAGTGGAAGGCCATCGAGAAAAGGAAAGGACCAAACGCGCAGTAGAGAAGGTAGAAGTACTGAGCAGGGTGGAGGAGAAAGATAGAATAGAAGCCACGAAAAACGACTACGAGAAAAGAATAACCAGCGGGATAAACTACACAACTGCTCCATCACGGCTGCAAAACGTTTACTCACACAAATGCTTGCCTACCAGAAAAGAATACTGGTTAAGGGCAAACAGACGAGGACACAAAGGCTCATCGAACACAAACGACACTAAAATGGCAACTGAAAGATGAACTGTGTGCCGAGGAAGGACCAGGGCGCCAAAGACGTCAATTGACGGTTCATAAGGGGTGAACAGGGATCATGTTAATGGCATGCATACTTTAAAAATAACTGTTGGTTGTAATATATGGAGACTGTAGCTTATCCAAATGTAATAAGACTTAATAATGTTTGCTACCCCAAATTTTTCTATTTAAGTAGTTAGACGTGGTGCTTCTAGATGCATAGAATTTCATAATTGAGCCTAATATGAGGGGTGCTTGTGGGTCAGTATTCTTTGGTCCAGAGACCATGTTATTGGAGTTTTACTAAGCAATTCTATTGATGGAAACCTCTTATTGAAAGGCATAAGTGCTAAATGATATTTCGTGTGATTGTTTCACATGCAGAATACCATTTTCATGTGGTCAAAGTAGTGAGTCAATTGGGTGGGATAAAATAATAGTGGAATTGTGCTATTAAAGCCTTTTTGACTTTTATTTTTTATGGTGAGAATTATTACTTTTGTATTGGATGGAAAGAATGAGATTTTGTTTAATTCTTTAGATTAATTTTTAATTAATGGATGTTGTGTGCTGTTTTATTCTGCATTACGTGAGGGTTATTTGCAATAATTTTATTTTTTTTCTTTCAGTAGTTTTCCTCACGAAAATGAGGGCTATATTTTGTTTTCTTGCAATTTTTTCGCTATTTTTATGTTCCTACTTAATATATGGTATTATATATATCGTGGTAGGTTCTGAAAACTGACAAATCGTGAATTTATGATATGGCACTTTGTCAGGCTTGTAATATTTTTCACTAGGTTTACCTAGCTAATGATGGGGTGCGTTCGGTATAAATTGCACTGAAAACTGTGCATAACATCCGGAATAATATATGCTGATGTGGTGTTCAATTGGTTGAAATCACCGACTCGTCGCCATGCGAATGGCTAGGGATATTTGCTTTTTACTTATGCGCAGCTATCATTCACACTATGGCATCAATCTCGGGAACTGCCTGGGTGTCTCCTTACTAGTAAACCATATGCATAATGCCCATAATGCGTTATTTTCATCTAACTTTGCGATTAACAAACTTTTGCAAGAGCAATCCGAGCGGCGTTGCTATCGTCAAAAAAATATATATCGTTCAAATCAATCAATCAATAAATTATGTTATAATTCAATTTACGCTTGCGGAAGATCATCCTGTCTGGTAGTAAATCTAAGGTCCAGTCTGCCAATACAATTCGACAAAGTTTTAAGTCTCTATTGGGTGAATAAGTGTGATATGCAATTGAATTCTCGAATCTCACGAATTCGTGCAGCCCAATCATAGTACCTCGCTTATACGATTCGACTGCAAACTAGAAATCTATCTTTTAATTTCCCTTCGTTTCCCACTTGTATTCAGCATTGTTTTGCAGATCTAAATTCTAAACAATGCCGGCCAGGCTTGATATTACAAATAAACTTGTATAATCCAAAGTCAAAGCATATTCTATGATTAGTTTTGTTCATTTTGCATAGTTTCACTCATCTATAGGTTGTGGGTATTATCTGAAGAGAAGTAAATAGCTTATCCCAATTTATTTTTGACGATTTTTATCGTTAATATGTTAGTTTCATTAGAATATAGGCAAATTCACACTGCACTAATTTAATGGCAAATGATCAACTGGTGCACAATCAATAAACAAGGTATTGTGGTAATTACATAAGAAGTGTTCATTTTGACCATAGGGCCTTGATACATATGTGAACTTAGGATAAATTATTGCACGCTACAACATGGAATCATGATACCGGTACCCGATGCAAATTCTTTACGCGCAATTTCAGTTCTGAAATGCATACAAGATACATTTGTTCGTTGCCAAACTATTAAATAAGTTATGGAAAACATATGGTTACACACAGATACCCTCATACCTAAAATTATCATTCAATCCAATGCTGTTATATGCCACTAAAAATTTACTTATATATAACATATATTTATATATGAGAGACTGTTTTTCCTCTTTGATTCGCCGTAGGTTATGATCGCATAGTCCATTTTATTGAATGAAATAAAACATTTATTATTTCATTGATCAAAAATTTCACTTAATCTGTACTCATTTTAGAGTCTAAAGTCCTTTACAAGGTGGAATTTCACGTTTTCAAAAATGCAGCTAGAGGCCTGTGCATCACCGAAGACCAATCGAAAATGTGCAATATATTCGGAATCAAACGTGGTTCATTAAAACTAATATCAAGTTTCGATTCTGTGAAGTCACTGAATCAATGCCCTGTCATTTCAACATTAAAACTTGTATTTTTTCATTTAATTTGAGAAGAAGATTTGAAATATTCTCGCTTCGATACCTTTTCACCGTATTTTGTTCACTCATTATGGATTACTTTACTTTTATCACCTTTATTTTTTCCAAATATTTGCCAAATTTCTTCGAATCGGAATGTCCCTGACTTTAAGGTTTTATCGCATCAAATTCTTTGCACTTTGTCTATTGATTCATGTAATTTATTTTTGTAGATCTCCCTTTGCTGAAAATATATGTTTATCTCATTTTCACCGCATTTTCTTGCGTTCCTCTGTTATATTTATGCGTCTCTTTGATTTGTTGGCTTCCTGCACTTCATTCAATAACTTTTTATCTAGTCCAATTTCTCAAGGTCAGTGTTTGCCCATTTTTTCTTTAACGTTTGCTCCACTGAATAAATTGTTTACTTATATTTAATTAGTACAATCATATTCAATACACAACTGCCGTGGCGGTTTATCAGATATCCTTCGTGACCACATACAATTTCGTCGAGCTGGATAGAGAAAAAATAAGTGTGTTCCCTATTGAATAGCGAGTTTGTACATCTTTTTAGCACTGAGAAGGGTGGAGAAAAAAACATCGTCGACATATAAAATCAAAGATAGCCTGGTCACCACCAAATAAGAAGGATCGGGATTAGTAAGAGGATTTATCGATCGGCAAATATTTAAATCAAAAATAAGCGTAGAGATGTTTAAATTTTGTCGGCAGTATATATCAAGGGCTAATACGCAATGTGTAGAAACTCTCCGCGATGAACATAGTTAACTAGCTTCTGACAAGTCAGGGACTTAGATCGGCTTGTCTGTGGTGTTTGAAATGGATTGAGACAGAATGAATGCTGATTTTCTCAATAGATTACACGAGTTCAAGGAGGGACCATGAGGGTCTCCTGAAATTCATAAAATGGAAAGAAAACAGAACCATCATTTGAAGTTGTTGTGGATGCCCAGGAATGGAAGCTAGGTAGTGTAAACGAGAAAAATGGCTATGATAACACGGTTACCTCATGTATACTGCCTGTCCGAGCAACTTTTGAATAATTGCTTATTCGATTCTGTTAGAAATGAACAGTTACAGGGATCAGTTTCAAAGTGGCGTTTGCGAAATTATCTCACAAAAGCCTTTGTAATTACAAGCTCACAAATTCTGTCCTTTCAATCGATAACTATAGCGTTATTTGTCTGCAGTACTTAAGAGTTTGAAGTCAAGCAAATTTAAATGTATTAATCATGTCTTATGGCGTGTTGTTTGATATAGCTGGAATGTAAGAATTGGACAATGGCCCTCATAAAATAAATGATAAGGCTGTCGCAGAAATGGACTAATGCTGCATTTTAACGATCAATTTTTTTAAGATGGAAAGAATAATTGCTGAAACATAAATTTGAGCGAAGACAATCAAAAAGAGAAGTGGGAAAAAATTGAGTTCGCCTAAAAGTTCACATTCTGCTCCACTTATAGGAAACTATTTGTGGGTTTAAACGGGAGCATATGCGGTGAGTTCACAGACTTAAGTGCACAGCAGGAGGGGGAAGGTAGCGAAGGTAGGGCAGAGTCAAGATGAATATAGATTGGAGCGAGGGGGGCGAGGGTACGGGAGAGAAGAACTTTGGTTAGGGCTTGAAAGGTGTAAAATCGAACGAAAAATTTAGAGTGCACAATCATATAAACTCAGAGCCAGGGGCTAGAAATAGGGACAGAAGTGCGAAAATAATCGATAACAAATAAAGAATAAAAGGGTAGCCAAACCACGTAAGAACCGAAATCGAAGTAGTCGTGTCGTTCGGGCCAGGTCGCCGAGGAGGGATCCGCAGTTTCCGTGGGCGGAGCTAAGTGGATCTCGCGGACGCTGAATGGAAACAAAACACTAAAATGCCCACAATGCCCAATGCAAAGCAAAGAAGATTAACCCCAGGCTAAGGCAGTAGAACTCCGCGATGGTCATTTAACGCCAGGGTAAGTATCTAGACCATATCAAATAATTTTTGTAAGTTAAACTGCCGATACAATATTGTCTGTTGTCATAGGTTATGACGTGTATGTCTTAAAGCCAAACCTGTGTACAGTTCCATCTATGTTACACTTGTCCAATAATGGTATAAATAGCAGTAGGTGCCTAGTCTGCCTAACACCTGAGATGAGACCTTTTGGCCTGAAAAGGTTGGGTGAACTGGTCATCACCGTATGACAGGGATCGGGGCTTGGAATTATTCCCCGTGAACGAGGAATTCCTAGTAAGTGCAAGTCATAAGCTTGCGCTGATTACGTCCCTGCCCTTTGTACACACCGCCGTCGCTATCACCGATTGAATGGTTTAGTAAGGTCCTTGGATTGGCGCCATTTTGGTGCCCCGAAAGGTGGCTACCAGGCCGGTGCTGAGAAGACGACAAACTTGATCATTAGAGGAAGTAAAAGTCGTAACAAGGTTTCGTGGTGAACCTGCGGAAGGATCATTACACGTTCCAAATAACTTACCCGCTGCTACCGCATGATGTTGTCAGTGATGAGTGCTGTCGTCGGCGGGCAGTATGCACAATTTACCTACATACCTCTTGTGTAGGTGTGTGTGTACTTTCGGTGGGGTGCCTGTTGCCTAAAACCTGAGATGTGGTATGCCCGGTGTTCCATACCCGCCGGTCCATACCCGGGCGGCAGAGCAGTGCACGAGTAGCCCTCCGCTTGTGTGTGTGTGTGTGTGCGTGTGCGGACTAGGGGTGTGCAAGGCCTAAGACGTTTGGATGGCTTTCAGTCGTGTCGAGGCCGTCCTACGCCCCGCCATGTGTCCAGTTATTTTGCATTTATGTTACACTGTGCCAGTAATGGTAGAATAGCGTAGGTGGTGCGTGGATGTGCAATCGCATCATCATTCTGATAGGGTGATGTGAATGCTTTTGCCACTGTCTGCCTGCACTGCTCTCTATATCTCCTCAACAAATGTGCTGGCTATTGCCATGCATGCGGTCGGGCTATGCACACGCCCGCGCGTTAAAGCACTATTGCTGTTGTGGTGTGTGTGTGTGTGGTGGGGGCCGCCGCGATTAAAAACATGCGCCGCTTACAACTCTGTTGTGCGTGCGTATGCGCAAAACTGTGTGCGGTGGATCACTCGGCTCGTGCGTCGATGAAGAGTGCAGCCAACTGTGTGAATTAATGTGAATCGCAGACTGCTTTGAACATCGACATCTTGAACGCATATTGCGGCTATAGGCTTGCTATGCCACGTCTGTTGAGCGTTGGCTTGAAAACTATCACCGCGCGTAATAAGCGTGGGCTTGGGAGAGTGCCTCACCTATAGTGCTATTATCTACCTCCTCCTCCTCCTTCTACTCCGCTTCTTTTGCATCGACCGACGTGTGTGGTGGTGTGGGAGAAAGGGACAGGGGGAGAGGAGTGTTGGTGAGTGTATGGGTGGGTTGAAGGGTTGTCAGCGAGTAGCAGTAGCAACAATGTGGGGCAAGTAGCTTGTGGTTCTGTGAGTATCAGAGTTCTGCCATGTGCCACTGACAGAGTGGTTTGTTGGTTGGTGTGCGGGTGGTGTGTATGTGTGTGCCACTGGTGCGCACTGGGGAGTTGCAATTCACAAACCGGGCCTAGTGTGGGTATGTGTGTTTGCATGCGTGCGCACGCGCACACATACATTGGTTGTTACTATGAGAGGGCACGGGGCGTGTGTGTAGCATTAAGCAAGCTGGTACCTGGCTACGTGCAGCGAGCGAGCGAGCGAGCAAGCCGTCTAGCTGGCTAAACGCAAAGGTTGACACACGCAAGTGTGCGTGGAGAACCTGACCTCAGATCAGTCGTGAGTACCCGCTGAACTTAAGCATATCAATAAGCGGAGGAAAAAGACATAACCAGGATCCCTTGGTAACGGCGAGTGAAGAGGGAAGAGCCAGCACCGAAGCCTGCGGTAACTTTACTGTTAGGCAATGTGGTGTGCGGGTCGGTTCGCGGGACCGTCACTCCATTCGAAGTCCAGCATTGAGTATGGTTTTCACTGGATTTGGCCCATAGAGGGTGAGAGGCCCGTACGGGTGGAGGTTCAGACAGTTTGACGTTCACCAGACCGACCTCAGAGTCGGGTTGTTTGAGATGCAGCCCAAAGGGGTGGTAAACTCCATCCAAGGCTAAATACTGGCACGAGTCCGATAGCGACAAGTACCGTGAGGGAAAGTTGAAAAGTACTCTGAAGAGAGAGTAAACAGTACGTGAAGCCGCATGCAGGTAAACGGGTGGCGTCAAGCTGCGAGCCCAGAGGATTCAGCTGATTAGGATGTAGTGTAAGCGCGCCTGGTGCGTCGAGAGACCGGAGTAAGACGTGTATTGGCGGTTCATTCCTCTTCTGGGAGTGGGGCGCTATTGGTGTGCACGCACATCTCTCTCTTTGTGTGTGTGTGTGTGTGTGGGTGGATTGTCGTATGATGCGGGTGGGTACGGAGCATGCCGCCCGTGTTGGGTCGCAGTCAGCGATTTTCTCGTGGTGAACACACGACCGGTGGAATGCCAGTCTGCTGCGATCAAGTCGTGTCCCCCTGGCCCTCGCCGCACGCATGCGCTCTATAGGCACTCTCTCTCATACTCTCTTCTTCTTCTCTCTCTCTCTCTCTTCTTCTCTATTTCTCCACTCACTTGCTGTACTAGTTCGCGGGTGAGTGTGAGTGTGAGTGTGAGTGTGAGTGTGAGTGGGTAGGAGGGTAGGAGGATGAGTGGGTGAGTCTGTGTGGGAGCGTGGATGTGCGTGTGTGTGTGTGTGGTTGTATGTGTGTGTGGGTGGGTACGATGCAGGTGGAGTCGGTGGACGGCGCGGTGATGCCTTGGTATTGCCGTGTGTTATCGTGCAATCCATCTGCGATCGTACCCACCCACACACACATACTAACCAACCACCACACACGCACATGCACACGTCTCCACACAACTTCACCCATCATCCTTCCTACCCTCCTACCCTCACACTCACACTCACACTCACCTCACCCTCACACGCGAACTAGTGAGCGAGCAAGTGAGTGGGAAATAGAGAAGAAGGGAAGAGAGAGAGAGAGAGAGAGAGAGGGAGAGAGTATGAGGAAGAGAAGTGCCGATAGGCGTCGCATTCGTGCGGCGAGGGCCAGGGGGACACGATTGAGCGCAGTCAGACGGCAGTTCAACCGGTCGTGTGTCACGCACAGGAGAGAGGAAGATGCACTGACTAGGCGACCCCAACAGACGGGCGCATGCTCCGGGGTACCCAACCTGGACATATGAAGAGCGACAATCGGCACACCCACACACAAACAAGAAGGAGAGAGATGTGCGTGCAAACCAATAGGCCCACAACTCCCAGAAAGGGAAATGAACACGCCAATACAACGTTTTAATCGTCTCTCGACCGCACCACGGCGCGCGTACACACATCCTAATCAGCTGAATCCTCTGGGCTCGCAGCCTTGACGACACCCGTTTTACCTGCAAGCTGCTCACGTACTGTACTCAATCTCTTCAGGTATTTTCAACTTTCCCTCACGTACTTGTTCGCTATCGGACTCGTGGCCAGTTTTAGCCTTGGATGGAGTTTACCACCCCTTGGGCGCAACTCATCCAACACCCGACTCTGAGGTCGGTCTGGTGAACCGTCCAAACATGTCTTGCACCTCCCCCGTAACGGGCCCTCCACCCTCTTATGGGCCAAATCCAGTGAAAACCATCCTCAATGCTGGACTTCGAATGGAGTGACGGTTCCCGCGAACCGGACCCGACCACCCCACATGCCATAACAGTAAAAGTTACCGCAGCTTCGGGCTGGGCTCTTCCCTCTTCACTCCCGTTACCAAGGGATCCTGAGTTTGTTTCGTTTCCTCCGCTTATTGATATGCTTAAGTTCAGACGGGTACTCACGATGATCTGAGGCAGTTCTCCACGCACACTTGCGTGTGTCAACCTTTGCGTTTTAGCCAGCTAATACGGCTTGCTCGCTCGCTTCGCTCGCTGCACTGTAGCCAGGTACCAGCTTGCTTAATGACTACACAACGGCCCCGTGCCTCTCATAGTAACAACAATGTTTTGTGCGCGTGCGCACGCATGCAAACACACATACACACATAGGCCCACGTTTGTGATTGCAACCGCCAGGGCGCCCAAGTGGCAAACACATACACACCACACGCCCACCAACCAACAAACCACTTGTCAGTGGGCAATGGCAGAAGCGCTGATACTCACGAACCACAGCTAACTTGCCACACGTTGCTACTGCACTGCGCGTGACAACGCCTTCGGGAGGAAGCACGCCATGATCAAACTGACCACACTCCTATCCCCCGTCCGCTTCTCGCACACACACCACCCAGCAACATACCGAGTCGGTGCAAAGAAGCGGAGTAAAGGAGGAGATGAGGAGGGTAGAGTAATCGCACTATAGGTGAGGCACTTCCCAACCACCGCTTATTACGCGCGGTGATAGTTTTCAAGCCGACGCTCAGACAGACGGTATGGCAAGCCTATAGCCGCAATAGCGGTTCAAAGATGTCGATGTTCAAAGCAGTCTGCGATTCACATAATTCACACAGTTGGCTGCAACTCTTCATCGACGCACTAGCCGAGTGATCCACCGCCACACAGTTTTGGCGCATACGCACGCACACAGAGTTGTAAGCGAGCGGCATGTTTTTATTCGCGGCGCCCAACACACACACACCACACACACACCCAACAGCAATATGCTTTAACGTGCGGGCGTGTGCATACCCGACCGCATGTCATGTGCAATAGACACACATTTGTTGAGGACGATATAGAGAAGGCAGTGCGCGGCAGACAGTGGCAAAAGCATTCACATCATCCCTATCAAATGATGATGCGATTGCAACATCCACGCACCACCTACTGCTATTTCTACCATGACTGGGAACAGTGTAACTAAATGCAATACTGGACACAGCCGGGCGTAAAAATGACGGCCTCGACAGCGACTGAAAGCCATCCAAACGTCTTATGCCTTGCACACCCTAGTCCGCACACGCACACCAACACAACACAAGCGGAGGGGAACTACTCGGGCCACTGCTCTGCCGCCCGGGTATGAGCGGCGGGTATGGATACACGCGGGCATACCACATCCGGTGTAGGCAGACTAGGCACCCCACGAAAGTACACACACACTCCACAAGATGTATGTAGGTAAGATTGTGGCATACTGCCCGCCGCGACCAGCATCATTCACGACAACATCATGGGGCGGTAGCGCGGTAAGTTATTTGGAAACTGTTAATGATCTTCCGCAGTTTCACCTACGGAACCTTTTTGTACGACTTTTACTTCCTCTAAATGATCAAGTGTGGTCGCTCTCAGCACCGGCCTGGTAGCCACCTTTTCGGGCACCAAAATGCGCCAATCCAAGGACCTAATAAACCTCATCGGTAGTTAGCGACGGGCGGTGTGTAACAAATGGGCAGGACGTAATAAGCCGCAAGCTATGACTTTGCACTTACTAGATTCCTCGTTCACGGGGAATAATTCCAAGCCCCGAATCCCGTGTCATGACGGTGATGACAAGTTTACCAAACTTTTCAGGCCAAAGGGCCAGATCAGGTGTTCGGCAGACTAGGCACCTACTGCTATTTATTACCCTGATTGGACAAGGGTAAACATAATGGAACTGTACAATGGTTTGGCTTTAGACATACACGTCTATAACCTAGGGGACAACAGACAATATGTATCGCAGTTTAACTTAGCAAAAATTATTTGATAATGGTATAGATATACTACCCACTGGCGTTTAAATGACCATCGCGGGTTCTACTGCCTTAGCCTGGGGGTTAATCTTCTTTGCTTTGCAATTGGGGCATTGTGGGCATTTAGTGTTTTGTTTCCATTCAGCCGTAAGCGAGATCCACTTAGCTCCGCACCCACGGAAACTGCGGAGCCCTCCTCGAGACCTGGCCCGACGACACGACATTACTTGATTTCGGTTCTACCGTGGTTTGGCTTTTACCCTTTTAGATCTTTATTGTTATCGATTATTTTGACACTTCTGTCCCTATTTCTAAGCCCCTGGCTCTGAGTTTATATGATTGTGCACTCTGAAATTATTTCGTTCGATTTTACACCTTTCAAGCCCTAACCAAAGTTCTTCTCTCCCGTACCCTCAGCCCTCCCTCGCTCCAATCTATATTCATCTTGACTCTGCCCTACCTTCGCTACCTTCCCCCTCCTGCTGTGCACTTAAGTCTGTGAACTCACCGCATATGCTCCCGTTTAAACCCACAAATAGTTTCCTATAAGTGGAGCAGAATGTGAACTTTTAGGCGAACTCAATTTTTTCCCACTTCTCTTTTTGATTGTCTTCGCTCAAATTTATGTTTCAGCAATTATTCTTTCCATCTTAAAAAAATTGATCGTTAAAATGCAGCATTAGTCCATTTCTGCGACAGCCTTATCATTTATTTTATGAGGGCCATTGTCCAATTCTTACATTCCAGCTATATCAAACAACACGCCATAAGACATGATTAATACATTTAAATTTGCTTGACTTCAAACTCTTAAGTACTGCAGAACAAATAACGCTATAGTTATCGATTGAAAGGACAGAATTTGTGAGCTTGTAATTACAAAGGCTTTTGTGAGATAATTTCGCAAGACGCCACTTTGAAACTGATCCCTGTAACTGTTCATTTCTAACAGAATCGAATAAGCAATTATTCAGAAAGTTGCTCGGACAGGGCAGTATACATGAGGTAACCGTGTTATCATAGCCGATTTTTCTCGTTTACACTACCTAGCTTCCATTCCTGGGCATCCACAAAATCACTTCAAATGATGGTTCTGTTTTCTTTCCATTTTATAGAATTTCAGGAGACACTCATGGTCCCTCCTTGAACTCGTGTAATCTATGTGAGAAAATCAAGCATTCATTCTGTCTCAATCCATTTCAAACACCCACAGACAAGCCGATCTAAGTCCCTGACTTGTCAGAAGCTAGTTAACTATGTTCATCGCGGAGAGTTTCTACACATTGCGTATTAGCCCTTGATATATACTGCCGACAAAATTTAAACCATCTCTACGCTTATTTTTGATTTAAATATTTGCCGATCGATAAATCCTCTTACTAATCCCGATCCTTCTTATTTGGTGGTGACCAGGCTATCTTTGATTTTATATGTCGACGATGTTTATTTCTCCACCCTTCTCAGTGCTAAAAGATGTAACAAACTCGCTATTCAATAGGGAACACACTTATTTTTTCTCTATCCCAGCTCAGACGAAATTGTATGTGGTCACGAAGGATATCTGATAAACCGCCACGGCAGTTGTGTATTGAATATGATTGTACTAATTAAATATAAGTAAACAATTTATTTCAGTGGAGCAAACGTTAAAGAAAAAATGGGCAAACACTGACCTTGAGATAATTGGACTAGATAAAAAGTTATTGAATGAAGTGCAGGAAGCCAACAAAATCAAAGAGACGCATAAATATAACAGAGGAACGCAAGAAAATGCGGTGAAAATGAGATAAACATATATTTTCAGCAAAGGGAGATCTACAAAAATAAATTACATGAATCAATAGACAAAGTGCAAAGAATTTGATGCGATAAAACCTTAAAGTCAGGGACATTCCGATTCGAAGAAATTTGGCAAATATTTGGAAAAAATAAAGGTGATAAAAGTAAAGTAATCCATAATGAGTGAACAAAATACGGTGAAAAGGTATCGAAGCGAGAATATTTCAAATCTTCTTCTTCAAATTAAATGAAAAAATACAAGTTTTAATGTTGAAATGACAGGGCAGTGATTCAGTGACTTCACAGAAATCGAAACTTGATATTACTGTTTTAATGAACCACGTTTGATTCCGAATATTATTGCACATTTTCGATTGGTCTTCGGTGATGCACAGGCCTTCTAGCTGCAATTTTTGAAAACGTGAAATTCCACCTTGTAAAGGACTTTAGACTCTAAAATGAGTACAGATTAAGTGAAATTTTTGATCAATGAAATAATAAATGTTTTATTTCATTCAATAAAATGGACTATGCGATCATAACCTACGGCGAATCAAATGAGGAAAAACAGTCTCTCTATATATAAATATATGTATATATATAAGTAAATTTTTAGTGGCATATAAAACAGCATTGGATTGAATGATAATTTTAGGTATGTTAGGGTATCTGTGTGTAACCATATGTTTTCCATAACTTATTTAATATGTTGGCAACGAACAAATGTATCTTGTATGCATTTCAGAACTGAAATTGCGCGTAAAGAATTTGCATCGGGTATCCGGTATCATGATTCCATGTTGTGAGCGTGCAATAATTTATCCTAAGTTCACATATGTATCAAGGCCCTATGGTCAAAATGAACACTTCTTATGTAATTACCACAATACCTTGTTTATTGATTGTGCACCAGTTGATCATTTGCCATTAAATTAGTGCAGTGTGAATTTGCCTATAAGTCTAATGAAACTAACATATTAACGATAAAAATCGTCTAAAATAAATTGGGATAAGCTATTTACTTCTCTTCAGATAATACCCACAAGCCTATAGAATGAGTGAAACTATGCAAAATGAACAAAACTAATCATAGAATATGCTTTGACTTTGGATTATACAAGTTTATTTGTAATTATCAAGCCTGGCGCGGCATTGTTTAGAATTTAGATCTGCAAAACAATGCTGAATACAAGTGGGAAACGAAGGGAAATTAAAAGAATAGGATTTCTAGTTTGCAGTCGAAAATCGTATAAGCGAGGTACTATGATTGGGCTTGCACGAATTCGTGAGATTCGAGAATTCAATTGCATATCACACTTATTCAACCCAATAGAGACTTAAAACTTTGTCGAATTGTATTTGGCAGACTGGACCTTAAGATTTACTACCAGACAGGATGATCTTCCGCAAGCGTAAATTGAATTATAACATAATTTATTGATTGATTGATTTGAACGATATATATATTTTTTTGACGATAGCAACGCCGCTCGGATTGCTCTTGCAAAAGTTTGTTAATCGCAAAGTTAGATGAAAATAACGCATTATGGGCATTATGCATATGGGTTTACTAGTAAGGAGACACCCAGGCAGTTCCCGAGATTGATGCCATAGTGTGAATGATAGCTGCGCATAAGTAAAAAGCAAATATCCCTAGCCGATTCGCATGGCGACGAGTCTGTGATTTCAACCAAATTGAACACCACATCAGCATATATTATTCCGGATGTTGATGCACAGTTTTCAGTGCAATTTTATACCGAACGCACCCATCATTAGCTAGGTAAACCTAGTGAAAAATATTACAAGCCTGACAAAGTGCCATATCATAAATTCACGATTTGTCAGTTTTCAGAACCTACCACGTATAATATATAATACCATATATTAAGTAGGAACATAAAAATAGCGAAAAAATTGCAAGAAAACAAAATATAGCCCTCATTTTCGTGAGGAAAACTACTGAAAGAAAAAAAATAAAATTATTGCAAATAACCCTCACGTAATGCAGAATAAAACAGCACACAACATCCATTAATTAAAAAATTAATCTAAAGAATTAAACAAAATCTCATTCTTTCCATCCAATACAAAAGTAATAATTCTCACCATAAAAAATAAAAGTCAAAAAGGCTTTAATAGCACAATTCCACTATTATTTTATCCCACCCAATTGACTCACTACTTTGACCACATGAAAATGGTATTCTGCATGTGAAACAATCACACGAAAATATCATTTAGCACTTATGCCTTTCAATAAGAGGTTTCCATCAATAGAATTGCTTAGTAAAACTCCAATAACATGTGCTCTGGACAATCAAAGAATAACTGACCCACAAGCACCCCTCATATTAGGCTCAAATTATAGAAATTCTATGCATCTAGAAGCACCACGTCTAACTAACTTAAATGAGAAAAATTTGGGGTAGCAAACATTATTAAGTCTTATTACATTTGGATAAAGCTACAGTCTCCATATATTACAACCAACAGTTATTTTTAAAGTATGCATGCCATTAACATGATCCCTGTTCACCCCTTATGAAGCCGTCAATTGACGTCTTTGGCGCCCTGGTCCTTCCTCGGCAGCAACAGTTCATTCTTCAGTTGCCATTTTTAGTGTCGTTTGTGTTCGATGAGCCTTTGTGTCCTCGTCTGTTTGCCCTTAACCAGGTATTCTTTTCTGGTAGGCAAGCATTTGTGTGAGTAAACGTTATTTGCAGCCGTGATGGAGCAGTTGTGTAGTTTATCCCGCTGGTTATTCTTTTCTTCGTAGTCGTTTTTCGTGGCTTCTATTCTATCTTTCTCCTCCACCCTGCTCAGTACTTCTACCTTCTCTACTGCGCGTTTGGTCCTTTCCTTTTCTCTGATGGCCTTCCACTTTCGGCAAATGCAACTGGAGAGTGACAATCCCTAGTATGAATATTGCATCTTTTTAAGGCAGTCTTTAGGAGGCCACTTTAGCCTTCGCATCTCCTTTGTTGTGGCGAAGTATCTGCGGCAGTTTGCATTAGTATAGACAATATCAAGTTGCCTTTCTCCCATCTATTTAGGTGTATATTTATCATCTTGAACTTTAAGGCTTGCCTTTGGATCAGGTAGTCATGAGTCGGAGTGCTCTTGAAATATTTCTTTCGCATCTTTAATAAATTGATTGAAGCGTCCAATCCCTTGTATGTGAGGTTTTCCCAGTTTTCCCATTTTCAAAATTGCTCTCAATTATGTAGAGTGTCAGACTATTTTTGTCCACTTTCATCATCTTTTCCTGTATAAGACTTACGGAATCAGGCTTCGGCAGCTCCTTTCGTAGTTCCTCCACACTTTTATTTTAGGTAACACATGAATATCTATGAGCTAATAACCGAAAATCCATTCTGTTATTATCTTGCAGATACTCCCGAAACCAGCACAATTGCAGAATTAATGAAAACTCATTTTTATCAGTCAGTGTGACCAGACATTTCGATTTCGATTTCAAAATGATCTATAAGTCCAAATAGCAGGCTTTCTGGAGTAATAGTCTAAGCAAGAGCAATATCTATAAATAGGAAAGCAAAGCTCAAAAAATATTGTTGATCTCTTCTTACTCGTAATGTAATTTTAGGGCTTTTGAATTGTACTTAACCACTGGGTAACTGAAGCCCATCTTGACCCGTTGCAGTGGAGGAGGCAATAATCCAACCTCAAAAGTAAGAATGAGATATTTATTATGTCTGTTTAATAAGCAGTTGCCGAACTATGTGGAGAAACTTGTTTGAGAATTAATAGTAATGACACGCTGCACATCAAACTCAAACATACCGGTTATTGTGTAGTTTCCGTATTGAAAGTGTAGGTCAAAAAAATAGATCAGAATGAAATTATGAATGCTTGGAAGTTGAAAGCTGTTCTTTAAAGCTGGAAAAACGCATAGAAGAGCCAGTGGGAAGAGATGACACACCATTCTCTCCTTCAAAGGATAGACGCTTCATCAAAAACTCATAAATGATTCTAAAATATGAATTTTGGATGTGAGAGCCTTCTGAGGAATGTGAAAAGTTAACTGCTTTGCCAGTCAGCTAGGCGGTATAAGAGTGGATAAATCAGCACTTCCGAATTGCGATTCTTGTGCGACTTCGTATTTCACTCTTCTCTGTCATTTTTCGTCTACCAGTTCCTATGGACTAAGGACCGCACACTCTTTTCTAATAAAATAGTGGAATGAACGAATGATTTAAAAATTTTCCAATATAAATGCACTTGCAATTGTTTTCAAGCATAAATTCTTAATATTGAACGATCCTGCTGAGCAATTTACATTATGAGTAGTTTTAACAACACCAAATAATAATGGGAATATTATCATAGAGATTGAGATCTTTAAGACTGTAGGCTAGATAAGACTCAACATAGCTTTAAATTGAAAAAAAAATGGTTGCAGGAGCGTCTAATCCGAGAGTTTCCATCTCTCCAGTAGTGCCGATCATATGAGGATGGATTGCTCTTCTAACAAATGGACACGACAGTTTCTGGCAGAAATCAGTCAAGTTATTTTTTTGACTCTGCCCTTATTTCTAGATCTCGTCTTTTATTACTTCAGAAGGTGGGGAAGAACTTAGCTTTTTTTTGGGTATCTAGGTATCAACTACGACAGTTTTAGGTATTTTATTGTCTCACTATAAGATCCAAGTACTGCTTAAAGTATCCCTGATAATCTTTTAAAGAGTAAACGATGGCCTGCAAAAATGGACTATAGTTTGTGCATGACGCCATTTTACTTGCAATAGTCGAAAACGATTCATGTATCGAGAGCTAGGTACGAACAATACAGGTGTTCAGTTTGAAATGCAAGGAGGGAATTCATTGACTTACATTTTTTCCGGAGGTCTGACCTTAAATTCACTGAATTCAAACATCATTGAAGGCTATCCGTTCGTTCACAGTTGATTTTCATAATCATAAGGAGCAGAATAAAATTAATGGCCAAGACTGCCTCAGAGAGTTTTAGAAAAATGAAAATGGAGTTCCATAAAACAAATGGGCTTTCTCGTTGGAAGGAAAAATGGGAATGCGCTATTTGACAAATTGGCGTATCGAGGATATATCGGTAGGGGATGCTAAGGAAGCGATTATGAGCGAAGCAAAGTAATCTAGATGGTATCCTCATTGAATGTCATGCTGAATAACATGGGCCTTAATGCGATTGGTTTTTTGCCTTGTTAACCGATCGCCAAACTCTGCCGGTTAGAGATTAGAATGAGGCAAACAGTAAAAGTCAAAAAATTGCACATTTATTCAAATAGATGGGCAAGTCAGCCATAAGTTCCACTAAATAGCTAAGGCATTCCACTTTCAAGATTCGACCGAATATAAGGTGAACGTCCCTGTTTTATCAGAACATTCATAGAAGATTCATACTAGATGATGTTTTGTAAGTTGCAATGTAGGAGTTCCTGACAACAAAGAGAGCTTTTAGTTATTGAAAATATCGGGAAATGCCTCTGAGGAAATGGCACCCATTGGCTAAACCTCAAAAGTCAGTTCAAGGAAAGTATGATAAACAAGCAGCGGGAAAGTCCTCATCAGAAGAAAATTTGACGTTGCCCCAATTTTAGTGAAGTCCCAGATTGCTCGATAGCCATTCACCAGTGTCACATAAGGTGAAAAGCCTTTGACTTGAAAAGCTGTCTCAGGAAGTGTTTCTTGGCAAAATCTGAAATAACTTGCTTAACTTAGAACAGTTTTCATTATTGGCAAATAAACTTGTTACTCAAAGTAGTTAGTAGCTACACAGTGCAATAATAATGCCTTCAGACGCTCGATTGTGAGCTATACAAATTGTAACCAATCTGAGAGCGGAAATACGAATACGCCAGAATGGCTGTTTAAGGCTGTAAAAAAGTATGATTTCATGATTATGCCAATCAAACCTGAATTAAAGGGAGGATAAGCAAGAAAATCAGTTTTCTGCACGCAAGTCTCTTTTGATGCCCTGTTGCAGTGCTCGTGATCAACTGTGTTAGTGGTCGTTCGATGACGAAGCTTCTGCAAAATCAATTTGGACTCAATGAAGAGGCCACATATTGCAAAGTTTCAGACTAGATAAAGATCTGAGATGGAAGTGCTGCTGAAATTCTTTATTTGAATTCCAACTTCTCGGTTTTCCAATGCAGTCAGCTTACATCTCAACTTTTCTGTGGACTGGACAAACAACAAGGAACAAAAGCTATTCTGTTAACCACTGGCCGCTAGCATTCTAGTAAATTCATATTGAAAAAAAACTTTGTTTTGCTGATAATGATGAAGCGAGGGAGCTGTTTAGGATAATGTCACTTAACCTACAAAGACTACTAAATCTGTGGATGTAAGAGTTTGAAGCTACTGAAATGCTAGGGGGGGGGGGGGGGGGGGGGTGAATGATAGTGATGCAAAGAGGCCGTAAGACCTAAAATACAAACCGCGTTAGGATGCAGTTGGCGATCTTATAGTCACCGAGAAGTTAAGTTTTTCTTTATGTCGTTAAAAATGTCATCATCATCATCAACAAACTTTGAATGGCGAAGTTGAGATGTTTCAAGATTCTGTCTCGAAAGATACCCAAATTTTAATAAGTCCAGTAGAATAATATAGTAACTACGCTCAAGCTAGGACTTCGAATTATTTCTTGGTGTGAAGTATGAAAAGTTTAAAACCATATGTGTCAACTAGCCATTAGCTATATGTACACGTCATTTCTGTTTGAGATACGAATAAAATCTGCATTCCTAGAGATATTCATAATTTTTCTCTCCAGCCTCCCTTCTTTGTAGCCATTACGCTCTTGCTATAATATAAACCAAGACAAATTAATGAAAGAATGGCATTCAAATTTGTGATAAATAATCCAAGGCCTATGTAGCAAGAACTTTGATTTCGATCTTCAGATCCTGCTTAGAGTACTATAAAAGTGCCTATATCCTCTTCTTAAGTTTTTCACCCTAGATCCCAAATTTCATTTGATTTTAATGTTAATTTAGGTAGTCGAATCAAAAACAAAGTACCAACGAAAAGGAAATGAAAAAATTTGTCAGAAGAACGCTTATGAAGCAAAGATTTTCTTAACTATCCCAACTATCAGAGAAGGTAGCAATAGGTGAGTTTATTCTCATGAGTTACATAGCTGAAATCCAGCGTCATTTTCAAGTTCTAAGACCTTACCTTCCGGAAGTTCTTCCTATACTATAGATAGGTAAAAATTCCTTTTTTCTTTGTATTGTTTCCCTAATGTGTAATGCAATGCCTTTCTCAACTTGTCGCTGATCCAAAGCCTCTTTAGCGCATCTCACCATTTGTATCCAAATCCTTTAAAATCGCATTTATAATTCTCATGTTCAAAAATTTTTTCGCAACTTATTCGTAGTCGGATTTATATAGCCGAGACTGGCTTCAGTAGTCTAACCTCTGACGGCTCTTAAATTTGCGCAGATGAGAGAATGGGGCAGCCAAGAGATCACACACGCTTGGTTTGCAGTTACTCAGTGTTCGTGCAAGACTCGTAAGCGCATTTGATGATTTATTTGAGGTGCCTGTTAGATTGTAAGAGTGCGAGACGGAGAAGTAGAAATTTTATCCCTGTATTCAGATTTTTCCTGCCCCATTGGATTCAAAGTGCATCAATTTTGGTCGCTTTCTATCATTTGAGTCTTATATTAGCTAGACATATAGAATGTTTTGTTTCGTGTAGAAGTTCGCTAGTTTCTGCTTGAAGTACAGGGAATTCAGAAAAAAAAGGAATGAAAGCACGTTATTCTTACACTAAGGCAGAAAGGGTTGCCAAATAACTGCAGCAGTTATGTATTCCTTTAAGCGAAAGAATTATATAATAAAGCTCCATGTTAACTGCCTCCAAATGTGGACGTCATTCCTGATAACTGAGACATCTATGGTTTTTGGCACGGAAAGAATCGTTGGTCATATGCAAGAGTTCAGAAGATTATGAGAAGATTCAAAAGAGTAATGATAGAAAAACAAACAAGTTTTAGACGAATCAAATTGTGGTGTATGGCGACTTTGCACTTCACCGACGGAACAAGGCGGCTGTATTAGTGTTGTTCTCATGACAGAGAACATTAAGTTGCAGGAACATTAAAGGTGTAAGACGAGTAAAGTTTCTGAGATTAGAAAGACGCGGTTTTTCGAAAATGAAAATTTCCGCTAAATCTTAATTCATTGTGGAGATCACATTTTAGGGCACAATAGTACAAGAAACGAGACTGGCTTAGAGATTTATCTAATCATTTTCTAGTCTTTTTTTGTGCGCCTGTGTAGTGTCTTCTTGGACTTGATCAGTACAAAAAAGCCGTTACTTTGATAAACTCCTTTAATATTAAATAGTTAAACCATGGGATTAAGGCCGACTAGTTTGATAATTCGTAAGAAAAATATTGCTCCTTCATAGGAGAAGGCTCTGAAGTGTTTGTTAAAAACATGATAGAGACAGGACAGTTGATAAATCTAGTGGCGGGACCTAAAAATGAATAAAAGGAAAGGATGCGTAGCACAAATCAGCCGAAGCAGAACTTTTTTGACAAACGCTAATACCATTGTATTTTGTTAAATCCAAACAATAATCAGGTTACTACAAAAATACGCTCCTAGGGGAATCCGGAACCGAGCTCATATAAACCTACACTTTGAAACAGTTTTATGGTTGAACGTGCTATGACACTAATAAACCAAGCTACAACTTCCCATAGATGACCTAAATTCAATAGCATGAATAAGTGTCACTAATAACTGTGCAGGATGATTCAAAAGCCGGAAAGACGAAGAGATATTATTTCGAAAGGGCGCTGTGTACAGATATCACACCACTCCCCGGTGGTAAAGCATCATGTTCTCATCCAGTTTCTCTCGATTACCAACCCTATACAGCTCGAGATTTAATGCCTCGTTAACTGACGGCTTCCTAGTTAGCTGCCAGCTCCGGCGGATATCAATGGATTAAGACTTTTTTCACAAAATGCAAGTCTGCACTAAGGCCTTTATTGCCCAAGATTCACTTGAATTTCATCTCCGAAATTGGTTAAAAATGTGTAAAAATTTGATGCCACCCTACAGGACGACAATGCAAATGCACTGCTACAATTTTAACTTGTAGCGAGCTCTTCCAGGCAGCTTCTCTCAAACTGCTTGAATGAAATCCAACTTATAAAAGGTCACTATTCATTCTAAGCCAAATCACTTGCACTGTATTCTCTATACGCACTTTGAGAGTGAGATTGTCTTCAAGTTGAACGGATACAAATAGTCCGTAAGAACTTCTATTCAAATTAAAATCTATTATGATTTGGAGATATAAGATACATAAGTAAAAACAATGCACTTGGTAGCATAAGGAAAATGAATGGCTTCTCAAAGTTTGTGAAACATTTTTTCAGATTAAACTTTTAACAATCTCATACTGGAGATGCTCAAAATCGTTCTTCCAATTTTCTCCCTATATCGCAATACTTAAAAAATGTTGATGGAGCATGGACTTCTGCAATAAAGTACAATATTTTGAAAACTTTCTGCACAAGAGTGTAAAATACGGCCGCTGTGAGGCTTTATAAAAAGGCCGAGTAAATGACAGCAAGTTGGAGTATTGTTAAGCTCATAAATGATCAGATATTTCAAGCCAGCCGGTCAAAGTGGCCGTTCAAAAGAGCCCAAAGTTCGTGGAACGGTCCATCCACAGAACGTGTTTTTTCACTTAGGAAGGCATTAGAGATGTAAAATTTAGAGACCCTCGAGCCGGGTGACGATCTGCAAGTAGGCTAGGGCCAATTAAAGTGTCGGATAGTGAGATAATGCCAAATGACACTTCAATAGTGTTTCTGAGTCTCAGCTTAGGTGGTAGTATCTTCTAAGAGCAGCCGTGGTTTGAGCGATTTGAAGTATGAATGGAAAGGTTGGGCTTTATGTTTTAACACCTTTAACACCTATGACATTGTACTCTGTCCTGATGCATCCCCCTTTATTAGCCCTAAATCTTTACGGCTGTATTGATTAAGGATCAGCAGCCTTAACTTTGGTTTGCTCTTCCATTCCTTCTGACTTGCAGGTTACTACTACGTATTATATGAAGAAGTCCCACCCTTGTAACAACTTCGGACTCAACCTAAGCAGCGTGTGCTGATGATCCCAAAGTAGAATGGAGCAATGTCAAAACGGGCATTAACAGGCTAGCCGAGAGTGGCTGTCACTTACAGAAGCACCTGAAGAGTCTTGGTTAGTGCTAAAGGAATTGAAGAATACGTTTTTATCTTAATCGCCTTTTATTTTCTCAAAGATAAAACACGTCAGTGCCAATTTCTTTCATGAACGCAAGTAAAAGGTTAAAGTTTAGTTGTCCATATTTCTTGTTAGAGTTTTGGGAAGGCAAAAATAAAATTTAATGGTCAATACGCACTCTATATATGCGTATTAACAGGCGGTCGTTTGGTTTACCTTACCTAACTCTCAGTTACACACCTGAATGGCCAGCGCACTAAGCACACGAAATCACACGAATAACCTTAAGGGACCAATTACCATCTCTACCTTGATTTCGCGAGCACAGACGCGCAAAAAGGAATTGAGGCCAAGCTATTGTGGTCTGGTGAGGATATATAAGCAGTTGAGCATGCAAAAATCTTCGCTTGCGTACTAAACTCCGAGAAGTGGAATGGCAGAACACGGAAAGGCTATCGTGAAGAATGCCGATATGTCGGAAGAGATGCAACAAAAAGCTGTCGACGTAGCCAAGGAAGCCATGGAACAGTTCTCAATTGAGAAAGATATTGCTGCCCATCTGAAGAAAGCTTTCGACAAGGAGTATTCGCCAACTTGGCACTGCGTTGTCGGCCGAAACTTCGGAAGGTAGGTTGATTACATTTCCTAAATTCATTCTTCAAAGTGTCCTTTTGTGTTACCTCTTTTTTTACTTTAGCTACGTAACTCATGAGTCAAAACACTTCATTTACTTCTACATGGGTCAGGTTGCAATCTTACTTTTCAAATCTGGCTAATCAGAGGGCTTCATGGATATCGAGGACACATACGATGGCATAACTGTCTTTAAATAAAAGGTTTATCCTGTTCTGTTGTTCTGTGACATTCAGTTAACCATAGGTCGATGAATTTCATTATTTCTATTAGCGTTTGCTTACAAGTTCGATGTTTGTTAAGGGATTTTTACAAATCTAGGAAAGTCTTAGACCTTCTTGTGCTCTCGTTCTCAGCTAATACATATTTAAACACGTTGACATATGGGCACAATCACAGTAATTATTTAAAATCTTACTTTTGATTTTGCACGACTTACTTTGCATGACGAGGAACATTTTCATGCAAACCATTGAAATCCATTTCACTTATTTTCATTAAATACCAAAGAGACAGTCAGGACAGTGTTAACCATGAATGTGGTTGAAGATAAAAGGGATACCCACCAAATATAACTAAAGAAAAATTCCTATGCTAATGGGAATGGCAGAACAAATCTTGACTAGCCATTTGGGGACTTTAAAAGGCTAAAACAAAGACAACAAATAAAAATGAGAAAAGACTAGACTTAATAAACCATTACCATCACCTGGGTTTCTCCGTAAATTCTGATATTGTTGAAGGTTTTCACTTATCATAACACGACCTCACAACTCAAAGTCTAAACTTCAATGAAGGATTGAATGATAAGTATTTCCAGTCACTCGTTTTCTAAGTTAAGTTACTTTTCCCTATCAAGCCCAAGTCCCAGTTAGCATTTTTTATAATTGCCTTAATTTTAATCACATCCATAGTTTACACAGGCCGCTATCACTCCACAGAACCCTGTGTTATATTTTTCACCACGTTTACAGTTTTACTTCAATTCTTAGAGCTTAAGATCCAAATTACTTAGTTGCTATGCGAAAAAGGAACTGAGGATTCGCCGATAATGCTTTGAAGTTTGCATTCATTTAAATTAGCAACCTCTCTGAGTCTTAATGGCGCATTTATGAGACTAGTGAATCAGCATGAGTAGCTGAACATTAAGGCCCAGAAAAAGTTGAGGCGAACAGCGCATCTAGGCAACATTCGGGCTCAGATTTGGTCTTAGAGGCGTCTGATTTTTTGATTTGGAATGGGTTGAATAATAAACGAAGTTAGCTCTTGGTAAAAGCCTTTTTTTTTACTTGAAATGACCCAAGCCTAAGAAGAGAAACGACCTGCCATTCATGCACAGAGCCGATTCGGCGGAGATGGCCCCCCGGTTTCATTACCAAAATTAAAAGACACGTTCATGTCTATAATTAGTAGCTCCTGTTCCGATGACATTGGGAATTTTTTTTCGCTGCTTTTAATATTCCTGCACACGCATCTCCAAAGCTGAATTCTGCCGTGTTATTAAAGCTTGCAGGACGACTGAAACAGCTCGGTCCTTATCATGCTGAAAATGGGCATGGCATCCCATAAAACTATGGGCTCTGAGTTAGAACCAATCGTTGAATCTCTTTCAGCGGTCTTCGCATAGTTCACCTTTGTCAATGACCTCGCAGTCAATTTTCTCTACAAATAATAAGTCAGACGTCATTTTCTTCAGTGTCTGCATCGACTTTAAACTTTTATCTATCTGATGCCAAAAATCATGAGTGCGGCAATAGGTATCATCAACTACAAACGGAGTGCTGACTGCTCAAACAATCTATTTGTTAAGAATAGCTTTTACTTAGATGCTGCTTCAAAATTCACAAACTGTGAAAGAGTGTCAAAAATGGATCAGAATCCTTGGGTTTCTGCCAGCGTACCTTGTTAAAAGGCTAACAACGCGATGACTGAATAGCGTCTTGATACCATTCATTGAAAAGGGCACTTTTTGACTGAAAGTCTTCTACCAGCGTTACTTGGAAACAGAGAAGCCGATGAGTGAGGGGCCCATTATTGCTTAAAATGTCGCTAACCTAACCGGGGCATCAAGCAGATACGAAGAGCCGCTGAAATCTATTTCAAAGAATCTCTCTGATGTCACTATTTTCATCCTAACTGCGCCTAGAGACCTTCAACTAATGATTAAACAAGAACTTTAAAGTCTTTCAGAAAATATTAAAGTGCTTAGAGACGCAATCTTAAGTGCAAAAGTATATTCTATGCCCACTAAAGTATCGGTTTTAAATGCTATATCTTTAGAAAATTTTCAGTGGGGACAAACTTCTTGAAAATTTACTTGATTGGAATTTGAATCAAGGACTATTGCATCTGTCTTACGTGCAAGTCAAACACGGTCACAGATGGCGTGGTGATGCATATTGCAATTAGTGGAGGTTGATTCAACACTACCGAATTTCAAAGCGGTTGGTTTAGACAGGATGATGTCATTGAATGGAAAGCGGATGTAGGAGAAGAGCCTTAAATCGAAGCAGTCGATGAGAAAAGAGCAATAGCTATGGTGGCTCTCGAGGCTTGTCACTTTTGCTTTCTTAACTTGTTATTTTGGCAGATTGCTTGTAGTTAGGGCGAATATTGGAAATTAGCTAGAGAGATGCAAACGAAACAATGGTGAGAATTTCAAAATAAAAAAAGAAGTATGGTGATATAATGTGAGTTCATGGCTCAGAATTATTATTTGATGCGTCCCTTGTGAGTCGTTCGTGCACATTTCGATTTAGAAAAACATACCATATTCATACAATTATTCATTAATAATGCTAAGAGACGACGTGTAACGTCAAGAGCTGCGTATATCGAATTTCATCAGTTCTGAAGCCTAAATAAAAATGTGCTGTTTAAACAGTATTTAACAGAATTATTTCAGGGGGGAATCATGAAGCAAGTTCTCTACTAAAGAGTCGACGATGTGAGCATCTAGACATTTAAGGTCGAAGCTCCTGCTTAGTCGCCTGAAGATCAGTGAATAGACCGTGCACTACTGTGAACGTATCACGGAAGGACGATGCGTGATTGCAATTTTTTTCAGAAATTCTGACTTCCTCTTATGTACCAACCATATACCTCAATTGGTATATCAAGTAATGACCAATAAGGGAGGGCCTAATAGTTTCAGAACATAAGATAGGCAATAACAAAATAATTTATTATTCATTCAGGAAAAGGCAACATGAAACAGTTCCATTAAATGGTAGTATCTGAACGATGGCTGAATAACTTCATGCTTTAATGCCTCCAGAGAAAAGTCTAGCATACCAAAGTTATGTAAGTTATACCATTTCAATTAAGGTTCATTACGAACAAAAATCATAGCAAATTCATTGAAATGGATTTTAACTATGTTCTGTGAACTTGGTGGTGACCTTAAGAGAATTCTCGATTCTCTTTTAAGGACTGCAAATAAAATATTTTTACCTTATCCAACTCACGGTTAGAACTGTTCAGGTACCCCTCCCACGATTCAGATCACTCATTCATTATAGGCCTCCAACATGGCTTTGGGTCCGATATGCAGACATCCTACTGCCATTATTGATACAGCTAAGTGGACCAGCATGGGTTTGAGAAACCAGAACGAGTTGAGCTCTGAGCCACAAAGACCCACCCACTATGGTGGATTCCTTGCCCCGTTAATTTCATGCAGAATGAAAAAGCCATAATCTGTTCAAGATGGCTCTAGCTTTGAAATTCGAGGTTAACCATAAAGAAACCCAAAAATTAGGGTGAAGGTGACTCAGACTATGCAGGGATCTTTGACAGAGTCTAGAAAGAGGATTAAAACACGGATGGTATCATTTATTGAAATCTCCTTTTATTTCAAGTGGAGGGCTGTTTTGAAACCTGCACCGTTAATCTGTGATTAAAATGGCGGCACTATCGCTGGTATTAATTTCGTTAATCAGAAGTGATTGCAACCATTCTGCAAGTATATGTAGAATTTGTCAAACAAAGGTGATTTCAGGTCAAAGATCATTTTCGATGGGGTAAATATGTAATAGCAAAAGTGAAAGGAAGGTTACAGAATAGCAGATTGCATTCAGATTTCTATTTCGCTTTTTGGTAACTTAAAATGAATTTTTTTTGCGCTTCCGCCAATTTACCGAAAGTTTTATTTTTCTAGCTGTATGCAGGAGGGGTATTCTTTTGGGTGCCATTTTATTCAAAACCCTGTTTCCTTATGGCTAATGAGTGACTATAGTATTTGCATACCTACGAGTCCCCTTTTAGGGTCTATCGCTTTTTTCGGGAAATTATTCATTTTAGTGCACAGAATGTGTGATTCCATTAGGTCGCGCCACTTCCATTGTCTTAGAAACAATTAAATCGTTTTATTACTACCGACAAAGACTTACACAATTTATACAAGTTACTTCACTAACTTTTCCACGAATCTGCTAATAGATTCATCCGTCCTTAAACAGCCTCTGTATGCACTCTGACTCTAGTTCATCTGACTTTACTTGAATTCATTAAAGAAAGATTTCGTAATAAAAGTCAATAAGATCGCTGAGAGGCCTGATAACCCGGTGAGGGCCTCTCACTTTTATCCAAACTTTTAAGAAAAACAAAACACTGCAAATATGGTGGTGACGAATGCTATCAGGCCCATCGAACAACTAATTCGACTAGATCTCCAGAGATATGGCCAGGCGCTGGCTAGCGCTAACTAACCCTACTGCTGGAAATAATGTAGACTGATAACTTGTTATCTAGCCCCATGTCAACCTAACTGTTTGAAGTTATATGAAAGTTCATCATCAACAGGATTAAATATGCAATTGACTAAATTGTTAAGAGCAAATGGCCAACTGCTTCGGAAATCGAGTTGAATAAAATACGAGTAGATTAGTGAGCGGGATCTCTAAATCCCATAAGAAAAAAATGGACAATAATAAGCTTCCCCATTCTAACTTTTGACAACAGACAGGTAAAGAAGCTATGTTGACAATGTGCTGAGCTCATCAGCACTGCATGTAAAATTCGAGGCAGGGCTGCTGAAGCAAATTCAATTCTGTTTTTTATTAACATTTATTTTCTGTATCGAAATGTTCTAATTTAACTTTCATGAAGGCAGGCATCGTTATTTTCTCCTAATAAACACAAACACCACCGATTTCTTGTTAATGCTTCCATCAAAATGCAAGCTAATTTAAATCTAAAGCCTATTTCAATTTGGCACGCTATCAAATCCCAAATGTTTCTCTTAGCATATATCTATGGAGTTTAACGATCTTGGTTTGTGCTTTGGGGAAAATACCTATTTGATGGATTGCATCGTCACTTCGAAATTGGCGGAAATTGTCACGGAAATATCTATTTATCATTTAATCACAATCACTGAACTTAAAGGAACGTGTGGTTGTGGCAGGCACTGATTATTTTAAATTAGTACCCAGTGATAGCGAAATTCTCTTGAAATAATACTTTCTTGTTTAAGTAGGCACCAGAGAATTATAGTAATTAAAACAAACAGCAACTGACATTTTATGGTGAAACCGCGTTTATTTAAACGTGCATAGCGGCTGATATAATTATATAGAAGTCAAATAAAATAAAGGATTCATGAATGATTTCTCAAAATTTATCTATTATGAAAGTTTTGAAACTGAAGAGGCACTCCAATTGGTAACTGATTTCGCAAACAGCATCTGTCTTATCTCAAGTGTAATGTAGCAGAATCATGCGAATTAACTGGGTCACATGGCACTAAGCCATGGCAACACAGAATAAAATTTATATTAAATAATATAAAGCATGTTTTACACAGATGGTATTTGTTTGTTGCATTTGGTTACACGGTCATTTGTGTCGCTTGGAAGACACCTTAGTGCAAGTGGAAAAAAATAGCAAGATGATATGGAAATAGTATAAACTAAGCGTTCGTTGAAATTTTTTCTGGAGATTGAATTGAAGATGCAGAATTAAGGTGACTTCATATTTTCTTATCAGTAGCTAAATAAGAATATATATGTGGACCGAATTATATTTAGCTATGAAATATGGGCAATGGAAAATAATTTACGAGAGTTAAAAATTGAAAAAGTGAACCCAAGTACTTCCATCTGTTTACTTCCAATACGCATCATATTTTACTAACCGTTTTACTTTTCCATTTGATTGTACCTCATGTAGGGCGCTACCTTGGGTAAGGTCGCAGAAATAAGCGCGTTGATTTTGCCAGGTTTTAGTGTTAAATTTTGCTCCGTTTTATCGAACATTCGGTTAACTAAATTAAAGTCCAATTTTATTATCCGCTTAAAGTTCGATGGAGTTTTCTGTTTCTGATGCGCCTTTTAATTAATGTTTCAAATTTTATGTATTCATAGGTAGTACCTGCTGATTAGAAACAGACACACCGATTCACTGCTTTATTTGCCTATTTTAGATGGCATCCAGATCTATTCTTCTCTCCCATCTATTTTCTCTCCTTTTGTTAACCTTGGTGTCCTCCCTCTTTTCGTTGAATACACTCGCGTTCGCTTCACCGTCCTTAATTCTCCATTCCGTACCCAACGGCTTGTTTCATGACTCAAACCAGCCTATTCCTGATGAAATCAAACTTTCCCGATTGCACAATTGTTCTTTTACACCAAATTCACTAGTTTCATTTCCCTTACTCAAGGTATGTCCTCCAGTATTCGTTACTTAAATTTGCGATGTTTCAAGTGCATTTTTCCCCTTTAGTTGCCGAGTCTTTCAGAAAGCAAATATGCTCTAACAATTTCGTCACCAAAAGATTCATCGTCGGAAACCTTTATTATCGAAATTTTCAACCATGGCAAAGCGAAACAGCAGCACATCGGAGAAAGTAAACTAACAAAACAGTTCTTTATTGATACCATCACCTACTTTTTAATTGTCTCATAATCAAAATTCATTGTAAGAGAACCTTTGTAAAGAGGTATGCAGTTCATGTTGTTTGCACGTCTTTGTCAACGTCTCACACTCACACCCAAGCATGCCACGTTTCCCCCTTCAAGATAACCTATTTTTCTTGCATTAGACGTGATTACCTTTTCATTCCTCTTGTTGTATGTCTTTAAAATCATAAGTACAAGTATCTTAAAGGAACGTTGCCTCCGTTCAGCGATTATCTACACATTCCTTGGAGTCACACTCACCAATCTCTGTGCAATTACTGGATTTATTTGCATTCCAATCAAACGCTGGAAATATTTTAACCACCTCCTTAGCTTCATGATGGCTCTAGCCCTCAGCGCGTTATTTTCCACAGCCGTTCTAGTCCTGCTTCCTGAGGTAGTCCTAACCCTTTCTTACTGGTCTAAATATTTCTTTGTATTCGTAATCTATCATCGTTTCAGGCTATGCGAATGAGTGATATGCCGTTAGAATTTGGTGGTCAGGGTCGTACTTACCTATTTAAACTTGGATGCATTCCAGCTGGTGCACTTTTCTTCTTCTTTGTGGAATATGTTCTTTTGGTTTTGCCTCGGCTTTTGAGGGTTCGTTGCCATGCTTCTTTAACTTTAACAATTAAAGTTGTCATTTGATGATTATTTCCTTGTGATTTATGCTAATTTGGTTTTGACTCATGACCTACTCTAGATTCAATTTATACTTCAGTGGAAAGTTTCGTCAGAAATTGATAATGGAACCGAAGGTGAGGACCTGAAAAGGTGGTACGAACAAATAAATGCCGCAAAGGCGAAATCAAATGTGAGTTTTAGTCTAACATTTTCCCCGCCTTGGCGTTTTCTTAAACCACTTGGAACTTCACTCTGTTGGCTTTGACAAATCGGGTTTTGGACAGCTGGTAGACTGTTTGTCAAGTGGCTTCATATCTTTATCAGCCCTTTGAAATGATCGGTTACTTTTATAGAATGGTCCCTATGAGTCAGCCATTCTACCTTTAGAGGTTGATAAGGCGACAAATCTGGACTTGAAATCTAACCTGTTCGCTGAGACTGATTGCCCTGTTCTTTTTAAAAGATGATTGTTAGTAACTGGTATTAGTATTTGATCAGGGCAATTGCGAATCCTTAAAGTGCAGAAGCACAAAAAGGCAGCCTTACTGAAATTCGTTCTGTTCTGAATGTAAAATTCTCTCTTTTGGCTCTTTTGCGTCTTAACTTAAAAAAATATGACGAACCAAGGTGACGAACCAAAGCGCATCTAGACAGTTAAGGAGTGTCACTCATCTTCCTCTAATAATCTTCTGTTCTTCGCACGTTCTTATCAAGTGCAGTGACCTGATTTCGTTCTGTCCGCCAACCGCCCTGAGCTCATTGAGTTTCTCTTATGACTTTTGATTAAAATTTGTCAGCGC
The DNA here is from genome assembly GCA_019097775.1 of Moniezia expansa. Lineage (NCBI taxonomy): Eukaryota > Metazoa > Platyhelminthes > Cestoda > Cyclophyllidea > Anoplocephalidae > Moniezia > Moniezia expansa. The sequence continues at coordinate 1,355,073 of JADFDV010000093.1, forward strand.
TATAACCGCTGACAGTCAGTAAAAGTGTTCTGCTCTTTCGTAAATACGTCCTTAATCTCTCCTGAATAAGCTGCTATATTTTACAGGCCGAAATTTCCGTCGAAGAGGACGGTGCACTTGATGACGTTAACTCAGGTTCAAGCGAAAGTGTTTGCGGCTCCACTAAACTAGACGTCAGAACCCTCGTTTGTAAAAATCGCTATTGTTGCTACTTCTCTCGAGAAAGGTTTTCTCAGGTCGCTCCTGTTGCCTGGATGATTCTCTTTGGTGACGGTTGCCACAACTTCATGGACGGAATGACTATTGGTGTGGGGTTCACTGAAAATCCTTCTGTTGGAATTGCCTTGTCTCTCAGTATTCTTTTTGAAGAACTGCCTCATGAACTTGGTGAGTTTAAAAAACACTCAACCGTCTCAACTACTTTAACCCATTTCATGACGGGAAAACTATATCTTTTGCCCAGGTGATTTCGCGATCCTTATCACTTCGGGATTCTCCATCAAGTCGGCCATCATGGCTAACTTTCTGTCCTCTTGCTCAGCGTACATAGGCATGATTTTTGGTCTTATTATCGGAGAGGTTTCCTCAGGTGCCCTCTTTGTGTTCGCTGTCACGGCTGGCTTCTTTTTCTACATCAGCCTTTCCAATATGGTATGTGAAAAATCTGACACATCTAGCGTTTGCGCCGTCAATGTTTGCTCTAATGTTCGTACTTACTCTCTGGCAAGAGAAGGGTGGAAGTTGCAATCGATTTATAAGCAAATTGGTGTCGTTGATTACAGTGCATAGTTGTTCCGTTTTTTTCGCCTGATCTGGTAGCAGAGGAGTTATCGGCAAACGTCAACCGACAAATAAAATGCAATTGAAGAACCTTCACTTAGTGTTAGTAGCCGCCATGTCTCCTCCTTTTTTTTACCTTTTTGAATGACATTTTAGTTTGGCCTTGTTTCTAGCCAGCCGGTTAAAGAACTCGCTTTCTGGATTTATTTTTCGCTGACTTGTCTGCAAGTGCAATACATCTGCTTAACTCGTTTCCACTCGTTTTACTCTTCCTTCCCCTTTGGATTAGCATAGATTGCGGTTCTTTTTTCGTAACGATATGCCCACGCTTTTCTGGTTGAAGGAATGACTAACAGTGTTGAAGGTAACCTTTTAATCAGACTTATATTTTTTTGGGCTTTAAACGAGCTAGACCTTCAGAGCTCATGCCTGTTCGTCTCTCCAAATCTAATACCATCCTTAATCTATCGATCAAAGAATGTAGAGTAAGACTAATTCTAAACAGCCTAGCAATCTTGTTGCCTACTCTTTTGTCCGCCTCGAAGCCGCCTCCCATCTGATTTGCTAAGAGTTCTTGTTTTTGGCGGTAATATTTCTAGAGATTACTCCATTTCACAACATTTAGTATACGGCTTTGTTCATCAAATCATGAATTCCACGCATTAAGCGCTATCTGCCGACATTTTTCAGAGTAAATCATAGAAGGCGCTATGTTTTACCTGGGTCGGCATCGAATACCTCAACTTTAGTCATTAAGGTTTACAAAGTTAGGCTCTCTAATAGTTCAACGGTGGCAAAGTGGTAAGGCGGTATTATTGTCAAAGCGCGTTTGGACCAAGGTTCTCAATCGATAAAATAAACTCGGCGCCTGATTGAGAACTATAGCAGTCAGATCCAAAGCATCATTAATCTAAGTCAGGTTATTAGAAATATATATCTTTCGCTAAAATGAATAATGCCGATGTCATGACACAGAAACTGGTTTATTAAGTTGAAAGTAAGCCGGCTAAAGTCATTCTATTCGTAGTAGTTCGGCGAAATTCCTTTCAACGAGATTGAAGAAGGGCAACTCAAATGTAAAGAAACTTGACAATACCCTCATTTTGAGCTGAGACCCTCCTTAGCCAAGTTTGGTTGACCGACTCAAGAGAATGTGTGGTGACCAAAATGAGCAGATAATTGTGAACCGGTAAATATTTTAAGGGGAACTTCTCCAGAACAAAATTGGTCTGAACGCCACCTGCTATTCGGAAATAATAACCCCCAAAAACAGCCTTAATAAAGAGGAGGATAAAAATTGGTATCTCATTAAAATTCTTCTAGTCCTCATGCCCTTCTGGATTACTTCTTATTTTTTTCTTAGTATTCTCTACTGACCACCCTCTTGAATACCTTAATGTTCATGAAATATCTTGAAAACCGCGTGGCTACAAGTATAGTATCTGCTTAAATCGGCGAAGCCTCGCTTTAGTACCGTTTGGTGCTCGATAATTTTCATCAGTTAAAATATCAGGTGTTAAATATATCCAATCGTTACAAGTATAAGAGGAGGCATGAACGTCAATACCTCCCGATTAAAAATATTGATGGAAGTCAGTGAGCCATCCATGCATTTGACTGATCAAATAAAATTAATTTTTGGCTTACTGGGACTCAACTTTTGGTGTCAGTGGAGGCACTGAGGTCGAGGAAGAACATAAGTAATCACTGGTAAGAAAAACAGTTTTAATGAACTTCTCTAAAATAGCAAGAGAAATGGGGCGCATACTTCCACACTCGAGTTGAACTAGAAACGATATGTCATCGTCGAACCCAAAGTTGGCCATCTGCAAATTTCATAAACAAAATCCGCACCTATGTATGTATGTATGTATGTATTTTGTATTCAACTTTATTGCCATTTTACATGTGGTAATAACCGTGCAGACCTTCACTTAATGCTTTTTTCACTTCTAGTTGCCTAGTCTCAGAAAGACTCTGGAGGAGAAAGAGAAGCGCAATGAGAATTCCCTATGGCTATTCATAATTCAAGTAGCTGGCCTACTGACGGGTTTTGGGTGTGTATTAGGTGTCACGTTGATCAGCGATCTAATCTCGTTCTAATCCCTTTAAAAACTCAAACATTTTACTCTTCGTACTTTTCACTGATTCCAATTTTTTTGGACATGCGTCTTGTTTACTCCTTCCTATTTTGATGATTTAAATGTTAGGCCAGCAAAATTTTAATCAATTTTCAAGGAGGTAAGCTAGTCGCTTTTACTTCGGGGCTTCCTAAAAGATTAGGCTATATTAACGTTTAAAGAAAATTGTCGATCGAGGTGAATGGCGTGTTTAGTAAATGAGACTAGCAGAAGTGTCTGCCATATTGCATAAGTCAAATCTCTATTAAAAAAAAAGATACGTTCAGCTCCTATACTAATGTCAGGAAAGTTGTCACATTTGCCTACTAAATGAATAGCTGTTGGTGGGAAACTATTAGCCATTCTTTGCTACGCTGGTATTATGGCGATTCAACAGACACGATCGTTTCGGAAACGGTCTAATTTACAGTCCCTAATGTACCTCCAAGGAGGTTGCACACGTAAGAGGCAGACAGCTAAAGAGTCACCGTATTTTCGGGCTTGTTGCGCATGGGCAAGGCTGATGAGAACTTCAGTTCAAGACAAAGCGGCCTACTACGGCGAAGATCATATAACGCTAGAGGAACGCCGACAAGTGTTAATAAAATGAATAATTAACCGAAGGAACCTTTGATTTCATCTCTGAGCTCTTTCCCCTTTCAATCTGCTCTGTTAACATCTCTCATCTAGTTATTTCTTCGTAGACCACCAGATTGGGTTTCGAAGTTGTAAAATGAGGTGTGTTGAATGCTCACATTATCACTAATATATCGGAGGAAAGGCTTCATATGACGCATCAGGATAGATCTGTAAATGATCGTAAGCGTGAAAACCGTATGCATAGAGGAAGAGTTAGAAGTTTTTTTTTTCTTCAACGCTGCACCGCTGTCCTAATTATTTTAGAAAATAAGCAAAGTTATGCAAAGTTCAAGGGAATTTTTTGTTTACGACATGAAAGCAGGCAAAGTAGACTGAGGCTTTTCAGAGAAGTATTTGATTTAAACTTAAAGATTAACGTCGCAAGGAGACATTTAAGGCCTAAAAATGCTTTTGCCATCGTCAAACGTTCACTCATCGACGTATCAGCATCCAGAATTTTGACAATAGGCAGGTTAAAAGAACCTGCCATAATCTCATCTGACTTTTGAACAGATTTAGAATCGTGAGTTCTGCAGTAGATGACAAATCCGGCATAATGGCTATCGAGGAAGATATCGACCAAAATAGCCTCCAAAATATGACAACTGAATGCATAGCGATTCAGTTCACCGGATGCCCCATTGTGAAGGCTCGCATTTTTGCGTATCACCTCAGAAAATTACATCTAATCTTAAGCATGGCACCAGAAGGAAGGCTCTCAGTAAAACAAGCACCAAAGTACAAAAGCGCTGCAGAATACCTATGAAAGGTTATTCAGAGAATGAACTTGGAAACTATCGTCTAGGTTGGATGTGAGGTCATTGTAGCCTAACACTTAAACTAATCTAGCTATTTGAAATTAAAAGAAAGTAATAGGTCAGTTAACAGTTAGATCATGTTTCAACACAAATAGGATGCTGGTGAATAGTTAGAATCAGTAAATATTGCACTAAGCTGAACTCTAAAAGAAGCCATTCGCGGTATTCCAGCGTTTTGCGGGAAGTGAAGGGTCCCTGGTAAATGCCGTTAGACAAAATAAAATTAATGAGATAACAAAAACTGTTGGAGCTAACTGCCTTCTATTTATTTAATGCGTCTATGATCGGATCCTCTGACATTTTCGTTTATATGCTTTTAATATTCAGCATATTAGCCCTGGTTTCGTGTCTGAGAAGTCTTATGGAAAGACTTTAGTAAAAACTGTGCAAAAGCTTTGTTAACTGATTCTCAATCCGTCTGCTAAAAAGGGACATTTACTGGCACTTCCAAGTTTGCGGTCAGCTAAGAGCTGCTTTTTCGACTGGTGATCTCAATTTCTTTGAAGCCATGCACTCCATCGATATATAAAGACATTTATTCATGTTTAAAATTGAACAGTTCATGTGTGGAGACGGAAAGTATTTGCAAAGTTAATCCCATTGGAACATTTGATATTTCCAATCGGATTGAAAATGCAGAATACTCAACGGATTTTGAATCTACCAGCCTTCTTCTAGTGGCTGAAACTGCTTGCTTCACTGATTAATGTTGGTCGATTTAGGAATGGCAAAATGAAAGGCCCTCAATTCATGGGGTTCCAAAATACCTCTCTCTTTTCTCCAGTGCTTGAAAAGAAGACAGAGCTATTGTCTGGTACGCTGCTGCCTGTTCCGACCAGTCTCGCCCTCGGATGTGAGCACAGCCTTCTCGCGTAATCTGCACTTAGTGCTTGCTCTGACAGTTTCCTCTCGACCCCTATTCTAGTCACCGATGCAGCTAACAGTTTCAATCAATTTTAATGAATAGCAGAGGTTAAGCATGATTAAGCATGCAGAAACACCGCTTAAACATTCATAGAAAAATATTGTGATGAGGGAATCCCTTCTTATGGAATGTTGCGTCTGTACTACTGGGAAATGACCATAAGTTCATTTGATGCGATGAGGCCAATTATTTCAACGGAAACCGATACTGGATGGTGAGGAAAGACTCTGGGACTTTGCCTGGCTTTTAAACTTCACTTGCTTAACCTTTTTCAGATTAAATGTTTAGGTAAATTAATAGGTGGATTTTTCGTTGCATGAAATATTTTTGACTTTGGAAAAATCGGTTTCTATTCTTAAAAGTAGTTCAGAAATGAGGAAACCGACTTTCTAGAACCCATCGGTTATAGATCCAACCCTGACAATTATTTGTAAACGCATAGATAATTTAATGGAATATACAGATAGCTGCAAGCAATCAACATTCAGTCAATACAGGTATGTTCTACGGCATTTAAGTTTATATGAATTCCTTTACATACATTACGAGCCTCCATTTACCTTTGCGATCACGAGAAATGCACTTTTCTGACTGAGGTCAAGGTGGATTGTGAATGGGCGCATTCCTAATATGCCCATTAAACATAAACCTGAGGTCAATTAAGTGCATTTACATGAAATACTGTCCCAAGGATGAACTACATGCTACTCTTGGCCAATAGGTAAAGCTATTTACCGTAAACAATATTATAGATTGCTAAGGCTTTTTGGTAACTGTAAGACTGATGGCGGCCCATCTCGAGCCGTTATGCTCCGGTAGTAGGACTGAATGTGGAACCTCTCTTGATTTACTGGCCTTTACTCCACAAGACAGTTATGACATTGGATTAGCCGCTCCTTGCTAGCAGATCAATATCACACTTCAACTTACCATATCAGCCATTATGCGGCAATAGCCGATTACTAAAGTCACTCCTTTTATTGGAATAAGGCGATTAAAGAAGAATGCCACAGTTCATTGAGTTGGATCAAAAGGAAGAAAATGCAAGTTTAATTTTAAGAGAAGCATTTTACGAAGTGGTCATTCAATTGGTTTGCCGCTGCTGAAGCTGCTGAGATGGATGTAAAGTTGGGAGCGGATGAGATAAACCAGGCTCTCGGCACTACAGCTTGAAACTTGAAGCTTTTATCTTGTGTCTAATTTTATTCTATGATACGCGGTTCTTCTAAACCCTCATCCACGACATAATTTACCTAGAACTAGGGGTGCATCGGCAGTTGTTCTTGCATAATATTCCTTTAACATATTTAATTATATGCAAGAATGCATCGAAATTATTTTCCTGATGGTACTACAATGAAAACAGGACTATTTACGGTAGTGTTTTTAGAGTTCACTCATAAATCCGATCTCTAATGTCTAGTTTACCTTTACCGCTTCTATTAAATCCCTCCTAGAAATAAAAAGTACCCAAAAGGAAAGCCCGCCTATGATGTGACAATAACTAGAGCCCAGATTGTTGTCTTCTTACCTCCCAGTAACTAATGCATGGCATTTAATAAAAAACGAAGTGTTAATGCTGGGCGCATATGTGCATCTCCCAGTGTGACGTATCTCACCTTCTTCGTCATAAGATAGCTAACCTTACCTTAAAATGCAAAGTGTTGAGATAATTCAAAAGTAGTCCCAAGTTGTCATCGAAACAATGCGCGAGTCTTTAATGAAAATTGTACAAATCCATGCAATCATGAGCATATGTTGCTGTTCGCAGCATCGTATATTTATTTCTGACTTGGCAAACGGTAGTCAAGCCGAGACTTGGTCTACTTGAGTAGCAGATATATAGGGGTTAGGTCCAATTGGGCTGAAATCGATGTTTGAGTCAATATTCATTTGATAGGACGGGGTCGCTTAAGTAAATATGATCTTTCCGGAGCACAATAAATCTGCTATTTCGTTACTTTTACTAGTTGCATCATGGACGTCGTCAGTCGGCATATTTTCATGGACCTTTGCTTTAATCCACTCATGTTTTTTGCGTTAGTTGGAGGATCTTTTTTATGGCAATGGATAGGAAGGCAGCGATAGAAGCACAAACTTTACTGGACGAGCTCTGTTATCATCAGATGTAATAGAAGCTAACTATAGGCCACATATTACTTAAAGGTCAACACAGTCTTCAAAATTTTCAATAAAGGTGAGGCGATGCAGAGACATTATATCATCTTTTGAAGGAGTTCAACCTAACTCGTAGTTGTATCCACACAACGTAGCCGTTGGTTGGCTAGCTAATCATGAATATGAAACTCGGACGATCATATCCTAGTTAGACTTGCAAAAAAGCTTCAATAAACGAACATACACGAAAAAAGTTTAGTGTGAATTTTCACTGAAAACGAGGAATTGACCTGGTATCGCTAACGGATTGCTGCAAATAAATAAGATTCGATGTATTCTCAGACGGGGTTCCTGTGAAGCTCAAATGGATGTCTACAATCATCCGTCTCGGGCTGCAAGAAGGCAGTGTGGACAAAGAGACGTATCATCAACAATGGTGGTCAAACTTACTCTCAACCTCCTCGTGGTGACCACCGGTAACCCCAGGGGCAACTTTGGGGGCTAATGAGAGGGGCGGCCGGGCGTATAAAATTAGATTATGCCAGCAGAAGTACAACCTCTTACAGCTTGGAACACGAAGCTCGATGTAATTAACCGGATTCATGGTCTCAAACTGGAATGTGGAATGCACGTGCATGTAGCAATGAATGAAGTCTCCATCAGAACTTAGAAAGATTTCTGGTGGGAGACATGAAGACGGGCGAAGATGGACGAGGTGCCACGACAAAGCTGAAATGCTACCTGCACGACGAAGCCACGCCAGAGAAGAGACCAGACAGCCGAAGACGTCAACAAACGTTTTAACTGTGTTCTGTGTTAACTGTTGTGCTTACTTGTTATAAAAGCTATTCGTACTTCTGTTGTACCCCCAACAAGTCCTTGGGACTTCCCCTAATGTTCCAAAATATGTGAGCATCTGCATCATTTGGCTTCAATATATTGGTGCCATAAAATAGAATCGCAGCAAGCAGTATGCCTATAACTTATGTTTAAAAGGGTCCAACGGCTTTTGTAACAAATATTTTCTAAAGAAATGGATGGAATCGAGACGCGGACAGGTAGTGAGGGATTCTTCTGGGTAGCAAAATGGAGCTTATCTGAGTCACACCAGAAGTTTAATCTGGAAGAGCGTTAAAGATACCGGAACCTTTATTCTGTACATTAGGTACTTGAAGAGATCTGTGTTTTTGGAATCATGTAATATTTGAACGGTCAGAAGATGAAGGGGGCATTTTACGGGGACAGAGTGACTGAAAGAGAATCAAAGTCTTCCTGTCTTTGATACTAGATGAAAACCGATTAGAATGTGTCTCTGAAAACGTGAGCCAAAAGTCATTTTACATTCTACTATCCTACGCGGAAACCACTTAAATTTTATCCTAAATTGTCCGATTATCACACCGTTGGGACTTGTTACTTATTTTGGTAAAATACCCTGCTGATTTCGTCAACCTCCTTAATAAATGGTGCCTGGTGGCTCTTTAAAGTTCTGCGCAAAATTGGAAATGCTCAACTCTTCTCTGCTAGCTGGTCAAGGTTCTAGTACAGTAGGTCTGAAATATTCTGCAGAATTTTAGAAGGCCAATTAATTAGAGCACTGTTATCTTCAAGTCAATCTTGCAAATGGAGGTTACTCGAGGAATTACTATGAAGCAGCTTTTAGTTAGGGAAAAAATGTTCGAAATTCCACCATATCATTATGTCTCCGGTTCATATAAAGACCCTGGGAGCAGAAAGTATTCCTTTACCGTTGACGTTCCGTTGTTTCAAAGTTTGAAATAAACGAGCATAAGTTGGTCAGGGTTTTCCCACTTCAAACAATGCGAGAGACATTTTTTCTCCTCAATGTGCAAAACTTTCGTCTATGCACGGAATCACGATTCATTCATACCATTGATTCATAATGTTCGGTTGATAAACACATGCCCTGATAGACAGCAATCGCCTAATTTGTCACATTTTACAAATCTGCTTTGTTCTAACAAGCACTTTTTATTGTACCAATATAGGCATTTTAAAACTTTTTTCGTTAAAGGAAAATATGCATGGATGATATCCCCTTATGCCGCTCTAAGATTTAAAAACCATGCTTGTTTATTTGGAAATATGACTGCTCTTATGTTTTGAGTAATCGTTTAGATAAAACTCGTCACTACCATTCCAATCCCTTTTCACAAACTTTATTCATAGACTGAAGAGTTAACTCCTAGTTTGCCTTTACAAAGGTGATCTCCATTAGGCAGCACAAACGCTGAACAGAACTGTCCGAAATTATTCCGATTTCGTACAGTCATTTTGTCCTTTAATTCCTCCTGATCTGTTGCTTCACAGGATTTTCAACGTCTCTTTTAATCAAACACTATTTCTAACTAAACTGACGGATATGGTTAGGGTTAAATGTTTAAACCATTCAGATCCGGTGATTGCGTCAGTTTGAAGCTGTGAATCCATATTCGGCAAGTTGAAAATAATACATCCTACGTCTCAAGACGTAGGTATGACTTTCATAAGCATGAATGGCATGACCAGAAGGAAGCAAATTAGGACGCCACTGTGCCATATTGGTCTTAGTTTACAAAATAAGGGGGATGAAATTTATTCAATTTCGACAGCAATATTTACGTAACCGATGAGGCAATGCGTTAATGGTCGACAGGACTTCAAGGTATAATTCATTGCCGGGCCAAGAGATTCCTGAATTAGGAGAGATGATTAGCTACTTGTTTACCAAAGTTGGAGGATGAAGAAAAGAAAATCGTATTTGGAATATCAAAAAGTCAGTCAAGGCGCCGTAGAAGAAAGTAGACCAGTATGGGACGAGTCATGTAAAAGGCGCACAACAACTGTCGATACAATATATTCCATTTGATCGTAACGAGAGCCTTTCAATTTGTTTCGAGTATTATTATGAGACTGAAATTTAAATAATTAATGACATTTTTCTGGAGGATTTGCCGGTCAGATAATGCAAATGTTGTCAGTTAATCAGCCCTATCTCATTCAGGTCTTTTTGATCCCCGCATTAGCATTGGGCAGGAAATGGCTTTCCATTCGAAATCCTTCTGAGAGTCTCTTGAAGTCATGACCAACAATTATTCACTTTATGATCGCAGTAATTCGAAGTAATGATGTGCGAACTTTTTATATTCTACATAAAGCACTGCTATTCACAAAGATTATTGCGAAATAGGTAGTAAAATTATTTATTTACCACGCATTGGTCGGATTTAATCTCACCGTAACGCTTTCATCAATCGTAAATCATCCATTTTTATCGACTTTAATCCGGAGTTCATCAGTTGGATTCTAGACATCATTTATTGCAGCTTATTTATAAGTAGTACACATTATATATACTTTTATTGCAGAAAGAACTAATAATTTTATCCTCACACTTCTCCGAGAAAACGATAGAAGAATGCATCTTTAACTCTTCATGTTATAGAGAGAAATCAGGTAAGACTAAGCTCAGTGATTTCGCCAGTTTCCATTTGTATTTCCGGCCTCGACTGAGGATGATATTCATGAATGCCTCTTATGATCGACTGACCTTTTTCCTATACATTCTGCTTCAAATTTCCTTCGATCTAGTTAGCAAATCTTGATGATTCTTTGAGATTACTTCTTCAATCCCATGCCTAACCATTCGTCTTTGTGCCGGTCTCTAAAAAATCAAAATTTTATTTTATTTAGAATTCTAGATACTTAAGTTTCATCTACCTCTTTAATGCATTTATCAGCTGATTTGCCTAAGTGGATATTAACGATAGTTATGACTTCTTCTTACTTCAAAACGAACACTTTTATTATGATTTTAAATCGCATAAGCTATTTTATTCGAAAAGGGAACAATTTAAAACATTAGCTGTCAATACAATCAGGTATAAAATATCATGCGTGAAGAACAATCGTTGAATTAATCGTACCTTAAAGTGTTCGAAGTGGGAGTGGTGTACAGCGGTATTCATATACCTTGAACGAACAATTATTCACTGTTAATATACTAAAATATTCAAAGTTAAATATGAAATTCTCTGAAAACTGGGTACTCACTGAGTTATTTTTTTCCAGTGGCGATCTTGACTACACTGTTAATATAGATTTCGTGCTTCAGTGTTGTAACCGAGGATCCTCATTCTCGCTACTGGCATCTAGGGAAGTGAATATATAACCGAACTGCTAGGTAGTCAAACCTACCCTCAACCTCCTCGTGGTGACCAACGGTAACCAATGAGAGGGGCGGCTGGAAAGGGCTAATCACCCACCAGAAGTAAATAAATAGATTATGCCAACAGAAGCACAACTTCATACAGACTGGTAAACGAAGCACGACGTAAATCCCTGAATTTATGGCCTCAAACTGCACTGTGAAAAGCGCGTACATATAGCAATGAACGGACTCTCCGCCAGAAAGTTGAAAAAACTTCAGGAAGCGGTATGAAGATTGTTTGCTTTAACAAAGTCGATGAAACCATGTCAGAGAAGTGACTAGAGAACCGAAGACGACGATAACCGCTTTTACTGTCTTCTGTGTTAATTGTTGTGTGCTACTTGTTGTAAAAGCTATTTTTATTTCTTTTTCACCCCCAATAAGTCCTTGGGACTTGCTAAGGAGTCAGTCCTGAGATTGGGGCGCCCGTGCTGCTGAATTCCAATGTCTATTATAACTTTAACAGCTTCCTATTTATAATGCCTCATTTTCGAGCAACTGTTTCTATTCACTTATTAATCACAGTCTTTATAAGACGCAGAATGTAAATACTCTAACGAAAAGCAGCACGGGTCTTCATGAACTTCTTAGACCTTAAAAAGTTACATGGAAATAGTATTGGTGAATGAGGTATGGCTTTAAAGTGTGAAAAAGAGCCATTATTAATGAAACGATCAACTAATATAATTTAAAAACCTCCAATCAAGCTGATGTCTGTTAGTCTTTAAGGGACCATTTTGTTTAAATACTCTATTTAAATTCTGTAATGTGACCTTCTACCTAATTTTGCTTTTATCTAATGTTTCTTCGCATGGTCCTTTACTTACTTATTTATACCCTTAACTGAAACAACGAGTTTTGCACGATTCATCTTTTGGCTGTTGTAGAGTTTGGCTATTGTAGACCGTTTCTTCATGATAAGGCAAAGAATTTTCCACCCGTAAACGTCCTCCTTCTTCTCCTCAGAGTTCTTTCTAACTTGCTTAGAATTGGTACTTAAAAAATGCCATGTTAGGCCCAGAGATTCAATTACCTTTGGCAAGCATGGAAGGTTAGATTTATTGAGGAAATGTTTATGTTATGATCTTGATATCTCATGTCTCACCAGCCTCTTAACTTTTATTCATCATTCTAACCCTTTTTTAGACGTCGGTAGACTAAAAGATTTGGAATACTTAATTTAAGATGATATGGTAATACTGGTTAAAAGAGAAGCACCACTGATTTCATCCAATGCACGTTGAGAGCCATGAGTAAAGGAAATAGAATATATTTAGAGCGCTTCTAAACGCTTCTCTGACATTGTTATTCTCATTCGTTTACTGGGATCTACCCTCTTCGATATGAGTTAATTTCTAATTATCTTCATTTCGTAAATAAAAGAATCATTCTCCGTGTCCGATCAGTCTGATAACAAATAGTAAAACCATTGAAGGCAGAGATTTGCGATTTTGCTCATGTTGTGCCACTGAAGAGACTCGAAGAGGTGAATTTTGAACAAGTCAACTTCTATTTTACTGTGAATATTTTTTGCGTATACGTGTCTGTCAACTCCCAAGATACTTGCCCTTGATTATGCCATCTGAAACATAGGAATTGTAAACTTTGGTTTATCTAGTTAAATCAAGAATATGAAGAGGTCAGATCCACTATCAATATACCTTAAAGGTGTATAGGTTAAGGCAGACTGCTAAGTAAAATTTAACTACCTGTAGATTTTGAAAGCTAGGAGGTTACAGTGTTACAAGCTGCACACAAAAGAAATGGATAGAAGAAAGTTCAATAGATAATCTTCAGAAAAAGGGATCGACTAGTAAATGATAAATGTCATGGTATTTTAGAATCAGTTAGCACCTGTTCAGCTGTTTTGGATAAACAGTTGGCGATTCCACTTGGATCCGAGCATGAAGAAGCTAGACCTGCTATTACTTTTACTATGAATGCGTATATACACCATTAGTCCACATTCAGCTGATAAATTTTTTCTACGTTAACCTTGGTGAAAAGGGTATTCTTATTTGAAAATACCGATACTGGAGCAACCCATTACTCTACTCAGTGATTCCTGACTTCAACGAAAAGCCACATGATTGTTAAAGTGAGGTTACGAACATCTCAGTCCTTACCGAAAAAAGAACAGCAATTCAATTACACTGAGATTTTTTTTATTACAATACTTAAATGGGTTGTCAAGACTTGTTCTACTACTGGCTTAAGCTGAAATGAATGAAGAAAAATGAACAGAATCGAACCGAGATGACAAAACTTTTCAGCATGGGATTTATTCCCTCTCACACAAGACTTAAAATTTTTTTATGATTAACATATCCCCTTTTAGTCAAAATGCCACTATTGAATAAGTCGTTTCTTATTTCTTAAATGGAAAATTCCGATTTATGATCCACTCGCATGACCGATTCATAAGCACGTTAAATCGAGAATGTTTATGTAATTAATGTACGTTATTTAAGCATTTTACACTTCAAATGATAGCGTTGAAATTCATCGTTACGCTACGAGTGACTGAAGGCGCCATCTTTCAACATTTAATAAATCGGAAAAGATCTTGTCCTGCATGCTGTGTTGTAGTCCTAGTTGCGATTCGGGAGGAAAATAAATAATAATGAACAAAAATAAAGCGTTGCAAAACCAAGTAGATAGTACTGGTGATTATCAGCTGACCAACGTTGAACGCACTCGAAAGTAGTGCACATAAAATCAAAGTTGATGAGTTGAAACGGGGATTTGTTGATTAAGGAATCTTAGTTAACCATCAATCACTAGATCACGGGCGTTTAGGTCTTTAGCTTGCGAAGGCAGGCACTCGAGAACTCCACAAATTCGGTTCAGCATACATTCAGTACATTGAGGAGAGGTACATCTTAACGGTGATGGTTACAACTCATGATACCAACAACTAACCATCACACATAATGGATGCACTAGTGAAGTATGGTTAACATTCGAAAATGCCTTCGACTTGGAAGTTAATGTAGAAAAAGCAATCGCTTACCTCATAAACACCGTTAATTATCAGACCAATGATTTACAAGCTAAGCCGCGTCAACCAGTTTTAGCACTATATACCTAATAGGTTGGAGGGTGTTCCTTGAAATTTTCCTTCTCTCAAAGCAGGAATTTCTATAGTGACCTCCCATCATGATCACCAACTACAACGTCATTTTATTGTCTTTTCTTTAGAGAGTTTTAAAATACTGCAACTTAAGTTGCCTAAAGCGATTTTAATTCATGTTTGGACACTGCGGAAGCTAATTAACATTTTTCTCTGAGCGCAAAAAAATGTTTATGAATAATGGAAGTATTTTATGATAGGCCAGGATAAACTGTGGAAAAAAATGAATGCTAAATATGCAATAAAAGTATAAAAACAGGTAAAAGTGAACGTTTATCCCAAGTTAATGCCTTATTGCAATTCACGCAAAGGGGTTGTAAAGTTAAAACAAGACTGTGCTAGGAAAACTAGTAGTTCACAGATACCCCGCGCCAGTGCCCCTATTGCAGACGATGTGATCAGTTCAAGAAGACACTTTTATCACCATATGATGTACTGATAATGGAATAAATAGTAGTTAATAAAAGAAGTTACGAAAACACGTAAGTATGCGTTTTGATTATATTTTGACCCAGTCTACAAAGCTTATTAAATAATTGCCACCTTAAAATGTAAAGGCAGGCTTATCCAGCACTTTTAGGGACGAATGAAGGAAGAAATTAGGAATGTATTGGCTCTATCGGGAATTCAAAATGTAATTAGACACCATCATGTGAAGTTCTATGATAATGTCACGTTTTAAGTGCTATGAAATTCGGTGGCTAAGAAGTAACAAGTCAACCAGTTAGCTCATTATGCCTGACCAACACATTAGCTACACTTTTACACCACTCTGTTTATCTTTGGGGTAATAAAGGTCCACTTGTTCCGTGATCCACGCAGCGATCTGATGGTGAGTAGGACTTCAAGAAATCGGTGAATGAAGGCAAGACGGTCATCTTAGTATCTCTGATAACAATTATTTGGGCTCAGTAGCGATATGGTGGTGACCGATTCCATTAGTAACTTACTAACCACCATGACAATCTTTGTATCTCTTTCAATTTTCAAGGAAGAACCATTTTTAACAACCCGAACCTTGATAGCTAATTAAACCTGTAATCGAATAATGTACTAGCAAAAGCAACTCTTTGCATACCTCAGTCGCACCAACATCCAGTGTCCTACAACAGTGGTGAAAGTGCAAGATATTGCTGCTCTTAATCGCTTGGAAACAGGAATCCACGGTTGCCTACCTGCCGAAAAATTCCTCAATACTCTTGAAAAAAGGGTTAAACATTTGTTGGACTTTGGATCGTTAACATAGCCTGATGATTAAGTAAGGCATCACCTATTAATGATATGCTCAACACAGCCGGCATTTCTAAAATATTTTGACAATTTATAAGCATATCTCTAATGAGTTTTTTTCCTAGCCCGACAAATATTTCTCATCTATGGAGACTGATTTAGACTATAGTGGACACGAAAGCAGGAAAAACTAACTTCCAAACGCTAAACTTATGCATATCAGTTATAAGCCTGCTTAAAGGCCCACGAATCCTAGTTAGATGAGTTGAAATATCTTTCCGTTTGCAGTCGATTAAAACACTAGGAATGCTAGTAACAAATGACAGCTTAAGAAAAGCAACGCGCAATGCTCACTCAATCCTCTAGCATTTCCATTGTGGTAAGTTGAAGCGCAACATTTCGATGTTTGTATCTCATATTTCTGGCCACCATACTCTACGTATTTCGACAGTAATTGGCAAAGGCGCTTATCTTTGGCTGAGATCTGCATAATAAATGATGGAGTAAAAATTAATTTTCAAGCCAATTCTCTGCTTTAGATGGTTTCATTCAAATACTGGTGGCTACGGACATTCTATGTAGACGATAAGGATAAGAATCTACTTCTTAATGTCAAATAGAGAGAATAAACTGGATGAATAGTAGTCGAAAAGTGCTCAACACGTGATGAGTAGAGCTTAAAAAGACAGGCATAAGGGAAACTAAGCTACCCGATGGTATTGCAGATGATCTAATTAATGGCACGATTGAAGGAAATGGGATCCTTAAGCCCATCAACAAAGATCTTTTTTGTAGATAGCTACTATGCCCAATAACAAGGAATGCGAGCTTGTTTAAGTTACTTTTCTAAAGATACATGCACTAACAAACAGAATCACGAAGACTTCAAATTAGTTTTTTTTTCTGGAATCAGAAAAACAGAAATCGAGTTTTGCAAAATAAAACTTGCTGCTAAATGTTTGATAATAAACTAAAAACGTACCGTTGAGTGGTTCTTGTACATATGGATCATGTCAATTTCGTTTTAATCTTTTATAGGAATGTGGAAACTGTAAAAAGAAACCTTCGTACTTCTTTTAAATGATTACTAACGTCAACCTATAGGACAATCCAGGAACTGTGCAAAATAGCACACTGACTGTCTTGTTTCTGTTTTACCCAGTGAAAAATAAGCAAATGTGTGAGTCACTTGGTCAACTGAATTCATACATTAGACCCCGCTAAAACACGGTGAAAGCAAAGTTCCATACAGAGCTCTAGCTATCTTTTGTGCAATCCTTCTTCTAAGGGCTCAAAATAGTTACCAGATCAATGTATATCCATAACGCAGCCAGCCTCCTAAAGATTGCAAGCATCATTATTCTTGCCTACTGTTGCCTTCTTACTGACAGAAGTACCAAATAGTTGCCACTATTTGCTCAGCTATTAATTTGTGGAAGCCGATTCGCTTACTGAACAAAATAACCACCCTAAATTATTAAAAGTACTGTTACCAGGATAACTAGATTAAAGGATCATGGAAATAAATGTGGAAAAAAATTTTCTTTGAAGAGGAATTAAATCATTTTATGTAGTTAAAGCACAAGATAGCTTACTGACACAAAACCATCGAGTTCCTGGCTAAAACACCAAATATTGCAAAAGATATTGGGGCGACGCCGCAGCTGAACGCACATATTTACTTCCTTACTGGATTACTAAAGAGATATTTTCAAGTTAAATGGCGGGAGTAGATAACATTAAGCTATGTTCATCTTTCTCCTTCCATTCGAATTGTTTACAAAATTGTTTGTCAACACCAAAACCATTTGTTGTCAGCAGAACATGGCCTTTTGACAGGGCCGATTGATGTGCGTATTTTTGAGCAATGGCAGTCGAATAACAACTACGCTGTAAATAAACTTCGCTTCAAGCTTGTAGTTTCTGTTAGGTAGGAGAAGAACCTAAATTTTGGCTTTTTTTACGATCTCCTGGTTGGCACTTTGGATAAATTTGTTTCAAGTACATTTGTGCATATTACGCATATTTTGAATAATTCCCTTTGAAAGCAGCAGATAACTCTTTTAGGCTGATGGCTAAATCAAGATTAATAGCGTCATTTAATAAAAGTATAAATAAATTCGACCGAAGCTTCAGGAAATGGCGATCAAATTACCTTTGCTCACCTTTGCAGTTCCATAAATGAACTTAAATAAATGCCGTATACTAATATTTGGCCATTAATAACTAGCATTTTACATCTAGAAAACATTAATGCCATTTAATGGGTCATTTATTGAAGCCCTTGTAATGGCGGGGCTTCACCGAGATTTTTTGATGATCAGAAGAATAAATGAAGAAGACTGTCACTGGGCTTCAATTTGCCTTCAATGGCAACTGAAGTTTGTTTGTCTACTGGTTAGTTGATCTGCAAAGTAATGCAATTCCTCACTCATCGTTTAGAATCATTGCGAATTTCAGACGGCTTTTTTGAAGTTCATACCCACTAAATTCGAATTTTACAGATTTTTAAATTCAGAAAATCCATCTCAGCCAAGACTGCGATATACCAAGAGGCACAACTGGTAAGCTTTTAAAACCAAATTGAATTTCGTATCCGACTGAAAATCCGTTTACTTGTTCAAAGTTGAAAACAAAAACATTCATTTGCTGTTGACTTTAGTATCTTTAGATATTAAATGAAATATCTATTTTTATGTCGACGATTGTTAAATCATGCATACGGCCTCCAGCCGGTTGTAAAGATCCTACCTAAACCAATAATATGTAGTTAATTTTCACCGTGGTGAAGGATTCTGTATTCACTGAAGCGATTGAGGATACCCGTAAGTTAAAGAACTAATGCTGGTTCAAGTAACATAAAATCGATGCCATTCGAAATTACAGTTTAGATTTAAGGATTCACTCTTCTCTTTGCCCAGTGTCAAAACCGCGATTAACTGATGATGGTAATAGCTCTTTTTTGCACCTTTAGATCTTGATATGTCATAGCAGATACGGAAAGAAGAATTGTTTAATATATACACAATTTCACTTGATTTGAGAGTTTTTCTCCCAAAGAGGAATCTGCATTTATGTTAAATTCAAGGTCTAAAAGAACTCCAACATCGGAATTCGTTAGAGAAACGCTTTCACTGCGCTCATGTGGTGCGTACAGAAAAAAGTCCAAACAGAGTTCTGGAAGCAGGGTTTTTGCATCTAAGACAACGAAGCAACAGAATGATTTATGTTCCCCTAAAATAGTTTAGAAATAAGCGTCACTTACATTGAAGTTACAAAACTTTGCCGGTAAGAAATAAGAAACTTGGAGGGATGTCAGCACATTTTCTACACTTCAATGAATTATTTTTACGATAGTGATATCAATATTACTCTAAGATTACAGTGCAATTTTCTTTATTCTAAGACAATGAGACAAGTGCGTGATATACGTAAAACCTCGGCATTCATACAATAGAGCAATAAAAGTGAAAAGTACAATGTTGATCAGCGAATAAACGTTGTTGCTTAATTTCATAATGAAGGCTTTTTATTATATGATTGGCAGTTAAAATAGAAAATAATTTTTTGGCAAACTAAATATTGTTCTCTAATTATTGCGAAATTTGCTAATAAGGGCAAGAATTCACTTACACTAATAAATCTTTAATTTCGGGGCAACATTCAACACTTGGCTGGCAATGGAATTTGTATGTGCCTTTTATTTGCTCTCATATGTGATGAATATGGCATATTCAATCCCATTTTGACATAAATTTTCGGGAAACTGGAATAATAATTATTGAGATCCTTAAATGGTGGTCAAACCTACTCTCAACCTCCTCGTGGTGACCACCGGTAACCCAGGGACAACTCTGGGGGCTAATGAGAGGAGCAGCCGGGTAGAACTGATCGCTTCCCGGACGTATCAAATTAGATTATGCCAGCAGAAGTACAACTTCTTACAACCTGGTAAACGAGGCATGACGTAAATACCTGGACTCGTGGTCTCAAACTGGACTGTGGAAAGTGCCTGCTCACAGCAATGAATGGAATATCCACCAGAAAGTTGAAAATACTTCTGGAAGAGGCATGGAGATTGTCTGCCCTCAACGGTGTCGAGGACGGACGAGGTGCCAATACGAAGTTGAATTGCTATCTGTACAATGAAACCATGCCAGAGTAGTAGCTAGAGAATCCAAGACGTCGATAAGCGCTTTTACTGTGTTCTGTGTCAACTGCTGCGTGCTACTTGTTGTAAAAGCCATTAGTACTTCTGTTGTACCCTCAATAAGTCCTTGGGACTTGCTCTAATGGGCGAGGTGTATATATATATGTACATATATGAGATCCTTAAATGAATTTAAATTTATTCATGCATTTTTTTGCAAGCTTCAATAGAGGGAGGGCGAACGTGTTTAAACAAAGAGTAGAACAGTTAGCACGGCAAATTAGCAATACACAAGGATGGACAAGGCATGCTTTTATTTCACCCACAGAGATGCACACTGCATCACGAATGTGTGTTTCGAATTCCGTCGCAAGTTATTATTGAAGATCTATTAGTTTGAGTTCCAGCCAAGATTCGGGTACAATAATGGTATATTCATAAGAAAGCCAAATTACAGACCACGCGAATTAAACTTAACGACATTTAGTAACTTTATCAAAAGGACTGCGGAGCGATTAAGAGACGATCATGTTTAGTTACTCATCTGACTACTTTGAGCTAAACAGTAACCCTCACTGGCCATCAGAACAGTTTATAGAAGGATGAGTTAGAGTAAACAGATTTAGCCTTATGCAGGCAATGAATTATTCCACCTCGACAATTTCAACCTCTACGAAAGAGTCACTTTAGAAAGTTTTGCTTTGAACAGATTCTCTAATTTAGAATAACGTGGTTTAAAATAATCTATCACTCTGAATAATTAAAGGATCAATTCCCAAGCTAAGACCATGAGTATTTTATTCCTATTTTTTTTTAGTTTCTTAAACTATATGGCCACACAAGTCAACGCACCGATAGAAGGATCCACATCATGATCTCATATTTTTACGTGGTGATTCTCCTTTAATTGACTGAAGTATGTAGAAAGGCCACTAAATTTATCTAGCTATTTTTTTAAATCCCAGCAATGTCAAAACAGATTCTTTGAGGTAGGTTTTAATAGTCAAGTAGTTAAACATATCGGATGAAAAAAATCAGCTATACACTCACTATGCTCATGAAACTCATACAAAAGCCGAAGTCAGTTTAAACTTACTTCATTGAGATATTTTGAATAAAGATTTGTATCGTATCTTTTTGGGAAGTCAGAGAGATTTATGAGTGAATGTAAATGAGCATAAAGACTATTTAGCTGGTGCTTGAGGATGGCTATTTAGAATGTCCGCTTGGAAATTCTTTCTATCCTTCTATCCTTTTTCATTGTCCGCTTTAGAATGACTCAATCTCTTACCTTCGTATTATAATTTGTCAGCACAGTTTTTCTGAAATTTCCATTATCGAGTAGTATTCAACTACGGTCATTCTCCTCGAAGGACTTGGTCTTGAATTCATGCCTTCTGTCAATTCGTGCATTTGCGTGTAGGGTGAGTTCGATGCTATGGTAACAACTTATCTTTTTATCTTGTTTTGCCTATTGCCATAATTTTTATTCCACCTGCTAGTTCTTTGAACCTGGCTCTAAAATATCATTTACTTAAAGTTATGAGTAGTCTTTCCTACGTAATGTCCATTCATTTGCCAACCTGTTTGAGTTCGCGATCTCGTGACTTCTCAAAAAAGCAGTTAAGAATAGTGAGATTGACCTCTGGCCTCAGAAGCTCTTATTTGAAATCAATAACTATGTTTCTCGAGGATCAAATGAAATATGTTAATACAATCACACTTATTTGTAACTCAATGTTCGCGGGTGAAATAGCCAATCCAGTGAATTATGAAATGCATGCATGATGAAACATACAACCGAGCTTATGTGAATGGAACTGAATTTTTCAAATGAAATATTTTTACTGAAGAGATCAAGTTGCGATGAATCGATCAATATAAATGAGGTCCCAACGGAATCAAGCAATTTATATTTAACATTCTTTTGCTGTTTTCAAAAGGTTTCGATTTATTTTTAAAACACTTTAATTATGAAAACGTAACCTTCTTAAGCATTACAACTTTATTGCAATAAATACATTACTGTTGAAGGAGGTAATGAAGAAGGCTTAAATAGTTGGATTATAAGCCATTAAAACCAATTTTACTATTATTTCGAAAATTTTCTGCTTAGTATTTAACACCTTCTGCACAGAGATACTATCAGCTTACAGACTAGTCATGGTCATTTGTAAAAGCAAGCCACCTTCGTAATGACTAACTAGACAAAGTTACAGTATAGACATTTCGAAGTCTATCTGTGCATTCTCTGAGAAGGGCATTAAGAGAATTTCCTTCGAGAACAATGTATATCATTAGTTGTCTCGATTAATCGGGATGATCATTTATTCAGTCTTAAAGTGGCCTACGGAGGCGATTTCCAATCAGGAGAATCTAATTCAGCAGAGACTTCTGTATCACTATTAACATTTTAAATCTACAACTTAGCGGACCTCGAAGCGGTGGATAAAGGTAGCTTTCACTCGCCATCAGATACCATGCAGTGAGATGTATCGGTGCAAACAATTTCAACGACTGGAGAGTTTGGCACTTCTCGCTACTTTGCGAATCTCTCAGCACTTTATCTTGAGATTTGTACCCTACTAGCCGATTCGACACGTAGTAAACGATCGACGCGCTCTTGAAAACAAACTTGCACCCTATCTTGACTGAGGCGTCTTCATCTGCATAATGATGAGAGAAAACAAACTACTGGTAAATTTGTATAAAGATGTCATAATAGAATGTGACATCAATTCTAGCTAATTTGACTGCCATTATTGAGACTATATTTTTGATTTCTAGCTTAAGGTTGTTTTCGTGTCCCATAACGAACTGTCCTGAATGATACTACCAAAGAGTTCCGCAATACAGAGATTGATAAAAGATATCTCGTTGAATTCGCCGCTCTGTTCTAGACGGTAAATAAGCCATTTAAGCTGATTAACTTGAATTCAGAAGAAGTAATAGCAAGCAACTGCTTCTGCTACCTTTAGTTATTTGGAAGACTGTACAATGGCTGGACTAAAACTTATTATCCCACTCTCAGTCTCCTCGTGGTGACCACCGGTAACCCAGGGGCAACTCTGGAGGCTAATGAGAGGAGCAGCCGGGTAGAACTGATCGCTCCCCGGACGTATCAAATTAGATTATGCCAGCAGAAGTACAACTTCTTACAACCTGGTAAACGAGGCATGACGTAAATACCTGGACTCGTGGTCTCAAACTGGACTATGGAAAGTGCGTGCTCACAGCAATGAATGGAATATCCACCAGAAAGTTGAAAATACTTCTGGAAGAGGCATGGAGATTGTCTGCCCTCAACGGTGTCGAGGACGGACGAGGTGCCAATACGAAGTTGAATTGCTATCTGTACAATGAAACCATGCCAGAGTAGTAGCTAGAGAATCCAAGACGTCGATAAGCGCTTTTACTGTGTTCTGTGTCAACTGCTGCGTGCTACTTGTTGTAAAAGCCATTAGTACTTCTGTTGTACCCTCAATAAGTCCTTGGGACTTGCCCCAATGATTGTGGAGTTAATAATGATAAGAAATCCAAACAATATCTTACACCCCTCATTCTGGTATTAGGCTTATCCTGACTGCACAAGCATGCTTTGCAAAAGTCTATTTAATGCTACAGCAGTGATCCGTACATACACCTCATGTAACATGTTCGGACTATTGTAAATCAGCATCTCCTGCACTGAGATAAGTACATTCATTTGCCTCATTACATTCTCGGATAATAATCACTAAGTTGTGCGACGTTCTGGAGTGTTATCGAATCATTTTCTCCTTCTGCTCTTTCAGTCATTTATAGTCTGATACCTTTGAATATACCCGTTAGCCACCATCTACTCATCCTGTAAAGTTTGTGGCAGTTTCAAGGCCGGACGAAGTGTGGTTGTAAAATACCCACGTAGACATTGAAATCTCCGAAGGAAAGCCTAGAAAACGGATAGCATAGTTATGAAGGTGATGGCTTGGTTCGAGAATCGATAACTGACCATATTGATAGCTCTGAGTATTTAGTACGAAATTTGACTAAAGGCGGTTCTTCAGTGATAATCCCCTTTAATTCCACTGGGTTTTTATTGAACTTGACTCTAGGTGAAGCACTTATCAATAGCATCGTGTTTGCTGAAATAAAATCATTTGTGCCTAATGGATTCAACTAAATCGTTGTGACTAAAATTTTGTAATAAAGCGCAATTCTCACGCCTGAATTTTATGAAGGTTTTTTAATCTGCGCTGATCACAAGATTCCAAGTATAATTCATCATT
The DNA here is from genome assembly GCA_019097775.1 of Moniezia expansa. NCBI lineage: Eukaryota > Metazoa > Platyhelminthes > Cestoda > Cyclophyllidea > Anoplocephalidae > Moniezia > Moniezia expansa. The sequence goes on from JADFDV010000093.1 coordinate 1,379,464, forward strand.
CATTTTACGGCTTCTTATAGGGCAAAGCAAAACACCAATCTACAAATGCCAATTTCTCACCCCGTGGGATTTTATATCAAAACAATCGAATTCGATAGACCTTTCTAATAAATTCTGTGGTATAGACTTGCGAAAGGCATGATAGACTGACACCCAGATTAGGGAGGTTTCTAAGTGAAATCGCCTTCTTTTTAATTACTAGTTAGAGGAGGCAACAAATCTATCGAAAATGTAGGGCATTATTTTGGTGATATTCATAAAGGGCAAAATATCCGAGTGTGAAGCAAAAACAGTGAAAATAAATGTTCCATTGTTTTCTAAAGATATGCTTTCTTAGGAACTAAGAATGTACCCATTATGCAGAAGACATGGCGCGAAATTCGAGTTTTTCACGCACTTGACCCGTAATTATAGTAAATCCAAGTAGTAATTGGGAAATCATTGGAGAATCCAGTATTGTCCCTTAGAGATAAATAATACCACCTGCTATTGTCTTGCTACTATTGCTGAGAGCAATAGGCTTAAGAGTGTCTTAAATGCGCTGAAAAGCTGCACTTTGCAAAGGTTCGATCGGCTCCAGGATCACTGTGAAAACTCCGCTAGTAGGCAACTTGATTTTTGGCAGCTATGAATGCTGGTCTTTTTATGAGGACTTTTTCAAGTCTCAGAAGTCACCAGCAATAATAGCCAACTTCCGAGCAGTGCAGGCAAGGATAGTACGATGACTTAACAAATATTTTCCGAAAATGAGAAAATGATCCGACAGTCCAGCGACTCACGGCGGTCGGATTCATTTTTAAGGAACAAAAAAGTGGTTAATGACCGTTAATTTAGTTCTAAAGTTCACCGAATGCCAATTCCCTAGAGCCTTGTGCATTTACATAATTTTACACTTTTTAGATGGAAAACTTTACTTTGAGGAGAAGGAAATTAGCGTCTCAAAATTCGGTTTAGTTTTTTATCATACTTTCATATTTGCTGATGAATAAATGGACGCCGGATCCGAGGCGTCAAACCAACAACTTATTATGAAAAAAAAAAAACATTTTCGAGCCACATATTTTCGATCGAATCAGCAGAGATTTACCGTCGTTATATGTACTTTAAATATATGTCGCAGATACTCTTTAAGTGTTTCAATTACTTTAAGCCAGAGTGTACTTTGTAAATTTCACCTGAAAAATGTAAAACGTTTCTAGGTACGAACAAATCAACATGCGGAATCACTTTCTAAGCACGGCAGTCCCATTTCAAACAAAAAGAAAATCTATTAATCTCGATTGAAAGAGAAGGGTGTTACCACTCTCATTTTGAAGGTGGGCGAAAATGAAGTAGCATTTAGTGCATTTCAAGTGTAACGAGCTAACTATCATAAGGCAAACACTCTATAGTTAATTATTAAATGGAACAAAACTTTCCATGCTAATGTGGCTGCTTAAAAACACCGGAAAGCAAATTATTTCTTCTGGAGCTAGGGCTAGTAGAGAGAATTACCGAACAGCCAGAATAGAAGTGATAGTATTTGGTCAATGATCAAGATTTGGTTCAAGCCAGTTCGGTTTTATGTCCCTCTGGGCACACTTTTGTTACTTTTAGGTCCGCCTTGAAAAATATTACTATCTCTCTTTAAATGTTCCTCACTGTTCTGAGTAGCCGTTTTAATTGGGAATTCTTTTGTAGTTGAAATCTTCATACCCAGAGGTGTTTTAGCGTGAATAGGAGCATGGACAGTTTCCACCCACAGGCTTCCAAGAAGTTGAATGAAAGTTTCTTTCTGACTTAAGAAGCGTGAAAAAATTTTGCATTGTTAGAAGACGAACCTTTTCAAGCACATTTGCTGTAAACCTTGTAAGTTAATTATGAATGGAATGGGAAGGCTTTAATCGAAAAGTTCTAAGCCGACTTAGCCCTACGATAAACAAAAGAATCAATCATAAATGCTTATTCATGATGAAAAGATATATTCAGCAGCTGTTTATCACCATCACTTTCTTATACGAATGCTCGACCTAAATGACCTGGACTGAGCTGATGGGCAACTTAACTGAGTGAACACAATGTAAAGAGGGATGTTATTCCATAAATCTATCCTGTTGAAATTCTCCTTTTTCTCACATGCAAGCTGATGAACAATGTGTGTCAAATGCACGACGAATCAATTGCTTCTTTTTGCTGTTGATCATTTTGCCGACAAGTAAACGGTTTGCAGTAATTGCGATTCGTCACGCCGAATTAGTTTCTTTCAGAGCAAAATGTTATGAATGGTGAGGTATTTCATATGTAGTGCTTTACTGTGGTGGTTAAACAGTAGCTTGACTAATCAATTAATATGGAGCGTTTACAGAGATTGGAATAATCAACCTTTTAGTTTGATGATTATTGAAGATAAGAGGTCCAAGATTCAGAGACCCCAGAAGTATACACCCGTTCCGCAAGACGAGAGTTGGAAAAGATTTCTCTTGAATGTCTGCCCTAACAAATGGAATTAAATGAGCGTCGAATCCTTTTATTGCTTAGACTAAAATTTGGAGAATTTAAAAGCGTCTATTCAATCGCAAAATCCGCGATCTTGAATTAGTTGGTAGCAAATGAGCCAGAATTATAATGGATTAACCCAGAGATTATCGCATGCATTATACACAGTTTAATCTGGAGCAAATAATAGTTGTTAAGGTATCAAGGAATTAGAGTAGAATCGGTTACTAGATTTAACAAATAAAACTGATTTTGAAAAGAGGGAACTCATTTGAGAGGACTATGAAACCATATGTTAATTACATAATAAATGCAATAAATGGAAAACCATACTAATGGGAGAAAAGGCAAAGTCTACTTTGCTATGACTGTCGATTGTCACAAGCTATTTAAGCAACGTCGCACATTTGTAGAGACATTATCAATGCGTTTTGAATAAGTAATTAAGATATACTGGACAAGGCAACAGCTTCTAGCCAAATGTTAATTTTTTATGTAAACTTTTTTTCATTAATTTGGCCTTCTTCTTCGACCCACGACTCTGATTCATATTATTCTAATATATATTTTATTGTTTCAACTTAAGATGATCATGAATAAAATACAATTATGAAGAAATCTCTCAATATCCTAGTCCGTTATATTGGCCTGACAACCGATGTACTCACTTTAAAGGAATAGCGCTCACAATTATTATATTCTGGAATTGATCAAGCCGTTTGCTGACTCAAAATATTCATGAATCCCTGCCCAAGTCTTGTTATTTACCAATAAATAAATTTGAAGTTAATGTAAATTAGATTTTCTAATGGAATCAGGGACTACTTACTTTATCAACGTTCCCTCTCAATCGTGTTTGAAAGTCTCCAATGGATCCTTGATTTTTGATTAATCGGTCTCAAAACGCTTGAGAAGAAATCAAAGTAACTGCCTTTAAAGAAGTGTTTTTGAAGAATCACCATCAGTCTGAAGAACACAGAAACTTAATTTTTATCCGGAAAATCGTTATAATACCATCAGTAATTTTATTCCAGAATCAAAAGAAAACTTTCTTTTTTTCACTTTTAGAAAGTTCCCTTTTCATGGCATGGACTATGGAAATATACTCATGAAAATTCAGTGGACTGCTTTGACAAATATCAGATGAGAATATTCAGAATCTAGCTCCTTTGTACATACTTAGCATTATTAGAGCCTAGTCTTGAACCAGACCCTCACGTTCTATTTCGTTTGGAATAACTATTTCATGAATTCAGATGCAACTATTATTTTCGAAATGATAAAAGTATTAAATAAAGAGCCGCTATTGAAATTTGTCCCAAAAGAGTTTTTTTAGATTTATTCTAACAATAAATAAAACGCCAGTGCCATTTGTTTCAGATCCTGTCCTAAACAAAATTCTGAGCTCAATAATGAATCAGGCAACTTGAGGGAGCAGAGAATAGGGTGTCTTAATAGCGATATCTTCAGTTTCAGAGGAATGGGATTTCGACCAGTATCAATTATGATCTCAAAAGCAGTATGCACAAATATTTGTACTTCTAGATTTCTTGGTGGGTAAGTGGAAGCAAAAATTAATGCTTCGCATCACTTTTTTACATTCAGATTAACAAATCATGCAGATCAGTTTATTCTGCGCGACTGTGCTACTTGAGCAAAATTTAAATTTTAGCTACATAGTTAACCATCCAAATGTTTAAAGTGATGATATTAAGAGCATGAGCATCCACATCGCACTGAATTCAGGAACTTGTGTGTACACGTCAAATGTGAAAGAGTTACGGGAAGTAACATGAAATGTTGATGGCCAAACTCATTGTGGCCTTTCTGTTATAGCAAAAATAAAATCAATAATCAGAAATCAACCTTTTTGAAATTAAAATTGATACATTGTTATCAAAAGCCTTCGTTCATTCCAAATTCATTCATTTTTCACATTTAAAGTTCCTTCACTGAATAGGCGCTCGAAAATGCGCTTATCTTAGAGCTTCAAAGGCTTCTAGTTGAAGGACGAGCAAGGAGCCACTTAACACGAATATGGACGATGAAAACATGATCAGTAGCGGTCACAAATCTCACAACACAGTCTTTCCCATCTTCGGAGATGCGGTTGCAGACATGCAGATGGCAAGGTACTACCAAGTAATATCAATGGTACTCGTAAGGGGCAAACTACATATATCGACAAGATAACCTGGCGTCATATAAGGAATGCTTTCATCGGTGAAATTTATCGCCTTCAAAAGGGTCAATCCTGTGCCGTCGCCATTTTCATTCTGCCAAAAGACTACTACCTTATGTTTTACATAGACTGAGTTGCTTTACAATGGAGGATCCAGTTCTAATTAATATCACTTGATTTGAACAATGCTTGGCCATACATGCTTCTGAAAAGTAGTTTGAATATGATTCCACCGCAGCTTTAAGTGAAGCCTTTAGCGAGATATTTCAAAACCATGTATCTTATGAACTCGATTTTAGTGATTCTGATCGAACGAGAGGAAAAATAATTCATTTGAATACGCAGAAAACGACAAAGAACTCATATTTTCGCCTTTTAATCGGGCCTGCAGCAGCACAGATTGTGATTCGTATGACCGCTTATTATTTTGTCAGCCTCCAATCCCAGAAAAGAGCTTCGCTTTCACTTACATTTGATAGTTTGTAGGGGCAAGTAGCGAGTTCATTATTTATTTTACTAATCTCCTTTTGAACGCAGTCGGCATGCGTAATTTGCGCACTTTTGAACTAAGTATTCCAAAGCATGATTGATGATGAAGTCGATGAGGCAGCAGGTAGCCTCCTACATAAGTAAACACATCTTTTGCGTACTTAACAATCCCGCCGTTTGATGTTGGAGGTGAGAGGAATTAGGTTACTCAGTGGTGAATCCCACCGCCTCATCAAAGTTAAAAACTGATCTGCAAATTGGACCAAAACATCGCGTGACTGCAATTTATTACGATGGTCACCATTCATCTTTTACTTACATTTCTTCTGGTCCCTTCAAAAAGTGGCGCTCAGGTGGTGATAGCAAATTTTCATTTAGAGGGATTGGATTAATGCATAGAATAATACCTGAATGCTGTCCTATTAATGACAGTATTTTGGAAAAAGATAAATGTTGTGTTTTTGACGATAGGCATAAAGAATCAAAGTCAACCACAAACACATTCAATAAATAAAAATTAACAGTCACCATAGTAAAACGAAGATATTTTCTATAAGCGCGAAATAATATTTACGTGAAAAAACCAACAGATCAAATTTTAATAAAACTTACAAGTCAGATATGAAACAACCTTAACAAATCAACTTAATACAATCCATTGTTTTCTACCAAAACCGTTCAAGATTTGGATTTTGATCGTATAAATTGTGTGGTTAGATATTTAACCTTTCCTAATTGTTGAATGAGTCGATTATAGAGGTATCAAGAACAAAAAACCTCATGTTTTATCAAATCGCAAAGCGATTCTGCTAATGATTTCACCAATTCGATAGTGCTTTGTAATATCAAGAACCAGTGTCTCTTCGATTTCAGCCAGTAGAATAGGATCTTTCCTTGGCTGGTCGTGCTTGGATTGATTACAGAATGATAATAATTGTTGATCATAGTAAGCCTTATTAATCTCTTAGATGTGCAGATTGTAGCGTTTTCTGTTTACTTCTGTTCTTTGATGAATTCCTTAAAACCTATGCTCCTATAAAAATGATAAGATGTACCCTTTATCTAATGAAAGTATGGAGCCATGATTGCTGGAAATATTCGCCAGGATTACTACAAGGGTGAACCACTAAGAAATGATATGTAATAGGTCCTGACGACAAGAAAGCGAGCCTGTGAATGTTCAATTATATAGGAAATTTGCATTAGAAAATGGAATCCGGTGCGTTGGCCCTTGAGAAAATCAATCCTTGTTCTAGTGGATACCTGTACAGTTCGCTTATTCACCCGATCGGGTTTTATAAAAGAAAATTTAAGGCCATAAGATGATTTTTTCATAGAATTTCAGATTTGTGTTTAAGTGAACATATGAATAGTTTGCCTCTGCTATCGGATCCTTGGAACGTGAATCGAGGATCTTAATAAAATGCAATAACTAAGGCTTATGCGTAAAAATGCATAAAGCCTTCCCCATACTCCTGTCTCACGAAGGGAAAAGTTGCCTTTTCTACCACAGGGAAATCAAACTTTACTTCTCCGGAAAAATGAGATAACAAGTGCTTTGAGTTGGCTGGCTGGTTAAGGAGACAACTCAATATTTTGCCACCATTCATAGTGTAAGTTATAGCCGGTTTCAATGGGAGAAACGAAGGTTCAGGGTCCATCATTAGTGAGACTCCGAATCTTCTGCGTGCAAATAAATGCTGATAAGGATCCTAATCGAGATCAAGGTGACTGGCTAAGTGGCCAGTCGAATTTCTATACTACCACACAAAGGGTTATAAATTGTTGACAGCGAAATACACAAAGAAATTTGTATCCTGAACACCAGTTTCCCGAACTCTTCCATCCTCTTAATCCTCCGCATTACTTATTCACCACGTTACCATTTTAGTCCCAATATCTGTTTTAACCAACCATCAGTAAAGCACTACTTCTGCTGCCATCTTACATGCCTTTCAGAATGAGGGCTTTGCAATTTAGCCATTGCTTCATGGACTATTACTTAACCAGGAGGGATGGCTGCTCCTAACGCCGAACACACTGCAATAGGTTTCAAACTAAATCAAGCAACAAGTCAAGTAGTAATTTCCTGACTTCAGTAATAACATGTGAGAAACAGTAGAAAAGAGTTCAGCACCCATCTGATTTATTTCGAGTCGAGATAAGATAGTTTTCTTGATCCATTTCGCCCCTATCTTCATCAAAAAAAGCATTAACGAGTTAGACAAAGGGCAAATTGAATTCTGGAAAATTCTCTGGGGATCGCAAATAGTTAAAATGGGAGCAGCACAGTGTGAAACTTACCCAGCACCGATTATGGGCCCTGATAGTTCGGCTTTGGTCTAGAAGAAGTCCTTTGATTTTCTTGCCAAATAAACGCCCTTATTTAACGTTAAAATTTTTGAATAGTTTTATTTTTTCATCAAATTGTGGTTTAGGCAAATTATCTTTAATATTACATTTTAATCTGTTTGATTATATTATCTCCGATTAGAAAGTGAATACCAGCCTAGCAGTATAGTTTATAATAATGCTAAATGATTGGGACAAAGTTGAAAGTTCCTTCCAGTACTGCTATTCCAATTTCGACAAACTCTTTGCTATATTGAACCCTTGTATTCAGGCGAGCTACTTTACAATGAGCTACAAAAAAGGCGCAGTCCCGTAAATAGGGACACCCATTTGAATCTCAGTGATTCGTACTGGAACGGCTTAGAGCGTGTCCAAATTTCTGCTAGTTGGTGGAAGCAATTAATTCGTCAGTTGACTGCCATAAATTCTAATTGGAATAACTCATAATAAAACTGGATTTCTGCAAGCGTTTGCTCCATTGTAGGTGGTAATTTTAAGACAATCTGTTCTGATTAGAAAATTATTACAAGTGAGTTAAAAGAGTTTCACAGATGCTAAAAAGCCAAGTATGACTGTCAAGTCAACTCGCATTAGCCACCTGAAAAAAGTTTTAGTTTAACGGAGAATCGTAAACTCACACCCCATTATTCATAGCGAAGATATAGCACAATGCAATGCAATTTCTTAACAATACGATTCGACTGGTCTCACCTCAGTCCTCAGATGGTATAGAGTAGGAAAGCTGGTCAGCAATTTGTTAATGCGAGTCAATTTAAAGGGCCGGATTTCAAACTGAACGAACACATAAGATATACTATTCATAATTCTGAAGTAAAGTTTAATTAAAGACATTGTGTAGTTTTGCGGAAAATTCTTATCATCTATGCTGCACTGACGTCTTAAATGAGCGCAAATTCAAAAAAGGTAAGTCAACATTCCATGACAGTAGACTTAAGGCACTGTAAACATATCGTTACGGTGACTACCACGAGTAATATTTGCAAATTAGTGTCGCACTTGACAGAGGTTTCGTATCTCCAATTTCGACATTGTATTATTAACTGGAACATTGGGTCCGTGTTTGAATGGTCAAACATTTCCATGTTAGCAGATCTGTCATTTGATTCAGGGCTTAGAAACACCTCGCGGAAGTGACAGGTTTGCAGCTTTAGACATCACTAGACGTATCAAACACTTATGCCACCACTTCACTACTTAGCACTTTTGCGTCAACCAATTTTCTACCCGATTTCTGAATAAAAAATTATGCTTATGGAATTATGTTCAATGATTTGTAACGTAAATGACATTGCCGCAATTTCCTTTCTGGAACTTCAGTCACAAATGGCCTTAGCGTATATAATCAAAAGGCACTTCTTAATTTTATCCACTGCAGCAGTCGAAGACAGAATATTTTGGTAGAAGTCTAAACAAAATAACACATTTCGATTGTCGAAAGCAGACAGTTTGAGATCACTCTATCAATTTGAACCTGCAAAGGTGGCACATGACTTACTGTTAAACAGAATTGACTAGAACTTTCTTGAGTGTCGCAATTATAAGCACAATAAACATATTTAGTTTGAATATATCTCATTCGATGTAACATTAGTGTTGAAAGTCTACCTTTGATCAGAATACCACCCAATAGTTGATTCTAAACACCAGAACGCTTGAAACATTGATAAGTTTGATCGGCACTCAGATTGAAGAGCAGAGGTAAAATTGAGGTCAACTATCAGAAGAGTCGTAGTAGAGGGCCAGTGCTTGTTTGAAGGCTGAGTTCTCTACAGTTCATCTCCCGATTTTGCTGCTATGCCACTGCAAGTGTAACATTTATAGAATAAGCGGTACTATAATCTAGTCTTCTTCGGTTCATTCAGTTAAATCTTGGACTCCTAGCACCTGGATGACTGCTGAGAGGAAATCAAATACTAAAAATGGCTATTGGACTCTTAAGCAGTGTCAGATCTCTTTACTACCATCCAGAGCCCTCATTGGCTGACATTACAATGACAAGATTACCAAATATCTTGGTGATTACAGTTGGGTTCTCAAGTACTATCCAGCTGTTGATCCAAGCATGCATAATCATAGAAAATGAAGGTTAGGTCAATTAATAAAATAATAAAGCTTTAGGGATTGCGCTTGATGTGTGTCATACTTCCAAATGACAACCACAAAGTATAGAAAATATTTGGACTGTAAGGTATCAGAATATTGAATGGGATACTAATGAAAAGGTTGGACTAGAAGGTCGACCGAAAGAATAACTGTTTCTGTTAGATTCATATATTCTATAAGGGGATAACACGGAAAAAGGGATTTTTTTCATAAGGGGCCTTTTAAACTTAGCGATAACATTGTTCCCTCAGTGAACGTCAGCTAGTGACTGGTGTGTGCTATGTTCAGATTTGGAAATGACTTTTCTGAGCTGACTAGCAAATACATCATTTTAACCCTAGTTAGACCAATCCTTAGCGCTTAGTTCACTTCCTGAAAAAGCGGAAAAGCGAAAGCTTTCAGTTCAACAGACGTCAGTAGCTTTCGGTGTCAGATAGAAGAGGTCTAAGAATAAATGCTTGTTCAAAGAAGAATTGGACGAGTTCGTAAATTTCTATTTTAAAATATCTTACTGGTATCTCAATATGCTATCTTTTGACCTCAATAAATGCATTCAGTGATTCTTAGTGAATGACATTACTCGACTGTCCACAATTTGTGAAGGCACCAGTCTGCTGAAATTAAACTGTTTTCAAGATTAGCATTGAACTCTCTTTGAATATTTTGATAAACTACTTTTTGGTAGGAAACATTTTAGAGGAAGGTTGCAGGAGGAACTTTAGAGCCTACTTCTCTTAAAGCAAAATGTCTGAGAAATGCTTAGTGATTTCCATCACTATTACTGGAGGAATTTATTTGCAGTAATGGGGTTAAATACTATTAGAAATAAACTGATCCACGGTTGCTGTCTGTAGGGAAAGGAAGCAAATTTAGACGAAAAGAATATGTGGATCACAAAAGTTTTGCTCCGCGCACACTCCGAGCTCAATGTCAACCAACTATAAGCAAAGACGATGTCCGAGGCTAACTTCTTCCAAAGTTTTCTTCTATGGCCATATTCAATGATTATACTGACTCCGCTATTACTGTTACTGAGGATTCATTCCATCCTCTTCTCTCCGTAGACAGTACTCCACATAGTTGCTGGATGATCTCTTTGTGTTCGGAGGACTCGGCGACCGGTGATAAAAATTAGGCGCTTTTGAAAGACTGATACAAAGAGTCTCGATGCGAGCCTGCCAAAATGATGACTCCCCTGAATTTTTCTGAAATTTATTCTTTGTGAACTGTAGCGGAGAAAATGAAACATGTAATTTTTAAGTTTGTTTTCTCTGAAGATAATTTAACTTTGTTGCACAAATATGCCTTCACAAATAAAATGGCTTACAAACGCTATCATATCGGTGCACAGGTTCCAATACACGTTTCTGAGAATAATTTGTATTTGAAATCAGCCATTTATGGTATTTTATTATTTTTTTTTATTAGTCTCCGCCCATTGGGCAAGTCCCAAGGACTTATTGGGGGACACAACAGAACTACAAGAGCTTGTACGACAGTTAGACACTTGCACATAGCATAGAACAATTAAATTGACGTCTTCGGCCCCTGGCCATTTCTCGGCATGGTTTCGTGGTGCGGTAACATTTCATTCTTCTGCTACACTTCTTGCAGCACCTCGTTGTCCTCATCTATTTGTCCTTATCCAAGTATTCTTATCTAGAGACCATGTGTGGATAAGGGTTATTCGCAGCTGAGATGGAGCAGTTGTATTGTTCATCCCGCCAGTTGGACTGCAGTCTGGTTCTTTCCTCTTTTATATTTGCTTCTCACCTTCAAGGATTTTGACCGAAGAGTGACAGTCCCTAATATGTCTCTTTAGCCACCCTTGAACCATGTACATTTTAAGGCAGTCTGTAAGAGGGCACTTTTGTCTACGGTCCAGTATCTCCTCAGTTTTGTATTCTTCTTCTCCATGATCGTGTCTTTGCATCCCGTCGTGGCAGACAATATCACGTTGCCTCGAACTTTAAGATTTTCCTTTGGTTCAAGTAACCATGGTTCGGAATGCTCTTGCCATATTTCTTTGGCATCTTTGATTACATAATTGAAGCATCCAGTTCCTTGTAAGTGAGGCATTCTTAATTTCCCCATTTACAAAGTAACTCTAAAGTATAGAGTGTATCAGTCTCTCTTTGTCCATTCTCAAACTCTTCCATGGGTTCGCCTGTATAAGATTTGCCAAGTTACGCATCGGCAGTTCCTTTCGAAACTCATCGACAGTTTTGGCTCTTTGCGAATACAATCCAAGTATCATAGTATAGTATGGCCTTAAGTCGATTGTTATCTTTAATTTTCAAGACAATAGTAGAAAATCCATAGTTGATTGCGAAAACGACTAAAATTCCCACCAGATATGCTTTTAGGGTGTTTTTTAGACTTCTTGAGCGCAGAATTGGTCGTAGTCGTATTAGTTGCCTTTTCGCCCTAACTCTATTAGGTTTTATGCTCTATCTGGCTCACCTGTGCCTTGAATTATGGAGCCAAGGTATTCGAAGTATTAGGCACGTCGAAATGACTTTTTTGCCGCCTAGAAGGGCGTTTGATCTTCACCAGAGGGTATTGTTCGCTGCAATTTGCATCCCGTATTAATGCAACGTTATCGCCAAATGACAGCAGAAACCTTACTTGGCGCAATAAGACGTAGATCATCTGCGTATTCTAGATGATTTAGCAGCCATCTTTTGCCCGAGTGATCAATCATCTGAATCGCACTGACATTGAGTGAGGAGAAAGCTTCATCCAATACGAGTTAAAAGATCAGCTTAAAAAGAAATGGTCCTTCTTTTTAGCCTTGTCTCACACCATGTTTCACCACAAAGCACTCCTGTGTTCCCTCACTTTTCCCATCAGTAAGTCCATCAAGGAATTTACCGAACGGACCATTCGCCAAGAGCAGCTCAGATCAACCATTCGGTTTATTCTTGCAGCTTTAGGTAGCACGTCAAAGGTTTTTTCAAGTCAGCAAACACTAGCATTATTCTCTGCTTCTGGTCCACGGCCTTTTGATTAATGGTTCTTACTCCAAGGTGGATCTTCCTTCGCAGAATCCAAATTGTTTTCTTGGATGTAGTTCGGCAAGGTGGTGCCTCAGACGTTGGCACGGAATAGATGCATATAATTTGCCTAATGTATCTAGAAGGAATATTGATCTATAGTTTGCAGGATCTGTCTGTTGTAGATGCGTACAACTTCAGCATCGATCCAGACTCGAGGTATAAGAGTGGTTCCATTTAGATACTGAGCATCCCATTTCAGCAACTCAAATCTAATTCCATTTTCGCCGGGACTTTTTTATAGTTTTAGTCTACTTTTAGCTGTCTCAATCTCCTCTATTGAAATAGAGGAGTCTCTTGGTGGTTCTGTCCTTAAACAGTTCCTGGTAGTGTGCGACCAGATCTTTCGATTTGACTGGTATCCTTGTGAGGTAGACTGGAAATTTGGTTATTCTCTCTTCTTGATATACTTGTTTCCAGTTTCGAATCAGGTTGTTCACCCTGTTTCTTTGCTCTGTGCACCTCACAGAGATAGATTTGAGAAACAATTTGTTCCCAACTGTTTTTATGACAGGAGTTCTCTGTCTTTTTTCCCGTAGATAGCTGTATATCATCCGTTTTTATTTCGTTTAGCTTTTTGCCTCACTGTTTTGGCGGTAGCCTTTTCTATAGATTTCAGGAAGTCCTCATATGTAGTTGTCAAAGGATCCTGAGTTATTTCCTTTTTGAGGTGGTCCTGGTGCGTTTCCTTCGATTTTCTTATTGCTTAGATGCCTTTAGGTGGTTACCACACTTGCTTTTGACTGTTTATGCCTTCCTTCAAAGTTCTATTCTTTCTTTTTCCTAAGCGTTTCTAATATGTGATTTGAGCTTGAGAATCATTGTTTGTAGGCAGTGATCAGAATTTGCATCTGCCTTTCCGGAAGCTCGTATGTCACTTATTTGGAATAATTTTGACCTTTACATCAGAACAAAATTTAGAATAGCACTGTGTCCAGAGTTGGTGCTACAGGCGCGCACCTTCCACGATCAAAGCTTCAGACCATGAATCCAGGTGTTACGTCGTACCTTTATTAAGAGGCTCATAATAATAATAAGAGGTTGGTATAATAATGTGTTCATACGTCCGGTGGGTGATTGATCCTATCCGGCCGCCCTTCTTTTTAGCCCTCAGTGTTGCCTCTGAGGTTTCCGGTAGTCACCACTTGGAGGTATAGAGTAGGATTGACCACAATTTTATGGTATTTTTCTGTAGGTCTTTACGTAATTACAGGAACCCAACTTTCTCATTCTATCTCTGTTATCATCCTGTCTTTAATGTAACCATTTATATTTTTCCAGTTGGAGTCATTAGTGACCTTAATTATATCAATTTGACTTAATTGTTGGAATTTCAGGAATAATTTATTTCACACACTGGTCTTCTTCTCCTTACGTCTTCATAAGTCCTAAAGTTATGATCATGACTTTGACGACGAATGGAACTGTAATGTTAATGCTTTGAGGCCCCAGGACAACACCAGACCTAAACAACGCTTAGTGACACAGTTAATTATATGAGTATCGTGATTGAAACTGTTAGTAAATAAGGGACTTTTAACAGATCAGAAGTGTTTAGAATAAAAACTGGAACATTCTCTCATGCTTTAAAATCATCTCATGTAGACCTAAGTACGTGAAACCAACTTGTCGCGAATCTAAAAGCAGACCTAAAGTGTAATATCAGGAGAATTCACGGAAACAATTCGTTCAGCCATTGGCAATTTGCTGTTGAAAATATTCTTGCCGGCGCGTTCATTTCAGCTTAAAAAATAAACAAAGGTGGTTTGTTAAAATATTTTCAGTAAATCAAAGTAAAATAGTGATTTAAGAATTTCACTACAATAGCTAGATCGATGATGATTTTAACGAACCACAATGAATACAAAGCAAGAATCCCCAGTAAAACTCCATGATTTCATTTCCCATAGTTAGACTAATATACAATTGCACAATGCATTAATATATCAAAAAAAATATGAAATGATTTAAAAGTTTATTCATTTTCCAATTAACTTTTATCTGTCCTCGCGCGCAGCGGGGGAGTTGAATGTAGCAGATTTGCTGCAAATGATCGTAGAATCCAGCAAGTAAGTAAATTCTCTATATTGCAGTCCTGCGTCAATGATTTGTTAACAGTGTTGATAAGTTCACCGATCATGTGAGCTACCAGAAAGACTAAAACCATACGCCTCTTTTTTACGATAGAAAAATCGCCTTGATTACCACGTGTATTTGAAACCGGTAATACCGCTAGCCACTTTGCGTTTCTTGATTGGGAAGCACGTATTACTGAGCTTAAATAGTGATTCAAGTGAGTTGCTGAATGTTCTCAGAGAAATCTGAGCGAAAACGTGACTGCCGAGCCTTGGAGTGTTAGAAAGGCTACCACCAACCAACCTAAGTTGCAAGCTTATGTATACAAAAGCTCATATTTTCAGTTTGACTACTGGAGGAACTCAGCCTTCGGGAATACGGATCGGCTAATTGCAGGTACGTGAAAAACTAACAGAGAAATCTACAAGTGAGTTTGAGTTGCTGAGAGAGTGAAATTATTCTGCAGCAAAGACCCAGTTTAATGGCAACCTTCAATATCGCTTGAGCGATTGCGTGGCTTGTGTGCACGGCGCCTACTCACAAAAGTGCGTTACTCAGTGCTTTGTTTCTGTAGGTTGTAAGCCAACTGTGCGGATCTGTCGAATGCGATTTGCTTCAAAGCAACTTGTATTTAGTTGTTTAGGAAATAAAACCCAAATTCTTATACTAAATACGGCCTCTGAGCGATTGGCACCTAATCTATAACCTCAATTCTATTTGCGAATTTTTTCAAATTAGTTATTACCACTTGTTGACTACAATTGATATCTAACCATCGCCGCCTTCAAATCTCAAAGGAAATTCGCCTTAGGACCTACACAGTCTGGGTTGGTCATAATGGCGTCCTCAAGATTGTCATATAAAGCCTTCTAATAATTTGGAGTCAATAAGACTCACAATAAGCATATGCATATTTTAATAAGACCGCATTGAAAGGATGAATTTCCGAATAAATCACTATTATCTTGTTTCACAATTATATACTTATTAATTCGTAAACTACAAATCTATCATTTGAAGTGCTTGAGTCTTATTCTTTTTCACATGAAGAATTAAAATGGTTCGGAATGAGCTCATAACAAAAATTTCAACCGTGAAATAGGTGATTACTGACATTCATACAGAGTTCGCGAAATTAGAAGCCATACTTTCCTAATGAATCTCAGTCTGAAAACTGAGCCTTGTAGGTTAAAAACAATTTATTACTGTTAAGAGTCCAGTCAAATGTATTTATTCCATCCTATTACTCTCCGTAGACAGTGCTCTACATAGTTGCTGGATTATCTCTATGTGCGCGGGGGACTCGGTGACCGATGATAAGAATTAAACGCTTTTGAGAGACTGAAACCAAGAGCCTCGATGCGAGCCTGCTACAATGACGTCTCCCAGTTGGGATTGGTATAAATTTAATCTGCTTTTGTTTATAACCAGGGTTCTTTTGTACGTAGAGCGCGTTCTTTAGTATTGGCCTGTATTTATCCTTCTTTTTTTGGTTCCATCAGCTCTGTTCTATGAATCGACAGTATCTCTCTCGAAATACAGCAAATTGGTTTCCCTTCATCATCAAAGAAGGTCTGAGCTTTCGGCATCCTTTAATAAACAGTCTGAAAAGTGGTGTTAAAACGATTCGAAGAATCTCATTTGAAATACGGGCTCCAACTAGAAAAAAACTGGTGAATAAATAAGCAAATGAATTTTAAAGTTTGTTGCTCTCAAACCTCATATAAATACCTTAAATTCCCTAAGAATTAATTTGTAGAGAGAAAAATAGACGTTGGAAAATCACTGCAGGTAGCGATTACAATCCGCGAATCTCCCTGCAGTCCGTGTGAGGCCAAAAGCTTCATCCAGAAGCTAACTCGACTTCAACATTGGAATAAATAAGCATTATAAAAGAATTTAAAAAATTATGAACAAAGATGGCCAAAAACCCTTGTGAATCGGGCCTTTTACCACCATGCCATCTCCAGGCATTTCATCGAAATTCACTCTGCTTAACGCATTCAAACGCGTGATTCATATGGAACTCCACCTTGATGTTGGCCAACTCCAGAGATGCATTTACAGGTATGATGTGACGAAAGCGACAACAATGCAAGAAAACTGCAGGTTTGATCCAGTAGGGTTTAAACGCAGGACTATTTCAAGGTCGCCACTGATTCGCCATATTTAAATGAAAACTTTTGATGCTTTAGCATACGCTACACGAAATCTCTTTTTGCGTGCTTTTTTAAAAATCAAGAAATTGGAATCATATTTCTTCATGACAGGTGTGTTTTAGCTGTGACGCTTACTTCTTTGGTTCACAGCGCGATTACTCATTCCTGATCTCCATGTGAGAATTTAAGGCATTGGCTCAATTACCATCATTCCATTTGCTCTGGCGCTGAGAATATTAGTGCGAATGTTATGTGTCAGCGAGAGACATTTCACAAACCTCGTTCTCAATCGATCCATAATTCTATACTTGTGAGTGAATTTTGAGTACGATAATCTAAGTGTCAGCCGTTCCTCTCAGTTGTCAGTAAGTCGAGGCGTTATGAAGCATGATAACGTGAATAAGTGTACTTCGACAAATCCCCACTTGTTTACCTGCAGACAAAGAGATTTAGAAGCTGCTTTTATATCATATATCCTCAAATCCTTTTCAGAGGCGGAAAATGTCTCATGTTCTACTGAATACTACAGATACACGCCGATATGAATATGAAGGTGCGGAAAAGCGTCGATTATTGCTCAATTGCAAGCATTATTTGAACTGTCCAATAGGAAGGTAGTATGACCAGTGGTTTTAGTGCATGTGCGCGCATTCTGCTATATGCGAGCACTGTGTGTGAGTTGAATTCCGCGCATTCAGCTTTCTATTTAATAACTCGGCGATAGAGCGAAGATCAGGGAGTCCCAATCAGACTGTTCCTTTTGCTCATCATTGTCTGCTCTCCAGTTGGTAGGCCCAAGTGGCGAACCCTTCATGACACTATTTTGACCCCATTGACACTGATCAATGTGAAATCAGACGTTGGAGAGGACCACACACTCTAGCCCCGTATGCCTATGCTTCTAGCCATTCAGAAATCTGGGAGCCGCGTTACAGCCCTTAAATCCAACGATCGATTCAACAACAAGACCCTTCTTCCAACTCCCTTTTATTTCACTGCGATCCTCTCAATATGGAGTATAAATCGATCTTATCGTTTTACGCATCTCTGGCATCGCTTTAACACTTTTTGGGACGTTTCGTGGGTATCGACAATTCCCAGTGTTCAGACAATCAAGGTCCCTTTAGAACACTTCAGAGATGGCGGAAACATGTTACAAAATCGGTTCTCCTTTCCTTTGGTACTATTCCTGATAGTCCTCCTTGCAAACTTCTTTCCAACAACCACGGCAGCAGGCTTAGGGCTGACTCGTCAACAACACCGGCTACAACCCTCACCTTTTTTTGATTTAGAAAGATCAAATGTTGAATCAGTTCCTCCTGTTGATGATTCAACCATAAAAATCCGAACTAGAGAAAATCCAACTGCTGCGTTTCAGCAACCGCAAATAGGCAGTCCTGCCGTTGACCCTTTCGTGTATAGTGTACCTCCAGTCGATTCAGATCCGCAGCGGACAGGTTTTGTTCCCGTCTTAGTTCCAAACTCCTACTATTACTCTATTTACGGGTCTCCATGGGGATACCCAGAAACCAGACTTGTTGGCACATATAGTCAATATAATCCTGTTTCACGAAGGATATCCCAATCAAATCGAAGGAAGCCCATGAATAAAAGGCGGAGAGAAAAATACAAGAGCGAAAAGTGTCCTAAAATCTGCGACACCTGCATTCGAATTCAGGATAACAGAGGTAAGCCACAACTGAGGCTTATAATGTTTAAAATTGAATAAATAACATTGTGAAAGGCTGTATTTTCTGACCACAAGTGTAAGGCCCCATTGAATTCAGAAAAATAGAGGTGTGACGTAAGAATCTCTCGGATAAATTATTTACTACTATGCTTTCGGTGCTTATCGAACTTTCATGCAGCAGTTTATTTCAGGTAAAAATCTACTTTTACAGGGGAGTTCTTGCCCCAATGCTTTCGATTTCTTCCCTCTTCCGCCTAATTTAAGTAGTTCCTGAATAATCTTTTTATTTAGTTTATTTTGTGATCTTTGCTGCTACTTATGTCTTTCCATACCTTCTTATCGTTCAGCAATCTGTTTACACGACCTCATCTATCTACCAGATCAAAAAGGGTTCTTTACCTTTCTCAGTGGAATGTGAACTCATTTAGCTGCTGTTTGGGCTATTACTGAAATAAAATAAATTTCTTAACAGGACTTTCCCTGAATCCAAAACAATTCTAACTGTTATGTCGAAAAATCGGGCGCTTCAAAATTTGATTTGGGCTTGTCAAACTTTGGGTTAGACAAATTGGATCACCTCAACGAAACTGCGACAATAATCCTTTGTTGTAAATTTTATGACTATGAATGTCAAAATGCCAGGAGATTTAGTGATGAGTTTCAATCGAAAAAATTAATTAAATCGACGAAATGGCAAAAATGACAAATACATTCAGTGTTTTCTTAAAGTCAATGAAAACGTATATGAGCTTTGAAGATACATTTCCTGGTTCGTGAGTACGGGGAACAAGTATTTTGATTCCTATTTTGGTTTTGAATTTAAAATAATTGGTATTTAAGGCTCAGTTTACATGAATTTTGCTAATTCAGATAAAAACAAATGAAATCAATAATTTCGAGCCTCAAAATATTTAATAAATAATAGATTCTATTCAGCTGTACTTATAAGCGGTGCATTTTTGGCCTACGAAAGTCACCATTCAGAAAATTAAGGTAATATATATTCACTGTAACATAACTATTACAAATATTTGATAGAAAGCATTAGACCCTGTGTTGTCAAGCCTAACACGATGAGTAATCCTGGAATGCTTTTTGTTTTAATTGTCTCCGAAAGTTTCGAGTGGGTATCCAAACCAACACCATCCACTCACATCTACAGCAACGTTTTGCTTTTAATCTTGAGTATGCACTAAGAGATATTGCCTTTGAGAAACGTCAGAAATTCTCATGAGAAGCAAAATCATCCCTGAAGCCATTTTCTTCCGTTTGAATTGCTGTGAATTCAGCCTCCAAGCACGTGTCGAGTTAACTTTTACGTAAAATTTCAAACGAGGCCAGATTTTATATTTAATTGAGGGGTTTGCAGGTGGAGTACCAACCGATTTGATATCGATCACCTTGAGAGGCTGTGCGAATGAAATCGAAGTGAATGTGAACTTTGAATCCTTCTCAATCAACGAAACCCAAGTGATCAAAATTTTCAGTGCACCTTTGATCGTTCTTTTGATTGGATTTGACGATCTAAGGCACCTTGGTATCGGAAAAACATATCATGAAATTTAAAATAAGGTCTTGACCACTTTGACTTGTTTTTTATAGACATCGATCAAGAGAGGGAGAGAGATGAACTTCAAAGACGCTTTGCTATCCATGTTAGGCCTTCTTTGCAGCACAGAGACTCTGTTGAAGCCCTTTTTAAATATATGGATGGAAATAGTAAGTTCTAAGAGGTCCTTGCGATTCATCTGCTATGATTTTAACATCCTCTCCAAAAATAAATTTTAAATTTAATAGTTACCACTTGTACTCAGACATTTATCAAAGAAATTACTAGAGCCTGACAGCACGAGTGTTTTTTAAGTTAAATCTGACTTTGGTCGCGATCTCGCTGAAGGTATAAGCCTGAAAAAAGATGTCTCAATTTTTGATGGCATAATCATATTCATTAAGAATGCCGAAGGGTAAGACAATAACCTAGTTCCGTTCACATTAATTTGAGTTTCGTCTAACAAATTAACTTCAAGCGAATGCCTTCAATGAATCCCTTTTATGAGATGTTGAAAATTATAAGAATTTGATGAGAATTGTGAATCGAGAAAGCACTTTTTCATTAGTCACGAGGGCGTTTTAAATGACCAAGCATTCGAGAATTCTCGTGCTCCAAATCTACTTGCCTGAACAATTGCGAATGTGATTGACTTTGCACATAAGAAATGAAAGATTAATGTCCTATCATAAGACCTTGGATGCTCACTCAAGCAATGTTTTTAAAAAACAGCGCATAATTCATCCGTTGGATACAAAAGTTTATTCCATCTTAACTAACTCTTAAACAACACGTGTTATGAAGTTGCCTATTTTCTCTTTTAGATGACGGATCTGTTAGCTTAACCGAGCTGCAGAATTATCTTTTGCTACACAATATTATATCCCTAGACATACCCCAGTAGAGGCTCCTCAAATCAGACTGCTAACCAAAACCGTTATGTCCGAAACGCGAACTTGCAAACATATATTACACATACTTGCATTCTCCAGTTCACGAACTCCACCGTTCATTCCTTCTCGATTCCTTTTAGCCATCTGGACCTGCACGTGGTACATTATTGTAATAGGTGCGGCACCATCACTACTTTTGTACAAAGCTTATACTGTTCAAGAGATTTTGTCTGTGAGCAATCTCAAATCACTTGAATAATAATGAACTCTTTCGGGTTTTGGCTGGAAAATTCACCCCAAAAAATGACATACAATGAAATGTTTAGATGTCAATGCTGAGGGTTTTGCATTTCGTAAGCAAACATTTCAAGATAACATCATGGTTTTGTTAAGAAGTTAATTAATTAAGTACACATAGGCAAGGTTAGGGAGTTCCAAAATATTCTCATTTAATCAGCAGGACGTCATGAGGTTTTTAGCATACCATTAGGCAAGTGCCAACATGGCATTATCTAAGCTTCAGATATTCCCGACATACTAGAAAAATTGAAGAGGTTTTCTGTTAAAATCTCAGATCACTGAGTTTCAGGGTTCAATTAAATTCCATATCTTTTTTTCAGTAATCATGAGCTTTAAATGTACTCCCATTTCAACTATTTTTAGCGCCTTGAAAAAGACCTTGTATATGTGATCTTCGAAACGAATGCTTTTTTTGGCAATAAATCAGAAATAGTGATTTGTCTAAAACATCAGACAGACGACACGACCCCTCTTATGTGCCCAGCTTTGACAGCATATTTTCGAAGAGTGGTATCGACTGCGGGTTATGAGCAAGAAAACATAACCCAAGGCTTTTGCATTGATTGTCGTTAAGAGTTAAGGCATTTTCTCAGCCCTTTAGCACTGCTTCTCTAATAGGCTTAGCAAAGAGCTCTCGCCAGCGGTGAGTGAATAGTCACATTTGACTCATCCTTTAGTGCTCCTTCCAGTCCCTCTATTAGCGTTGTGAACTCACTCTGCTCAGGTCTTTTGCCGCTAATTTCTTGATTGTTTCACTAGCGAAAGTGCTTTGAAGAAGCTGATCAAAACACCTCGATGGGTGAATTAGACAGTGCTCAACAGTCTTTTTTCAGTAATCCACCAGCTGGCTAAACAGGATCTAACTGGCTCAAATTTAATCATTTTTGGGTTTTTTTAAATGGAATCATTTGCACAAAAGTCGCAGGAAATGCGACAGCTAATGTTTACGTCACATGCATGAGAGCGTGTGAAGATCCATACGTTTGTGTCACTCCTTGATATGGTGTCTTACCAAAATAAGGGGCCTGAATCACATGGTTATCCAAAATCTCGGAAAACGATTATTCATCGGTAGACTTGCACTAGAGAAACAAGAAATGAAATCTGGCCCAAAACCGTAATCGTAACATTATCTATTCAGCGTCGCAAATGTATGCTTTAATGGCAAAATGGCGAGTAAATGTATTTATAAGACACTCTATTAAATTGATAATATATTGTTCATGCAATTTGTTTTAACAAGCTAGCTAAAGGAATCTAATGTCTAAATCACGATTGAATTCCAGCTAGTAGTTGAATTTAGATTGGCTCCGGTACTATTCATGAATAATGAAAATATTTCGGGGTAGAGTAACAATATCAATGACTGAATATTGCAGCATTTGTTGAGACTATGTCGATTATGCGGTGATCTTTGAATAGAATTAAGTCACTATGGATGCAAGCTTAGGGACAAAGTAGAAAAACTTCTGAAATGTGGAATGAAATCTGACGGAAAAGGAGGTGTCTTTATTTCTCCAAAATGAAAAGTTGCTGTGAAGGTTTGCTGAAGAAATCATTCATTTCCCTTATTGGGTGACAAAAAGGAGTTCAAAGTGAAAGTCAAGTTATCTTATCCGCATTCACCGAAACAACGCAGTGCTGTGTCGCCAACACGTTTTTTTTTCGAGATCTGTGCCCATGAATTCTTTGAATTTTTCGAAACTATGCATTATTTTGCGGAATGCGATTTATTGAACAAGCCTGTCTACTACGAACTTCAAAAGTTGGCAAAGAAAGGATGTTTGTGAATCCGATTTTTGACAAACGCAACTTCAATCACCACCATCATACGCCTGTCTGGGAATCGATTGAAATATGTTGGCTTCATTTCAGCTTTCCGAAAATCTTATGCTCAACAAGTTATTTTACTCCGTAAAGAACGAAATTTAACCGCATAAAAAGTGAAGGAGCATCGTATTTAAGCCTTTTAAGTCTCTTTAAAGCGTCTTTTTACAATTTTTTGAACTAATAGCCGTCGCACTTTGCATGGTGTCCTGTTCCCTTTCACTGACATTGCAGCGATCGGAGGAAAATCATTTATCCTTTGCATTCTTGATGGAGTATTTCTATAGGATTATACTTAAATGTTATAGCCCTTGATGCTTTATTGAAATAATGATTTAATTCTCTTGGTTTATACTAAAAAATGTTAAGATCAAAAGCGAACAATTTTTACAATTGATTTCGAGACTATATGAATGAAGCATCAGTAGAGCCAATCGACATCGCTCTTTCAATATACCCTCATCATGGTTGAACTCAAAAGAAGTGATCGGGTAGATGTTAAATTATCTGTCCCGATGAAATCAGTTTAGAGTATGTGAATCTCAACCACAGGTCTGTGGTATCTTTTACTATCCTTCCCCAACAGAAGAAGGCAGTTCATGCTTTATGAGCCGTACTTCAAATTTGCCTTTGATGATATTTGTCGAAATTGAATATGTGGTTTCACGTTACTTAAAACTGCCGATCATTTCATCTAAACGGTTCATTTATTATTGCACTGTTATTTTCAATGAAAATATCTCATGTTTATAGTTTAATTAAAGTTAAATAACTTTCAATAATTGGTTGAAAAAACAGAAAAAATGCCCATAGCGACAGTGTACCTCTGTGGCCAAACATATGAAAAATAGAAACTATCCCACCCCTTGATTTGATGGCATGTTCATACTATCTAAAAGACTGTTTGTTCAGTATATAGCGATATCAAGCAACAAAACAACTAAGGTTTTTGGTATCGCACACTTACCAGATTTTCATCTATCCATGGCTAACACACCGTTTCATCTGACCACATGCATTACCCTGCCTGCCATTGTTCAATTGCTTTTTATCACATTTTGATTATGGCGTGTACACATGTCGAAGCCCGATTTCCTGAATAAATGCGGTTCCTCCGTATAGACAACAATGTAGTTACGTTTATACGTTTCTTGCTTAACGTGTGGATCTTCACTCACTGTCTCAGGCATAGATGGGATCTATTTAGAAAGCCTCATAGTAAGGAGCACAAAAGACTGCTTAAGCTCCTTACAATTCCACCCAAAATGAAAGAAACAGATACATTTCATTGAGATGCAATCGTTAAATCTAGCCCCAAGCAATGCATTTCCTAAATCATTTTTAGAAAGGGTTAGGTTTAAGTCACAAACTTGCCAAAACTGATCCAATGAAAAGAACTCGCATTAAACTAACAGAAATCGGTCAGTCAAAAAAAAAATGTATGTTTATGCTGCTTATGATTCCGTTTGAGAGAATAACTGCTTCAAGTTGAAATATTATGAAGTAGTTAGAAAATGTAATGCTTTGAAAAAAATAAGGGAATGTATTTCGAATGATTATTTGCGTGGGAGCAGAGATCAGTTTAGATACAGCTACTGCAACACCTACCATTGCTTATCATTTCAAACTACAACCATTAGCCATGCAGCATCATTTCCTTCCTCCACTTTTGTTTTGTATGGTCGACTCGTTGCAGTTTGTTTAGCCAAAGACCTTCCATTTCAATAAATAACTTATAACAATCACTCCAAAGGTATTTAAAATGCTCAGCCTTGAACTGCGCCAGTTTTTTTCACAAAATTACGAAAAGTCTCTTACAAAATAGAAGTCTGTCATAAACATACCAAAAACAATTTTCTAATCAGCAGGATAAAGACGGTGTCCCCAAATACCAAAAGTAGGAGCAAAGTGAAACCCAAAACTGTCGCGCTTTCCAGATTTTTGTTCCATGTTTAATTACTTAACGGATTTTCTTCGGAAGATATCAGAGCTCGCTCGTCTTGCAGAATGAGTTCAGATAGGGTCCCCAGATACTGAACATTTTTAATGAATGCAAAGCGAAATTTGTTGGAGATTATGGCGTTTGGCTAAAGTCTATTGCAGAAGACTAAATTTACTTCCTTTCCTTATATTATTTCGAATGTGAAGTGTGAAAATCTGCAAATCTGTGTGCAGCGCTGAACTGAAGACAATCGAAGCCTGAAAGTCTAAAAATATAAAATACTGTCATAGGATCTGTTCCCACAGCTCCACAACGTATCGGTCGTATCAACTCTGTTCGTACTCGATTCGAAGTACTGCCTCTTTGATGTCTCGCACTAGATATCTGAAAAATTCATGGATGTTATCGTCTTTACCAACAGAATGTGTAGATCAAAGCGGATTGTGCCAGACCTTTCTAGGACTAGCGAATTGGCAGTAATGAAATTTCATTTCAAGATGTAGTTTAAGATAAAGCTCTCTTTGGAACTGAAATCATATATTCTACCAGAAACTTGAAAAGTGGACCCAAGTGTTTAAGAAGTGCGCATCCCTCAAACTGATAAAAATCTAATACTGCAAGTTCCTTGAATATGAACCTGCCACTTATATTCAGTAGGCCTTGTGTTTGCGCTAAGATTACTGCAGAAGAATAGCTCTATGGTTGTAAGCACTGAAGATCAAATAGAAATGCCCTATTCCGATGGGT
Source organism: Moniezia expansa (assembly GCA_019097775.1). Classification (NCBI taxonomy): domain Eukaryota; kingdom Metazoa; phylum Platyhelminthes; class Cestoda; order Cyclophyllidea; family Anoplocephalidae; genus Moniezia; species Moniezia expansa. The sequence goes on from JADFDV010000093.1 coordinate 1,405,325, forward strand.
ACCAAGGCATGAAAATTGGGTCATCGATTGTCATCATAAAATGTACTGAAACTGCAGAACGTCAGATGATTTTTAGGCAGGAAGGCTGAGCAGGAGAACCTGGCATAACGTAGACTTGTCAACCACGGGATTTCTGAAACATGAACCTCAACGCCTGGGAAGCAGAAGCTCTTCTTACGAGATCAGCTATGATGTTTTAGCATCACCGAGTGGTAAAGACTCCTTTTTTACATTGAGAATAAATAGACCGTTCCAAATGCACAGAAACTTGACTCACTCTTTCTTAACCTAATTTTTTTACTTCATTTTCAAAAGTTAAACAATTTTTGAATTTTTATGGTTTGACACTCGTTCAATTTGCTTTGAATTTCCTTAAATGTCTCCAGTACTTGCCTTGATATTTGACTGCGTTTGAACAGCGGTCTTCCAGTGGATGAATTTGATTGATAGAATTTCAGGGTTCAAGTGGCTTGCGACGAGAGGCGAAGCCCTTTTTCTTTTTATATCAGCAGAGGATGCCCTTTTTCTTTATGATCCAAAAGTAGTCTTCTAGAAGTCTTTTAAGCTTTCTGGCGGAGAATTCTTTCATTGCTAATTTTGTACGTCCGGCGGGCGATTAGTCCTAACCATCCGCCCCTCTCATTGGCCCCCAGAGTTGCCCCTGGGGTTACCGGTGGTCACCACGAGGAGGTTGAGAGTAGGTTTAATCACTATCCGTGTGGTAAGTTTTATGATGTCCCTAACTGTGTCGACGTAATGGCCTTTTGAAATAGCCTCAATATAGGCAACGGAAATCCGCGTGCAAGTGCATGCCTTTTTCTCTTCTTCCCCAATTTCAGCGCTCTTCATATCAAACCATACGTCATCATTGAACAGGAATGTCACCTTCAAAAATTCGTCTCTTCGGTGTTTTGAATCTGCATAATCGAATTTTTAAAAATTCCTATTCTCACCTACAGCACCGTCAATGCAAACGAAATTATTCTTTAATGTATAATATTTTCTGCCTTGAGACAGATTTCTCTTTTACTCTTAAAGATCTTCACCATTTCACTATTCGGTCAAAATGTTTCAAAACCATTGACTTCGAAGCGAACTTGGCATTTAAATAAGATGTTCTTAAAGTTGATTAAGTCAATTTGACCGCAGCAGTAACTGCCTAGGAGAGATCATCTAGTCATATCGCGCCCTGCCTAGAGCCTTGGATAGTAGCTCTGTGAAGGCTACAGTTGCAAGCTTCGGAATAAATAAAATTTACGAACTGTTTGCAATTTTATCACACCTTTTACTCGCTGTTTTGACTTATGCTGTCGGCGAATTAGGAAAGTATCAAAAGATGAGGCTTCCTGTAATTCGATCATCCATCGCCAGCGTGAGAATTATGTGCACCAAATCTGCATAATGACACCTCACAGAATGTAGTAAGTGGCTAGTGTAATAAATCTATTGTTGGCGGACCTATTGGGTGGACCTTCCTTGCGAGAACCTCTCAATTTTTAACAAAATGCTGATTATGCCCAATATTATAGCCCATATATTTAAAAAGAGGAATTTGTTATGAAAAACATTTGCTGATAGTGTTTGCAGCTCTTAGGCGGTAGATTAGCGACTGCTAATCTATAGATTGAGTTGTCTCAGGTCTATTCTGCACTGTTTCATCAGGCGTCTCAAAGGCCCAACTGCAAAGGCAAGTGACACCCGCTGGATGAGCGTACTCAGTAATTAGTTTGAATAAATTGGGAATTAAAAAAATCACACATTGTGATATCAACAAAGATTTGAGTAGAAAGAAGTTAGAGGGGGGCTTTCGGTCGGGAGTAGACTGCTTTTGTCACTTTATAGATGGCGACTACACCAATTCTAAAATATTTGTATTGCGTCTGGAAGAAGAAACTTAAAAAGCCGATAAGTTCGGTGTGCAGTGCTTGACTCGTAACAAATATTCTGACTGAATGACCTGTTTAACTGGTTAAACGAAACGAATGCAAGCAGGAACTATGAAAATATTTTTTTAAGTGTACATTTTAAATCAAATGTCTAACTTATGTAAAATAAGTGTAAAAATCGTCTCCTAAATTAAGTCTCGAGGAAAATGGCTCCATGGGTGTTTAAGTGTTCCTGAAAAGCATACAAAATTAACGTATTTGCCTAATTCATTTTATGAAATCTGTTCATTCCCATTTGCTTGATCTTAAGTTTTTAATTAGATAGAGGTATTACTGGTTCAACATGCATTTATCAATTGTGTGTTACACTCTCGCATCAGTTCCATGATTCAGAACGCATGAATGTCTCGATAAAGAACTGCCAAGGTGTCTCCACAATACACGCAGTCTTTCAATTTCATTCTCAAGCAAATGTAGACGCGTTTGAGAGACAGATTCAAGAGGACCTGAATGATATTGCGGAGTGAGTGATCTTTTGTTCCTGATGCAGCTAATGCCCTTCTTAAGGGATGCAATTTCTGGTGGTTTTAAGGATAGTACGTGCCAAATTAGGTGAAGGAATCATAAGGCTTTTGAAGAATTCTCAATTCTGAAAGACTTGATATTGACATTTTGAGGAAAATCTGGTATAAGAGGTGGTTGCTCGAAGAAGATTGTCCTGGAAATCATTTACATACTGCGAGTACTTCTGACCTGTCAAAGTTTGGAAAATTTGAGGCTTTCAGTGCTATTAGTAGAAAATGGAGAATAAAGGTAGGGAAGTTGAAATATAAATGTTAATGAGGCTTTCAAAAAAGAAAGAGGAATACTGAAATAACCAAGGAAAGGGTTCTGCATATAATAAGGTTTTCCTATTATTGAGGGAAGTCATGTGCCTTTTAACTGGATTATTGTTCTCCGCTGATGTATGCGGTTTCGTTATTTAATAAACTAAATGAAAATTTGGGTTTCGTTATACGTTTCTACATGTAATCCGATCATACTTGTCTAAGTCGTTGAAGTTCATTGAACCTTATTCACTGGTGAGTTCGGTGCTTTAAATCATCGCTGATAATATTTGATTGGTATTCGTACCATGCGCTGTGAGTTGAAATGCATTTATACAGAAAATAACGATTCCAGCAAAAGTTTTTGCCATATTGAAAACTCAGGACGAAATCGAAATTTCTCGCTGAGCATACACAAGGTTGATCTCCTATTAACGTGTGTGTGTGTTTTTTAATCTTTTACCTTTTTGAAGCTTTAAATTAGAGTTAAATTGTATGCATTGTAATGAAAATAATCGCAAAATAATTGGCATATAAATTATGCATCTTGTCAGTTCCCTGCGCAAAGCGTTTACGATCTAAAATGATGCAATGTTGATTCCGGGCCTCAACTCAGCACAGACATTCTACTGGATTAATTATTTTCAAGAAACTGGGAAAATCAGTGAATGAATAACTTTAGTTATGAATTCGGAATTGAAAGTTAATTTGCTTTATCCATTGAGCACTTCCTTTATTCGCTGTTTCATTCAAATGCAATTCAATCGCTTAATTCTGGACCTAAGCATTCAGTTAGTGGCCATTTCATCAGATCGTGAGGCATGTCATGGTTGAAGATAGATAGCCTTAAAAGTTTAGGCGATTAGAAAGGAAAGTCTTTGCAATTTGAGGACTTCTGCTTTTGACATTCATAACAGGTTCTCTATCTTCTTCAGCTGCAGATGAATGGAAGTAGACGCATCCTTTCCCCTGCTAGATTTTTGTTACTCTCAGCTCTTCTCACACACCGAGCTAAGGGAATGGCTAAGAGTTTTTAAAACATTTCGAAGAACCTCTTAAGTGAGAGATTATGTTGATTTTTTAATAATAAGGACTATATGTTAAGTTTGCATATTTGAGGTCTTCTTTGTAGAAGCCGAAATTTTTAAGAAATATATTTGTAAGCACTAAAATTCATCTCCTTAGTTTCGCTATGATCATGTCTTTCACTACAGAGTATTTCAGCAGTCACTCAAATGTAACCGGTGTTGACTTGCTAAAAGTCAAAAATTACTCTTTCATCATCCACGACATGGAGGCCCGAAGTAGAAATCTTTACAGTTCTCAAACTGACAAATTTTGTACAGAGATAATAATCATCATGAAAAATTGGTATAAGTCAGTCTACCAAAAGAATAACTCATTGAGAGGAACCCTAAAAAGAAGAGTTTTTCTAAAGAGGGGCGGACTTCAGTTAAATGTTTGAAGCAGCACATGATAAATAATCATTCAGTGAGGATAGTTTTGATAGTTTAATACAAGGGCAAATTTGCTCTCGATTGCCACTTCCTCACACTCTTTACTCCTTACTCCTTTTTACTTCTTCATAATGAGGTGTTACTTAGTACAACAATTAAGGCCAAAGTGTAGCCCTCAGAGAGAGGAGATTTATAGTGTTCGAGTTCAGGGATACCAAATATTAAAATTTAGGATCGCTTCCCAGAAAATTCATTACTCGGCCTAGATATCCTCAGTGTCTACTAAGATGCGTCGCTAAAATTGGACCTTGGAAGACGATATTATCCTCCATGTCCATTCCGATGGCTTGGGCACCCACGCTGTTCACCGTTTACCTATCAAACACATTCCTCAACCAAAATGAGTATCACTGACTAACAACCAAACAACGAAATGTTGACATTTATAGCCAAATCGCTTGTAATCACAAGAGCTAGGTTCAGGTAAGATAAAAAAATGGGTTTTTTCTTTCGGCAGCAGACTGGTGCAATTCTTGGAATATCTATTTGCGGATTTATACCGGCTTTCTTGTTACAAATTTATTCTTTATTGCATTCTTCATAAGCAGTAATCAAAATAAACCCTATACTGAAGTGGCGGCTTCAATTTCGTAGGGGATCGGAGACGGCAGCCAAAGAGAGTTCCGAATAGGATTGGAAATTCTGGAGTTCTGGTCAACTTTTGAACTTATTTATCCAAAATGCCTGATTTGCCTAGTGGAGAGCTAAAGATAGGCGACCCCAATTATAATCACAAAGATTGTTCGAGAGTCTCGGAGATATATAGGCGATTAGAAGTTGAAGGGGTTGCTAACCAGGTAGTCAAACGAGAGTGAACCCTTTGGAGATCCTGTTTTGCAAAGGAATGTCCATTACTGGGCTTCGGTGCTAATAGTTGCTTAAAGGAAATTAAAACGAGATAATATAAATACTTTCCACCCAATTTCTGGTTGGGTTAGTGGGAGTTCTAAGACCTAATGGATGGTCGACCAAATACCCAATTTAGTAGAGCACAAATGTGTTAAAACATAGGCACTATTTTCTTGTTTAGTACTTTAAAACCAAATTCCGGTTGGGATGAAAGACGAGGTATTCCGTTCGTTTCGATTGAATAAATTTAGCTGTTTGACTAGACAGCTTTGTATCATTCATAAAAGAGCAGCACTGCAAAAGGTTACAATTAAATTTATTCTAATCGTCTATCAAGCGCGGAGTGCAAAGCGAGTTTAGAATGAAATAAAATAGCTCAGACTGAATCCTAATTCTAAATCTCACGTATTAAACATTCGAGTCTTTATCGTTTCCTGTAACTTTGTCTACTATTTTCTGCTGTTTTCTCTGACCAAAAACAATCACCCTTATAGCAGTAGTATGCTACATGTTGTAAAAGCTATTTGTATTTCTGTTGTTCCCCCAATAAGTCCTTCGGACTTGCCCTTATGGGTGGGGAGTAAATAAAAAAAATCTTATCAGAAATCCTGAGATTGATGGGCTCAGTATTTGCCACGCCTTCTGTTCCTTTTTATATTTCATTGATTCGTTTGTGAGCTCGTAAAACATGGATGGCCACTTTATATTTTGCGACAATGAATCTTGGTTAGGTAACTGGACCACCCTCATCCCACCTTCATAAATAGGAAGCAAATTCATCACAGCACGATGGTGGGGATACCATATCATGCTATTCAATTTCGGATGCGGTTAGGACATCAACCTTCACTAATTATTATGAATTGTCTTCGTGAGAATGAATATTTATTTCGTTTTTATCTCATAGACATTGCTTAGCCAAAATCTATCAGCATTTATCTCTTATTACATCAATCTCTATATATTTACATCAGCGATTAAATTGATAAATACAATTTTTGTTTTGAAGCTATGTTTCCTGTGTAATGTCACTGGTTACGCACTGTAAAAAAATAGAGAGCTGGCAATGTGGAAGAAACCTAATATGAATATTTGTATTTTCAAACTAAAATAAGTATTTCGGTGGGACACTGTATAAATTTCGTGCTGGAATGGCTCCAAACAGTAAAGAATTAGTTAAATAATCAAAACTCAGCGCCAAAAATTGACGCTTAACCTTTTTAAAAATGCAGATACTAAAAATTTCACTTATAAATTTTTATAAAGTTATTTGCTATCTTTTAAACTTTTAAGTGCAAATTGTTTATACCTCCTGCTCTATTGGCGATTTCTGTGGATTTTCTGGCACCTATCTGGTTTCGATATGTCCCTGTTAGTTAGGGCTTCCAGGTCGGCCTTCATATCTAAGCTTCCTTTGTCATGCGCCCTGCATACTTCTCAAAATAGTGGATCGGATCATTTGAAGCAACCGTGGGTTGCAATTAAATAAATTGTCTAATCATAGAGCCCCACGCCCGGATCATCCTTACAAAGAGGTGGAAAAGTACAAGCCCTACAGTCCTTTTCGTGTGTCTCCCTCAAACAAAGTCGAGTACGTTGTTGCGCGTATGGACGATATTGTTAATTGGGCGCGCAAAGTAACTCCTGATTTGTAATTTCATGCGTATTAGAACTCGATTTGGCCAGTTACCTTCGGTTTGGCATGTTGTGCCATCGAAATGATGCACATGGCTGCTCCACGATATGATATGGATCGTTTTGGTGTTGTATTCCGAGCTAGTCCTCGTCAATGCGATCTCATGATTGTTGCAGGCACTTTGACGAACAAAATGGCTCCCGCCCTTCGACGCATTTGGGATCAGATGCCCCATCCGAAATGGGCCATTTCTATGGGATCTTGCGCGAACGGTGGTGGTTACTATCACTACAGTTACAGCGTTGTTCGTGGCGTTGATCGAATTATCCCTATCGATATTTACGTTCCCGGTAAGCGTCGCCGCATTTTAATTTGTTATGGTGTTAGCTTTGCCTTTCTACTGCTTTTTTTCTCAGGATGTCCACCTACCGCTGAAGCACTTCTTTACTCAGTTTTGCAGCTTCAAAAGAAGATTAAATACATGAAGACCCAGCAAATGTGGTATCGAATGTGATACCTTGCAAAAAATGTATATCCCTGTAGTTGAATAACATTTGTTATTTCCGTTATAGACACAATAAATATTTATTTAAGGCATCTTCAGATTTGGTCACTAAGTATGTCCGTTTTTTGTTTTCTTCAGTTGGCTTTGAAAAGTTAAATCAGTGATGTTTTACTTGCGGAAGCTTTGCGCTTAGTTTATAAAAACTATTTTTGCCTTCGGGCCGTTTTCAGCAATGTAAACTGCTATCGTCGATTTTTTTACTTTCCTAATTTTTGTATTATTGTCGGTCGCCTCATCCATTTGCTTAATTCAAAGTTTCTTGTCTGACTATAAAGGGAAAATCTTGGTGCCGCAAATGAACTGCTCACTCATGTGGCCTGTATTGATTAAAGGCTGTTTTTCAGACCTTTGCGTTCATGTCAACTCCACCATGTTTTTAATCAAATAAACTTCGGTACCAACTGAAGCGTTTTGTCGTGCTAAGTTTAATGCTAATTTCTTTGTCGAATTTTGTGAAGCAGCCGGATGCTTAGCTGTCACGGTAACTCTGTGACGAACTCAACTCTCGTTTTCTCTCCTACACCCGAGTCGGAGACCTTTGAATACAAAACCACTACTCTTTCCCTGGTAAAAAATCGAGCTTTCCATTTGAGAATTCTCAATGACTTTGAGAGTTAATGTACCCTCACATCGGTAGGCTCATTCGATTCGCTGGTGAATGTTCTTAGTGACCGATATTGCTTGCTCTTCGTCGTCCAACCCATCCCAATGTCTCCTGATGTTTTTAGAGTTTCCGGTTTTTCCTAGGGGCCCAAATCTTGACGATGTAACTAGTTGGCAGATCGTAGGCTTCGTAATACTGACTTCCGTCATGGATGTAGCGACCAGCCCTTACATTATCTGGCTCCGGGCTTCGTCGAATGAGCGACCATGTCTGGGAGTTCTTTGGTAGTGTTTAATGGTCATTTTTACAGCACGATTTCAGACATTGCGATAAGTTATGAAAGAAAGCAGGATGAGAATGTTTGACTGTTTACACTCACTTTTTCCCGACGGCCTCACTTAAACCACCATGATTTTTTGTTGTTTTAATTGCCATGGAAATCGCAGAAGATTCTTTCCAGTCGACCAAAACAAAGCCAGAAAAAGGTGCTGCAAATGAAATAGGATTTAAGGCATCAAGGCACCAAGCAGATAGACAGAGAAATATCAAGTAAATAATAGATAGATATGCAAATAATAAGAGGCGGAATCATGGGTTCTTGATTACAATCGCAAAGAGCACTTGAGGTTCTTGCACAGTGATGTGTGCCAGTATGTTTCTGGGATTAGGCGAAAAAAAGCGGAGAGCGACCTCAGATGATATGTCTGGAGTGCTGAGTTTTCGGGCTTGAAAGACTGCGCATACTCTTCTCAAAATTTTGCTCTCAATAACGCTTCACATGTATAGAAGGGGTGACGGTCGGGGGCTTCTTCCAGTATCAATGTACACATAGAAATTCGAGGATTGATGCAATGGTGTTGTGGTACCCAACACAAGAATTTTTTTCTACTCTGCGTACACGAGAAATAATCAGTTTTTGCTTCATTTCCATCTTATTGCAAAGTCTCCCAAAACGTACTGGTCCTCAATGTCAGCTCTTTTTCACCTTGTGATCTTTAAGTGTAGCATCTATGAATTGAAAGCAAGGCTAATAATATCATTCCATTTCGCGAAATACGACCACAAAAAAGTTAATTCCTTTTACCATAGTACTGTATTATAGTTCTGCATACAAACTGGAACTGAGCCTAAAGTCAAGAAATACGAACATAAATACACCGCTACTTAGCCTTACTCAGTAAGAGTAATACAATAAACTAACGTACGGGGGTTTGGATAAGCATTTCACGGTACTCTCGCATCTGACGAACTAGCTCGATTGGATGTACGGGCGAATGAGCACGGATCATGTCCATAGCAGTATCTAAGAGAATTACCACTCCAGTGCGACCAATGCCAGCGGAACAGTGGACGACAGTCAAAGCAGAACTGCCGTGTTCACGAAGACCACGCATTCGTTCAACAAACAATATAAGATCATTGCAATTGTTAGGAACCCCATGATCAGGCCAACTGGTGTACTGAAGCTGGACTATTCGTCGGGCATCGGCTCCATTCACAATCGGGGGCCCTTTCTCACTCGAGAAGCTGGTCTCTCGGAGTCCAGTTGGACCAGGTACATTGATTCCATTTTTGACCGCTGTGACAATCCTCTGAAGCTGGAATTCTCGATATGCTACGTCAGCTTCGGCTTCCTCTTTGACGTTAGAAACCCGTAACTGGATGCGCTTCCTCGACGAGGAAGGTTTGGAGGATTTGGAGTGAGTCCAGGTAAACTCAAATGTCTGGTTCAAGTCTGGCCAATATTTATGGCACTTCTCCTGAGATTTTTTTAAAACAGCTGAGCATTACCCAGTTTATCTGACTGCCTCAGAAGAATTCAACTAAGACAAATTCAATTTCGATACTAGGGGTTTTCCACTTATCCTCAGAATCAGTTCTACTCTATGATATCTAAACAGCAGTCTTTGACTTAGTAGACACCTGATCCTAGATTTGAGATATCGGGGGTATTTGCTAAAGGATCTTCTCCAAAGAAGCTGGTATCTTCGGTTCAAATGAGAATTCAAGTGAACTACTTGGCTAAGAACATCCTGTTGCTCTGATGTGTGCTTGTATGCATGTATGAAGTAGTGAAATTCTTCAAGTTATTTCAGATTTAAATTGTTGGGTTTTTTAAGTCCTCTTGAGGATTAAACTAATTCAAAATGTGATTTATCAAAGTTGAATTTTGTAAAAATATGATAGCCACCCATAGCTTCCAATAACGACTGGTAAGCCATTAGAAAGCTTCGCCGATTTGAAGCCCCTGAATCGGAGATGAAATCGTGATTTTCAACTAAGATTTCTTTTCGACTAACCAATGAATTAAAACCAGATACGTTTGGCAGCAGTGCGGTGGTCGCGTGCGCAATAATCCATCAGGTGACATTAGACATTATTAAATTAAAAAACATCCTACCCTGTCTTGTTCACCAGCAGACGTCAGCATAACGATGAGTTCACTCCCGTGCTCCCAGCACATCTGCCAGAAATCGGCGCACGTATTACGGAGAGGTCTCTGGGATGCAATATACTTATTTAGCAGGTTCGACTTGGGGATTTGCATCTGCAAATGATAAACCAGACGAGATGAATGCTAGGCAATGGAAAACAGTAACCTATCGACCACCGAGGAAAACTCCCAAATGAATTCCTCTCTTCGCTTGTCAAGCAGAAAATTATTTTAAGATCTGCGAAACCCAGGGTCAGGTAGATGTATGCGTTGAAGAGCCCCACTCTCCATCATTCTGGGGGAGAGGAGGGGTGGGGGAAAGAAAAACGAGAGAAAAATGATCCGAACAAAAATCGTTGATTGGCACATTTACTAGTCTCAACCTTCATTAGAATAAGAAGGTAAATATTTAAAATCACGGTGATTTCAATTAGTAATGAGATAAACAATCTTCTGCCAGCTGACTAGTGCAATCATATAGTTTACGTGCATTAAAAAAAGCCTAATTCAACAGCTATCTCAATTATGTTTATAAAATTTCAACCGACGTTTGGAACGACCAATTATCTTCATCTCAAGCTTTGCATATTTGTGTACCAGCTCAATCAGGGCTCGTAATTATCAAAGTTTTCAAGCCTACAGAATTCTTCAGTACATACATTGGTTTGTCCTATTTACTGTGGAGGGCGAAATGAAAAATTCATAAATCCAATAGGTTGATGTTTTCATTGAGGATACTTCTGGAGAGATTTGATTGAAAAAGATGCCAAACGGAAGAGAACTATTAATGATAGCTATTCAAAAGAAGATAATATGGTTTGGTGGGAACAGGAGCAAAGAACAAAGACGAGACGAGAAATTCTGTGCTTTAATGACTTATGACCTGCATCCACCCTCTGATCCCTCGACTAAGAGTTGCCCCAAGCAAGTTATACCTGCTAGCAACAGAATCAATGAATCAATCAATTAGTGAAGAAGCAATCTGATTAGACGTACCTTCACAAAACTGGCGTTTATATAATCGCCATCCACCCCGTGTATCCGAACTCTAGAGTGATCGTCTGAAACGAACGGCAAATGGATTTTAATGACATTATTTAGAAGGACGTGTACACTATTAGGCGTTAGATAGCAAGTTACAGGGCGAGATATCACGATATCGGTTTTTCGGGATGTTTTCATTAGCCCTGGCAACACACATTGTGGCGTTTGGATTTCCTCGTTCCAGTTTCTGCGACAGAAATGAACGGTAATAGAAGTGAAATTGCATAAAATGACGTAACAGCAATCCTATCACTGTTGAGTTGTCGGAGAGTTATCAATGAGAGAAAATCCTGTTGAGACCGAATGCGATAACTCTATAGAATGGTTAATTAGACACACATGTGGCGATAGTGCCTTAAGAATTCACATTACAGTCGGAGTTGGAGGATCAGCGCTAGCCGCTAATTAATGGCCGGATTAATAAGGCAATTGCAAATGCACTATGTTCACGTATGAATGCTCACAGAAATCTACCTAGAGGCTTGTTTATGCGCCTGTGACTTCATCCTGACGAGTAATGACTGCATTGCATATGCGCTAAAACCAGGTAATCAACTCGCCAAAGTTAAAAAAAACAGTCATGGTACGAAACTTAACATTTCTATAGCTATAGCTATAGAGTGACCTAAACCACCACCGGCGCTAGTTCATTTTCGGTTTTCAAAGAAGGAATTCCAGAAAAGATAGTGCTGAAGAGCAAGATTCATCCATCTCGGTTGGTTACTTACTTACTAGACCATTTGTTAAACTGCTATTTAATGGGAGGGGCAATGTATAAATTACAACTCCACTTTGGCCCATAAGCCCATTTTCCTTTGCTGGATTGGATTTATGGGTATGAATTAATAAAAATTAACCACGCTCTTTGTAAATTTGATCGGAGTTGTCCTTTTGAGTACTTAATATCTTTTTACAACCCAAAAAGGGGTTATGACAGATGTCCTTCGAGGGTCCCCGGGGACTCCTCGGCGGAGAATTGAAGTAAACTTGGTGGACATTTAATTCTTTACTGCCGGTTAAAAAAGCAATCTTACAAACATGAGACACTGCTCTGCTCATAGATTCCATACGCTAATGGGTTAACTTGGAGTCATCAGTTGTCAAATACCAACCAACTATACGAATCCAGTGAATTACAATTTACTTGCATAGCCAAGCACTCCAGACCATAATTATTTGAAAATATCCATGTACTTCGAATTGCTCCACAAGAGATCCATCCGCAAGTCCTGCTTCGATTTCTCTAATCGAGTGATGTAGTAATTCCGTATCGGAGATCAGAGCCGTCCTAGGGCCGCTTCCATAGGTGTGCTTTGCGCTGAAGGCAGTGGAGCTACTAAACCGCGGTTTGGGAGTGACCTTAGGAGGTGAGGGTGAAGAGATGAGTTGATAACCAGATTCTGACTGATGCGTTACTACTAGATTCTGTGACGACTGTTGAAACTGTTGATGATGCGGACTAAAGGAAGGCGACGTTGCCAGTCGCTTTGGTGCAGTCGGTGAGAGTCGCATTGCTAAGGGCAAGGCGTCACAATTAGTTGGAGTGGTCTTAGGAGGGCGTGGAGGAGCGTCTCCATCGTCTGGCAATTGTTCGTCCATTAAATTCTCTTCCAGAAGGACTAAAAGTCCATAAATAAAGCGCATTTCAGTTCTAAAACCCCTTTATTGACAGGTTACTCAGACGTAAGAAAATGAATTCTAACCCATTTGAAATACACACTATTTCAGAAGCTGAATGCGATATTTTAGGCCGATTCTTCTAAAGGCCACGCTGCTCTGAAATAGTTTAAGACTGTTGGAACTCTTTCATGTGCCAACCAAGCCATCTAGTCGCGTGTTAGTTTCAGCCAAGTTTTGAACAACCTAAGCTTATTAGCGAATAACCGGTCAGTGTTGCTATTTTGGTCGGTCGGCCATTTGTGGATCAGAGTCAACCAAGGTGGCCTCCAAGTTCCATTTACTGCACATCTGCGCCAAACTGTGCTCGATATCGGTTGTACTTTCTGAGTTTGAAGTTCAGTTAACAGCCAAATTTGCACCTTGTCTATATACACTATTACTTATAGGTACAATGCTCGGAAACGATTCTTGCTTATCTCAATAAAGAGAATCAATTTTGGTTATATACACTTTGAATTCGATTTACTAATGAGTGTGCCTTTAGCATTTTCAAAAAAATGAAAAATGTTTAAGAGTAATTTTACAAGCAAAAAACAAAATATGGCTAAAGCGATTGATTTGAATGTTTCCTGAAAACTTGTCAGGGAGCATCGTCTTCACTTTCGAATTCGAGGCAAAGGCGTTTCAAAATTTGTCAAGAAAACCAAAGAATGTGTTTGGAAGAATACCATGATATATCATCAAGCGTTTACAATTCCCTGGTAATTATTTTGCCTAGCTATTCAGCTTTTTAAGTGGGACTGTACAACAATAAGTATTTGCAGATAAGGCCGTTCTTTCATTATTTTTAACAGCTAATGTTTGATTTGGGAACGTTTGGAAATAGTCGACCCGAAGTCCTTTATTTGTGTAATTCAACTATTTCTAATAAAATCCAGGAAACTACCTTCCAAATCAGATTGGGGGTTCATATCAGAATGATAATTATTAGAGTTAGAGTTTGATATCATCAAATACATTTTTGTTACAGTTCGAAGCGGCTCCTGTAATCGTGAACCGCTACTCTAAAATAGCTCGAACTTCATCGTGTTGCCATAGCATAATGCTAATCCTGATTGGCTGAATCACTCTACTAGCTTCATTAAATAAACGCGAGGAGGGGTAGCCATACTTTAAAGTGCCCAGGTTCGATGGCTAGATGATAAGGTAGTACGAGGTGATTGTGGAGGATGAGGTGATCACCCGCGAATAAAGCCTCAACAAACGATGGGAACCACTTCCCCAAACTCATTTTCATTTTTGGCCTTATTTGGGTCCTCTGAAAATCGAAGAATGGGTAATAGGTTATTCGTCCATTCATCCCATTCTCTATCAGAAAAACAATTTTTTTTTCATTTAAAAGCTTTAAATGGGCAGAAGGGAAACAGCGGAGAAAGTAAATTTCAAGCGCGTTCTCTATTAGCCAGGTGGTTTTTACACATCACAAATTTTCCACATCAATGTGGTTGTTGAAGGTCAAAGTGATAATTTATTTTAGTTTCTACCTCACTAAGTCCTTTTCCTCACACCCAAAAGTGGGGCAGAGCTACTAAGGCTCTTGACTACTGTGTTTTATTGACGTTTTGATTGGTAAACTGGTAATTTAATTTTCCTTACACATGTGCCAGGCCTATTAGAGTGGCTTTGAACTAGATTGGCGCAAAAACATGTAAAATTTGTGAGTACCTTCACTCCCATTACCCTAGACTTTCAATAAAGTAATAGTCCCATTGGCAGATTCGATTAATTACCGGCTGGCACCTTATCAATTGATTAGGTGTATCCCAGCGATTATGGGTTTTAAGGTGATTTAATTCCAATGGCCTGATATTTTTTTGTAAAATATAAAAGCAAAAACAAAGCTTTTAACAACTTTTCGTCCTAAATTCGTCTTTAATTATTGTGATTCTCAACCTGAACTGTCGCAAAATGCTTAAGAATAGTGAATAAAATAATAATATTTATTATTTAAAAGGATAAAGGTTAAACTTCCAAGAATAGAATAAGGCATAACTTAAGTAGAAGCCCAGATCGATGAATAGATTTTTTCATATAGTTCTAGACTAGACCGAACGCGTGACGTCTATGCAACCAAAACGCAGTTCTTTATGACAAGTTAACACCGCGTAAGAAATAAAACAATACCAGAATAACACAAAGGAGACTAGGCTGTCTCAGGAATAAGCGAATAGCAGAATCAGAGGGTGATAAAACACTCGATAGGTGATTAAACGTAATCTAGACTAAGTAGCTTAACCAATGAGCTATGGATGGCTTAAAAAGACTGATACGCAAAGTAAGGATTTGATTCAAAAATTATTCAGAAACACCTTTTTTTATTACACAAGTAGCAACGCTTATAAACGTGAAGAACTTACAGTTCGACTTCACGACTAGCTCCAAGATACCACTGTGGCTGTCGGCAGATTTACGAATTGAGTCAATCACCTAAAGTCAAAAAAGACAGTACAGTCAATTATTCTGTATTCCGTTTTCTGCCACTCGACCTTTCGAGAAAATTAAATTGATGCCATATGCTTTCGTCATTTATTTAATGCGCAACTGATGATGGTATGCAAGCGATCGTTGGAAGTAAGAGGCTCCGACGTTAAAAAGATCACTTAAATCGAAAAGCAAGGAGCTCAAATGGGGAAGATGGTCAAAGTCATTCTGAGGTCTATTCCTAAGATGATCTACAGATAACTCCATTCATGATCGGGTTGCCCTAACTAAAATCAAGGTCCGTTCAGCACAAAGTTTAGTTGTCATTTTATCTAGTCTAGTAATTTCCCGTCAAATCCCTAAAAGGTGCTTAAAACTCAATTTGAAGAGCTGCTACTCTAATACCATATGGCCTCAACCAGACTACCGGCAATCTCATGAAGTAAATCATTAGATGATCTGACCTGTTCTTGAGTGTAGTTGGAGATGTCTCGATCATTGATGTACATGATTTGATCACCAGCATGAAGACGAGGACAGCACGTAGCGGCTGGCATCGTGTCTCCTACTCGACTGACTACGACGGGTTTTTTATGATCCGCGCCACCGCTGATGTTGAAACCATATTGACCCTCTGTGTTGGGCCGAATCTTTATTGTCACAAAGTTCTCTTCCGAGGAATTGGGACTCACTGACGACTTGTCGTTTTTAATGGGACCACTACTAAATTGATTTGGAATAGGCTTGTTGAGAAGTTGATATCTCATCTCATTCTACAAGCGTAAACGAAAGAAACCGTTAAATCTCTCTTCGTGGTACGTTCCTTATTTTTTAGAGTGCAAGTCAAATCTTAAGGCAGGTCGCCTTCATCGAAGAAAAGCATGAGCAAGCACATGGAAGAGGGAAATGGCAGCGTTAAAAGTTTGCCGCCGGATTTAGACGTTTCGGGTATATACTATTACTAATAAAATCAATGAGTGGCCAGTAGTTTTAAATGATCAAGATCACCACCATTTGAGTCTCGATGAATCACTCAACTTTGCAAAATCCTAGATCTCCTTGGTGTGTTAGCGATATACATTCGAAAAACTATGATCAAAATCTCCTGTGATTGTACCACAAATTATTTAAGCAGTCCGCGCCTAGTGGATTTCACTAGAAGTGGTTCTCGAGTCGAAGGCAATCCATACTTTACCCAGAATGAACGTGGCTGATATTGATTTAATACAGTTAAAACTTGCGAAAAAGTTCGACCTCGGTATTGGAAAAAGCAAAATTTTCCAATAACAAAAAGTTCACAACTATTCTAAAACATGTTCATGAAGCTTAATTCAACAATTAGCTAGATATGTGAACAGAAATCTCCCTAAATACCTATTCATCAAAAACCATGAAGATGCAGAATAGTAATGAATTTCATTTGACGTTTTGGCGATTGCCATGACTTGCGGTTGATGGCGATTTTTCAATGATTAATAGCGCTAACATCTCTTAGAAACATCTATCAAAAATTTTTATATTACATTTTGAATGGGAATCTGAATTTAAGGGTGGGATTCCAAATCACGGCGAGGTTTGAAACAACTTGATAAATTGAGCAGGAAAACGTGTTTTCGATTAGGAAGACATATTCGAAAGTTAATTTCAGAGCCCTAGGGCCTTTCTTGCCATTTCACACAATGACTCGAAGACATCCCATTGCACCCTACATCATCTTATCTGGTAGTCCAGGTGATAAAGCGCTGACTATGAATTGTGGCAAACAGAGTAAATGGCAGTGAATTAGCACACTAACAACCACCATGATTGACAGTACCTGATCAGCCTGTTCAATAAATGCTCGGTTCATAAAATAAGTAATATAATAATCCAGGAAAAAGTAACTAACGCTCGGGTGACTGTAACAAAGATTAGGCTGCAATGCTGGAGAGGTTGATAAGCGTCTAGAAGCTGGTATCTGGTTTAATGGCCTAATAGGACTGTGGGTTGTCATGGCTTTTACTGGTGTTTGTGTCATAGTCATAGTCGAATATCGAACACGAAACATCCCGATGGTAGAGTTCATCGCAGACGCTGGGCGTTGTGCAGTGGTTCTGGGAGGCATTCCAGACTGGAACTCTCGATCCGCTCCATAGGCGGAAATCGATCGTATAGATGTCCCTTTGGATGGTGTTTCAGATGGCCGATTAAAGGAGTACCGAAAAATCGGATTGAGTCGATTTAAATTGTGAATAATTCCTTCATTTACGCCAGATTTAGTACCATTGAGCAAATTAACAATTTCGTTTCCAACAGGATTCCTATTTGGAAGTGGAGAAACCTTTGGCTCTGCAGATTTCGGTAGGCTTCCATTCAGGCGAGGTGTTGTATGATAACTATTACCGGACATAACATCATTTCGTGGGACTCGGAGATGTGGTGACTTCGAGGGTAAAGTAGGAGGATTTTCATCCCTTTCGACTAGAATAGGGCGTGATTTGGACGATTCGTTTCTTGAGATATTAACATGACCCGCAAATGTGATACCGTTGAGAGCGCGGAAAGTTTTTGGTTGAGGAAGGGGGGGCTTGGAGGTTCGTAGAGATTTAGGAGGCGCAACAATCTCGAAAGCAGTACTGAGATTATCAATGTCTGAAGGTTTCTCAGCTTGTGCTGAGATATCTGAGGACTCGGAGGCGTTAAGAATTCCATTATTTTGCAGCCTACTGCTATTAGAATTAAAAATAGAGTCCAAATCACTGGTAGTACCAGAGTTGGGTTGAATAATACCACTCCTATTTCGAGAGAATTCATTAGTGAGAGGGGGCTTAAACTGTGGCATAGTTGCGGAGGATGACCGGCTAGAAGCCTGCTCCATATCGGACCAGAAGTTGAGAATAGATTTGAAGCCCTCATTTAGAGGAGACAGGAATTGAGAAGAAGGGATGTTTGCATTTATACAGTTGGGTGAAGGATACTTTGGATGGAAACTGCGATCGTTCTCGTGAAAATGTGGTGAGGTGAATAGAAAGTCGGGTTGATTGCTTCCGTGGTTCATTTGAGAGCGAGTTGTAGGTTTACTTTATTTCCCATCAACTGCCAACACGCACGATGTAGATAGCTTGGGAGGGCGTGTGTGTAGGCGAAAACAATATCATTGGCGTTGCGGCAAGAGAAGCTAGTTATTCTCAGCCAATTAAGAGAGCATCCATCAACTGATAATCGATCGAGTGAGAAAAGGTTTTGAGCGCACAATGCACTACGATTTTAAACTGGCGAACTCATTAACTCATGGGTGCGTCTATGCATGTGCGTTCAGGTGTGCAAATTTGAGAATGCATGACTCTGCCTCACCGATTGTACGCGAATTGCCTCTGAATGACAATGATCCAAATTTACTTTTCATTCAATCGTCACAGTTTATTTTCAGGAAATTGTGTACAGGCTCAACTCAATGGCAGGACAATCATGGGAAACCTATTTGGGGACTTAAAAGAAACGCGGTGAAAGTGTATTTTATTCGTACTTCAGTGACCACTGAGCTATGAATTCTTTCAGTAAACAGTTGGCTTGCAAAAGTGAGCAGTCCAAAGTCTTACTTTGGGAATGGTTCCAGAGTTCTTCAATAGATTTTGTTGGCATTTGTGACCTTCGAAATACAGAATTGAAAACTTTTCAAGTTTCACGTGTCTAAGTTAGAATATGTCCCGGACAATAGTAAGGTGGAGCAAAAAGGGTGGAAACTTTTACGTTTTCTCAATTAAAAAATCATTGTGCTGATGCATAAAATTACTTTTTTTTCCAGTTTATATCAAAATGGCTTTTAGTTTTACCAATGTATGATTGAAATGTTAGGCACAAACTTACAGCAGAACCGCAACTCTCCAGAGACGGAGGTACTAAAAGAAAACAGAAAAATGCAAATTATAAAGAGCATTTCTTAAAAGACTTTTATCTTCCATGCCGTCAGTTGAGTAGGTACAAGACACCAAGTGTTTTTTTCAGGAAAGCTACTTCTAAGCACTGATTCAAAGCGCTAGTGAAATTATGTTCTGACGAAAAGTACGATTTGTCCAACTCAGCCGAGGCCACATTTATAATAAATCCAAGAGCAAACATTTCCAAATTTTACTAATCTTTTCATCGTATCCCATTTCATTGGCAGTCTTTACTCAGTGATTGGAATGTCATAATAAATGACCTCGCCATGGGAGAATGTTAAAGACTGTCTGAAAAAGACCCACTGTTATAGACTTTGTGATCTAAAAATGGTGATGGACCAATGACAGCCACAAGAGAAAAAGGTTTGAAAAGGGACGACCGTGAAAGTAGTGGAAGGTTTAAAGTCTGTAAAATCTAAGTTTGTCAGAGAGACCAACAAGTGAGAGGAATCCGTAACCCAGTCAGAAGTTCAAAGGCCAACCACCAGGCCAAAGGAACGGATGGAAAACATATTTTGTAGAGCCAACTAATACGACACATCCATACTCATCAAGAAGAGTCATTTCAAAAGGATAAGGCCCCAGCCGGTGTGGTTCACACGCCATGGCAAAACGACAATGTCGTATCGCTTCTTATGAAACTAAAATTTTTGACAAGTTTGTATCTTGATGCTTAAAAAAAGTTGGTAATCTTCGTTGACTGTCCAGATAATGGGCAGAACGACTGTTTTATAAAACCTTTGAAAGATTCAACACTTGGAGATCAAATGCGAATGCTAAGAATCAGATTCATTAGAAATGGTTTTGATACAATTTTTAATTAACTAGATCGGTAACATGAATTGAGAGAGTTTACCTTCAGGTGACTTTATTAAGTGATATAGAAGAGACAGGTATTTGCCTTGGTGGTAGGCGTTGTAATTTGTTAAAGTTATTGGTGCGGTATCAAGCAACACTCAGTTCGTTGAGCACCATTACTCATTAAGTGTGAGAGATATGTTCCTAGCCTCGGTTGATTTCGTCAAAAAGGTAAAGACAGTTACTGCAGAAAGTACCATGACAAAATAGTCTCTTAAGATGGCCTTTATTACTCAAATTTGTTTGTGAAACTAAACTAAGCGAAAAACACACCTTTGACCGTTTAGAAAATTTTAAGACTCTAGGAAATTGAACTTTTTCAATATTATGCTTTTTCAGAGGCTATTGCATCCTCATTATGATGAAACCGCAGTAAAAAGGGATTTTTTATATTCTTATAATTCAAGTCTTTTATAATGCGAGGTTCACGCTTTCACGGTCTTTTTAAATGCTTGATCAGAACATCGGTATGGGGAGGTGAGCCAGATGAGCACTCAACGACTGTTTGAAAATCACGGTCTTTCCACCTTTGCATAGTTCAAATTTGTAAAAGCAAGCAAATATTTTGAAATTTGAAGGACAGTATTTTTGCAGAACATGCGATCAATAATTCGACGAACTAGTCCTACACCACTTTCCATCCACAAACACTCGTGTATTACCTATAAATGTTAGTAGTGTTGCAAACAGGGAGAATGTGTTGTAGGATTGTAGTGGAGGTGAAATTGCCTATTATTCAAAGCCAATCACTTTATTTACTAAAAATAAGATACAAGATTTAAAAACCAGCTTTTTCAAGTATGTTGAGAGACATATAATAGATCTTTAATTTAGGACTTGGTTAGAAAAATGGTACTTGAATTCAAAAATGCAAGATTTGTTTGTCATATATCAGATAAGGGAATTTATTAGATAATGCATCATATCCAAATAATTGTGTGGAACAAAACGTGCCATCTTTTCATCCGATGTGGTAGAAAAATTGTGCCATACTGACCAAAGAACTCATCTTAAGCTTGAATAACCGCAGAGATATGAAATCTGATACTCGAGGTCCAAGGAGGGCACCATGAATTGCAATGGAAGTAGTCTGATGCCTGAGCTCACAAAAGAGTATTATTAGAGAGGACTTTCAATTAAATTAGGCATTAGTTCCCCAGTGGTTGCATGGTGGGAACATCAGACTTCTAGGCAAACTAAGGCTGGTGACTAATGTAGGTTCTAGCCAGTCAGTAAGGAGATTTAATGGGTCCGGCTGTATGCCTTATTTTGTACTTGGAAGCGACCTGTACTCAGCTAGAAGCCACCAAGGGTGCAAGATGAGGACAAGATCACTGATGAGCCATTGGTTCTAGAATGAAGCTTTGGACGATGTCTGATTTTCTCCCTGATTTCATTCCATCTTCAATCCACCTTAACAATATCTTTGATCTTTACATTTGTATCTACTTATAAGTAAAAAAAGAATACTGTTAGACAAAAATGAAAACTGAGATGGAGAAAGAACAGATAAATTAGGGTCCGTCCTATTAAATGAGTTCAGGTAGACTTCGAGCCTATATCATCTAATGGGTCAAATGCATAGACCATCTCCATCATTGACTGACTACATGTATGCAGTCAAAGTCACGCCCTTAAAGTCAAGCAGTTCAAGAGATCGCCGCTTTAATTGTGATATGAAACCTAATTTAAGTTCACTGAATTCACGGGCACTGCGACCATAAACCTTGGAAATGCCGGGGCAAGGCAAGCAGAAGACTTGGCTGACTATAGGAAATGAATAATGTTTAAACGATGTCGATCTTATGATCGCACCGAGATAGGGTCTAAAAACAAGGGATTCTCAGACTTGCATAACTAGAAGCGTCCCAGAATAGCTTACAGTATGAAGCCTTTTCAAGAGTGACTTTAGAAGCTAGGCTCAGTCTGGCCCAAGAAGAGGTCTTCATTTCACGGTCGAGTTTGTCAGCAGTTGGTCCAAGAAGAAGGCCTTCTTCTCGGTTAATGACTGAGATCATGGTGCCAGTGTCGCGCTTCTTTCGGGGGTTCTGGTCAGGAGAATGTGGTTCTTTGACAGCTGCCGATAGTAGCGATTCATCGGCACTTTTTCTGTCCAATCCGGTGATAATAGATGTTGCCTGTTAGTGTGGAAGGAAAAAAACAGAACTTCGATCCCCACTGATTTTAGTAACTATTGAGAAGCAAAGTGTTTGGTCGTCTTATTTTCTGCGTTTCAAATTCGATGTCTTGTTTCATCTTAGGCAAATAAAGAAATACCAAACTTCTGACGTCGTCTTGAAACCTATCGCCGTTGTTATGGGCGATTACGAGTTATCAATCCAGAGGGATCAAGGCAAAATCACCAACAACATGATTATGTCAAATTTTGGAAGTGCGAATGCGATAGAGAGAAAGAAACATACAAAAACAAAGCGGGTAGCATCAATTGAATTTGAGCTTAAATGCTTTGATTGTTAGCTCGTGCATGAATACACTTCCAATATAATAATATAAACTAGGGTAGCATCAGAAACCTAAGTGGCTAAATCAAGAATAGCAGTTGCGAAAAGTTATTTTAGAAACGATATAAGGTAATGCATCAATTTACATCATATTTGTGAGTTCGTCACCATCTTTGGCCATATGCAACGGATTTTTACTGCCGGCCTCTTAAGCATTCGGCTCTAGTTTAAGTAGACAAGTATCGGTTGAATAAGTTTTTCTCCCACAATATAGGCTTAGAACCAGAGGCATTCTGAACTATACTCAGACTGCTCACTCAATTTGTCGTACGCTTAACCGATCGAGTAGCACAAGAAAATCTAAGCCAAATATTCGATCTACTATACTTTCTTACTACATGGGTTGCATGATTCCACTCTCTCCTATAGAGACAGACGAGATGTAGTAATGACAATCTGTTTTTCCCATTATAGCATTTTGTTAGTCGATTGAGGAGATCTACTACCAACGGATTAAAATGCTTTGCATTGTCACACTTGGTAATTACAAAGTAAATGGTTATGCATTAAACATCAATGTTGTGATCGTTCAGATTCCAACAGCGGACAGCCATCAGTAGTTCTTCTATTAGGTCTGTTTGGTTCACCATTACTATCCCTTCCATATGAATGTTCTCGAACCACTCTTAGCGAGACATGGGTGATAATACCAGTCGCGGTACTTCTAGTGCTTTGAAGGAAAATAAAGTCAGTTATACACTTTCCACAGAAGCGCTTTATCCAAAGTGCATTTTGCGAACCGTTCATGAACTCATCGGCATGGGTCTGGCGAAGTTTTTAACAATTGAAAGGGAAAACGAGAGTTTTGATTGGATCTCTGTTTACCAAAGATGAAGCGCCCCGGTTTAGCCAATATGCTCAAAGCCAATCAAATTTTCGTATCTGCACTTGGCGCAAGTCAGTATTTCTCAAGAGCACTCTGCTGTTTAGTCCTTTCTAACTATGCGAAATTCCGTTGTATGTTAGGGCAATAAGTTTATATAAACAAATATTAAACTTGTCCTTAACCACCTGACGGAAAATCATAACCGTCTTTTTCAAAAAATCATAGACCGAGATAAAATGGAAGACTTTACATCGGAATGGGCTTTACTTAATTTCAGCCCTTTCTTCAACCAAGTTCATGATGAAAGCAGCAAAATCAATGACCTTTGCCTAAAAGGAGATTTTAATAGAAAATGACATCAACAACTCCCATTTAAAAGAATCCCATGATGTGATCGATGATTAGTGTCTACTTAGACTCGTCTCTTAATTCAAGCTCGACTACTGAGAGGTTAATTGGGTTGATCTAAAACACGCATCTAATCTAGCCCGACTCCAAATGAATTCACCGTCTAAAGATTTATTGAAAAGTTTTCAACAGGCTTCGGATGTTAGTATGGAACTATCAGCAATAAGATTCCAATTACTATAAGGTGCTGAATATAGCTTCGACAGACAATACCTCTCTAATCCAATTAATTGAGTTTTGAGCTTTAACATTGGAAGAAATGGTATTGCACGATTTGATACCTATAATCAACACCATTATGAGACTGCCTCATATTAATTTGAAAGACAGTCAGTGATATTAAATTGACTACTAGGGATTCAGCATTGTTCCTTAAAGCATATTGGCGCCTCTAACCCCTCAAACGACTCAATCAAAGTACTTAACGGGTACGGTCTAACCTCTGAACATATGACTTGAGAAAGTTGAAATATGGCATGAAATTGGCAGATGAATGAATGGTTCAAACAGAAGTAAGGTTTTATAAACCTACCCTACAGATAATCAGTTTGCGAGTATTTCTAAGCTGTTGGGGTAATCTCAAAAAACTCATGCCAGTAGAAGCAGTAGACCGGAGAGGTGTCAGTGACTAAATGAACGCAAGAGTGGAAACCCCCGTGGTTCTGAGGCCCCGGTGATATGTTCTTAACGCTCACCATACTAAACCGAAAACATATAGTCTCTTCAAAGGCTGTTTTACAAGGGTCTTTTCCACGTTAATAGACATGTTAGTTTTGCCAATGATTCAAGATTCGCTAAAAATTTGACCGAGATTCCTAGACAAGTAGAAGAAAAAGCATTTCAAGATTGAGCGAATGGACAAAACGCCAGCTATAAAATCATCTTAGATTGGAGTACCTTGTCAAACCGAAAAATAAAGCCCTGTCTTGAAACTATTATGTCACTTTTGTAACGACTGAATGCATGAGAACCTACTAATGATGGTTTATCACACAAATTAGGTCTATGAATAAATAGGGTGCAATTAAAGTGAACAGGTTATATGCAAAATAGTCTATGAAAATCGTGAGGCCAGAGGTCATTATTCAATTCTTCAGAGCAGCATGTATTCTCGAGACGATCACCTCATTATTGCCTAAAAGCGTTAGCAATTTGTCAGTAAATAGGACTGATCGTGAAAAGACCTCCGATATATCTCAGTGGGTGAATAGCTTCACTTTTTTTTTTCTTACGTCAGGTCAACGCTAGTGAATTAAAGGATTTCGTACCCAAGCAATCTCATGAATTATGCAAGTGTCTACTAGAGTAGATTATCGAATCACCTAATATCTTGCACTGGGTAATGCAAGGTAGAAATATCAGTACGGAGAGTTCATCGGAAAATAATAATCAGTATGTTTAAGGCTGATTAAATCTGGCTGACTACCTCTGGATGAAGAGAACAATTTGGCAATCGTCTTGAAGTGGATCACTGTCAACAGCGTCCTTACAAAAACAAGTCAGACGGGACTCTGAGTATCATACCAAGTGAGACCTTTCAAATATCCAACAGGGCAACTTCCTCATTAAATAAAAGCCTTAGACAAACGCAAATTTTCAAGAACGCTTCTTTATTTCAAGGATAATTTGCCGACTTACTGATCAAACCTCAGAAGACGATATCAAATCAACAGTACAAACAGAAACTTAAGAGTGAGAACCCACTTTTAAATCAGTTTAAATTGACCGATGTAAATAATAAAGTTTTTTTCAATGCTAAACGGCAAGATGGATATCAATTGCTCACTAGGCCTCAGGAATTAAACTAATGACAGAGATTGCGGTTACAGCTTCTCGAAGTCAGCCCTACAATCGACCTATGACTTATTGATTATAGTCAAAACAGTTTATATTACACTCCAAAATAGAGCTAAAAAAATCCTAATAAACTTGGAAAGTTAAGCCAATGTTAAATGTGAATTTCTTAAAGCAAGCAATTACCGAAATCCAAGATCGAGACAAGACAAGCCTGAACTCATTTCTTTACAAGTAAGAAAATAACCTTGGTGAAAAATCAGCATGAAATACCTATATACACTGTAAAAGCTGGTTCAAAAAGTCTTCGGCCAATCATTTTTATGAAAACAATGGTGTTATTTTCGTAACATTTCAGCAATGGATATCGGAGAGGGAGATAGTCTTGGAACTGCCTGTGAACGGAAATATCAAGTTACTGGAATGAATTTACTCTGTTTTCAGGATTCAGGGCACATTCTTCCAAGAGTTAAAAATTTAAAGAAGAATTCAATAATTTTACTCAAACCTTTGAACATGTGTAAGGGTTGATGTTCACCCTTACATAGGCCTCTTTTTTTCTGGAGATGAACAACAGTCGCATTAATCTTAATTATCTTTCGCCTTTTTCGGATGGTTTCGAAGCCAAAGTTCGTTTAAAAGGCTGGCGATCGTAACTAATGTCTCCAAAAAAATCTAGAACATTAATTATGTAGCAGGGATTATAAAAGAAATGAATAAGTGAATAGTAACGTAAGATACAATTAATCATATTTTTAGGTTGCTGAATAGAACAATAATTATAAATATAGCATATATTACCTTCCAAGGAGTTGATGAGGGATCAAGATTGTCCAAAATACCGGGCTCTATATTCACATTACGGTTCAAGGCATGAGAATGAAGAAATTCCTGCTTCTAAATCGACGCAAAGTAGAAAAAACATGAGCAGAGTACGTTTTTGGATTCATGATTTAGTTGAAAATCAGAACCCCGTACCCTCAGAAGAGCAGGCGCCGAAGCTCGAAACTTCCCTAAAAATTGGCGATCGGTTTTGAATCGTTCATCCATGGACTTTCTCAGGGACGCATCCACATTTCCATTGGATGTAGAGGGCATCTCCACGTCTGTAGAAGTGTGTTTAAGAGTCTGAGCAGATTCATCGAGCAACGAGGGCACGCTCTGCATACCCAGGCTATCCCTAGACTCGTAGGCGTTCAAAATATTTACTGAATGAGTCATTCCCGGAGCTGCAAAACTCCGCCGTCGGCTGAAACGTCGACTTACACCTCTTCTTAAATAAATTTGGAAAATAAGTCAGAAATAGAGAAGCATTATCTTCGCTAATCACATAAGCCACGTGCTCAATCTAATTTCATAAATGAAAGGCGCAAAAGAAAAAAATAATCCAACCAGAAAGTGCAGATAACAGACGTACGAAATGTCTCTCCACACTTACCGCACGAGTCTGCAATCATGCATAGAGAGAAGGAAAGCCTTGATTTTCAACAAAATGAAACATATGTATGTAAACACAACAAGCAGCAGAATGTAAGATACCTAAAGAAGCCGCGTTCGATACTTTTTGAGCGGCGTCGCAGCTCCATCAAGGTTGACATTGTGCGCTCAAGACCGGCTCCGCCAGTTCCAAGACTCATACTACGACGAACTCGACTCCCACGAAAAAAAAATTTGGAAAATCCAGATGGAGAAGAGGCGAAGGAGGAGTGGAGAGTGGTTGCTGAATTCGGAGAAGCTTGGAACCCACCATTAACGGCGTTGATAGCAAAGGCATTGCCAGAGGAGTTGCTGGAAAGTTCTCGGACGCGAAAAAAGGTGTGACAAGTCACGGCAAACTGCCAGAAGACCTTCGCATGTTTTGCCGAATCGAAGAAAAAGGTGGGATTGGGGGCGCGCTTATTGGCAGGGGCGGAGGTAGAGCTTCCAAATGCAGAGTCAGATTTCAGATGGCTAGTTGGACGCTAAGAAAATAACTCAATTACTTCTCTCAGCGCAGGTGTATCGATTTGTCACCCCCGATCAAATCTATTTTTAGAAAGTTGCGTTTTACCGAATGGGAGATCACCAATTTTAAGAGCCATGCGGTAGGGCGAATTGCAGTACACACTAAACCATAGGTTGTCAAATAAGAATCCAACCAGTTCAATCTGCACTGTTGAAGACTCAATCACGGACATCAACCAATAACTACGATGCAGATGCCTATTTATAGTCCTCTGCTCTGATGAGGAAGTGCGATCATCGGTATAATTAGCTCACTACATATGCACATAATTAGACTATATATATATATATATATATAAGATTACGTCGTCTGGAGTTTCGTTGCCATTCGGAGCCCCACGTAGTTTCGGTCTCGATAAAATCTAATACCATTATAATGGATCCTCATTTTTAGCTAATCCAAGTAACTTGGTCAAAGCCAATTCGCTTCATATTACATGTGACTGTTTCAGCTGTGTTTCCTTTACTAATATTCACCTTGCTGGTTCTTTTTCTAATTTAAACAGAGATAACCAAGAAGACTAGGATTCTTAGGGACCATAGAGATTCTGCCTTGGCTTCATGAGCCGTTCTTTTGCTGTGCTGTGGATTATAAGTAGCTTGAGCTCTGCCAGAGGCTTTGGCGTGACCGGGAAACGGCATAGAGGTAGAGATGTAAAAAAACAACGGACGTCAAATTTATCTGTAGTTCATTAGGCGATAGGGACTAGAATCGCGCTTGCATATATTTAGTGAATGAAATAATCACCCATAATTGGACGCCTCAACCGGATCTCCTCACTTAGGATCGGAAGATAACTTCCTTCATTATATCCCCACTAGAAATGAGCCCATACAACTCAGTTAATTTCTAACCTTTAAGGGTATTACTAAATTTTCTGAAGGGATTATTTAGCTCTACTTAAAAATTAGTTCAGAAGCTACTTTGGCAATCTGTCGAGCCTTTGGAATTGATACACCAGATAGTGGACTCATCTCTAGGGCGACGATAAATACTTTTATTTCTGCTTAAGTAAATACAGGGCAAGCTTTGAGGGTAAAACGTAAGCGGTCTACATCCCGTACTGGTGGATGTATATTTAGTGTCGAAAAACTCGAGTTTATGCGTTAGGAAGCGTTACAGCCTCATATAACAACCGACTGATTGGAAAAATTTCAAACACCGATCAAAGGCTGAGTTGCAAAGAAGAGACTCAAAGGTCAGCTAGATTCCTGGATAATATCATCAGAAAGGACACTGGAAAAGTGTGAAAAAAATACTGAATGGGGCAGGAGACAAGGGCACTTAGAATTTTTGGTCATCGTTGAGATCATCTTGGATACACCTAAAGCATATGTTAGAAGAACGTTTACACAGAAGCATCCTGCACGTATTTGTACCTATATTTATCGAACAATGGTAGATAACGTTTGATTTGTAGCGTCCAACCATCAAAGCAACATTAAATAGCATGTTTGGTTAATAATCGTTCCGCTCTTAAATCCCCATTTTTTTAAACCTTGCTGAAGGTTATAAGGCAATTATTCGAGGGAATGTCTGATGCAACCATCAATAGTAAACCTATCTTCATTATACGATGCTTTAACTGGAACATATTTATAGGTGAGCAGTGAAGAAAATCATATCTAGGAATAGAAAAGTCCTAAAAGTGCAACTTTAAGAACTTGAGTGTGGGCGAATATCCCGAGCACTGGATAGATTTTGAAAATGTGCCATATTGGATAGAATATTTGGTGGCTTAGTAGCGAGGCTCTCTTACTATTTTTTTTATTAAGGTAAGGAATGTAGAGGAAGAAGGCTGTGTTACTTGGAAATTTCCATTCTTGGCTTTCATCTTGTAATGTTTTTCCCCCACCGAGTTTCGAAGCGCATGCCTGCCATTCCTAAATATTTTCAGGGACACTAGCTAAGGCAGATCAAGTACTGTTTTTGTAGCGTTAGTTGATAATGCCTTTTCTCACCTTCAGAGCTTGGCTAGGAGTCTCTCGAGAAGGAAGTAGCACGAGATCCTGATTAACCAATGATTAGATGTGACAACTGGATGCTTGTATTCAAGGAGAAATCTTGACGAGTAACAAACTTATACAGAAAATATCCTATAAAGATGTCAAATACTTGAGTCTAATGTAGTCGATTGCAGTGCCTTATTTCCTAGAAATACGTGTTTGGAGACCAAGAGGGTTGGAACTGTCTTCATCTGAAGAAAAAAATAAGATCCTCAACTAACGTCAGGAATGTATACCTTTCTGTACACAGACCTACCTCGTCCTAGGTCCAAAATCGAAAAGTTACGTTCTTGACCAATTGTAATATTTTTTTAAA
This sequence comes from Moniezia expansa, assembly GCA_019097775.1. Lineage (NCBI taxonomy): Eukaryota > Metazoa > Platyhelminthes > Cestoda > Cyclophyllidea > Anoplocephalidae > Moniezia > Moniezia expansa. The sequence continues at coordinate 1,435,443 of JADFDV010000093.1, forward strand.
TTAGCTTGAACGATTCAGCTACTTGAATCTAAGATTGCATTGAGAGGAGAAGGAAGGAACTACCACGATAGATCTGGAACGGCCACAATTGTGACACTGAGAGCGAATGGAGCAAGTAAAAGGAAAAAACCAGGCAGCATTAAGACCTAAAGCTAATGGTCAGGAAAAAATACTCAATTCGTTTTCTTTCCTTCAATCGGTAGACTAAGCTTGCTGTCTATCACCAGGCTCCGTCCAGCCTGTTTAGAGGTAAAAGGTCAAATAAATTATTGAACAAACATAAACATCATTTCTATACTAAAGACTACCCTATTCAACTCGATGGGCTTTCTAAAAAGTCATATTATCCAACCGGAGCTGGTCTAAAATTGAGGCCATCTCTATGACACTCCGAGCACAGATCTCAAAAATTGATCATCGATTGAACAGCTTTCATAAGCTACTGTAACGATTCTCAAAGTATCGATTGTAGACGAAACCAGTAGATGTGTGACAATGTTGGAACCTGTCGCAGACTGTCAAGGGCGACAGTTCCATCTTAATCCCAACTTGTGAACAACTCTACGTCGTTCCACCACCATCTGGTGAGTATTCATGATCGCTAACTTTTAAGGATCAGAATAATCTTGGAAGTAGATTATTGATTAGTCAATTCAAAGAGAGTATGGTTATGAGTCGAAAATTTAAGATCCTCTAAGATTGAAGGAATCGACTTCCCCCACTGAAACCGAAAATTAACTTGCTAGATGAGATTCTTGACTGCTTTTTCTCAAATTACTTGATGCAACGCGTAAACACATTTCGAAATCTTATCATGCATTTTACGAGTGGAAAGGTTCACTTACAGGTGAAGGTTTGAGGATCACGGAGAAGTTTTTTCCTGAGAAAGCTATCTTCTCAACATTTTCCCTAGAGAGACGGAGCGGTGGTAAAATAAAGAAGAGATGAGGAGATTTGAGATGTAGGAGGATTACCAAGTGTAGAGGTAGATTCTTCTCATCTCGCGTAGGACGCTAAGTCCCTGGGAGGACACTCCGATGCTCAGTTTTGTCCGATTTCGATCCTATTGACAAAAATGAAGGTCAGTTGTGGTGTTTAGTTGATTGTATTGTTCAGGGCGGTGAAACATTTTCGGAGATTGTTTCTGATATAAGAAATTTAAACTGATATATATTTAGGATCAGAAAGACCCGAAAAATATAGACCGATTCATCACGTGTTTTTGGTTTTTTGCATAGGTCAGAACCACCAAACTGTATTATGCGGAAGAAGTTCTCATACAAAAACCGTGAGAAATATGATTGAAGGTCGATTTTGAGGCTGTCAAATAACTATAACAAAGCTCCACAGGATCAAAAAGTACTGCAAGTCTTCTTATAACGAGAATGCAGATAAAAGTGGTCTTTCTAAGACGGAATTTCGGATGCGCAGATCGAGGGAAGGCAACCAATTCCATTTCTAAGCTTGACTCAGATTTATTTTTAATGACTACATTTTCGGCAGATGTGATTTTTGTGATTTTTTCTGATTTTTGGTCGAAATGGGCTCTTTTTAACTGCTGAACTTGGCAAATCCATTAATCCGTGAATAATCCACTTATTTTTAGTGAGTCAATTGTGAATTACATATCCGACTTAGCACTACCAGAATATGTGGTGTAATAATTTACTGAGAAACACAGTAATGATAAACTGCTATGGGCTGGCCAAGTAGGGGCTTCCCAAACAGAACAATATCGAGGTACACCCTCAATATTGAGAAAAGTTTGAAGATATGACGTCAGCAATTGACCCATTCACCCGATTTCCAAACTTTTCACACGTTCACACAGATGGCTTAAGTAGGCGAGTAGGCGATTTCCCTGCCCTTTAAAATGTGTCTTTGAAATTTGTTTTCCATCCACATATTTGAATCTTACTTTTAGACAATATAATATTCAATGATCCCATTGTTGTAACAAAATAGTACTGAAGGTGTAAATCTTCAAAAAATTATTGAGTTAGATAATAAAAGTCGAAAATGATAACGTAGTGGCCAGGAAGACCAATTTAAAGAACTGGGAGCTACCAGTCTATGAATCGGATGGCATGGTGGAATAAAGAGTTAAAGTGTTTTAAGGTCGACAATGTTAATTATTTAGAAAGTTCTGTTTTTCCATGGAGTGACTACTAATAGAGCATTTAATGAAAATGCAAATAGTACATAAGTATGTTGGATTTTTCCGCCGACTTTTAGACTACATTTGGGAATACCTGGTAATAATCATCACTGTGATAAATCACCTTTTTGGCTTTAGTGCCTTGAAGCCAGTACAATAATATAAGCATTCCAAGTCTCCAATATAAGAACGGACTCAAAAAAGTCTGAAACAGTTTCAGCTATCTCGATAGTTAGACAACCTCAAAAGTTGTGCCTCTTCAGCTTTTCTTTTCTGCCTTGAAATTGGACGACGTAAGGCAGGTACATCAACTTTGAGTTCTCTAGATCCGGAAAAAACATCAAGATACCGAGACTCACAAATTCAAAATCAATTATATTTAGATAAAGGCATGTGCATAAATACTTTTGTCTTAATACAAGATTAGGGTGGTCCAGCAATCATTCTGTCGCCACGCGAAGCACACATTTTAAGCCTCAGATCAGTTTAATGCAAAATTTGGGTACAGTAAGAGGTATGATTGAAAATTTCTGACAAGAAATTTGAAATGTGGTCACATCAATAAAATCTCAAGATTTTGGTAGCAGGAAGGATTCAAAAGCCTTGAATTGAACGTTCTACCCCTTTCTAATAAGATACAGCATAATTTTATGACTCAATGTTTGTATTTGCAAAAAATTATACCCTGAAAATCTTTTAGCCAAGACGGTAGGCTGATGTGGACTTGGACCAAGTCATTTACCATGAAAGCTCAAGAACTATCATGAGACGGGCATTTTTAACCTTTGTATAAACAGGATGCAATGCAAAACTGCTTTCAAGCAGTTCTCATGGAAACAAAATTTTGACAGGCTTTCTTACTGATATATCGATGATTCTGGACGCTTTCAAGCTTGGAAGCCTGAAGAAAAAACCCAGATTTAAGGGGGGGGGGGAAGAATGTAGAAGAGATTACCGAAAGAGGAAGTGGCAGATGAAAAGGTTGTTTGGATGAATGCCAAATCCATAAGTCGAATGCGATTTAGTTCATTTATACTTGGAATCTTTAATAAAAAAGAGAGATCGAATAGCGTTATAAAGCGACCACGACGGTGTACCCAGGCTGATCATAAGCTGATAATCCTTAGTTTTTCAGTTGGCGTGACCCTCATGCCTCGACATTATAACAAAATTCAACAACAAAGAAGCGGGTGCAGCGGTATGAATAAGGGTAAATACACTCTGTTATTTTGATAATAAAGTAAGTGCGTTCTAGAGACCATCTATGAATTGACTCAATACGTGAGTGACTTGAATCTCAAATTCCTAGATCTTCCTCATATCATCTGCTGATTAGGGTTGATTCACTCGCCTCACTCGTATCAATAAAGGGCCTATGTGTGTCGTGTAATTGGTTTATATAAGCCCTAGTAAAAGAAAATCAATTCAGAATGAGTCAATAGGAAACGGTCTCACAAGGTCTCAAGCTTAGAAGGTGATTTGAGCCGAAACCTCAAAATTGCATGCCAAATTTTATCGTGAGTAAAGCTAAACTTAGGTTCATTAGAAGGCAGTGACAAATTAGTGGATAAGAGAGAATACTTACAGTCACATTCTGAGGGTGGAGGCCATACAGTTCCAGTTGTCTTACAATTTGAAGGTATTCCAACTCGGCGGCAGCGGGAACATATGAGCTTCGGTAATAAAAGATACAAAATCAGTTATAAAATATAGTATGATATACATAGCACTTTATGATTAGATAGCAAGTCAGTACTAGACATCACTGAATCACTTTTACGCTTTCAAGACAGCTCCAATAAACATGATTGGTCGTTTGGCTGAACATTAAAGAGAGTTTAAATTGATTACTCAAAAATTAAGGGCTTCAGACATCTTTAATGCACGAGAGCATGTCTAAACGCTTATTTGCTTCCTTAAGCCTATTTTCTCATATCAAAATAAAAAGCTGAGACCGAAATATTTTATCATTTATCTCTAAATGATTGCAAACTTCCACAAAGAGCTTACAGATTAATGCCGGAACTATACTCCGGTTAGAACTTTAAGTAATGTTTTCTATTGCGTTTCGTGGAAATTGTATGGGTGTGTAAGTCAATCAGCCAGCAGAAGAATGTGACACACAATTGAAGTAGCCCTTCACAGATATCTGTTTGTTCATTCTCTCGCCAATTCTTGAATTCCTGGATAGAGCATCAATACTTACCTCAGAATGAATTAATTTTGGGTATGCGAATAACATGTAATCCTTCTTATATTACATCACATTATTTATTTGCCGAATTATCAGCTACTTTAAATATCAGAGTAGTGGACTTAAGGGCCACATTTCAAGGGCAACAGACTAAATGCAATATTTGCCTTAATCCTGGTTTTTGCATCTCCGTCTTTTCTACGATGACCTTATTGCTATGGCACTTGTGAAACGCGTTATGACCACAAATTCTCACTGTAAATGTCTCCTAATGTGTGTAGGATTAGCAAGTACCATTAGCTGCTAAATCAAAGCCCAGAGTATTTAATATTTGACACTTCTATTCAATACTTACGGTAAAGTAGTAAAGAAAAGTAAAAAGATGCCAGGAGGGACTAAAAGCATTCCGAAAATGGATCAAATCGAACGTCGAGTTGACGTCCGCCTCAATCTCTACAAGACTCCGGCTTGACTAAAGAAGAGAGAATGGTATTTGCCAGTGAATGGAGTCAGATAGTACTTCAAACCAAAATGATATGGAATACTAAAAAGAGCGGACTCTGGTATTTTAATTCCCTCTACAAGTCCGTGATTCCGTGGAGCAAAATCGATTATTTTTAGGAAACCGATGTCTACCATCATTACTACAAGGCAAGGCGACAGAGCCCTACCAATTGGCAATGTGATTACGGTGATTCTAATGGTCGCAGATGAATATTGTGGTAGCGAATTCAATCTCAACCATTGGCGCTGCCTGGCTATCGGATTTCATGATTTTGATTTTAGATATATGATTTGATAAGGCGAAATGAGGCATGGACGACTGACACGAAGGTATTGAACCAAAAAACCCGGAGAAGACCTTTACGAGCCAAACAAGTGATTAGAAAATGTTCTAATGCAACTTACATTACGCGAAAACGAAATGGATCATTCAATTTGATTCCCTTGAGTTTGGTTCAAAAGACGGGCCTTCAAGTTTCGCCCAGAAATTAGAATAATCATAATCTTTGTCCACTCATGAATGACTAGAATGAATCATTGAAATTCGAAATAACACATTCTTGATCAGTAAGAGCAGCACTTTACAATGTTTGAATTAAGTCATCTCAGACAAAAAGTATTTGCTTCCTCCTACCGAAAGGATCTGTGAGCTTCAGCTGCTTCGGCTTCGAAATCGGGGCTTTGGTTTGGAATGAGACGAATATGGTTGACGTATCCCTGCTTGCAGTCCTCCGAGTTATAGTCACCAAGTTCGCCTAGGATGATCAAGACACGTTTAGCAGCACTCATAAAGCTGAAAACAAACTTTTAGATTGCATCATGAGTTGGTTCTGTTATAGAGGGCAAAACCATCCCTTAAGTTAGTCAGCTAATTGATTAGTAAGCCAATTAACGTTAACATACACAAATACCAACTGGGCAGGAAACGCATCGCTTCAAATATTTAAGTTTTTGAAAAGGAATAATGTTTGCTTTTGCATTCACTTTGCAATTCAGTTCTGTGCTCGTTTAGAGGATTCAATTTTGCTTTTCGTGGGAATGCTAAAGCTCTTTTGGAGCTTTGCTGGGTGAGTTTTGGGTAGGAAATTTTTCTGGATCTTGGCTCCCCAATGATTGGGTGTGACAACCGAAAATGGGATTCAGCGGCAGTTAAATTCCATCCCCTTATGGTATCAAAAAAGACAAGTCTTTTTGAGGAAGCAATGTTTCCTTTTGACGTATATGACAAACTGGAATCGGAAGATCCCCTGATTCTAAAAATGACACTTAAATAAACTGATGAAAACAGGAAAGAATTCAGATGAAAGGAAAAGCGTCTATTATTCCATCATTCCGGATAAAAATGAATGAAGGTAATGGAAGTTTCGTTTGAACAAATCCTAGTCTTCGTGGATCTTGAAGCAGTTTTTCACTTGCTAGTCATTCTTCTGCTTATCTTTCCTTATTCTTGGTTCATTTGCCCCACCATGGTAAAGAATTTTACACAGCTTCATTCTTGACAAATGACATCTCCTTTACATTAGCCTTCCAGGTTTGGCTGATGCGAATAACTTCCCGAAACTGGAGTAGTCCCAGAAATCCCCCCATAGGCGACTAACTCCAGCATCTGAGCTTTTAGCCACAGCTCGAACCGGCTGCATCCGGTACATTAACCGACAGTGACTCAGCAATTGGCAAATGTAACAGGAATACGCATGGCATGGTTAATCAAGTAATAAAGTTCTTTCATTACCTTAAGCAACCCAGCCCTTAGTTCTTTGCATTAGCATAATTGCAAGTGACATTAGCTAGGTGAGATTGAAGGGTTTGAAAACGGGGAACTCAATTGGTAATCAGATAAAAAAAATTTGAAGATAAGCGAATTTTTTCGGGTTAATCGCAAATCGCAATAACACATCCCATTTATTTATTTATTTATTTATGGAGACGAATAACTTGCTCGAAGACGAGTAATCATTGGCTAAGCATATTTTCTTTCGGCTGAACTCGATATTTACCTACCACGTGTCAAACTCCATTATCAAACTTTAAGTACAAATTTTTAATTAGGTAGAAGAAATTGCTTTTCCACGTCGTGCCTATCAAAATATGTTCTTTTAAGACGAGAACCCCCAACTGGAGTCATAAAAATTTTAGTTTAGAAACCTAGGAGACAAGTTACCGACCCCTACGTCCCTTGCTGTCATCGGAAGTAGCATGAGAGCATATTTATTAACAGGAGAGGCAGAGATAAACGACACAGTCTACTGTAGAACTGCTATTATCATCGATCTGGGTTCAATTAGAGTGCTTATAATGTCAGCTTTTGTCAATCACAGCTTATCTTAATTCATAAAAAAAATCGGATGACGCGGAGGGGATTAAAAGCCGACTGACTTTGTAAACATAGTCCGGCCAATTTCGCCAGAATAGGAGTCGGGGCGACCAGGATTCCGTTGAGCACATCTTTTCGGACTTGAAGATATACTAGGTACCTAGAAGAAATGCAAAAATAGTCAGATTTGTTAACCTAGAGAGACTGAAAGCAGGGCTCAAACGGTTCGATTATTGACGGTTGATTCGGAACTACTTTAAAGGCTAATAGCCCACTTATCAGATGGTTGTGATTGCTAAAGTTAGTGTGCATATGTAACAATCGGTTGGTAATGTTTATTTTTCAATATAATGGGATCTGTTACAAGAAGCTCTGTAAAATTGAAAATTTTGCACTCTTAATATTGATAATAGGATTCAATTTTCTTTCAGCTGTAGTTTGAAAAAACATGCGTCTGCATTCCATTAGTAACATTGGAGCGTTAGTCAAGACGTACGAGCTATGGTTTGTCGCAAAATATCTTGTCATCAAGACTTTCTCACACTCCGTTGAGACCCATTGGGGCCTATAGAGAAATGCCCCGGGAGGCGAATCACACTGAGACTTGATGAAAATCTGAAACGTGACGTATTTATTACCCTTCTATTTTGTATGATCTTAAACACCTGGAAGTTGTGCATTTGCTTTCATTTGAAGACGATGCATTTGGACTGCAGTGATCTTACCTTAAATGTCAGATAATCTTTCGATTTTTTAGTGAATATATATTTTGTGCATTTTCAGTTGAAGTTCAACTCCAGGGTAGATAAGACCGATGTCATGCTTTGAGTCACTCCTAGAGTCCAGGTATGACCCTTATTTGTTCTAATTCCTCCCGACCTTGTTTTCCTGCTCATGATGATAATCCATTACGAACAAAAGATTAGGAAGGTTGTGTCTACAAAGCGCCGCGCCAGAGATCGTGGATTCGAATCCCAGTGAGTAAATCAAGTTAGCCACCTATTTCTAGTTGGAAACATATCTAAGCTGTCAAATTTGTCAAGCCTTCACCAAAAGCGCATTCAGTATGTAATTCTTTATCGAGCCATAAATTTTCATACTATCCTAACAAGGTCTTCATATGCTGGCAGAATGAAGCAAGCCGCAACAGTAAACCATAAGCAGTTATGTGCCATCATTTGCAAGTTCGACGTTTAAAAAACTTTGTCATAAAAATTATTCATTTGTGGAGTAAAAGGTTTCAAATACCTAGTAAATTCTTCTTGTAACCAAAGAGGATCAGGAATGTAGAATTTAACACGGAGCCACAGCGTATGGGTCGAATTGCCTAAAATAACATTAGAACAGTGTTTGAAATCCTTTATTTTCAAAAAAAAAACTACTAAAAAAAGATGGAGCTACCCATCAAAGCCCCAGATATCTAAGTGTTTTACATTCTATGACATTCGCAGAGCGGTTGGGAAGGATTATTGCAGCAGTCTGAGTGAGGTAGATGACAAAAACATGCTATAGGTGACTTCAATCATTCAAACCACGTCAAATTAGGTTTCTAGCGGCTTTAGTTGTACAATTTTGAATTCAAAATACAAAGGAGATATCAGAATTTCTTTCACTTGTTCCTGATGTAAAATCGTTATTAGTTGATTCACTTTTGAAGAGATAGTACAACTGAAAAAATAAAACGAGACCTACATGGTGAATATTGAAACTACAAGTGTGTTTGTTATATTTGTGGTTCCACTAAGCCTCAAAAGATCGACTGGGAAAATCTTCGCGTTATGCTATCAAATGACCTCAGAAGTGGCGGACAAAGATTTCGCTCTAAAACAGTATGAACTTTAAGCCACCATTATGTTTTTCTACACACAGCCCAAATCGGTGAATTCAGACGCGGAATAAGGGTTCGTAATTTTACTAAAAATATACATCATCACTGTGAAAGAGGATTCAGTTGTTAAATAAATTTCTGATATACCCTCTCTGATTACGGTCATGATTACTTTGAAGCTTATCTTTACCGTGCATTTAACTCGGCCTTATTATTTCAATGGCATAACGAACGTATATAAAACTAAGCTAAAGCACAGAAAGCAGGTCAATCAATAACGTCTCAGCATCTCACCTTTGCCATTTGTGAATACATTAGAATTGTAAGCAATCAAAAGTGCGCCGAATTGGCCACTTTTTGGAAGCGTTAAATCAAAAGAGACCAACCCTATTGGTCAGACAATGCGTATTTTCACACAGGTGATTATGCCAACGAGCATGGATGAATAGGTTATCGCGGACTGTAATACTGATATTAATACACGAGATCTGTAAAGATGGTGATACATGCACATTATTCGTGCTAGTGTAAGTGCTTAAGTGAATGAGAACGCATGGTCTTAATATGGGTTTGTAAGTAATTTGGCACAGTCGCGTTGCGTGTGGTCAACAAATTGTGTACCTATGCTCATGCAGTCCACAGCCGGTGTTGATGAACCGCCACTCCACAACCAGTCACCCCAAAAGACCTACCTTTTAACTGCTTTTTCAAAACCTTCGTGGGTTCAAGCCACCGCTAAAAAGATGATCGGCGTTGAGTCAGTTAATTTAAAGACGGTTCGATACGCTTCCAACAAAAAGGAGGTTACCAGAAGCGGACCAGGGGTGCATGAGAAATCATTAAATTGCAATCCAAAGAAGTCTCGTTCAAGCAGCTCTAAAAAATCGAAGACTAGATCGATGAGAACTTGGCCTCTGGCATTTTTCTAAAGGTAAAAAAACAAATGAATTTCGCACCCAACCATTTATATGTCATCGCATAGGAACACATACGAAGGTGGAGCTTACGTCTAGTTTGAAGTTTTCAGACTTGTCGTCGAGAAAAATGACGTTGCAAGTGATTAGTTTGATGGGCGACAGTCGAGATGGGTTCTCTGCTGCCGAAACGCTGTAACTTCCTTTTAGTCGAAGAGTCATTTCATGAAAATCGCATTGTGTTTCGCAAAAGATGAAAATTTAGGAGCCATTTTTAAAACTATCGATCTAAAAATTAGGACCTACATTCACTTAAGTCAAAACACAATAGCTCATAAATATCAGGTCAATTTAAAACATCTTACAATACGTAAAGAAGGCCTAAAAACGCAACAACATATTCACTTAAAAAACAGGTCCATTATAAAAACCAAACATGTTTACTGTAAAAAAAGCTGTTTTGCAGCCCAGGCGGAAAACCAGGCAAGACGGTAAATTGTTGAATAATAAAGGTAATAAAAAGCATACTGTCTGAAAAATTAATTAAACTTTTATCAGAGTATCTAGAAAAAGTTAACCGAGAGAATACTTTTAACATTTGTGAAGTTCAAAATAATCATTTGAAAGTAGTTATCATACAGGCATATGCATATATAAGATACTGATTTGTTGTTATACAAAATCATTCCTGATGTTAAACAGAGGATAGATGGATAGAAAGGCAGCACCAGTACGTAAATAGATGAAATAGATTACTTTACTAAAATTGAAAGTACCATCCGTACAAAACAGCTTTCGTCGACATTAGAGCAAAATGCGCAAAGAATACACGCTACCTAATGGACAGAAAAGCGAACAAATCTTATGTTCAAAAGGTTTAATGTTTACTCGTGTGTAATTAAACATCGGAATAATTGAATAGACCTAGGATTAGGCAGATCTATTGAATACTAATAAATAATATCTGAATAATCATAAAAAATAATCATTTAATGAACCAAATTAATATTGCCTTATTTAAAAATAAACGTAATTAACAATACCATTTTTCCATGAACAGCATATTAAAGTGAACAAACGAAAAGCAACGAGATACTTTGTTGAGCAAATAATTTAATGTTGCAACCACTCAAGCCAAAACATTATTTCTTATTAAACCTTTGTGACGCTTCTGATTCCCATTTTTCTGCAGAAACGAATATAAATAAATATTGTTTCGAATCTTTTATTTCTTTCTGAAGTTTGATGGATTAAAGTAAGCTAAAGCGGAATTCGGGTTTCAGTGCCGATGTGAAGGCCTTTGTCAATCCGATCGTTTCCAAAGCCTATATATTTGGAGAAGCGAAAGTTTTACACCTGAATAGAGCTCAGACTCATCCTTTTGATACATGCCTTCTGATTCCTTACTTGAAGCTGTTTGTTTCGGGTTGGCACTTATTAAATAAATAAATTGTTTTTTATTGGCGAATGAATAGAGCTTTTAGGATTAGCTCCTAAGGAAGAGATTAGACCAATACACACATAATAGTTTACGCAGATATTTCCCCTACTCTCGGATCCGACTACTTTATCTCTTTCCTTGGCTTTCTCGTGAACGAAGCTTACTTTTCGAGCGACATTTCGTCTACCAGTCACAAATTCGTTTCTTGGCCTTCTCAATTAAAGATTCCTTTTGCCTTTTGCCGAAATTTTGACTGCCTGATGGCAGAATTCGAGGATGTGGTCTGCTCAGCCAGCCTGTGCTCAGTGTTCTGGTTCTTAACTTTGTTAAGCTTTGGCTCCAGTATGAGCCTCAACTTTGCTTTTGGGCAGTATGGTGTTAATTCATTGCAGCAAGACAAAATAAGGATTGTTTTTGATATGAAAAAGGGAAACAAGATGGTTTCATTATTAGCTAAGAATACCAGCGGCCGTGTATCGCACTGACCCATCGAGTAACACAGGCTTACGATCCATTGGCGAATGTCTAGTTGTTGAAATAACTACCAACGTTGATAAATATGAAATGAAAATGGGTACCGTTGAGAAAGTGCTGAACTTGGAGCACCTTTGAGCTGCCTGTTTACCCTTTCATTTTCTAAAACAGCTTGAATATTGATAGCAAATGAAGCACTGACAATATGTGAAACCAAACCTTTTAATAAAGACTCGATTTTGAGACTGTGTAGCAACGAAACTACCATAGAAAATCAGACGGATAGAATCAGAAGGGTTTCCAAGGTAAATTGCTTTAATTAAATTGGAGTGTTCGCGAAAATTACTTTTTCCGCTAAACTGTTGAATGCATTCTGTAATAATCTGTAGGACAGGCATATAGGGGAATGAGCGAGGCCAAAAAGTGAGGTTTCGTTCTATTTATTTAAAAATAGCTTGAATGTGTTCAGCCAACCCTCCAGACGGTCATACCTATGTAAACATTCCGGAACGTTCTAATGGTTCTCTCTATTTTCTTTTCAAAGAACAGGCCCTTATTTCGTGCAATTTTTATTGATTACGTTCGCCAGGCAAAAAAAATTATATTCCCTTTCTGCCGATGACGTCGAGAAATCTTACTAATACCTGACTTAACAGAAAATTAAGAAATCCTGGGTCCATTTTCTTTACTGATTGTTTATTCCTCCCTAGTTCGCCCAACAATAGTTAGACAGAACCTTGCTATAAAATTGAAGTTGTTTTCGATCTCATTACCAAAGATTATGGGAAGCTATCGATGTTGGCGACCTCGCCTTGGTCATTCTTTTGGTTGTAAAGTATGATTCACTTAGACGCTGTTCCAGATGTAAAAGAAATGACACTTAACGATTTATCTTTCTGACGTCGTGCTCTATATCAACACAACAATTTCAATACCTCCGAACTAATAACCTTAATGTGACTTTTCTTCCAAAAGTAATAATTATTGAGAATTCACGAAGTGAAATACTGGAAATTGAACTCATTCTTCGCTGTCTAAATGGCAAGCTTTTTCCTCTACCGGGTTTTGCATTTGTCATGCTCCACAATATCGGTGTTTCGGAGCGCTACTATGAATAATTCTTGGCCAAATTTATGAAGTTACGTTTTGTCACAGAGATCTCAAATGTCTATGATTTCATCAACGTTTAGCGTCTGTAGTTCAATTTTCTAAATTTTCTCTGTCGCTTCACATACAAACTGAAAATAATAGCCGGAAAAAGCAGAAAGGATTGATATACTCCCCAGTTAATTTACTAGGACTTGCGGCTTTCACGCCGCCTAGGGATGTGCGATCTAACCGCATTACGATTCTTCCTTAACTAACTGGTTACATCAGATAAAGTAACTGAGTATCATTTCTTTAGCCTTTCCATTTCTTTCTAACTTTTGAGATCGCAGATCGGGTGTAAATTCTCATTTTCCTGGGTGAAGAATGAATGGCAACTTTAAAGTGAGGTAGTCAGAGGAGTTTCCACTTAGAGGCCTCTTGACAGATCTAACATCTTAAGAGAACACTGCTATATCAAGAGTTCAAGCACCAGGCTTCTACCATATACTTTAACTTTGTAAACGGGTTCACTACATCATCCATCTGAAAAGAATGAGTGATCAGGTCCAATTTTGCCTATAGGCCTTATCAGCCGTTGACCTCACACTCGGTTTTCCTTTTAGACTAGTATTTAACCAGTATGGGTGACCATTTCTACCACCGCCGCGGACATCAAGTAAGTAGGCTTGGTGGTCTACTTTTCCTCAGTTTTATATTTGCAGTGGTCAAACCTACTCTAAACCTCCTCGTGGTGACCATCGGTAACCCCGTGGGCAACTCTGAAGGCTAATGAGAGAGACGGTCAGGATCTTTGCCAGAAAGTTGAAAAGACCTCTGGAAGAGGTGTGAGGATTGTCTGCCCTTAATAATGTCGAGAAGGGACGAGGTGCCACTACCAAGTGTAACTGCTACTCGCACGATGAAATCATGCCAGAGAAGTCACTAGTGTATCGAAGACGTCGATAAGCGCTTTTGCTCTTATCTGTGTTAACTTTTGGGTGCAATCTGCTGTAAAAGCCATTTGTACTTCTGTTTTACTCCCAATAAATAAAATAAATTAATGAACTTACGGTGATGCCATGAGATGAACTTCTAAATGAAAAAATTTTTGAATTAGGTAAAATATCGAAATAGAGAGTGACCAATTCTCATATTACATTAACTACATGAGTATGTCTGCCAGAAGTAGGACCCTCCAGAACCTAATGCACCAATGGATTCCAGGCTCGTTTCATTTGATGAGCTGGGTCATTTACTTAACAAATTGGCTGTCTGTCATCAAGCAATACGATTGTCGAATTGATCAGATGTAATCCAAGGGTTTAAATAGCCAAGATCTGAATTATGCGGTGGCACATGACGAAGAACGTAGCTGAACAAATCCTTATTATAATTAGATATTCCAGCAGCTTTAGCTGTATTACTCAGACAAAGGTATGAGCATCTTTTGACATAAAAATAATTTGTGTTGTTGTTCTTTCGAACGCCTTTTCGTCAATAATTGACGCAAGAGCTCCATCTTCAATCCAAAAAGCATATTTCGGCCTTATCTCTTAGAATACTGAAGGCAGTCAAGATCTATAGAATGACGACTGAGAATGCCTCGGATGAGCGAATCGACAGCATTGACATCCATGGATATGCAACCCTTCACACTTGACTAAACTCCTATTTCACCATTCAAAAAAAAGCATGGAGTGCATGAAATGTTAATTGTAGTTCCTTTCATGGAACATAGATGCATGACAGGCCATGTCGGGTTTGCTGTATATGCACGAACATGGTTCGAGGTATATACTAATGAAATTTAGAACAGCTTAGCTGATGGTAGCGGTTTTATAAACAGGTTTTCTGTGGATTTCGGTCACCGATCCTTTTCAACTGTCGCGCCATTTCTGTTAAGCCAGCTTCTAATAGAAGAAAAAGAAGGAAAATGAATATCTTTAAATTAATAGCCAGACAAGTCTTGATAACCTCTAAGAAATTCGAACAGATTTATGCTGAATGGCATAGTAGAGTGAGGCATTTGTTCAATCCTTGTTTTCAATCCTTTGGCTCTCCTACTTTCTTTAACTGATTTATACAGTGGATTATGCCTCTTGCTACTCACTTTCCGTTCTTCTTGTTCAAATAATAAAGGCTAACCTTGAACGTGTCACTTTAGCTGTCCCTAAAATTTATTGGTATTGAAGCAATCATCTATTTGCTCTAGGAGTCATATGTCTTGCAAATACTGCTCTTGGCAATCACTTTGTGAGCAATTAATTTGAAACAAAAGTGGTTAAGTTGTCTGGAAATATCTACACTGATAACCAAATGGGCTCTAGCTAGTCGAGTTATATTCCATTGACAACAAGTCATTTAAAGAGATGACGAATACTTACGATTGTAAAGTCATTCAAAGTAAAGTGTGATCGGCACGATCAGCCAACTGACTAAAATAGGGTCAAAAGGGAGAGCTAAATGAAAAGTATATTACAGAAGAGGCACCAAGTTTTACAGGGTAAATCGACCTTATTATTCAGTAGATAAAGTAAAAACTATTGGGAAAAGTTTCTTTTCTCTGAAACAGAGCAATGTTTCAATATGGGACATAGCTATTGAAAACAATGACTTCCTTCAGTACCCTTTAAATCTTCCTTAATATGTGCATCATAAGTGTTTTCTGAAAATGAAAAAGCAAACCCAAGCTTACAATAATATTGCAAAACCAGCTATTTTTTGAAAGCCCAGTGTAAGTTTTTTTAGCAAATTGACTTTCTGCCTGGCATCATTGGTATTTTTATTTTCATATATTTATTTATTTATTCCCCACCCATTTGGGTGTCTCCGGTACAATAATGGCCTCTCTGGCATGATTTCATCTTACGAGTAGCAGTTCTCTCATCCTTTCTCGACTTTCTGGCGGAGATCTTATTCGTTGTTATACACACCACTTTCCACAGTCCAGTTTAAGACCATGAATTCAGGTATTTGTGTCGTGCCTCGCTTCCCAGGCTTAACGAAGTTGTACTTCTGCTGGCATAGTCTAATCTTATACTTTTGGTAAGTGATTATTCTTATCCGGCCGCCCCTCTCCCTAGCCCCCAGAGCTGCCCCTGGGGTTACCGGTGGTCACCACGAGGAGGTTGAGAATAGAATTGGCCACCACCATTGGCATCCTTGGTTTTTTTATTCATCCTCACCCATTGAGCAAGTTCCAAAGACTTATTGTGGATACAGCAGAAATACAAACAGCTTGTGCAACAGAAAAGTTCTCTTGACGTCTTTGTCTCTCTGGCATTTCCCCGGTTTCGTCCTGCAATAACAGTTCATTCTTCAGCTACATTTCTTTGTCTTCCGTTTTTAGTATTGTTTATCGTCGATGGACCTTTGTGGTCCTCGTCTGTTTGTCCTTATCCAGGCATTCTTTGCTAGTGGGCGAAAATTTGTGTGGATAAGCATGGTTCTCAGCTCAGGCAGAACAGTTGTGTAGTTCATCCTGCTGGATGTTGTTTTCTTAGTAGTCGTTTTTCGTGCCTTCCACTCTATTTTTTACCTCCAACCTGCTCAGTTCTTCTATCTTCTCTATTGCATCGTTTGATTCTTTCTTCTTCTCTGTTGGCTTTTCACTTTCTGCGATTGCAACCGAGGGGTGAAAATCTCTAATATGTCTCTTTAGCCACAGTTGAGTATTGCATTTTTTAAGGCACTTTAGTTTACAGTCTGGTATCACTTCAGTTTTGTGTCCCTCCCCTCCATTATCTTGTCTTAGGTGCCTTCGCATTTTCCTTGCTGTGGCGAAGCATTTGTGGAAGTTTTACGTTAGAACAGACAATATCTCGTTGCCTTTCTCATATCAAATTAGGTGTGTAATTTTCATCTCGACCTTTAAGGCTTGCCTTTGGCTCAGTTTCACCGGTTTCAAAATCGCTCTCTAGTATGGAGAGCATCAAGCTATGTTTGTCCTCTTTCAAACTTTCCCATGGGTTCAACCTCTTTGCCTGTATAAGACTTGCCAGGTTACGCATCCGCAGTTCCGCTGCACTTTTGGCTCTTCACGAATTCAATCCAAGGATCATACGTCGAGTCGTATTCTTTATTGTTTGTAGTTGATTGTTATCTTTCACTCTTAAGACAATTGTAGATAATCCAAAAGTGACTGCAAGATTGACAAAAAAAGTATCAGATCCACTTTTAGGGTATTGTTTAAACTTCTTCAGCGTAGGAGTGGTCGTAGTCTTGTTAGGTGCCATGTTGCCTTGGCTAGGTTTTCTTTTAATGCTCCGTCTGGCTCACCGGTGTCTTGGATCATGGAGCCAAGATATTCGAAGTTTTAGGCCTGTCGGGATAATATTCCTGCTGATTCAAGAGGCATTTGATCTTCACCAGCACCAACTTGAAGCCACAGGGTTTCGCCCACTGCAATTCGCATTCCGTATTTATGCAACGTTATCGCTAGCCGACAGCCGCAACCTTACTTAGCGCAATAAGACATAGATCATCTGCATATTCCAGATGATTAAGCAGCCAGCATTTGCCCGAGTGATCAATCGCCTGAACCGCATTGTCATTGAGTGAGGAGAAGGCTTCATCCAATTTGAGTTGGAAGGTTAAGTTAAAAAGAAGTGGTCCTTCTTTTGAGCCTTGTCTCGCACCACGTTTCATCACAAAGTAGTCCCCTGTTCCTCTCGATTTACCCATCGGTAAGTCCAGCAAGAGCTGGCGTTGCCGAATGAACCATTCGCCAAGAGCAGCCGAGATCAGTCAATCGATTCATTATGGCAGCTTTGGACAACGAGTCAAAGGCCTTTTTCAAGTCAACAAACACTAGCACTATTTTGTGCTTCTGGTCCACGACTTGTTCGGTGGATCTTCCTTCGCAGGACCCAAATTGGGTTCTTGAGTGTATTTCGGTGAGGCGGTGCTCCGGATATTGACACAGTATAGATGCACATAACTTGCCTAATGTATCTAGGAGGAAGATTGATTCATAGTTTGCAGCATTTGTCTGGGAACCTTTACGCTTGCAGATACTTACGACTTCAGCATCAATCCAGGCGCGAGGAATAGGAGTGGTCCCATTGTAGAAATCATTGAAAACTTTTAGAAGGTAGGCATTTAGATACTGAGCGTCCCATTTCAGTAACTCAAATCTAATTCCTTTTTCACCTGAACTTTTGCGTAGTTCTATCTTCTTTTAGCTGTCTCGATCTCCTCCACCAAAATTAGGGGGTTTCTTGGCAGTAGATTCTAGTTTTACTTTCTTCGGCGGTTCTGATCTTAAACAGTTTTTGGAAGTGTACGACCAAATCTTTCGATTTCACTAGTATCTTTGCAATTTTCGCTTTCCATTAAAAGTTTTCCCTCAGTATGTCCTTTGAGATCATGAAAGTTTTCGAGCTTCTGTCTTTGCGAGGTATACTGGAAAGCAAGTTATTCTTTCTTCTTGATAAGCTTGTTTCAATTTTCGAATCAGGTTTTTCACCCTGTTTTCGATTTTTGTACTTCAAGAAAGATTCTTGGGATGGATTTGAGAGCCAATTTGTACTCAAACCCTTTGTAGTGATAGTACCCTGTTTCCCTTATCGCGTATAGTTGTATACCATCCGCTTATTGCTTCGCTGTTTTGGTGGCAGCATTTTCTATAGATTTCAGAATATCCTCATATGTGGTTGTCAAAGGGTCCTGAGGTAGTTCCCTTTTGACGTGCTACTGATATTTTTCATTCGACTTTCTTATTTGTTCGATGCCCTTAGGCAGATGACAAATTTATTTTGACTCATTCTGCCCTCCATCAAAGCTTTGTTTTGTTGTTTTCCTAAGCGCTTTCTAAGGTACGATTTGAGCTTGAGGATAATTGTTTGTAGGCAGTGATCAGAATTTGCATCAGCCTCTCTAGAAGGTCGTATGTCACTTATTTGGAATAGATTTGCTCTTTTCATCAAAACAAAGTCAAGAATAGCACCTTTACCGGCATGGTGGTACCAAGTCGATTTTCGTGGAGTTGGTTTCTGAAAGAAAGCATTCATCACGTTTAAATCATACACTTGGCATAGGCTCAATAGTCTAATTCCGTTCTCTGTGGTGTCTTCTCGATCAGTAAATGGACCGACAGGTTTGACCCCATTGTCATGAGCACCAGAGCCCAATCTGCAATTAAAATTGCCAAGGATAATTATTTGTGTACATTTAGAGGGAAGTAATCTATAGGTTTTGGCCACTAGGCTGTAGAATGATTCTTTAACCATCGCATTCTCCTTGGACTCGGTCGGAGCAGAGCATCCCATCATTCCAACTTTGACTCCTCCAATTTGGTGGATTAGTGTGAGACAGGGTTAAAATCAGATTCTATGCTCTTTTTGACCAGAAAGACGTCCCCGCCATTCGATATGGAGCTTTCATTGTGTCCAGAGTTGAGGAAAGCGTAGTTATCTATATATAAGGAGCAGAACTTCATTCGAGTTTCCGTGAGGGCAACGATCTCCATACCCCCACCAGACTTCTCTTCAACTGTCTGGCGAAATTTCCCTTCATTACTACATGCACGCACGTCAGGCTGGACTCAGGCTGTACTTGTGCTGGCATAATAATGTATTTGTACATCCGGTGTGTGATAAGTCTTATACAGCCGCCCCTCTCTCTAGCCTCCAGAGTTGCCCCTGAGGTTAACGGTGGTCACCACGAGGAGGTAGAGAGTAGGATTGATAAAAGTGATATTTATATTGAGCTTTTGGTCTGTCAATTTTATAATGAATTTTGACAACAGCGGTTACTGTGATCCTTTAACGTTGTTGATTGAAAAAAATAACTTTGTCTGCATAAACCAAGTTCATTTACGTTCAAATTTATCCGACCTTTGCCTTAGCTAAGAGGGAAACAATTAGGAATAATGAACTTAGCTGCCTTTGCGTTTCACTTATTATTGATAAGCTTATTTTGGAAATGAATTATTTTATAATTTCCACTATTTATGGGTAGGCAATTTTAATTTGCACAAAATGATAGAGCAAATTGTTAGTTTTTCGATATTTAAATTGAGCCAACTTCTATTGTCGTTGCGGAGCTCAAAAATATCTTTTCCACCACAACACTCTCTGGCAGTAGTTTAATTAATGCTAGGTTTCAAAAAGCAAAGTGACGCCATTTTCGCTCATGGTTAACAAAGTATTCTCAGATGATGTGGAGGCATAGCTGTCAAGTGTAGCACTGCATCGCTTTAAAGCAGGAAGCTGTTTTGGAAAAAAATAAGAGATTCAAGAAAGGTTTTCGATTGAATTGGATAACACAAATGATTTTGCTATGTCGACAGTGTAAGCGTTCTGCGAACAACCGTCAGAGAAATAAAGATTTGGAAAGTGCCGTAAAATATTTTTTTCCCCGTGGATTGAGTAAATTATCTCGTTTATTGATGGCTGATTTATTTTACAGCCTATTTGTTGAATTTAATGGCTTTACATATAAATATTTTAAATATTAACTGTGAGGACGCAGCTAGAAATCTGCGGATTGAAAACAGAATCCTGCACTTGAAACTCGCTTCTTCGGAGAAAAGCAGTGCAATGATCTTATCTAAAGCGTTTATTTTCTTTTCTTGGCCATTGAAAAAAAAAGCACTTTTGAATGAAACTGGTGATACTGCTGGTTATATTTTCTGAATCGAATTTAGAGACATTAGGTCTCATTGAAAATTGATGTTGATAGTCTATGAATAAATCGAACGAAAGCAAATTTCATCTACTTGGAGGCATGGAGGTATAAATATTTTCACTCTATCAATCTGAGGACTCGTGAAGATGAAAACGGAAGTATCGAAATGACTAGAAAAGCTGCTAGCGTGGAGCATCTTCAGACAAGCAACACCGATCCATCTTTTGAAGCCTAAATTAAGCATAATCAGGGGGGTCCTCAGTCCGAATAATGAGATTGAATAATGAGATTTGTTGTAGTATATAACGTCGTAGAGAATGCGAGAATAAAGTATATTTAAAGCGGTCGTTCTCTTGCAAGGAAAACATATGATGGGGACAGAAAAAGCAGCTTCACAAATTCTAAATTAGTTAATCCTATGGTTTTATTATAATGGAAAGTATGATGCCAGGGTGAAGTGAGATAGGGTGACCATTCGAAATGAAGTATTTAGTGCTGCAGTACCAGAGACGGATAAGAGTGAACAGGCACAGAGTGACTGAAGATAAGTTACGGATATACGGGCACTAAATAATGAATATGTAAAACCAAAAAAATTTAAGAAAAACATAGCCTTCCGAAAAGTTCCTGGATGTGCGCCGACAGATTTCTAATGAACGCAGCACTATTATAGCAACAACGTTTGTAAACACGAATACCAACTACATAAATTAAATTTGTTTGCAAAACATGAGGGAATATTTCGTTATGGCCGTTGTCCTCCAAGCCTTTTTTTTTAAAAATGACACCATACCTTCTCGGGCTGTTTTATTTTTTTTTTTGTAAATTTGTTCAAATTTATCAGCCTCTCTTCTAGCACGTAGTCCTTTTAAATAGGTTTCACAGTGGGCCAAAATATAATTTCTAATAACCATTTGACAAAAGAAACGCACTATCAACAGTTCCTGTTTGTCTATAAATGTTGGATACTTCTGTGCCTTTTTAGATTCGCAATCGCTTAGGAGCTTTTTGAAAGGGTAGTGCAATAGCTGCCTTCCTAGGTTAGCACAACAATATTTACTGAGGAAAAGTTGGTGGCACTCCTGATAATAGTTTTTTTAGAGTGGAAAGTGAGGTGAAATATGGCGAAATCGTGAAAAAGCCTTTCTTTCCTATTTTCCACGAAGCTTTCTCCGGAATCACTTCCCTCCTTTATACGCTATACTAACTACTCCTTCATGACCGGTGATTTGTAACTGACTTAACTGGTGAAGCCCTGAGAAAACTGAATCTAGTATTATTGGGAATAGAAATGGTTTGCACTATAAACTCAGCTGCTAATTTGATCCGAGGTTAAAGTGCTCTTCACATGTATACCAAATAAAATAGTGGAAAAATGTGTTCATGAAACCATTTATTATATAAAGTTTGTTGGTTCATTGGCTAAATCCAAGGGTTAAGGGACCCAAATTATGCAAGTGCAAATAAATATAACTGAAGAACCTATCATTGAACAAGCAATTCCCAAGCATCGACATATATCCTATGCCAAATGACAGATTGTTTTGGGCTCACAAGATCTGAGAATGGCCAAACAAATATCATCAGAATTTCCTTCGTTTCCTCAACTTGAAAAATTGAATTTAAGTGTCAGCCTATATGAAACACTATCAAGACCAAATAAGAAGCGGAATAGCTGTGCGAATGATGACAATTTGAGCGATACTTAATTTTTCCCTTCTGTTCAAGGCTACCACATATTTTATTCTTGCCAGACTCGAGATGAGTGAATAAATTATCCCACTGGCCTACAAACTGCCTCTCACTTCTCTCGTTACACCAAGAGCTTTATTTCGGCTTCTTATTTTATCCTAAGTTGTTCAAAATAAATACTGCATAGTTGGTTTTTCACTCTCATTCATACTCACTTTTGTTTTCGAATCTTATATTTGTAATTCAGGTTTAGTTTTGCTCATGGTAAAATAACTACAATCCCGGTTTGTATAATCTACATGAATATACTTAAAGTATGCTTATATCTTCATGTAAGATGCGGTCTTCATTAAATACAGAGCCTACTTTGTACTTTGAATCTGTTTTGTCAGTCTCATTTGTCCTAAACTCTTTCGCACTTTCTATAAAATCTTAGTGATAATGCAAGACTCTGGCTCGTGAATGTAATTGACTCTGAACTGTGATTTGGTGAATCTTTTTCTTGCATTATTAAAATGAAATTGGTGATTTGTTTCCTTGGTTTTCGCATGGTGAAATTTTGATTTGTAAAATTTGTTATAATCATGTATTTTGATTTACTTTCTCTTCGTTCCCATTGGTTCACTCTTTTATGCACGGAGGGAGTGTGGCCCGATGGAAATATCTCTGAAAAGGCTCGGATACCCAGCAAAGAATCTAGATGTAAAACAGTTAACGGTAGTTTAGTTCCTTAAAGGTTACAGAAAATACCACGATTGGTGAGCTGCTGCCCCAGATATCTGCCGACTGTGGTGTCGAAAGTGGCCGAATCTCCCTTTTATTTAAAGGAGCTCCACTTAGCGGTACTTAGTGCTTAATAGCTGTAACTGTATTTATCGATTTCTAGACAAGAATCGATGCCTGAAGGACTATTCCATAAAGTCTGGAGATAAAATAATGGTCATTGTGAAAGCTGCGGTGAGGCCTAATTTCGAACAAGTGCTTCAGAAATATTTGCAAAGTTCGTTCAATTCTACGGACGCACAGGCAGTTGCTTCTAAATTTATGAACGTAGGTGGCCTAATGTGGCGGTTGATTACTCTGGACGTCATCAATCCAGCCGCAACTTAACTAGTAACCTTAACCCCCCTTTATTTTGTTACAGCTCCTTTCCACGACTCTGGATTCCTTGAGCATAGACGACATTGACCGGCTAGCCGGCTCGTTCAGCAAATCGTGACAACTTGACTGTTAAGTAACGCATTACCTTGCCTTTCATTGCACGCAAGTCAATAAAAGTACAGTACTTAATTGTTCGGTCGGCTTGTCTGTAAATAAATTGATTGCTGCCTGCTTATAGTTGTGTATCTTCAGTATGAGTCTCGCATATTGTGATCTTCTTCATTCTCGAGAAAAAGTTCAAATGAGTCGAAGGCGTCGTGCACAGTAAATGCGTTTATTTGTTAGACGCAAACACTGGGGTGGGGACTCTTTATGCATTGTCCTCGGGGTCTATACGCTGACGTCGATCTTTCGATAACTTGTAGGAAGGATATTTTTTGCTTTCCTCGATTCCACTCATGACAGTGGACCGGCCTGGGAAAGCGGTGGTCGTGAAGAACGACTTGTCGTTTGGATCGAACCTTATTGGCTCCGTCTGAATGACAAGGTTAGGCGGCAAATTAGATCGCTTGAATTTTTCATGAGTCATGGCCACTAGTTTGTCTTCAGGTTCGACTTTTTGAAGGAAATATTCCTTAACTGAGCAGAGGTCCTCCACTTCGTGCAGAATACTGGATGGGACAGTGTGGTCGAATTCTCTCATACAAGCCGTTAGGAACTTAAAGAATAAGAATCAAGATTTACTCTACCTCAAATTTGGATTTCCGATCTTGGAAATGGTACGGTTCTTCCAAATTTTTAAAACCTGGTAGGTACTTTGATGCCAGCAATTCAATTCGAGATCCAAAATCGTCCGGCGGATGATATGGGCAGATTTTCAGACTGCAAAAAATAATCGAGTTAATAGGAATTACTTTCGAAACAGTCTGTGCACTACTTTGCACTGACTCAATAAGTTCTTGAAATACATGGGGCAAGCCTTTAGTTCACGAATATAACCTTCACATGGAAACCTTGAATTAATGTAGAATGAAAATAAATTGACTTACTATTCATGATATTGAAAGTTAAATAGATATTTCATTCCAAGATAATGCAATATTAATGGGGGCCTCATGCAGGAATATTACGCGCTTATCATTATTTGAGGCGACTCTTCGGCACGTGGCCGAATAATGTTTAAATCTTGTAGGAATATACTCAACATAAACTTGAAATTGAAAGCTGATTCATTCGACCACCAGAGAAACGCGATGCTAAGTTAAACAGAGTTCGATCACCAAAGTAAATGCTAGTATTCGATGAATATAATGTCATCCATAGCATAACCTCGCTTAACGACCTTGATACTGCTATCTAGCTTGTTTAGCATAAGCCAAAAATCATTCTTTTGGAAACAGCGTCTTTTACCAGTTAAAAAAATATTGTGACTTTAAGCGGAATCACTTTCAGGCCAGTTCGATAGCGGGTTTTCCGTTGACAATACTGCTTGACCACAAGTGTGGCGAATCAATTCGATAGATGAGGCTTTAAAGAACACAAGTTGTGTGGGTTAGACTAACCAGTGCATCGATTAAACATGATGTAAAAGTGGCTGGATTAGTTTTTGAAGCGGCCAACGTTGTTTTTTTCAATTTTTATTGTGCCTTTCATAACTGCAGGAAAAATAAAAATTCATCGATTTAAACTCTAGGTGAAGACATTGCTCCATTATTTTCTGAATAACTACTCTGTGTATTTTAAGTTTATCACAAGGACAAATTCCAGGGATTTATTTTGTCATTTCGGTTTAACAGGCCCTTAATTCGGTTGTCGCTGCACCGCTGGTGCAGTATACGACACTTTGCCTGTATCTAGATGTACTCAATTTATTGCTACAATCTAAGCCCCTTGCCTCCGTTCACATTCAGTTCTGAATAATTTGATTTTCTCACAAGCAACAGGCTTTGAAGCGAGGATAAATGAAGTGCCACTACGAAGTGGAACTGTTACCTGTAGTATGAAACCATGCCAGAGAAGTAATCGGAGAATCGAAGACGTCGACAACCGCTTTTACCATCTTCTGTGTTTATCGTTGTGTGCTACATGTTGTAAAGGCTATTTGTATTTCTGTTGTACCCCCAATAAGTCCTTGAGACTTGTCCTAATGGGTGGGGAGTAAATAAATCTTAAAAATGCTTGGAAGCTACGTATCGGAACGAAGAACGCAGAAACATTGAAGTCATGCGGCGATATATCCATAACGGAACCGATTTTCAGCAGTTAGATCAGGCGTTCACAACTGGTTTCTCATTTCTCCGACATTCTTTGTCTTCCGTTCTCCTGGATCGAATGTCTCACTCGGTGGTTACCTCTGATTTATATTGCCTCTTACAGCTCTCAGAGCCACCATCTCTCAACCAAAGTCTGCGCGTTGAGCAGCCTGACCAAAGCCCCCTTCAGCCACCTTTTACGGACTGATATAGCCTCGTAGAACCACGAGGAGGTGATGGTCAGGTGTGGATGTTTAGTGCTTTCGACAGTCCCATGTGATGATATAGGACAGGTTCATTGAAGGGGTTGTCAAGGCGGTGGCATTATCGAGGAAACTGAAAGGCGATAAATAGACACAAAACGCTCCCTTAAAGTTTAGTGGTTGGTAATCTAGAGCCATCCTAAGCATCTTTTTTACACGAGGACTATCATAGTGTAGCGCAGACCAGAGCGTCAAGCGAGGCTTTTGTATTTCGGAGAGCTGTCTTCTTTTCGTACCTGTTCTCCACTCAAGAAGTGCTTGTGGTGGCGAATCCTGAATTTCATGTAGGTCATACCGATCTCGAGCAGCACCCCTTCCCTATCTCTCGTTCTGATGACTACGCCGTCGTTTTCTCCTTCGCCTTCCCATTGAGTTTTGGTCTACCCATTTTTACTATTTTTTTCACTTCTACCGTTGACATTTCTCCCCAAATAAATATATGAATGTAAAGCTACATGTCCTCTTTTTCTACCAAATGAATCAGTGATATCTAAATAAGCGAAATTCCGAAATCTACTCACAGAATGACACAGCTGATGGGCAAATATTGGAATCCAAGTATAAAAGAACTCTCCCAGTAACAGCTGAATACACACAGTGTAAACTGAAGCCATTTAAAATTCAACTGTTCCACAACGATTGGTTCGAACAGATTCAGCTAAAACTGTTTAATGACGACTGTAAAAATAACGCCGCTTGTATTAAATCAGCAAATGTTTTTGCGACTAATTTGAAGGTGACAGCTCGGAAGCCTTTGAAAGCGGCGTGTGTATTTGATACCCGCTAAAGAGAAATCATATTCAACAAGGGACGTCACAAGATCATCTAATGCCAAAGCAAGTGCAGTGCATTGTAATTAGCTAGATTTCTTCGTTGTCCATCCCCATGCTCTGATGAAACTGAAGAGACGCCACTACGATACTTCTCCACTGAATTCACTTCCGATTCACCACCAATAGAAGGGCTTCTCTTCGTTAGCACTTCTTTATCTTTTAATAGTTTTGACGTGAATGCCACCACTGCATCTGAAAGTGTGGTATTCAAGACTGGGGCTGCCAATAGACCTCGTTCACCAACACAAAGTAAGCTGTGGGGATTCCGAACAGTAGTTGATGATTGCGATTTGATGGCCCAAGCTGACGCTTCGTAGACCAAATCATCAACACTCTGTGTACCATCCATCATCTGATCTTTCAGTAGATTCCACAGGCGTGTATCCATGTGTGGGTGCATTTCTGCAGGTGTAATTGGAGGTGAAGTGGCCTCACTGATGGGGTAGCAATGAAGACGATGTATGAGGTTATTAACTTCGCCAAATTGCACCAAACGCACGAGGTTAATTCCGGGAAGCTGAGCGGCTGGAGATCTCATGTCGCACGTCGATAATGGATGGGGAAGAATGAGATCCACAAAAGACTGAGTAGAAGTGAGAAGAAATGAGAGATTCAGGTACGGAGAGGCACAGAGCTTGGAGAATACTTGAAGTATCTTCGAAGTCAGGCCTTCTGGATCATATAAGTGAATTCTTCTACGTTTGGTCCAAGTGCTTAGCTGAAAAGCGAAACCCAAAATAACAAGTGTAAATTAAGACTGACTGCGATCTCAACGGTCCTATCATATAGATTTTAGTTCGGCATCTACTACCGTAGAGTTTTTAACCTGGCTAACGAATGTATAAATTGTAGGTGCAGCCAAAAATCAATGAAAATAATGTTACGCCGTTTCAATGCGACCACAGTTGAAATAATTTTGTGCTAGGAAAAGCACAATTTAAAAGATAAGTCGACGAACATAACACTTGGAGCGAATAACAGCTAACAAGACTACAATCCTTATGGAGGAGATCCCAATTAACATTCACAGATTTATGGAGCAAATCGTCTAAACGACTTTTCCATAATGCTGTAATAAACTTAATTCGATTTTAAAGGTGACGAGAAGGCCCATCTTGGGCCTACAGCTTGTGAGGAGCATGCCCAAAGGATCCCTCTGAAAAACCACCAGTGAAGGCTCTGCCTTTGGATAGCCAACGTTTAAACTACTGGATTCCATGAAGTAAAAGAGGGTCACATACAGATTCATGACGTAGCATATCAAAAGCGTGCCAAAGAACTCTGTGGTAAAGCCAGTTAATCTTAGCTGGAAAATTTAACCATAACCATCTGAATTTCATTAGTAAACACAAAAAAACCCTACAACGAGGAAACACTTAACTGCCATAAACATGAAAAGTGTAACCCGAACTCAGCGAATTCAAGAGTAAAAATGCTCTATCACTGCACATTTCGAATCTGATAAAAGGCACTAGGGAGACTTTCATTTCCAATCCTTGAATAGCCAGGATTCATTGCTCCCAACCAAGCTCCAACAGACTTCGAATTTTGCTTTAAAACGGGGTGCATGATGGCTTCAATGAAGAGAGAAAGCAACCATAACCACTGGTTTCAAATGCATGATAAGTCTGTCCTAAGCAACGCCCTCTATACATAATTAGAAAAAGCGAGCAGACATTTCGAAATTCCGCGAAGAACGCCAAAAGCGTAAATCTCGAATCTCCATGGATATACCCTTGGCAAACCATAGAACGGTTTCGATGATTGGGACGTTCTAATAAATAAACTGTCGAAAAGCCCCGAAACATAGACATGCTGCTTAATAAGCCTCCTGCAAAAAACGGATTTTACTTTACAAAAAAAGATAGGTTGAGTTCTGAAATGTAGAACTCATAATAACTTTTCATTATCGCAAGTGAGATGACACATCAGAGTGGATTTCCATTATTCTAATGTCGGCCAATGGAGGCAAAAGTAATTTTTTGTAAGACTTCAAAAGGCAGGCGCTAAATGACAATGGCCAGTCCCTGAGAACATTACAGTTTTCTATTATTTATACCGACATCCCAAGGAGAAGTCAATGCCTATGTTTAAACTCACAACAGATTCGAAGCAGGCATTCCTCAGTTTATCATCAACAGTGAGTCGTAGCAAACGTGGAAGACCGACGTAACCCGGAATAGAGAAGATTTCCATGGGATCATTGTCTCGCAAATCAATGGGATGTTGAAAAATCGGGGCTGAAACCACACGTATGACACCGAGCTGAGCCAGTTGGGTCACACACAGTCGAGTAATGCTGCGATCTACATAGGCAAGGGAAGAGATTTGGGCAACAGTGCGGTGTCCGTTGATAAAAGGTAAGAGGCGACTCGAGACAAGATCGCGTGTCTCCCAAAATGAGGACTGGTGCTGGTGAGAGTCGTCAGAATAGAATCCATCGTCTCCCTGTAAGGGTTCTAGTACGTAGGCCACCTGGTTGGCAATGGAGGTAAGGACAGGACGAACTCTGACGAAAACAGTAGCATCTGTGACCGTTGGAGTGCCGTCTTGGAGGATTGATGGTGCCCGCGACCAAACATCGCTGCCACCAATTGGAGCCTCTTCGGAGGAGTCATCCGAATTACTATGGCGCTGCCAACCGGTAGGAAGTTCTGATTCAGTGGGGATAAAGCAACTCGCCGCCGAATTATTAACTGCTCGAGGGGCAAACTGCAAGGAGGCCAGGAATTTTACAGAGACCTGTTATATAAGGGCCGAAAAGTAAGAGCCGGGCTTAAACTCACAATAAGATAAAGCGGGGGAAATTCGTCGCCCAAACCGGTGACGCATAAGCCCTGTTCCCGAAGGTCAGTGAAAATTTGGCGAAGAAACCTGTGAATCAGTGTTTCGCTGCCATTTTTGACGGTTTTTTTAATTATATTTTGAGACAGGGCAGCATTTTCTTCTTCCATATAGGCTAGGTAGCGATTGATTTTTCTGATAGTGAGTTCGTAAGCG
This sequence comes from Moniezia expansa, assembly GCA_019097775.1. Lineage (NCBI taxonomy): Eukaryota > Metazoa > Platyhelminthes > Cestoda > Cyclophyllidea > Anoplocephalidae > Moniezia > Moniezia expansa. The sequence goes on from JADFDV010000093.1 coordinate 1,465,129, forward strand.
TACTGAAAAGCGGTCTGGAGTCCATTACTAGTGGTGTCGAAATCAAGGGGAAAGTCTTGCCCAATTAGATCGTAGTTTTGGTGCAGTGATGTTCGTGAACGGATGATAAAGCAAAGATTAAACAAAAGAGTATTGCGAGAATACTGTGTTCCTTCAATGCGTTGAGGAAATCCAATTATGAAATGACCGAACTCAGCAATAGTGATGGGTTGATCCGTTAATTCTGCACGTGGGATTATGGCATGGGAAATGAGCTTAAAATTCTCCGTTGAAATGAAATCATCAGGGTATTGGCAGTCAATAATAGATCCTTGGACGTTTTCGAATGTACAAAAAATTACCCCAGCAAGTTCTAATGCTTTTACAGCAGCCTAAAATGGAAAAAAGCAACGCATTTCTACGCAAATGACGGTCATTACAGTGCTTAAAATAGACAGATGAATCCAAATTTGAAACGGTATGACGCATATAAAAAACATGAATGTATTTTAACAAAAGCAATGGATTGGGATAAAAGAACAAAATTTAACAAAAGTCAGGTCCAAACGCCACATTAATCCAAATTTGGCAACGCAGCACCAAATGCCCTTGAGAAAACTAAAAAAATTGCTAATGAAATAAATCGCATATTTTTGCCTCTAAGTATCAGTCGAAATAACCGCTGAAATTTAAACGATTGTAATTGCGATAAGAAAAAGCCTCTTTAATCGAAAGCTGAGTTCAATTAACACATGGATGATAATGATAAAAATGTACTAAATTAATGGTTTGCGATTGCTTGTGCTTTAGAATACCACCAACAATTCATAAATATTAACTGGATATAATGTTGGTGCTTTGTTTTATGAGAAAACTGAATCGAATGGAAGTAAGACCATTGGGGTAAAACTGAAGTAGAAACTATGAGCTGGACTGTTATGGGATTCAAAAAGCATTAAATAATTTTGACTTCTGCTATTTAGATACAAGTTTACAAAACGTGACCTTCGGGTTTCTGGATCGATAATATATTTATCTTAATCAAAGTATTAAACTTTACAAATATGGTGCCTTTATAGTACAGAAGAGGATAAGAATTAAATAGTCAAGATTAATGCATAAATATAAAAGGTTTGGTTATTTGATCCATCACCGAGGATTGCGATCACATTCCAACACCTGGGAGTTCAAAGAATTTATTTAAAAGTTTGATAAAACCTTTTTGATTTTGATGAAATCGTTACCGATAAATGTGTTCTATTCTTTTGATTGGTCAGCACATCGCACGCAGAGAGTTATGTTTCACTTACTCATAAAATGCCTTCATCTTGTAAGTCTTCAGAACAGCTTTCATTAGTGTAGCGCCGTTTGTTGCAAGTGGAAAACCCAGGGTAGTAGACTGATCGGTGTTCAAATGAGTTCGAAGCGGAAAAAACACTAATAGGGCTCACGAATTCGATTTTCGATTAGCAGACAGTGGCTTTCATATCGAAATCCTCTCTCTCCCAATGCCACCGACATTAGCGAATTAATTCTTGACAATTAAAGGATGAAAAGGATCGCCAAAAACGTGGGATCGACCAATTTATCTTTCCTTTTTAAGTCAAAAATCTAAAAGCAAAGTGCAACAAAATCGAAATTCTTTTTAGCGATTGAAGTCTCAGCCGCTGAACTTGAAAAGGCGTGCTTGGTGCTCCCATTAATAAAACAACTCTTATGGGCAGTCTTGGCATTCCGATTGATGAACGAGTAGATATTTTAAAGTGGAGAGAAAGGCGTGAAGCCAAAATTTCAGAGAAGGTTAAGCGAATATGCTCTTCTGAAACACGGAGGTATTTTTCGTTCTGATTCTCTTAGGAAAATAGATTTAAAGCACTTTCAGCCACGGGATACAGAAGTGAGGCCGACGCAGCCCAATGGTTGCTATTTCATCTGGATGATCCTATGCTAGATGAGCCTTCATATCGAGAGTTTAGCCTGTTCTTGTGCGCTCATTCTGAACTGGCCATAAAAGTTCAGGAATTTTGGAACGAGACTTCCTTCAATGAAGGATGGAATCACGCACACGAATTCCCCCCACATATCACACTTCTCTCAAACTTACGTGTTTCTGATGACAAAGTTTTTCAGTTCCATCGCATCTACGATCAAATTTTACAAAATAATTCACACCTACTGAAATTCGACCAGATCCCACTTAGGCTTGTTACCTCTGATGATTTTATTGGATATATAGTTTCAAGTGACGAATTCAATGCCAACCTTGAGAAGATTTGCCGTTTATTTTTGCAGGAGCTTCTTAAAGGTGATTGTTTTTTTTAGCTAATCTTATCCTTAGCTGGAATAATTTTTGATGATAGCCCAATGAGGAGATGCAAGTCAAACTACCACATGTCTCTAGCATATGGCTTCCAGTCGTCGAATAAGATGACTCTTGGAGAACTTCAAGATTCTTACCACATGAAGGACCAAGTTTCCGTCTTTTGGACATTGGACCTTTTTTCCGGTGATTCTAGACTATCGACTCCTGACTCCGAGGTAAGAGTTTTCTAATTGGGTTGTAATCTACGTCTTCTCGGTGTAGCTGTATGAAATGCAGACGACGCTAGAAGTCGATGATTTGTTATTCTCGAGTCTTTTGTTGGAAGAGAATCTTTATTCGTCTCCTCCAGTTGGCCAGATCATGGTCTTGGACAATTTATCTTCCTCGGCATCTTTAACAATAGCTGGTCAGGCTCCCGAACCCGATAGCCTTCAGTCCTCTTCTCAAGTTCCCATCGAGACAGCTCTGGTTGATCCTTCTATCTCCCGTTCGCCGACCACTTTGGCACATTCTGCCGGCGAGAAAATCCTTTTGATTGGATCTTGTAATCTTTGCGGTCGGTATGGGGCTCCTGTTGGTTTAAATCTGAACTCGGGATTAACTGGGGTATTCAGTTTGGCTTCAGCTCGCAGAATTCCAAAGTGGCATGCTTGGGTCACTCATAGGTACGGCTAGTCCCTACTTCTTTCTATCTCATTTGGACTTAGGTTTTTTGGAAAAAGTTTTTTAAAATTCAAACACATTAATGCCCTAGCTTCGGAAGTTTCAAATTTTACAATAGAAAAGGGTGGCAAAAGCATTACATTTCAGACTGTCTCAATATTTGGTTGATTGGGACTCAGTGTTATTCTGTTATCGCAAGGCTTTCAGTTGGAAATGAGGAGAGGTATGATCAGCATGGCTTAGTCTCTAGCTAAACTTCCGATAAATAATGGATGATAACGGGTGCGGAAAAATGAATTTCTGTAGTGAATGCCAAGAGCACAGATCTCCGAAGTCCCCAAAATAATGAAAGCTGTCTTTCCCTTACCCAATTAGCGTCTAAGCTGCTATAGTCAAATTAGTTCTTCATTGGAATTGGCTAGTTCACTCCAGGTTATTTTTACCTTTTCATTTAGTTTTATTGAAAAGCATGCAACTTCATTCTTATCAAAGGGCTATGATTTCTGCACTAGCTTCTATTAATGGCCAATTTCTGGCATCAAACTAGTCGGCTGATTCTGAATTCTCCAGTTAGCCTTTTCTTTGCATTTTATCTATCTTTTTTCATAGCCCAAAATTCATGTCATAGACATAATGTGACATTTTTGATCTTAATGCGCTACCTGGGCCATCTTCATCGAAGGAAGGTATATCCCAACCCTTCATGTAGAAGGAGCAGATACTTTAATGCCTTTCTATTCGAGAACTCACTCTGGCACCCATCTACGCTGATTAAAGATTGATTTGCAAAGGTTGCTTTTTTAAAGGCGTTTTTGGTTGAGACTATCATATAAACTTTCGATATGAATTGGTTCTTTCTCGTTATCACCACTGTAGAGGAGCCAAGTGCTTCTCTTTATCTTCGCCTTTTACGGTGTTAGCAAAACGTCTTCATTGGGCTTTTGAGTTATGAGTATCAATCGAATACCATCTAATCAAACTAGTTAGTGGTTCTTTTTCACTGATAACTTTTGTATGTTCAAATGCTTAAATAGTTAATGCAGACATAAAGAAACTGAAATTCCACCTCCATCCAAATCTTTCTATTTTGAAATGCCAGCACTGTTAATTAGCAGTAAATTTTTCATGACAAATGCCCATTCTTGTCACTTTACATATCCTCGGTGGAGAATATTTATGTAATGGGATTATTCTCTGCACGCATGAGGAATACTTGTACCCACCACTAGACATGAATTACTTTTGCTTCCGTCTGAATATTGGGTCTAGTCCAGTCATCTATTTGCCAGATATTGTTATCGGGTTTTATTGGATTGTAGTGCGTTTGTCAGGCCTTTTCTTTACCTGGGAACTTCAACTCATTGGGGAGGTGAATTGCAGATGGTGCCTCTTGTGTTGTTTAGGACTTGGCCAAATCGAGTCTTTTCCCGAAGATGAGGTTGTCCAAGCATCCACCCAGTGGTGTCCTCCTTTACTGTATAAGAATTATTGGACATCAGCTGCAGCGTTTTTGTGCAAATGAAAGACTGCCAAGCGTTATATTTCTTATTCTTTTATTCACTCCCCATCCATTAGGGGAAGACCCAAGGACTTATTGAGGGTACAACAGAAGTACAAATAGCTTTTACAACAAGTAGCGCACAACAGTTGACAAAACGTTGCACAAAGCTTTGGTCTCTTTCTTTAGATCATCAAAGGTAGATTTCATAAAGGAACAGCTAAATACGTTTTCCTTCGGCAGTGGTTAAAGTTGCGGCGTCTCCTGGAAGATCGGTTTTCTTTTTATCCTTGACACGTTTATGGAAATACCTTCGTTAGCACTGCTCTACTCCTTGTGAGGGGATTAAAGATTTCAAAGTGCCTTGTCTTTTATTTCTGCCATCGTGCACCCAGACCGTTCTTGCTATGACCCTTTTCAGGTTATATTCAATTTTCTGGAACTTGGACAATCATACGCAGGTCATTAGCATTTTCTGTGATCTGCTTTCCTCTCTGTGAGACTCAATTTAGGGCATGTTGTAATACCGTACTGAAGCTCATCAAACTTTATTTAAAGAGCTTACTTTACGGTTGCCAAGAGATGGGATCGGTAGAAGGGGCTGAGAAGGGTTTCTCGAACCTTACTTTTGCTGAATTTTGTAAAACCTTGGAAAACATTTACGCTCTTCATCTTAATAGAGGGATAGTTTTAGTGGCGCAAGATATGTTCGTTTGGACATTAGTTGATCGGACTTTGTTAAGTTCCTTTAGGCGTGGATGTTGATAACGGCGATAAGAAGAGAACGAAGGGTATTTACAGCACCAGTGACGTCAATACGATGCTGCCCGCTTACCAAGCTGCTGGTTTCACTTTGCATTTAGGCGCATACACACTTAAGTAAACCTTTTCTTGAACAAGTGTTATCCTGTCTACACGGAACTGGTTCCTCTCATCTATCATTGTTTTGTTGACTCCGTTTAATCTTTCATTCAGTCTACGATACTGTCGAATGATGCGAAATACAAGTGGTAGTGAGGCGATGTGGGTGGATGCCGTTGCAATTTCCTCGGCTCCCCAAGTGCTTGTGCACTCTTCGTACTCGACTCTTGCTCGACCCTGTTAATTAGGTCTATTATTTTGCCCCAGACCTATTTCCAGGTAACTAACTCACCTCAGTTTTTGAATCCCGTAATGGACAGTCATTGCAAACATCATGTGGGATGCGAAGGAAGGTTTTTTTGACATGGCCATTCAACTTTGAATGGACGGTTTGGATAAGATTATCCTAAGATCATTCATCAAAAATTTGAAGCTCGAAAGGATTTACACAAAAAAACCTAAACGTAACAATACCGACTGGGAGCAAGGAAACGTACCGTTAGTATAGGCCGTATCGTCGTAATTTGAGGTCGAAAAATTATATTTCTAGATACTTTAAATCCCACAACTGTGAATTTTGGTTGGCCGAACATTTTCGTGTCATTCTACTCTTTGGCTAACCAGAATCCAGTGTCATCTCCCTGCCGAGCTACTACTCTTGTGGGTTGTTGAAAGGTACCGAAAACGAGATGAAGCATCACCAACCCTACTATATAAAGTGTGGATGCTCCATCTTACTTGATGCTCTCTATCAACAGTAATAGAAGGCAGATTTGTTTCTGAACCGGAGTTAGAAAAATGGCAATTCATAAGAAGTTCCACATTTCTCAGACTTCCTCCAAAAAAAAGTTCAATACGGCAAAAGCTATAATCCTTCGGTGTCTGTATGCTAGCTTTATTAACTGAAGTAATCTGGTAAATGAGCTACTTGAGCGCATTGCGTCATTTTGTTCCAGGACTCCAAGTCAGTTGACGCTGAAGGCTTCTTACCTTGCGTAATGGTGTAAATTTGGTTGATTAAGTCATTCATCTTCACTTACCCAGACGGATTACGATGGTATGAGGATTGAATTTGCTCCGATGGAGATGATGCTCTTCAACAGAAACTTTTTATTTGGCTGGTGGATTTAATTGTCCAGTAGCAAGACGAGTGTAGGTTTGATTGTCTCGAAAATGAATCATGAAGTTTGCAAAGCTTGGTTTTATTTTGCATTGCTGAATGGTTCCGAAATGGACTTTACCTAGCTCCGAAAATTATGTAGTTTTACCCTAATCCTACCTTTTTTTGAATTTGAACCTTTATTAGGTTATCGTCCATTGGCTTTCCACTGTCAGGCACTTTTTGTAGCCATCTTTGATAGTCAGCAGTTGGTCCATATAAGCGGTTTCTAATTTAAAAACTGTGGGGTTTTTTGTCATCTTTTAACGTATTCCCCCGGTGCTATTGATCAGAAGGCAGTGGAACGCGTCAATATCGTTGCTTAGTTTTATAGCAGTCCAAACTGTTGTCGCATGATTGTTTTCAAATAAATTTTTGATTGGCTTTTCATTCAATTCGGCATATTTTTTGTCGACCGTTGGTTATGTCATTCAAATCATCGTATGGGATATCGAGTCAGGGGATGCAAAGCATTCCATGTTTTAAGACTTGCGGAGTCGGAGATTTTTATTTCTGATGTTCATTATAGAACTCTGCTTTTTCTCAGGTCGAGTCGGAAAACGAGCTTGCTTCTAGGGGGTTTGTTGAGGTACCTTAGTCATATTTTCGCAGTAGTGATTGAGATCGCTCTATCCCCAAATAGCAAAGTGTTTATATTCGCATCTTCAACTAAATACTGTCACTGCTAGTCAGCGATGTGTCCACACTGCGTCTGGCTTTAGACGAGGCGCTCTACACATCCGAAGTTGTAGAGCATCGTGTTGTCAAGTCTGTTGAGCTATGCTGTCTGGGATCTTATCGCTTTATGCTAGCGAGCTTTATAACCGTTTGTCAGCTTTGTTCACTTGATTTTTACTTTCATAGGTCAACAGTGGTCATCGGTCGGCTGTCAGATAGTCTTGCAACGGATCTCTGCAACACCTTCGTTGCGCCGTCTAGAGTGAGTTATATAAGATCCTTAATACAAACTTAATCAACTTAGTCTTCCTCTTCAGATCAATCTCTTCTCAAATCGTCATCCAGAACCCTTTAGCGGGTAGATGTCAGCGTAAATTATACTTAGGATTAAGGACCTTTCAGTTGGTCTTCCCGACTTTAGTCAAGAAACTTATTCGGTGTCGGCAGTCATTCGGATCACTACGCTTTACTTCAGGAATTATTTTAATGGATCTGAGTTTGCGCCTAAAAGCTGTCGAGTTTCTGCCCACAAGCCCCCTCCCCATGCGTTTTTTGTGTTTCTTCACTACGATTTTAATTAGGAACCGATTTCTGCCCTCCTGAACGGTAGAATGGATGACGTTTTTTGTTTAGACTTGGAAGTAACCTTCCACTTTTCATGCGTAAAGAATTATTTCTAAAGAGCATCTTTGCTTTCTTCATTGAGGTGAAAGCGATCTCGCCTGATTGGGACGCCCCTTTATCACCCAAAAGTTATTTACCACTAAATTCAAACTTAGTGAATAAAGACACCACTATGTTCGCGCACTCGTGTTATTTCTTATATTGGTACCTAGGGAAGCCACACTAGGCGATGTTAACCCTACTATACTATATTTGTGGGTTCAATTTATACATTTTTCGGAAAGGCATACGTTTTTATCCCCTTCCTTTGTCCGATTTCTTTAATGCGATCTGACAATGTCGTAGAATCTGCATGGGAACTTTACTGAAATCTTTTTTTTAATCAGGAAAAAAATAATGTGCCCAGAGAACTGTCTACATCTGGTATCCATCTTACTGTCCAAAAAGTGCCAAAAACATTAAAACGCGGAGGTAATTATGATCGCAACTTTTTCGTCAGAACAGAACAATCATTATTAACGAAAAATTTATGTCGGGAAAGATGAGGTTAAAACTCGTTGGAAGTTCGCTCGATTCTTCCGGGCCAATTCTAAAAATTGCTGCATCTATTCATCGTCGACGATTTTCAGCTTCTCTTAGATTATTCTTCATTCTAATTTGTCAATAACTGGTCCACGTCTAAAAGGCTGAAGACCTCTCGTTGCCTATCAGAAATTAGTCAAACGATTTATCATAAACTTGCGAAGCCTGCGAGCCTAGAAATCCGGCCGCTCTGATTCATCCAAATAGACTTGGGCTTTGGACATCTTTGTAGCAGCTGGCGAGAAAATTAATGAAAAGCAAACTGAAGCGTGAGCACTGGACATCCCGTTATTACCACACAAAATGCTGCATTCGAAATGCTTAAGTTGACACAAAATGACCTATCGAAACCAAAATTTTTGTATAAACCTCTGTTACAGTGGCAGAAATTAACGGATATCGGATGAATGGTTAGTTTAAGAAAGATTGCTTAGGTATTAATTCCTTCGCATGTGGTGGTTCGTTGCTTGTTGAAGAGTTCTCAGCATTAGATTATTTATGTAAGTCCTCTTTTCTATTGCAGATTGAAGTGGACGATTGTTTCATGTTCGAGCACTGAAAACTAATCGGTCACTCCAATTTAAAACTTACTTAATGGGTAGCTGATTACTTATTCCAGAGGTGCTAGATGAAGCCACACCGTAGATACTATTTAAATAATCATAAGGATCACAGTGGACGCAGGGAGATGGAATGTGTTCCCTGGCTAAAGAATCATCAAATAGTCTTTCCTTCGAAAATCAGACATCACTGTTTGTATCCTACTTAAATGCAAGTAACTTTATAATAGGCCCATGTTACCCTGTTTGGTCAGTTTTTATGACACTGCTTATCTACATTTCATATCTCCATCTTTAGTGCTTTAGCTTTCTCTGATTCTTTTTAGATTCCAGCGTCGTTTTCATCATCCACCGACTTCGATGATCCTTTGGGAGTTTTGGAGATGGAGGGACGTATAACTTCATCCTGCCTCGCGACCGGACCTGCAATACCCACTTCCAATAACAGCACGATTGGTGGCACCACTTTTCGTTCCAAAATCCTTTCTTGCAATTCACGGCGCAAGTCCATCTCTTCCTCTCTACCCTGTTCTCTCCCCGCCTTCCAGACGTCATTCGCGCCCATATCCTCCTCCGCGTCCACGTTTGGTTCACGCTTTTTTAGCAACCTGCTCTCTGGAGTTCCTGTCAATTTTGGTGGCAATGGGGGGGCAAGTTCACAAGTACAGCATCAATGTCAGAAGTCCCAACGACGGCTATACATCATGCGACACGCGGAAAGGGTAGACATCTGCTTCGGTCGGGCTTGGACCACTCGTTGTATCGACCGGAGAGGTGTGCTACACTTTACCACTGCTATCAGTTTAAACTGGGTAGGCGTGGGTTTCGCTTCGTGATCTTGAGTCGCCCTTTATTCGGTTGAAATTCAGAAATAACCCTGATAATCTTGCGAATAAAGATAGCTGATTGGTCGGATTCATCTGTGATCCTGCCGCCTGGAGACTAGGCCCTATTTTGCTTCCTAATTGAGCTCATTTGGGCGATCTGTGATGCATTTTCTTGCGAGAAAATTGCGCACAAAAAATTATTTTTGACTTGATATCATTGCGCTCAATTAGCGAAGATAAAAAGTATTCTTAATTGGGCACATCTTATCACCTTGGCCAGATCGTGGTGTTTAGTGCAAATGTTCCTTCCCACTATCTCTTAGGGGCTCCTGTACTGGATACCGAATTGTGTTAATAAAACTGGACCGACTGCTAGTTTTTTTTTCCCCTAAGGTCTGATTTTTTAATTCGCAAGCCTTTTTAGCAAGTATACTTCAAATTTTTCTACTAGTGGTTCTTTCGCTGGACTGATGGCTTGCCTCGTAGATTCTCACGCCTTACGCATGACTGATCATCCCAAATTATTGAAATATTTCAATCTGTCACCCAGGTCTCTACCGCCGAATTAACCTTAACATGCCTCCAAGACTGCCGGTCCGGGAGGACATTATCGATCACACTCTGGACTCTCCCCTCACCCAGGTGGGCCTCTTTGTGGCTGGAGTTTGTGGTCGGGCACTGGCCGAATCTGGTGTCCGCTTCTCTGCCTGCTACGTTTCTCCGGCTCTTCGGTGTGTCCAAACCGCTTGTCAGTCACTTCGAGCTGCTGGCCAGGTTAGTGCTAATATGGCTCACGTTTCCTCCTCCCCCCCCCCACTTTTTGAACATGATTAATGGATCCCTCATTGTCTCCAAAATTCATGAAATTTCACTTTCCCCTAGTCTATATTTGAATGAATGTACCTTCTGTAGACACCTTTCCGTTCCTGTCTGTCTGGAATTGGGGTTATAGACCCCTTGTGGGCAGGACCACCCCGTCCCCTTTCCAGTCACAAGGCAAGATATATGGCCTAGAGTGAGTAAGCTTTTGACAGATTATGCATCCGCCTTTCGGTTAGTAAATCTTCTGGATTTTTTCACATTGATTCCCTGAATTAGATATTTTCCATCGGAATTAAATCCCAGCGCTACGTTGCCTTACTTAGGGGCGGATCCATTCAAGACAATATCCTGGTCCCTATTGAGTGGCCGGACTTCCTATTGTTCATAGTTTGATTAGAAGTGATGTCTATTGTAAAATAGGTCGCACTGAAGTCTTTTGAAATACCTTGCAGAATTATCGTGTCGACGGTAGCCTAGAACCGCTTAGAGATGATCCCGAGATAGTCCCTTTTCATTATAAAAGCATATGCCTTATTCGTTGATGCTTTTGAAAAGACTGTTGTTACTTCCAAAGAAGTGCTCTGCGGTCGCATTTCACCATCTCTACCTCTGCACCCATACTTTCTTGGCTGGAAAACATCGTGTTTTCGGAACTAGGCAATTCTTGATTAAAGTGCATGCTTCACCTTGGTCAACCCATTTAACAAGCTAAAAAGTTTTGAAAAACTGGAGTTGGGCATGAAAAGTTTCAAAATTTACATAGTTGTGATACTCTCAAACTTTTCGGAATTAAATCGCATCGTCAAAGTCAACTAGATTTACAATCGCCTCATCGTGAATGATTTTTTTAACAATTCAAAAATGGCTTTACCGTCCTTTAGCCCTGGATGGTGATGGCGCAGGAGTTTTATAGAGGATTTCGGTTCAATGTGAGCAGGAACCAAGGGCGATCCTGACTCGTTAAATCTCTGTTAGATTTTCTCCCAGTGATTCTTCCATACCTTCAGTTAATTTTCTATTTGTTTTCACACTCCATTTGCCTTTGCCTTTAAAGTACATGGTAGGATACAGGGACATTGTTTGTAGTAGTATCTACGGCTTTATTGGGCACCAGATTATTTTAACCCTTAGCCATGGAATGGTTGAGGTTCTGCCTAGATGCGCTGTTTCACTTGCCACCAGCTTAGATTTAAGAATACTTTCAAGCCTCCTTGAGGTATTTTCGCTTCCGTGCCGCGTTTATTACATTTATTTACAACTTGTATATTCTAGACCATTAACTTTAGCTTTCCTCTTCAACCAGATCTGTGCCTTTAGAGTCTTTGAGACAATTTTTCATTCTAAGAGAACACTCGAGGAAAGATCATACTACCATGGCCCAAGATGAAAGTCTTCTTATTCCTTCCCCATATCATTCTTCAGATCCTCTCAATCTGGCTAAGGTTAAATGATTCTCACAGTAGTCTTTGAATAATTGGGGGTAACTTATAATCGCGTAAGCACATAACTGTCATTTTGGTAAGTCTATTCTTTGAATGTCTTCTATGTCGAAGACAGCTCCCTACTACTATAAGTATACGGCTGAAACATTCACATTGATGAAATACGACAGAGCCTGCTTCTATCGTTCTGTCAGGGCAGCTGCATTGTTCTTCCACAAAGCGGCCTTTCGGTTTAGGCTTTCTTAGGACATGTTTCGTAGGAAGATTTCCGACGCTAGGACTTAAAGCTTCATAACTTCATTTTCGCAAAACTAGAATCGCTACTCTACCCACTAGTCAGTATTCAACTCGATTACTTTCTCTTATTAGGGAAACCTTGCAGTACGAATTGAGCCGCTCCTCTTTGAGTGGCTCGGTTGGTATTCGGGTAAGCTGCCGAACTTCCTATCGCCCAAGGCTTTGCAAGAAATGGGCTATAATGTTGACACCACTTACAGTTCGATCTCTTCCATCGTTCAAATTGATCCTCAAGAAACAGTATCCCAATTTTACGCACGATCCACACAGATCGTCAGGGAAATTCTTGACCACAACCCTATCAAAGGTTAGTTGGACTTGTTCCTTAAAAGTCAGATTTTACTAGTGGTGTTAAACAATTCAGAGGTACAAGGGATTACACCAGTGGAGTAGAGATATTTCTGAACCCTTTTAATGTCGTATTGGCCAATGGTGCTTACTGGCAGCTGTGCGAATGCGGAAACATTTTCCTCTTTGTGAGTAGAAATACAACTTTAAGTGCGTTATCACCGATTCAAAAGGCCATATGTCCTCACGTATCTTGGATCTCCAATAACACTACTAATTCTAGAAAAGAGTTCGTTAGGCTGAAGTCCCTCGCAAGTTGTAGGAATTCTTTAGAGAACTGAGATGATGTGAAGCAGCTAATCTCATCTCCATCATCGACTGATTCAAAGATTAATAGCCCCATCTGCGCCGGGAATCGACATGATGAACATCACTTCTTTAGCTTGAATATTGACATTACTCCTACGCTGAGACTAATTCGGAAGTGATTCCAAAATCAATCTGACTTTGTTATTAAAGTACCACAATATTTATATATAAGTCCTTAGTGAAAACCCTCTTTCAATTATTGGTATCCATTTTGATTACCATTGCTGCCGCCGCCATCGCGCTTGCATCTCCGTAGTTGAAGTTTATCATTGTCGAGGCCTGTGAATCACTAGTTAAATTCTTATCACATTGAGTTGTTAAATCATGATTGGCGCGTGCGTCATTATCAGCTGGTATCATAACAAGATTTACTAACTTTTTAATGAACGACGAGTGATAAAGTAACTGATGATCAAAGCCAGAAGAACATTGATTAAATTAATGCCACAGTGGCAAGTACCAATTCTGTTTCAAAAAATTGATAGATTGTATCTTTACTCCAGCCTTCCCAACATGAGTGAAACCAATCCAACAAAAACCGAAAGTCCTCTAATGACAACTTGTTTATGCCATGCAAGTATGCTGGAAAGTAGGCACAGTAAATTCTTTCTTTTTTAACGGAAGGCCTACAAAATTCTGAATTCTAGGCTCAGCCAACCAAATTGCCAGACGAGGAATGAATTCTAAAGGATGTCAGAATCGTAGTGCACATATGATTGTGGATATCGTCTTCATACTCTGCAGTAGATCCAGTAGGACGCGAGTCCCCAGAAACCCTTGTTAAAGGATATCTATGGCTTTCCTTCTGGCTAGGATATGCTTCCCGACAAAGCAGAATCCAATCGATTAATTCAGTCTCTAATAAACCTTGTTATCATGGTCACTGTATGCCTTTCGTCTGCATACCCCATCACCTTGTTCCTACTGCTGGCCAATTGGTCCACATATGCGTCAGCGCTTTGGCCTGGGAATGCTATGGTAGAATGGAAACCTCATGGGCAAGAGTAATGGATGGGGTTAATCAGTCAATAAAATAGAATGCAGTGCTACGCGCTTCCCGCAAGTCTTGAAGACGAGTCCCGGACATTGTACTTTTAGTCAGCCTTAAACCCTTTTCCGGACACCATCAATTTACAGCCACTGTCGGCAGTTATTCAAATCGCTTTGAAGTGGTTAAGTAATAGACGCACACTACTACACTCAGTCGTAAGTTTTATTTCGCCCTCTGTCCCACTTTCCTGCTGACTGCTTCGTAGTTTCCCGACCCAGTTTTGAAGCGCCTTTGTTGTCGGCTATGTAGAACATTGCTTTGTTTGTCTGCGTTTATCCAGTCATCAAACTCCTGCGGTTTAGTCGATTTGCCAACCTCATGACAACCTGATTAATGGTATCCCGCGAACTTGATTAACACCTGTCAGTTTGTATCTAGAGTAATTGGGGTGTCTTAAAACCCACCACAATATTCTTTGTCTCTAAGGAAAGAAGTTGCTGGTGTCAAAGATCTCGTCGATTCCCATTGCTTAGAATTTTGCAGACAAAAATGCTGCAAAGAGAGACCAGACCTCAGGAAAAGATAACATTCAAGTTTCCCAAGTGGTCAGGCCGGTTCACCTATTATTTACTCTAAACTATCCATGCAATCGACATCAGCCAAACGCTATCGCATCGGTGACGAGTCTGCATCGTGTAAGAACACTAACTCAGGGTTCGAATATTTCGTAGTTGATATACGTGTTTATTGGTCGGCTGCCTGTTATGAAATATATTAGGGGAAGAGTAGGGATCATTGCAGGGAACCAGTCTTCAAATCGACTGAGGCTATTTAGAGAGTTAACAGAATTACAAGTGTCGGAGAAAAACTGCAAGCTATGTTGTTAAAGTGTTTATTCGCTTAGTTCGCATTGGTGTGATTGTTAACTCTTTGCTTTTCAGGTATGAATATTCTCATAGTAGCTCATGCGGCATCTTTGGACTCCTGCACCCGAAGCCTTTTACGAAAGCGAAATCGTAATGGCGGCAGCGGGTGTAGTAATAGCAATAGTTCTAACGGAACTGCCGGTGGATTAACCAATGGAAATAATGGAACAGTGGCCAATTCGAATGGTTTTGGTGGTGGAATTACTGATATTGAGGAGTTGCATCGTCGATGCGCCTCGGTACCTTACTGCGGCCTTCTTTGTGTAGTTGAAGGAGGTCGAAAATGGCACCTTGAGGAGCCCCCTATACCCTCTCTTAATCATGGCCAAAACTCTGATTTCGATTGGCGTCAGTTTCACGGAACATCGATTTGCAGCTTCGGAATTAAATAGAAAGCTCCCTGAATCGTGATGCTGTCAACCCCCATCTCTCCCTTTCCCAATCGCACATCAAGCCGGCTGTCTTTCACCCGTGTTTTACTGCATCAGCTGAAAATGGAACCACCTGAACCCCCTTCTACCCCTGATTCTTGTATAAGCGCCATATTCTTGAAATATTCTTGTTAATGTTATTGATATTACTGCCACTGAGTTGAATACTTTTCTAATGGAAAAAAAGCACTGGTCAGAAACTCATTTTGGTTGGTTAGTGTGGCTCTAGTGCTTCGTTTGCAAGCCGATGCGCCTTGAATGTTTTAGTAGTCGATTTTTCTCTTAATAAGTCCCAGTAAAAGTGCAGCCACACTTGGACAGGGTAAGTGGTTTGTTTGAAGGTGTCAAGCTTGGTTAGGGCTAGTAAGTGAACCTTCAAGGTAATAGGTGAAAAATTCCAATTCCGTATGGTACACTTTATTAAATAGTTTGTCGATGTGTGGTTGGGCGAACACATGAGGCAATCTTTAGCAGCCTGGTAGGTAGGCAACATGGAAAATTTGTATTTACAAAAACGATAAAGGAGCTTTACGCTGGTGATAAGTTGGTCTCGTTTGGGCTTAAATACATACCCTGGTAAAAGATCTAGGTATCTTTACTATGTACCGTCACTGCGGGGCAGATCCAAGCTGTTTCAGGACTATTAAGCAATGAAGGGGGACACATCTAGATCTACAATTTTGTTCATTATCTCCTTTGCGAAGAAGGAACTCATTAAGCCCCAACTAGAACACCGTTAGTGAGATGTGACACTGCATGAGTCTTTATTGCAGGAATGGACAGATGCCAAAAATCAACCACTGGAGGCAAGCCAGCCAAAGAACGCGTGCCTTTGAGTTCTAAGTGTTCAGTTCTTAAAGATTGTTCGGGCAAGGAGCATATAGATGCTTAAATAAACAACAAAAGGTGTCTTCTTGACCTATCTGAGAGATCTATACGCTAAAAAGGCATAGCATCGATGAACAATGCTTCGATTGTCATGGTTTTCATTCATGGATTGCTTTAGAAAGTAGATTCCGTTGAATTGTAATCGATTCCCATTCCGTTTTGAAGTCCAAGTTTTAGTCACTCTGATGTTTCCTAGATCTTGATACCTTCTGCATGACTTATGGAAGTTTTTCTTTCGTGTTAGTTTGTGGTTATGTGTTTACCAATATCTCTTACTGCAGCAAATAGTATAACATATGCTGGGTCTTTGCAGATAGTATTTTTCCTGCGTCGGTCTTTCACAACTGGCTGATGCAAGTCACCTCTTGGAAACTCAATAGCAGTAGAGTTTTTCACTCAAAGATGTCCTTCTTCATGACTTTAACCTTTTGTTTTATCACCGTAGGTCAATAAGATCCAGCATTTGACCTAAGATCAACGATTTGTCAAGTACCCAAGCTTCATGCTGCTTCTAGGGGCTCATTGTTCGTTGAAATAGTTTATAAAAGAACGTCATTCATACCGACAAAAAGACTATTTTAATTCCATAGGAAATAACTTGCCCAGAATCGACCACCTGATGCTCACTACAGTCTCCATTTGGAGTCTGTTTCGCTGCCATGATATTAATTCATGCAAGTCCTTTTACATCACGCAAGAGCTCGTATAAAAATACGGAATCCCCGTTATCGAATTAACTTCAGCTTTTAAATTTGTTTCAATGGCATCCTCGAGTGATTTCGATTCCATCTTTGAATAAAAACTCTTTTCAATGGATATTTATTACCTCTACCGGAATAGAGTTCTGGCATTCCAAAGCTCAAGAAGAGTCTTTTCTTTTAGTGAAATTTTTCGATAGGGCTCGAGTGACATGCCTTACCGAGATCTCGACCTTAGCGCAAAACGCGGCCAATCTTTAAAAATACATTGGAATTAACTTTGGCTCCAGTAATACTACGCCACGGACAAGAACTATTGGACGAAGTTCGATGAAAGTTCCCTAGTTTTCCGGACTGGGTTTGCCGCGCATTTGCTTCTATCATACAAAATGTGAAGCAGCATCAATAGAACCATTCGCCCGATTCAAATATCGGTATTGTTCAATCTTGCCACTGAAAATGAACAGAATTACTTTTAGCGAACTAAGTCCTTATCGTGTACCAGTAACCACCATTATAATCGTGTTTTGTTGTGGATCGAGAAAAATTCCCCCAGATTTTAAAGAGAATTTTAAATTTATAGCTCCTGCCTAATAAAAAAGTATTGAAGGACATGGAAGATTCTGTAGGACTTTGACTTTGTCAAATATAGGGGAAAGCTAGATTGGGGTGCATATTTGCTCTCAAAAAAACAAGGTTCAGGACTGTTCTAACAGCTTGTTCAAGCACTGTTTAAGAGCTTTTAGCATTATGGTACTAAAATATAAGTAACATAGCAGCCACACCATTAAATGTTCCGTAACATACCATAATTATATATCCAAAATTTATCACAGAATGAAAATAATAAAGCATTAAATAAAACTGGAAATTTCTTCATTAAACGCTATCATTGTTAAAGTGAACTAAGCTAACCTTGAATAAGCCAATTAGGAAATTGTATATCAATTGAAGTTGCTTGTGATTGTCTGCGAATTTGGCGTTGGCTGCTCTGATTTTTTCCGTTATCACCCTCTCCACCCTTTAAATAATCGTCTCGGTTTATTTCGATGGGAAATCTGCTTCACAAACAAGCCTCTAATGAAGAATGCAGAACTATCTATCCATGCACATCGTATCCCCGCCATATGTCTAACTTCAAAGATCCAAATAGTAAATTCGCCGGCAACTATGTGAAGACCACGAAATATACTTTTTGGAATTTCATACCGCTTAATCTTTGGGAACAGTTGCACAGATTTGCAAATTGCTATTTTCTTTTTATCGTTGTCCTCAACTTCATGCCAAGGATCGAGGCATTTGCGAAAGAACTTGCTGTAGTTCCGGTTCTTGGAGTCCTAGCATTCACCGCTGTTAAAGACGCAGTAGAAGATTTAAAGAGGTTTTGGGCAGATCAAGTCGTCAATAATAGGCGAGCAGATGTATTTTGTGTGTAAGTATTTGCCTTTATTCAATTAACTCATTATTTCATGTGTTTTGATAGGGAAACAAGGCAGTATGAGAAGCGAAAATGGGCCGAAATTTGTCCGGGAGACTTTGTTAGATTGCGTACAAATGAAGTTGTTCCGGCGGATATTTTACTCCTAAAATCCTCTGAAATGTCAGGAATGTGCCACATTGAAACGGCCAATTTAGACGGCGAAACCAATCTTAAGCAGCGGGAGTGTGTTCACTCAACTGAGATTCAGGTAACACCTGATGCACTAAGTTTAATTACAGTTGAGTTTCGTTAACTGAATGCGCATGTAGTCTGCTCAATAAATAGATTATATACTTTCAACGATACAATATAAAAGAAAAAATCTCTTCGCGTGTTCGCCTATCCTTTATCTACGTAGGTATTGCTGGACCACAATCACTGATTTAGTGGGTTGCCCTCAGCACAACTCATATTCCTGAACTGTTTAATTGATGGCTCTAAAATTAACAACTATGGAGTGGTTTCGTTTTAACCTTCCTAAACGTGGAAGCCCGTAATTTTATTAAAGATGTCTGTATGTGTTTATCTAAGAGTGAGTGCGTATTAATGTGCTCACAAACTTGCGGTTCTTCATCCAATTTATTGGAACTTATTTCTTTTTGACTTAGGTCTTTACTCCGGAGAATTTCCACTGGCCTGTTGAGGTCGAGACCCCAAATGCCAACTTGCATCGGTTTAGTGGGAAGATGTAAGTCTTTTTGGTATTCAATCTCTATCCCAAGTGGTCGAGATATTAAAAATGTAATTACCTTGATCCTACGTCTCAGTCTTACATCAACTCCAACCATTGTGAGAAAAGAGAATCTTCTTCTTCGTGGATGCGTCCTGCGAAATACCGACTGCGTGGAAGGTGTAGTTATTTACGCAGGTACGAGGCTTAGAGTTCACCCTAATGATCACGAAGTTATGCTCGCTGTAGCTAACATTCATCTTGTTATCCTCATATAAAAGAAGAATAATTTTTTTTTGGAACGCCTAGGTCGGGAGACTAAGGGGGCACTGAATAATTCCGGAAGGAAGTTCAAACGTAGCAAACTTGAACGGCGTTTGAATAAGGACATCATTTGGTGTATCTTAATTCTCTTCGTCCTCTGTACCACCGGCGCCATTGGTAAAATAAGTTATCTCTGCGAAGTTGGAGTCTGTAAATCAAGACTAACGTCTTTTTTGTTTCCCTCTTTTTAAAGGCAGTTTTGTTTGGCTCAACAGCTTACCAGGTGATAATATTCTTTTCCTTAAAAGCGAGGAGTCCAAAAACATTGCCCTAAGTGCTTTTATAAATTTCTGGACTTTTGTGATAATTCTTCAGGTAGATATACAGTTTTAGTGAGCCTGTCTTTCATGATAAGCTGAGACCTTATACTTTTTTTTCTCGGTATAGGCTGTGATTCCGCTACCGTTATATTTGACGATCGAGTGTGTCAAAGTGGTGCAGGTTTTCTTCATGAACAATGACATTGGACTCTATGATCCAGAGCTGAATAAACGGATTGAGGTACATGCTTTCAACATTCCCGAGGATTTGGGTCAAGTTGAATACGTATTTTGTGATAAAACAGGCACACTCACGAGGAATAAAATGGTCTTCAAACGCGCTGTGATCAACGGAAATGACTACTGCGATGATAATGGTAATTCCGTAAATATTATGAGAACCCATAGCCGCTAAAATTAGCCCCACCAGCTAATTAATCGACCAATCGCTAGTGGATTTTATGTGAAAGTGCGTGTGCATAACCACACGTTAGACTTACCTGTACTTTTTCGGTTATTTTAGACCTTCCCACGGAAATGTTGGATGGGGATGTTTCGAGAGCAACAGGCGTGAGTTTGTCATCAATATATGTAACTGATTTTGTGAGCATAGTCGAGTGTTTGCTGAGGCATTTGACCTCGTATCATCTATGATTACTATGTCAGCAATGAGACCCACAGATATATTTAGCTAGGTTGGTGGTTCGGTCACAATATGTACTCGGACTGTAGATCCGATCTTAGTGCCTGAAGTCGCCTCTAAGGTACGGTTATTATTGGACATAGTCATTGATTCAACTCAGTCTTCGCTGGGTTTTTAGGATTGTCTAGCCCCAGGACTTTGCATATGCCCCCGACTTCAACGTCGTGACTCGGTCATTCAGAAGCGAAGCCTTCTTTTTTGAAGCTTGCTCACGCAGTTTCTCGGTGCGATTCCTAGTGCAAACTCCCAGTCTTCTAGCCAGAATAAATCATTTTATTATTTCTGCCGGGAACCCAGCTAGGGGTAATAATCACCCTTTCCAAGGGTCTAACAGCATCACCTCGTTCTGTTTCTCTGTCATACTGGGAAGGAATTTATGGAAATATTCCGGCTAGCAAGCAAGAGTTTTGTCTTTGAAGTACTTTTTCCAATCACTATATCAATAGCTATATTCAATTATTCAGCTTTATCCTTTAGAATGTCATTCATCAATCACTGGTAAAAGTTAGCGGAACTGCTTTTGTGCATTTGGAATGTTTGTTTTGAATTTTTTAGAATCAGGCGACAGTGGCAAGTATGCGACTTTCGACAGTTCGTGATTGCATTCCCTTTGTCACTCCAGTATCACCGATATTGAACAATTTCCAAAATTGTTTTGGATGTACTGTGAGTCATTCCAGTCCAAGTTTGGGTTGTGTGGCTCCTCTGGTAGAGGAGGAACAGGTGCTGCCGCCACCTTCACAGTTAGTCGAGGAAGTGGACGACGAACATCAAAACTGTCGTCGAGTGCAGGATTTCTTCCTCTGCCTCACCATCTGCAATACTTGTGTCGTTTCGGCAAATAAAAACATTCCCGATCCTGTGAGCTTACACCTGTTACCCTGTATTATGGCCTTTTTCTTGACATGAATTGACATAACTTTCTAACTCTTTAGCTCGTTTATCCACGAAAGAGGAATCCTCTCTTACGTCTTCGGCGGGGAATGCGGATGAGATGGACTCCTGATGAGGGTAGTTCACTGTCCTCTTCTCGATTTCGACGATTTTTCATCCGCGGATCTCGTGATGAGTTGTATGAGGTGGGAGAAGGTGTCCTGCAGCCCGATAATGAGGCTTCAGACGCGAAAGGCCTTGACAAAACAGTTCGGAAATCATTTAGTATCGGTAATCTCTTTGGGCGTCAACGTCATGTGGAAAGCGTGACATGTGAAAATGGAGAACAGGAGGCAAAGCGACCCCAAATAACTCATGCTGCGTCCCCAATTCAAATAGAGAGCAAATCAAGCCTCAGAAATCGGCTTAAATCAAGGTTCTTCGCCTCAGAAAGCGTTGGCAAGCCTCCTGCCACCCTGAATACCCTCTCTGATCCTCCAGTTGGTGACAATGAGACCCGCAAGTCCTGACTTAAAAGACTTTAGGCTATCCACGATAGAGCCTGCTTAGCTGGCATTTTTCACTTCAGAATCGGTGGAAAGCAATTCACCTTCGGCGGAGGAGAAGCCCAATGAACAAAAACCTCGACATCCGTTGTATCATTCGAAATCGAAGCCAACTGTGGGGAAATTGTCCCCCAAGGTTACGAACCAGTCTAACGAGATGATCTCCTCGGATATTGATAACTGGGAGGCGTTGAGCCAAGCTGGTTTGTCAACCCGATGGCAAAGCAACAGTGGATCTCTCGGTAAACCGGTTCATCATATTTGTCCCCTTTCTGAGAACACCCTTCTAAATGGATATGAATCAGAGAGCCCGGATGAAGTAGCCCTGGTCAAAACTGCTTGCAAATATGGCTGCAAGTTGCTCCAAAGAGGTCTCGACTTTGTCATTATCTGGCTTCCTGGTATGCTTTTATTTAGCTGGCATTTTGGGACACATTTTTCGCGATAGTGGAGCGAGTTCGAAGATGACTGTTGGTAGTTCTTATATGGCCTTTCTTTTTACTGATATGAAGTAGGACCGAACTCGAGAAGTAGGTGGACTAGTTACTTTTGCAGATGGAACAGTTCAGAGAGAGTTCTAAGACCGCCCATTTGGTATATACATCTTTAATTAAACTCGCTTTCTCCTGCTCAGTCGGTGGTGTTTTCATAGTAAATAGCTTTGAAAGAAATGCTCTGCTTTCCGCAACCCACACTCAGAGCTGCGACATTGAATGATCTTATGTTGCCAAGGCTTTTGATTCAAACTATCTGGGTCCTCATCGACTCACACTTGCATAACCCAACACCTATCCTCAACTAGCATCAGCTCTTGTTATTGAATCATTCGTTGTTGATAATTGAAACGATAAGCGATGAACTGAAGTGATTTTTGCAGACAGTGGCGTGTTTATCCTCTCTTAACTTAGCGACCACCTTGTGCCCTTTTCTTAGCCTTCGATTTAATACACTAGGCCTGATCCGTCAGGACAGTAAGGAAACAAATGGTGATCTTGTTGCTTCTGCTGTTATTTATGGTGTGAATCAAGTCTTCTTTAACATATGTTTTGTTGACAGTGTTGGTACTTGTTTGTCCGTCGATATTTCTCTATTGGTTCCTATGGTGGTCACCTTCAAGGTAGAATCTTGATGTTGATTTTTTTCATTCGTCTCCACCTTTTAGAGTAAGTCCCAAGGACTTATTGGGGATAAAACAGAAATACAATAAAGTTACATGTTATAGCATAGAAACAGTTATTTGTCGTTGTTCGGCTCGCTGGTCTTTTCTCGGCATGGTTCCGTGGTGCAATAACATTCATTCTTCTGCTGCATCTCATGGAGTACCTCGGTCAGAGTTATTCACATCCTTGATGGAGCAGAGGTGTATTTCATCCTTCCTGATGGAATTTTTGTCGCAGTCTTTTTTTTCCTATTTCCCTCTCTATCGTTTTCCTCATCTCCTCTGTTTGTTTCTCCCTTTTTCTGATTTCAACCAAAGGGTGACAGTCCATAATATGTCTTTCTAGCCAACCTCGAATCTTGTATCCTCTAAAGCAATCTGTAAAAGGCTTATTCTGGCGAAGGATCTTTGGCAGTTTGTGTTGGTACAGACAATATCACGTTGCCTTTCTCCCACCAGTCTAGGTGTGTAATTTTCATCTCTAACTTTAGGGCTTTCCTTTGGATTTAGTACCCATGAATCTGAATGCTCTTGCCATTATTTCTTTCGCATCCTTAATTAATTGAGCATTCCAATTCCTTGTATGTGAAGTTTTCTTGGTTTCGCCTTTTTCAAAGTTACTGTCAAGCATGGAGAGTATCAGGCTATCTTTGTCCATCTTCAAGCTCTTCCATAGGTTCAACCTCTGCCTGTATAAGACTTGTCAAGTTACGCATTGGCAGTTCCTTTCGGAGTTCCTCGACAGTTTTGGCTCTTCGCGAATACAATCCAAGTATCATACGTCGAGCCGTATTCTGTATTGCTTTTGGTCGATTGTTATCTTTTACTTTCAAGACAATAGTAAATAATCCATAGGTGATTGCAGAATCGACGAAAATTCCCACTAGATATGCTTTTAGGGTGTTTTCGATACTTCTTGAGCGCAGAAATGGTCGTAGTCTTGTTAGGTGCCTTTTTGTCCTGGCTGTTTGCTTTTATTGCTCCGTCTGTTTCTCCGGTGTCTTGAATTATGGAACCAAGGTATTCGAAGTTTGAGGCACGTTGGAATGATATTCCTGGTGCTTAAAGAGGCGTTTGATCCTCCCCGTCTCCAATTTGAAACCAGAAGGTTTTGTTTGCTGCGATTTGCATTCCAAATTTGTGCATCGTTTTCGCCAGATGCTCTATTGTTCTGGCAGCTGCAACTTTATTTGGCGCAATAAGACATAGGTCATCGGCGTATTCTAGATGATTTAACTGCCATCTTTTGCCTGATTGATCAATCATCTGAACTGCACTGTCCTTGAGTGAGGAGAAGGCTTCATCCAATATGAGTTGGAAGGTTAGGTTGAAGAGAAGCGGTCCCTCATTTGAGCCTTGTCTCACACCACGTTGGTGGTCACTTTTAAGGTAGAATCTTGATGGTGATAATGAGTCGGAGGCGGTGGAATTGTCCACTCATTAGAGGCTTGGGGGCAGATTATTTCTTGGTCCTAAGCTTGACAGCTCGCACTTGAAAGTATTGAGAACAATTTAAAATATATCGCAACGACTTTAAATGCACAGTCAAAATCGCAGTTTATTGTGTTACACGAATTTAAGGAACCAAACTGTGGTTAAATGGCCCATCTCAGAGCCAAAATCAGAAGAATAAGGAAACCAAACAATTCGATGCCACATATGAAGCATGAATGTCTGAAAACCGATGACTTTGTGACTACTATTGGTTTTGCATGGTCAAGCTTTCAAAACATGTTAAACTCATTTTGTTCAGGAGACGGCCTAATACGCATCGAGGTACTCAAGGTATTGCCGTTCGTGACGAAACGGAAGCGAATGTCGATAATTATTCGCCACCCTGGCTCTGACCAAATCGTCCTTTACTGCAAAGGCGCCGACTCTGCCATTCTTCCTCTTTTGGACCCCATGAAAGGTGAGTTTCACAGAATCACATCTCCCGTGAATAACGTCTTTTTTCCTAGTGGATTGCGAAATAGGGGTCTAAGATGCAGGTAGACGTGTCATTTTGCATCAAAAACTGCTGTTTTTGCTTGGAATGCGAGGAGCGGGTAATGCGGCAAAATAATCCTGCCAATATGATGAGGATATTATTAATTGGCACTCAAGTCTCTTGCCTATGTACATGATTCTATAAATGAAATTTAATAATGCACTGGACATATCCACTGGTCTGTCCTAGTCCAAAACCTTCTCATCAGACATTTCTAAATTTAGTTCATCACACCGTTTCACTGTGGTATGCAGGTTATTTATTGTTTTTTTTTATTGGTTTATTGAAGGCGAATAAAGCTCACTAATCTATGTCATGGGTGGAATGGGATTAATCAAAGAATGTCTGCCCTCCCATCAAAGAATGTCTGCCCTATCGATCGTTCACTGCTCATCTAACATAGATGCAATACCAGTTCTTGCTGTGTTGGTAAAAGTGGCTTCAAGGTGAACCAGAAATATTCACAAAGTATTTTATTGGTTGATTCAGTAGTACAGTAAATTTTCCAATAACGAAAAAATTTCATCCCGAATGTTCATCGACTATCTCGTAATGTCATTGTGTAGGGAAGGCAGGTTGAAAATCAAATCACAAATAGCAATTACCTGACTTTACCCAACAGTATTTATCAATTTTCTTGAAATCTGTAAGTACCGCGATTAACTTCTCACAAAACTTGTAGGGTTATGAAAGCATTTACTGATTTAGGAGTGTATCAGTGCGTGTCATTGTGGTTGAATAATTTTGGGGGTAATTTAATAGTTAAATGTCTAATGTATGTTTTTGCATGTGCGCATGAGGATTTCATTCTCATTTCGTAGGTCAGTCGTTCAAAAGCAGTACCGAGGAATGTCTCCATGGCTACTCTCGTTCTGGACTGAGAACACTGGTAATGGCCAAACGGGTTAGTCTACTCTGGCACTTTAAATTGATCTTTAAATTCATCCAAAGCTTAGGCAAACTTTAGCCTTAAGGGTGGGACGAATTGGAAGAGTTAATCTTTGGGGGAGACAATTATTAACCCAGTATTGATTTTCGAAATATTTTTTACAGGTAATTTCAGAGTCGGAGTACCAGAAATGGTCAGCGCAGTGGGTCACAGCCGAGAATGACTACCAGCATGCTGAAGATTTGAAGTACAAGCTGATGGAAGACATTGAGGTCAACCTGGAACTTCTTGGTAATATCCACTCGATTTTATTGACGTGAAACTTCAAGGTTGAACATGCGAAAGTAAATTTATCTTTATATTTGAATCTACAGAATCCGATACTGCTGACGTTTGCAAAAAGATTAGTTTTGCAGTAGTTGACGACAAAGCTAATGTAATTTTTGGTATGTTGAACGCGCGTTGGAAAGCTCGATGAGGTTTCTACAATCGTTTAAAAAGTCAACTAATGATCTCGATGATCGTCGATTTAAGAAGACGTATTATTTTTGTATGGTAACAAGAAGACGATGTTGATTTTGGTGTGTTCTGTTACCTACAAGGTTTGAATTTTCGTTAATTCTTTAAAAAGTTTGTAACTGTATGATTTGGTTAGATGAAAAATGCCGAAACGTTCGTAGAAGAAATGTACAGTCGCATGATTGTGAGTTGGTAAAACTCGATAAGAGAGATCGTTTCAGAGCTTTGATTAAGCTTGATGTGAAAATGGTTTGATCACTGGAGCTCAATTTTTAATTAAAGTTGAACGATTTGATTAGCTAAGAAATGGACGGTGGGTACAGAGTGGTGGTGGTTAGTCTTTGTTGTCTATGCTTGCGTGCATGCACGCATAACACCGATAGCAAATCGTGTTAACTCTAGTAAAGTTCCATAATAACAATTAAACCGAGCGAAGTCGTAGAACGAATCACGTTCATTAAATGGTATTCGCACCTCACTGAAATATCAGCGATTTTCAAAAGTGTGCAAAGTACATATTTTGACAACTATATTCCGAAAACCTTCTGCAAATGAACAGTTTATAAATCGAAGACTATTTCAGCTAATGCTTGTGGACTGTAGATTAGAATCGAATTGACTAACTTAGACAACGATTTATTACGGTCTTATATATTTAAGGTGCTACTGGAATCGAAGATAGTCTTCAGGATGGTGTTCCGGATACAATCGCGGCTCTCAGAGAAGCTGGTTTGAAAGTTTGGATCCTAACTGGAGATAAGGAGGAGACCGCAATAAGTATTGCTTACGCAGCAAAATTAATTAGCGAAGAACAACGTGTTTTTGTTCTTTCTGCGCCAAATGCTGTATGTGCACTAGAGCAAAGATAATCTACTCAAGATTGGATTTTTTTAACTTCTTTGTTATCTTCCTCCTTCCTCTCTGTAGGAAGAAACTAAACGCCAGTTGAAGGATTTCATGATTGACCTGATGCCAAGACAGGATGAAACAGAATCCACATCAAGTTGTGTGGATTCAAGCGTCGCTCCAAGAAGCTTAGAACACTCGCCATACATCCAGAAAACCTTTTCCCACAACAATAGAGTCACTGTTGCAGAAGGCAATGACTTGCCCAATGTTCATCCTTTCCCAGCGGTATCGATAATCGATAATGAGATCCCGATAAACATACCTCAGGAGAGCGCCGCTTTGGTATTAGATTCTACATGTCTTCCTTTCGTTCTTGAGGACGAGGTTAAGGAAGTTTTCATCAAGCTGGCTCAAATATGCTCCAGCGTCATCTGTTGTCGAGTCACCCCCTCACAAAAGGTATATTTTTACTATTAGTGGAGATTTATTAGTTTGACTCTCAGGTTCAAGCATCGTATGTTAGGATCATCTTAAGAAGTGCATTCTAAATTCAAGCCTTCTTCCAAATGAAGTGTATAATTCAGAGGACTGAAACAGTAATAAACGAAAAGGGCCGATAAAATGAGAATGAAAGAATTCTGCTACTCTTAATCTCTATGGGAGAAAAGGCAAGATCTTCAATATGTCATCTGTCATTCCTTAACTTGGGTACATTGGTGCCTCTCTGACTGTGGAGTTTTCATGTGGTCACGTTGTGGGCCTGCATAAATCAATGGTGACTGCTGCTCATTTCAGTAGCTGGTTTATTCAATCATTCGAACTAATTCAGGTCAGGAATCTCAGATGGGAAGGAGAGGAAAGTTGTGGCTTCAAACATTTGTCGAAAAGACGGGCGAAAATGCAACTTCCAACAATTTGCGTGTGTATCATTTAAAATTTGCAGATGTTTAGTTGTTACATTTGTAGAGTTGAGTAGCGCTTGGGATCATGTTAGTCAGCCGGGATCGACCATTGGTATGCCGTATGGTCGGTTCGCTGCGATACTAATTTGATAGTCTGTGTGATTCATGGAATTTCGTTTTCTATAGCTCAGGTGCAGAAATACAGGCAAGCTTTATTCAACACTTTTAGGGATCTTCGTTAAGACAGAATGACCACTCGATTTCGTAGTAGTGGTTAGTATTGATTTTCCTCGTTCTCTGTGGATTTGGTAGGTCTTGAGTTGACCTTACATTTAACAACTGTGGAGATTCCTTCTTGAAAATCATTTTCTCAGCGATCGTTTTCCATGTCTATTAATTTTCCTATCTTAGCAGTATTACGCAGTTCGGTTCATGACAAATGACATCCTTTTTGTGCTAACCGTCTTGGCCAATTAGATGAGGCTGTCTAATTGTCTTCAGCTTGGGGACATTTTCGTCTATTAGCTAAGGGTTTTGTTGCATTGACTCAGACCTGTTCGATTCAATATTTTGTGTGTTAGTATTAGACTATTAAATGCTAATGCTTCAGACCGATTTTGAGTACTCTTATTTCGAGACATTTCGAGCTTAAACCTCTTTCGTTGAGGCTCTCTTTTGGGGCAAATGCCATTTTCGGCTTCTCCAACCTAAGATCACTTTTCTTATTATGTTCTGGACTGCTACAAAACATCTGGAGCCCAGTAGACGTAGCCTGATCTTTCGGAACTTGTAGACCAATTTAAAAAAGTATTTGAAGATACTTCGAGGAGATCCGACGCAATTGAGAGGGGGCTGATTTATATCGTACTATTAATATCATGACAATGATTCATACGAATAGAGAATCTTCTCTTTTCTATTTTAAGGCGGCGATAGTGGAACTAGTGAAGCACGAATTGGGGGTGCAAACTTTGGCAATAGGAGACGGTGCCAACGATGTAAATATGATCCAGTGTGCGGACGTCGGCATTGGAATCAGTGGCCAAGAGGGTATGCAAGCCTCCATGGCTTCTGACTTTTCCATTACTCAGTTCAGCTACTTAAGGCGTCTTCTGCTCGTCCATGGACATTGGTGCTACGAAAAACTCGCTCGAATGGCTCTCTACATGATCTACAAGGACGCTGTATGCTCTCCTTGGCTGTTTAACATCTATTTTATTGGCCACATTATTGAAAATTTTTATTGAAGGTATACATATTTTCGCTGTTCTGGTATCAATTCTTCAACGGTTTCTCTGGCAGTGCACATATTGATCAATTGGCACAAGTGATGTTCAATTTACTGTACACGAGCATTCCTCCATTCCTTTTGGGTACTTTGGATAACTCCCTCGATGATATGACCCTAATATCCAATCCGAAGCTCTATCGAAATGGCAGAGACTCCATGGTGAGTGTGGACTGGCTCTTATAGAACGCGGTTGCGTTGGTCCTCACATAAATAACTCAGCTTCCTAACCATTTAGGGACTCAAAACATACTTTTCACACTTAAAATCTCGTTGAAATTGTTTTAATTCGAGCACAGACTAGAGTAGGCTCTTGGCTTGCTGGCAAATAGTTTGTTCATTAAAGTAAACTCATGGATTTTCAGATTGTCATCGTTCAGGTCAGGTTAAGGAAGAGGGAAATTGAGTCACCCGGAGACGATCCTAAGACCATTCCTTTTTAATAACAATATAATTAAGCATTTTTGCAAGAGATTTTTGCTGAACACTGTTGTTCCTGTTTTGATCAACCGCCAGTTTTCATATCATGGTTGGCTCCAGTTTTTCATGCGTTACTGTCCACAACCGCTCACTGGCATGTCCTCATCGTACTGTTGGGACTTGTGCCATACTGATGTATGAAACATACTGAAGTACGAGTTGCAATAATTTATTAAACTTAGTGATTTGTTTTTATTCTCAGACCTACAGATCGTGGCAGTTTTGGTTGAACACTCTAGATGCAGTATGGCAGTCTTTGGTGGTCTTCTTCGTACCATGGATGGTGTACAACGGCTTCGATTCTGGCATGAACGAATTGGGTACGATATGCATGAATGCATTGGTCTTCACGTCTCTAGTCCACGTCGCTTTGGAGAGCAAGTATTTTGTAAGCTCCATTTCTCGAACCCATTGCCTTACCTTCCCTATCTCTGCGGTCTCGCTAAAACGATGTCGTTGTGCTCTTTTTGCAGACGTTCATTCACGCGATTGGGTATATCGGAAGTTACTTCATTCTCTACCTCTGCTTCACAATGGTCTATAACGCCTTTGGCGTAACCCACTTGGCTCCCAATCCGCCCTACTACGTCATTTTTAGCCTTATGAGAGACTCCCAATTCTGGCTATGTATGCTCATTACCAGCTCTACGGCTCTGCTTCCGAGGTCAGTTGTCGATTGAGTGTTTGGGCTATTGGGATCCGAGATATATCAGTCTCTTTTGGAGGCATTCTCCTCTGACCTACTCTTGAGCTGTACTATTCACTACTTTGCTGAATGGGGCAGATTTTCGTTTTATGGCCGGCCAAACTGAGGTGTGCACGTTAATCAAGCTCAGTCCTACTGTGAGTTTCAGCTCCAGGGCAACCACATGTGCGTTTTCGAAGGTAGAAGACATCATGCTACCGAGACTTGTGCGTCATATTGTCTGTTCTTGGCGCTCTGGGTTAGTTCGTGGTTAACGGCCGTACCTCATGCTGGCCAGCTCTATAAAAAATTGCAAAAGCATTTATGGGCCATCCGTAATTTCTTTGCACTGCCCTCTTCCCCAGCACGATGTCTTTCCAACTTATATTCTTCCAGAGCCCATTTCAACAAGAGGGCCATTCTAGTTTGTCTATACTGATGGTCCTCTGGTTGAAAATTTCGTGTTTGCGGTAAATGGCTGATATCTTGAATTATTTTAGTTCCTTTAAGTATATATCCAAGAGATGTCGATTTAGAAACCATGAAAGGTCTCTAAGCTCAATTCCTAAAGCATCTGTATAATAGACGCACGTCACCACAACCAGTCCATACTAGAAAATTTCTTTTATTTAGCGGTTTTCTTTAAATCGTCTGGACTATCAAAGTTTTGTTTGTGTATGTTTTGAAGTCTCATTTCACTTCACATGCAGATGAGTTCATATCGCGAATTTTTCTTTTAGTGGTCACTTCGACATTGTCGCTTCATTTATTCAATTTTACAAAATATCTTGCATAGTTTGTGTTCCGTCGTTTTAAAAATCCTCTGAATTGTTTCATGAAAATGAAGCAGTCCTGGGTATTCCCACCAAGAAATACTCTTCTTCGCTATTTCAGCAAGTGGTGTTAAGGAGCTTTTTACTGCGATTTCACTGAGATTTTTTTTGAACCAGGTGTCCTGGTTTCATTCAAGGACCCAAAGGAGGTCAAGTAAGATTGATTTCATCTTAATTTATTCCAGACTTCTGCTGAATGCCACACTAAACACATTTGCTCCGAGTTTGGATACTCTAGCCGCTCGATTACGACAAGAATATGGGCCCGGGCAAAAGTTGTCAATTGGCAGGTTCGTGGAGGAACATGACGCCTGGCAAAGACGTCGTCAATACGCCAATCGATGTCGGCGAAATGGCGTCTCTGCCAGTAGTGTGCTCGAGCCCAAGAACATTCGTTCTCATATCGCTGGTTGGTTCAACTCTGCCGGACGTTTTCTTCAACGCATGCCGGCCCTCCGACGACATATCGACGAACCTTCTGCTGTTCTTGTACAGAATGTTTCCTTCGTCTGGCCTCGATCATCTTCTAATCCCGAGTTAATTGCCCACACCCTTCCCCGATCGGGTCCTATTATATCCACCCAGCCTCGTGACCTTCGCAGGACCAATACCTATGGGGGCAGGGCCAAAACCGGAGAGGCAAATGTCCCTGTCATTATGTAATTTGCTTTCCTCCGCTTTGACGAGGAGTGGAGTTGTGTTTTAATTGTTTGTTTGTCTTTGTCTTTGCAAAATTTAGGTCAGGAGAATAGGTTTTAGAGAAGCAGGGAATTTCGGACAGTGGTTCAACGGAATTAGGCCCCTTATTCATTTTTCTGTCCTCATATTCATTGGGTTCTTTTGCACCTATTAGCTGATCTATCCGCTCATCATTGCGATACTCGTCTCCGAATTCAATCGCCATCTGCTTTGCGAGAATCGTGTCACTAATAGATAGATTTCTGTGCAACTATTTAAGTCTTGCCCTTCGGATTCTTTTCTTTTATTTTGGGCCTTCAATCGTCTGTTGAATTTTTACCTGTAGCTTTGAAAGTAATGTCCCTCAGACTTAGGGAACGCGTTGATAAACAAACTTTACCAAATTACCATTCATGAAATAGTCGAGAGAATGCGCCCACCGCAAGAATGTAGCCCTACAATAATGCTTTACTGTCATTGACTATTTTATTGTGTCAAAATGGGTCATTTCGTTTCTAGAATTAATTTCGGGCTGTATTGCACCAACCATACTTGAAGGATTAACGTAAGAGAGATTCAACTTGTGCAGTATTCGTTGCAGCAGGCGAATCTTAAGCACAGAATATCTTCGAACGCCAAGGAGAAAAGCGTTTCAAGATCTAAGAAAATTCTGGGCTGACTGAAACACTATTTTCTAGAATGTCGTTTATTCCTTAAGCCAGAAAAATGGCAGCCGACCGGCAATTAATTAGCTAGGTCAGGCAGGAGCATCACTACCTAGGTCAGATAGTTAGTTGAATTCTTCGGTCCTAAACTCTTCCGCACTAGTTCTCAAGTTTATTGTATGAATTTCTTTGTTTCAACGAAAACAAGTTCGAGTGAATTATTTTGTAAGACATTTTACTTTTATTATTTTTGCCGCTGTTATCATCCAAATCCTGCTCCCTCCTCCTTTTTGTGTGAATTTCACGTTAAGAGTTAATAGTATTATTCATTTATGTAGTATTATGAAAAGAAGATAGATAAATGTTTTTTTTCTTGGCAGGTGAGAACAGTGATAGCGCCGGTCCTTCCGTATATAGGTCCGTGAAGATGCCTTTGCGGACAAAGCGCATTCTTGAATATATGAATAGACTGTGGCATCATCTTCCCAAACATGAGCTCATTTTCGAATCTTTCGAGGACGGTACCAAGTATTTTATGAGTCTTTCAAGAAAATACTGGTTTTATTCTAACTGCTCCTTTCTATTTACCGCTGTCCTATACGCTACTCCCAGCTCTGTCCCCTTTATTTGTTACTCACCTTTTACCCATAACTTTTGCTCTCAAATATTTTGAGGTTTTTAATTTTACTATTTCATTTGCTTTTTGTAGATTTTTAATGTTGATGGGTCTGTACTGGCTTTGAAATGCCTATGGAAGTTTTGAACGCAGATCACAATTGTTTCTCTCATCTTTCGGTGCCATAGAGTTGGCTGGCATGACGCACACACGCGAGCCTGATCAAAGGAAAAAGGGCCCATTCAGTATGATGATAGCGCCCATTGTCGAAGACGCAGGTGTGATGATGAGGATAACAACAAAATCACCACACTACCGATTAAATTGGAGCTGTCTTGTTTTTTACTAAAAACTTATGCCGGGATGGTCTTTAAATCACTTCCTAACAGTCTCTACGCAAATGCCTTGACTTTTCGGTTTCCAGCTCATTAACAGCCCGCAGAAATGAGAACAGTCGCGATAACTGACTTTGCTGTCTTCCAGAGAAAACGAGTGATTAACTTAAGAAATGAAATGTTGAACGGGGAAACAGGGAAGAAATAAGGTGTTGGGCTCCTGAATTTTCATAACCTCGCCTTCTAACTACTCGTCTTTCGCTCCGTTAACTGAAAAAACCGATAATTACTGAAATGTCTTAGATATTTTGCAATTACCAGATTTTATATGAATCTTGCTTTTTCATAATGTGATGTTGTCTTTCAGAAGGAGGGGCCTTTACCAATCCACCGATAATTTTCTTACTTTTCTTTTTCGCTCATCCCAACTTTTATTGGGAAATGATTGAATATGCTCACACCAACAGCAGGATAAGTGTTGAAAGTCTGTCTAATGTAGCCTTGCAGTTGCCACACATCACAACAAGAGCTCATAATCCAAAGTTTTGGTTTGAGTGTGATTCCTAATTTCCTATGTGATACAATGTTCTCATTCTCTTAACTCTGTCTTTGTTAAAAAGAGGAAGATACAATATCTGCGGATTTCAGAAGCCAATGGGAGGTTAGGTCATACCCCTTCGGACAGCGTTGATCGGATTCAACGTTCAGTATTTTGGGTCAGCGCTTAGGTTTTTTGCTTTTTTTTCCCGTTTCGTAGTTGATTTGGCTGATGTGGATTGGTTATTCTTAAAGTTGTTCGCTTTTATTGACGAGCTTTTTCTTTCATCCCGTATCTGAATTTTGTGTGGAGTTAACGATAGGTTAGACAATCAATCACAGCACACTTCTCACTCAATCTATGAAAAGGCCCCGACACTTTAAATCAGCATACCTGAACCTGAGAGGGGCAGTTTTTTTCCTATAATTATATACTTCATGTTCCATATTACGGCATTTCGACAATGGTGCTTTTAACTACGAGACCTGTGGTGATGTAAATCCACTCTCAAAAAAGGGTACTTCTTCCGATTCAGGAATTCCCCGATATTATTACGAGTTGAATTCATCTGTTAGGTGTAGCGCTTGAGAAAACATTCGTTGGCTTTTCTTGTTAGCGCAGTATTTTACCAAATGAAGAAGTTAAACCCGGTCAGTGGTCAAGCCTCACCCGGTTCATCACTCCACATCTTTTCGCGGACTTGCTACTTATATGATTACCGTATTCTATTTAAACAACATCAATCTCAAGTTTATCACTTTCCTACTTTCCCAGTATTGATCCAACCAGTGGATCTATGTGTGCTCTTCTAAGATTAGTGGTCAACTATTTTTATCGATTTTTACTCAAAACAGTTCTCAAAACCAACGAAAAGTATGTAGAGAAACACGAAAAGTACGTTAAGACTAGGAACATATTTTGGACGGAGACCGGACATTAGAACATTTAACCTCTTTCAATGCTCCTCCTTATAAAGCATCTCTTGGGGCTTCTACTGAAGGTCAATCTTCAAATAAAGCTAGTTCGATGTCCTCTTCGGCTACTACATGAGTGCAGAGTGCTATCCAGCTCCTGGATATAATGCCCCATCACCTTCAGCTTCCCTTCTTCAGCCAGCTGGGAAGCATGCACACCTCTGAGCGGTGAGGAGCCTTTCAGTATGACCCGTAAGCCTTGAAAATACAAATGCGTTCGATATTTAAAATGCAGACGTGGTAGTGCGTATGGGAATTGTAATGATTTTTTCAGGGACTGAGCATTAATCTATTAGTTTCATAATAAGATTTGAAGGGCATTGCGACCACCCTCTAACCATTATAACTCACAAGTGGCTTAGGTTTTCAATCTCCAGCCTGATTTCCCGTTATGTTCCAGTCGTAAAAAAATCAATCCAGAAATTCAGACGCCCAGGGGAGGACACGCCTTTCATTTATTTATTAGTCAATCACATTTCCTCTAATGTGGAGTAGATCAGTGGTTAAGAACGCTTTCTTATTTTCTAGATTAGCACCCTAATAGGTAACAGCATAATAAAAAATACGTTTAAAGAATGTGGTCGACAGTTTTTGTTTTAAAACAAAGGTGAAACCATCGTCTCAAACATTCGTGACAAGACGAAGTTTTGATTACCAATGATTATTTCCACCAAATCACAATCGTCAGATTGGTAGAGACTCAAGTACGGTATACTCTTCGAAGAAAACCTTACCTAATCGGATATCCCCCATTCTGCGGCATTCCTATTCATCCTCGCCAAGTTAGCACTTCATAAATAGTAATTTAGGATGGACTTACACAATTAAGACCACGCGTGATCTGTCAGTTCAATCACTCTCAAATATTGCGAATGTTGCTTGAAGATACTGATATTTTTCCCTAAAACAAATGAGATGTTATGATCCTCCACCGAGTACAATTCCGCCGCAGTCTTTCTTTTACATTATTCTTACTGTTTTAACTTGAAGCTGTATATTAAGACCCAAGGGAAATTTTCAAATATAACCTTCCAGATAAGATTTAAATGACCTAAAGTTCGTTCTTGACCTAATCGAGGTTAGAATGTGAAGAAGGAGCATCAAGTTTCGTCGAGGTGGGATTTAAAGAAAGAGTAGGTATCCGAGGAGTAAGAATGATGAGGGCACAACGGATCAGGTATACAGAAATGAGACTGATTTACTTCTGATCGACACCCTTGTATTTATTGGAAATAATCACACTGGTGCTTTAAAAAAACAGGTTATGATTTAGTCAGAGAATAGCGATCGAACCTCTCCAACCAATTTCAAATTAAATTTAAGTCAGGGATAATTATAAGGTTTCTATTGATTGGCTATCCTCAATGAGTCGCAACTGATTGCATGAAAGTTGTATAACCATATGCTCAAAAATAAATAGGGGATTTATCTACTTGGGATATCGTGTCGGTCTATGCTCTTGATAGAGGTTCAAAAGATTGGAAATTCTGGACTTCTACCTAAAATGAGGCAAAGGCAAAGGTAGAAATTGTAAATGTGTGGACAATGCCGAAAATGGCTTAAAATCAAACCGAATCTCACCTGGATGGATATAGATTTATTAAAAAAATGAATTTAAATGCTAATATTCTTGAATCCTCACCTTAGTGACTCTCCAAAAATGTATGTAGATCAGGCTAATGCTTTTTATGAAAAGGATTTTCTTTATGAAATTGGAAGTTTTCTACAATTTGAAACAGGAATTTGCAGTAGCTCAGATAATTAATACAGATTGTGTGAAAATATTCTCTGGTGAAGGCAAATCTATTTGAGATGAAACGTTAAATAGTTACGTTTTTATGAGCGCTTAGCCTGTTTACGGCAGTGGGAGTGTGAACCCGAAGCAGGAGCATTTACTAATCTGTAAATTGAATTTGTTCGAAGAATAGAAAGCGAAGATTACGAGGACGGCCACTATCTTTGAGATTTTTGCTAGGGGAGCCGCTGAAGATACAATATCGACCACCGCAAAATCTCTACTCATCAAACTCACATTACAGTGACCTTGGCAAAAATTAATTTTGCTCCCATCGGTTCCCAGTACACCTAGTCAGTTCAGTTTTTTGTATACGGTGGGTGATTGAAGAGAAAGATTTAACTTGCTAACCACCCCCTATGTGTTCCTCATTTCATTTTGGCTTTCACTTGTCTTGCGCTAATTGTCTTTCGAGTGAAAGGTGTTCCAGAACATTTTTTATAGTTAAATAATCAAGATCCGTTAGCACGAATAATAAGAGAAACCAGAGTGCCCAAATGCTTAGGTAGTATTTATTTAAATACTACCCTCTTTTCATCGTATTTAAGTTGAAAGATGATACCCTGCTCAAGACCATAAATAGTTTAAGAAATCATTTGAGAATTTATAAGTTGTTAAACCATTTCAAGTCAAATGGCAAAAAAGGTTTTTTTTGCGCCTCCAGTTGAAAAATTAATTATTCTTTATAGTTACACATATTTGGCTTGACGGGCTAAATCTCACGTTTACTTTTAATCCGAGTGTCTAGGCGGAATTACTGCGATGGATAAGTCGGGTCTTACGTATTACGCGAACGCATCTGACACAAAGACTGAGAGCCGATATGTTAGGTTCAAAGAGCTTATGTTTGAAAATCCAATGGTACCAATTGGTAAGAAATTTTCACCACTTTAATCGTGTTTCCTAGGTGTTCTCTTCACTGGCATTGTTCTTTTTAATGGTGCACGTAAAATGCGCTCCGCAGACTTTATTTCTATGCAAAAAATGATGCGCTGGCGAATATACGGACAGGGAGCATCGTTGGCTCTTCTTGCTTACTTATCATTCAAAGTCCATCAAAATTACAAGCAGGCCCTATTGAATGAATCCGCAGATAAATAGTTATTCAGTTTTTCCTAGATGCGCCAAGACTTTGTCATCCAAATATTTGACTACTTCTTTTAATATATCTTTGAATTTAATCTGATATCCATGGGCAGATTTTTTTCCAGTTTTCGTTGCCTGTCCTTTTGTTCATGATGTCATCCAGTGCTTGCCCTCTTTGTAATAAAGTGGGATATTTGGCCGGATTTTGACCGATAACCGATCTTCAAGTGAATATCTTTTTAAGTAAGTTCTCTATTATGTTTATGCTTCGGTGGGTGGAAGAAAGCAATTGATTGTGAAAATCCTGGTACTTGGAAATGAATGACACCAGATAATGGTTAAAATGTAGAGGATGTCAGAAATGTAAGTGATGTCAACTACGTCGTTGGTGATCTTGGGTATATACCGAGCGGTAACAATCCTGTCTGTGTTGAAGTGCTGAGGGTCGCCGTGATCATCCTGCGACTGATGAATATAAAGCCTTATTTTGTAAAAGCATTTCAATGGTAAGATCGCTACAAAATTTGTTTATCTTGCCGATTGGGAGTTTAAAGCAGTGCATCGAACCGTATGAAGGAAGACGTTTGGTTCACCCGTCATGGTTTTGATGTTTGAGGCTTTAATACCATTGCAAGGCCGCCAAAATTTGGTTTAATTGCACGAAAACCGGCATATTTCGGTCGACGTATAAACCTTCGAAAACTTGTTACTTAAATGGGCCCATAAGTAACTGAGCCCCTAATGACCTACGCAAGGTCTTTTCATTCGTTGCGATTCACATCAAGTAGTTCCGTTGTAGTGTCAGAATAATGTAGATTCGGACATAGAGACTTTGCGTTACTTAAAATTTGATTGGTTTAAACTCGCTTATGATCCACTGGATCTTTTAAGACCTTTATTGATCACTTGTGTATTCCCCTTTAAGTACCGTTCCCACTGCTCAAAGTTATTCCAACCTGAGACATTTTTGTAAGTGAATGCATCCTTTTTTATAGAAAATCCGACCGATTTTTCTCGTATCCTTTAGGTTTTTATTGAGCGTCAAATAGTGCGTTGTGATGGAATTGTGGCATGAACTTTTACTGCTGAGAGCTAAAGCCACTGGTGTGACGCTCCTAAATTCGTAGGTGTTATGCTTTGAAGGGGAGAGGAGGGGCATATAGATTTGTAATTGAATTCTTATCTCTAAAAACGTCAGCAAAGTAGCTTTGAAAGGGGAAATAGTAGATTAATCCTAACGGGACCATTACTGGTCATTCTAATCATTCACTCACAGCTTTGACTTTCCGGCCGCACAGTGATGTGATTTGCCTTAAAATTGAAACTTATGCTTTTTATGCGCAATTGTTATCGTTGGGCGTTCTGTCATGTGGAGGTATTGTCATATTCTTGAAGCAATATCTAGTTGGATTTTGGATAATAGTATGTTTAACTATTCTTACGCAGATTCTCCTTTTATAAGTCAATTGGCAGCATATGCTTGTGCAGAAGTCGATTTTGGAGTGAAAGGCTTCGAAGTTAGGCTGTTAGCCGAGGTTTTGATTAAATGAGTATTTTTAAATTTTTTTGGCGATGTTTTCCGCACGGCTGCACGAGATAGAAGTCGCAGGTATGTTAGAAAAGTGATATCCAGCAATATCACTGAAAAAGTGTCCATTTTGTGCCTTTCAAGACCAAATGAATCGTATTGGCTTTCAAAGTTGTGGAAACTCTCAGAATCGCGGCCATTTTGACGGCTTTCAAGAAAGAGAACGCTAAGCTATTAAAAAGGGTCATTACGTTAGTAATACGTTTTGGGATCACAGAAGCCGCCGAGGTTATCTTTTCTCTGATAATCTGGATGATCTTCAGATCGGAGCAGAATGGTAAGATTTGGGATGGTCTGTTGGAAAACGATATGTGATGCGAGCTCCACAATTGCAGAAGTTATCAAATTCAGGTTTTTCTTAATGACCTCCAGGATCGTAAAAGTCATGACAGGGTCGTCAAAATCAAAGCATTCGTCGTGAATATCAAGGAAGTGATGATCTCCAGGAGCCCAATACTCTCGGCAAATTGCAGGAGCGGTGATCTAGTTAGAATGGTTTGCAAAGGCCGAAACGTCTCAAAAATTTTCAAGTTTGCTAAGTACTTGAAGGAATTTCATTTCACAGCCATTTTTGTTTGAGTGAGCGTCAATGCTTTGATTGGTCAACATTGCCAGACGTGGCATTCGAGTTCGCCTATTAACGCGGTCGTCATTGGCGTAGTTGCTGATAGTGGTTTTCTATTTAGCTATGAATGTACGAAAGCGAAAAAAGTTAAAGAAGGGGGATGTAAATGATGACGCGATACAGCCGTCCACTTTTGAGCTGGAGGTCTGCAAGTATATGTACAGGAATTTGGCTACGAAAGAGGGTCGTCTAGCTGGATGTCATGTCAGCTATTTTACGGCCAGTGATGCCGTAGATTTCTTACTGAAATCTAAATGGACCAGTCCTGCCCAAAAAGGGAAGAATCTAGGGTCTATGTGCTTTTCTAACCCCGAAATTGCGGTACAATTTATGGAAAAATTAATCGAAAAGCGACTAATTGGCAGGTAAAGCCATCTCTACTATTAGCGTATTTGTATAAAGGGCAACGAAGGTTAAACGGCGAGCAGCAGTAAAACGGGAAGGCGACGACAGGAGTTCCAAAGCTCGTAAGGTTAGCGACTCTAGGGAAATTGCAAAAAAGGTGATGTCTTCGCTTGTTCATTTTTATTCGTTTAAATTCGTTTCTTATCTCAATGTATTTTACTTTTCCATCAAAAGAATCTGGAAGGTGAAACTCCATCGTCACCCGATAACCCGCCAGAAGCGACTGCAGCTGCTAAGATCGTTACCAAATCATCTTCTAATGAAGGTTCTTTTATGTCAGTTTTTTCATCCTATCAAATGTCAAAGCGCAAGAAACCTGTTCGCTTAGAGTATGCGTCTGATCAGGTATTTATTATGGACGACAAGCCAAATGAAAACGGTGTCGAAGACGTTTACGTGTGGATTTACGAAGCGCCTCCTAGCCTCACAACGTGGCTTCTAGGTTTCGCTCTGATTGCTTTTATTATCGCCTGCTGTGCCTATCCCATGTGGCCCTCTCAAGCCCGTCAGGGCGCCTACTATCTGACAATCCTAGCGCTATCCTTGCTTGGTTTCCTCCTTTTTATTGCCTTTGTACGTCTCCTTTTTTACACTTTCATTCTCTTCCTCTCATTGGGTCGATTTCGTCTTTGGATCTTCCCGAATCTTTTCGCTGACTGTGGATTTCTAGACTCTTTCCGACCTGTCTATTCTCTAGAAATGGCACCCTTTTCAACTCCGTTGACAAACGCTCGCTCAGGAGCTTCCATTTGAAGTAATTACCACAGACCTCTTCTCCACGTCTGCTAACTTTTTTCTTTGTATATTACTTTGGAATGTTTATTTCGCTCCGTTAACAATATCCAATTTTTGTGATGATATCTTTTCTTGCCATGGTATTTTTTGTCAGCTCTAGGACGATATACTTTTTTGTGCGGCTATTATCTATTGTCAATCTTATTTTCACCTCACACCTTTAATACAAATAACCTCATTTGTTTAACGAGTGAGGTTTATGTAAATATTTGAGGTTAGGTATCAAAAAACACATGGGGGTTAAATTGATACGACTGGTCTAGAGCACCACCGACTTTGAATGAGTTAACTTGCGATTTAGATACCAGCAGAGGCGGATTTGGGAGGGGAACATTATTGCGCTTAGATCAGGATGAGGTCGCTTTTTTAGTTTATATCTAAGTGCATTTGATGTAAAAGGGAGGTCAGTCTCATTCCCGTCATCAGTTGACGTGAACAAAACCAAGACTGGGGGCTGAAAAACTGAATTACTCGAGTGTCATGAGTCAAACGGTTCAACTCTAGGTCTCCTGGATTTATTGAAATAAGTGAGTCGCCAGTAAATTGAGATTTCATCTGCTTGATTTCGTTAGCGGCAATAGGCAGGGTACATAACTAATTCTGCGTAAGCTAGAGAAAGGGTAAAAGACGCGCCCCAATTATATTCCAGGGTTCATTTCTGGATGCACTCTGGATGGAACTCTACCGGTTTCGCCTTGGCATTCATGAGGGTATGTCCGCAGTAAGAACCCTCCTTAATGATGGTATTGAAAAGCGAAGGCATTTATTCTACTTTGGATCCAGTATGAATAGCACTGCAGCATCTGGTAGGCTCAAATTTCTCCTTAGATCTCTTTCTAACTCCAGTAGGTAGGATTTGTGACCTAGAAAACAACTCAGTACAACGTGGAGTGCGAAGAGGTTCAATAGGTGGGGGACTGTTATTCAACTTGGCCCTCCAGCGGATACTTGAAGAGGTTTACTCTAAAGTGGATCGCCTAAAATTAAAGCTAATGCAGGTCGCACTTTTAAATATCCTGAGGCCTTAGGTCGAGACATAATGCAAGCTTCGACAATAAGCTTTTCACCTCTAGGTGACCGTGGACGCGCCACCTAATTCGCTCTCGGGTCATTATATTCCAAGAACTAAGAGGAAAGCGAAGCCATCAAAGAGAAGGCCCAGAGGTCTTTGGTAGGGCCAGTTAATCCTGATTGGAAGGATCGAGGAAGCATAACATTCTCAGCCGTTAAAACTGATCCCGAATGAATACGCAACAAGGCAGTGAAATATTCAAAGACTAACGGACTATAAAATTCCCAGAGAACAATGAAACGCCGCAGCCTTTTGGTCATTTTGCACCGGGTGTAGTGAACTCCACTGAATGCAGCCATTGGGAATCTGGGTATTTTAGGTATTGTGTATTTCAAACTCTGAAATTTCGACAGCTCTGCCCAACAGCCATAGGTGCATGCTTGTCCTAAGAGTCGTACTGTCTTATAAAGTAGAGGCTAAATAGCTGTCTCGACGGCGCCCGTACGTAGTGGCTATACGTTGCTATCTGCGCCAATGCGTCTGCATCCTCGCTGTCATGGTGTCACTTTTTTCGTATCTTGTCAACGCACGAGCCTACTGCCTAAGATTATTCTGGTTAGAAGGTTTCTATTGCCATACCAACCTCAAGCTTGATAGAAATACCGGAATGAGAGGTAACGAGCTGAATTGGAAGGAAAGAAGGAATGGATGAAATAACGAGATGTGTCTGCACAAGAGCAAACTTTTTCAAATAAGATCGTCCTATTGTTACTCGTTGCTCGTTTTAACTAAAGGCACAGAGAACATTTAAATACAAATACACCTAATGTAAATCAGGAAGAACAGGGCAGTCAGGCTTAACTTGCACTCGCAGTCCATCAGATTGTCTAATTTTTAAAATCGGCTGCATAAAGTTCTCCCTTAACTAAGTCTCAAGTTATCGTTTAACTCCCCGTCTACCGTTAGCTGGAAGGGATCACCCAGTTATTGGTTATCATCATTTGGCACCTTGACAGCGGATTCTTCGTCTTCTTGCAGTGAAGGAAGAGATTCCGTTGTAACGATTCTCTAGATAGCCGTTTCATTAGGCTTCGTTTGTACTTTTTCCATGCATAAGTCATGAATCATGTAATTGCTAGTCAACAAAGCCCGTTTGTTGGCAGGTTCATCATATGCTGATCATTCCTCCATACGCATTCATTAGCTATCGTTGACACTGAGCCTTCATCTCGCATATATCTTTAAAGCTGAATTGGTAAAAAAACATGAACTGGTAGGCTAAAATTCCCGTTTCTAATATATGATCGAAACAGAGGGTTAGTATTCTCCTCTCTACTTGTGTCGCAAGGTTCATCATGCGAACCCATCCTGCGTGCACTTTGAAGTTCATTCCTCTTCCGCTCCAAATGCTTAACATCAGCTGTCTACCATTTAGTTTCTCGTGGACACTTTGTGGCAAATGTTAATAGATAAGCCACGCAGAAGGTCCCGACTAATTTTACTCTAACCTTTGCCAAGTGTATGTAAAAGTGTACTTTTGGTCTTAATCTCAACAAGTCCTTCCAGCATCACAATTCGCGGATATTTAGCATTATCGCTTTGAGAGCAAGAGCCTTCCTCTTCATGAGTCATATGTAGAACAAACACAGACGTAGATATTAACACAAGATGGCTATAAGCTTGCGTTAGATACATGTTCAATTGATAGCTTCAACTCAGAAGAGCTGTCTTTTCGCAAGTGAAAATTTTTTGCTACAAAAGAGAGACGAATATCGACAAGCAGAGCTTATACACGTTTTAACTTTTATTTACTTCTAATGACTGTAAGTGTTGGGCAAGACAAAATAGCAATTCAGCTTTGTTTGAGGTTCTTCATTACAATTCTTTCACGAACGGATCCGATGGCTGTCCTGGATACCATTTCCCAAACTGATCTTGGGTTTCCTAAACAAAAGGAACATTTCTTACACAAAATCAAATAAATTATACATAAAAGGGACAATCATATGCTGTAATGAACCTGTTGCGATATTATAACTCCTATGAAGCTATGAAGCCAGTTGGTCGTAATACAGTATTAATGTTTATGTTGGAAGTCTGGTGAG
The DNA here is from genome assembly GCA_019097775.1 of Moniezia expansa. Lineage (NCBI taxonomy): Eukaryota > Metazoa > Platyhelminthes > Cestoda > Cyclophyllidea > Anoplocephalidae > Moniezia > Moniezia expansa. The sequence continues at coordinate 1,509,722 of JADFDV010000093.1, forward strand.
GTACCAGCAAATCTCGACCATTCTATGTATGTATGTATGTATGTATGTATGTATGTATGTAGGCGCAAAACTTAATTAATGCTATTGTGAGATTTCTCCAGCGTTGTGAGCACTAAAATTTTCGATTGGTTGAGTTGGCTCGGTATCAAGACGGACTGACTGGACTCCGAATCAGCAGAAGCCGGAATATGCATGCTATGTCCCAATGGTACCAGGGAGAGAGAAAATGTGCTTAGCTTCTCACAGGGACAAATCTCAATCGATCGACGGATTGTTCATTAAATGCCTGAAGATTTGCAACTTTACTGCTATCTCGACAAGGAGAGTCATTCACATATGCTTCTAAGCAGCAAAAACTGGGACCTACCGAGGTCCAGCTATAACTGCAATTGTGTGGCTTTTGAATTTGGTCTTGACAGAGCTGCGTGTTTGTCAGCTCATTGGAAGCCGGTGCTGGAATCAGACTGGTCTTCCATGCTTCAAACTCAGAGAGCAATTTCTTCTTTGCTTCTTCGATACACCTGTCTCGTTCACGTTGTTTTTTAAGCAAATTGCAATCAGATTCCACCTCGGCTTCCTTCAGTCTTCGCAACTCGTCCTGATGAACATCAATTTGACTCTAAAATTAGGCGTCGGTTTAAAACACAGATGTGTCGTGCCAGGTCGTTTTAAATGACAGTTTTGTGCGTTTTGCTGAAGACACTGCAACAATTAAGCGCAAACGCAATTGGTGTTTTCGAAAAAAAATTAAACGAATTTGGACCATGAATTAATTGGCAAAGTATGAAGAGAATTGGTCAACATACTCGGAGACTTTTCCCCATTTCAAGACCAGTAATACGTCTAAATTCGTCATTTTCCCGTCTTTTTAACTCTTGGCTTTCACAAGCCTCCATGTAACGACAATCCAATTCCTTTTCGTACTTCTTCTTCTCATGAATGGCAGCTTCTTTGAGACCCACAATGTAATCAAGTTCGTTTCGATACTGCGCCTGTTTCGTTTTTGTTTTCAAGGATCTAAGTCTCCCATCATCGTCAACTTCAGTCGATTCCAACACAGATCGTGCGATTTCGACTTCTGTCGAAGCTCTAGCTGCTTGTTTGGAGATACTCTCCTCTTCAGCCTGCCGAAATTCCACCAATTTTGCTGCCACAAATTCCTAAGTCAAAGAAATCGGCTTAAGAGTCGTAGTGCTAAGACGTCACCTTAGAAGAAAATGTGATGTGCGACAGTTTTCAGTGTATGGTGTTTGCTTCCACAAGACAATATTGTAAAATAAATAAATGCGCAACTAAATTTCTCAATTCGTCCACTGTTAGTCAAGCCAAACTTTCGGAGGGTTCATATCGGGCCGTGACTGATGGCCCCCTACCTATACCTCATCATCGTCAATACACAAGCTGAAGGAATTGGGTTTAGAAAAGTAGGGTATCACAATATTTTTCTTTCCACATTTTGTTAACAATATTTTTCTTTATGTTTGCATGAGTACCAAAGATTGCGCTTGCCTGATTTCTTCGTCGTGCGTCCACAATCTTCGTCCAAAAATATCGGTTCGCGTCGGTAGCAGCATTCATGGTTTCCATTTCCCTCTGTTTCACCTCCTCGAAATCGCGCTCCACGCGTTTTCGCTCTTGACGCTCCCTCTCCTGCCTGGCGAGAATCTCCAGCTGAGTTTTTTTCAGTTCCTCTTTCCTTCGATGAGCTGCTTCTCTTTCCCTTACGCGAATACCAGTTCGATGAATTAACAAGAAAACGAAATTGGGTGCAAAATGCCTTGCGTGCTTAATCATTTATTTTCTCTATTGGTGTCTCATCGGTTAAATCTCCATTAAAATCAAAGTAGATATAGACTTTGAAATTTCGTAAGTTGTTTTTAGGGGTTTTAAAATATTTGCAAATGATTAATTTTACCTTCTTATCTCTGCTAACTCTTTTGCTATAATTTCTTCGCATCGTTTTTTGTCTGCTTTAAAATCTAAGCACTCGGTTGGGGGCTGAGAGGCAATCTAAAAAGTAGAAGGAAAAAATGAGACGAGTTGCATCTACCCGTGGGTCTATCGGTCCTGAGTGAATCCTTGATCAGGCTGCATGAACTATTTAATCATGTCTTTCGAGGATTCTGGATGCCTTGTGTTCGTCATGTTCTCCTCGGACTCCCAACAAAACCTTTTATGATGCCCATTTCATCTCTTGCGATAAACCCGAGACGGCACTGGAACTTAGTGTAACAAAGTTGTATATCTTTTACAAGTTTAGTACAAGTCGAAGGTATTTTTGACTTATACCTGTTTGCATTCATTAATTTATTCCTTCAATTGAAGCAAATATGAACTTGCTTATCTGATTTCGGAAGAGTGACTGGGGGAATGAACCATATTTTTCAAAGCCTACTTCTCCAAGTTATCAACTAAGTGAGTTATAATACTTGCATGCCTTCTCAGGATCAGGTATAGTGTAAACCAATACCACGTTCGGATTCCAGAATATAGAAACTCCCGTCGAACTAATATGGAAATCCATTTGTCAATTAGACTTCAAGCCATGAGTGAAAAATTAGGTTCAGCTGTTTACAATGTACCAGTAGTTCTAAAATATGCCATCCTTCTGTTCAAAATCTTCCATAATACTTGGATTAGCTCTACGGAGGTCAATAATTTTGACAAAATGCGTTGTGATCCAATCGTTTTGTTTTATTTCACCTGTTCTGCAAGACCCTCGCGAAGAGCCTTCCTTTTATTGAATTCTGCTAGGCGGTCATTAATTTCCATTTCATGTTCTTTGGCTGCCCACTCCTCCAGCCAACACTTTTCCTCCGCCTTTTTCTCCATCTTCAAAAATAAGCATATTCATACTAAGATAGAGGCAAACTTTAAATTAGAGCTTATCAAAGTACTGACTTTCAGTTGTTACAGTTGAAGTAACCCAGAAAATAAAATCATTTCCAAAAACCTACTACTCATTAGTTATCTCGATGAAGATTCTAGTTAGTGATTTCTCCATTAACGTCGGAGTTATTGAAACATTACTGGCATAAAAGATCCACAGATCCCCCAATTACCTTCAAGCGCATTGATGCCGCAGGACTTAAAGATGCAATGACTTGTGCTGAGACAGAGGTTATACTTCTTCTTATATTCGTAGCAAATAAAGGGTAAGAAAGAAGTAAAGAACTCTTTGGTAAAAAAGTACATGTCGATGCCAGATCATGGTGAGACACTTTGCCAGCGAAACAATTAACAGCAAGAAGAGGTGCTAGGAACCACGCACTGTATAGCTGGGGAGGCCGCTGGAAGTGCGGATCAGAATAGGACGTGAAGAGACAATCCGAAGGAGACTCTTGTACTCTAACATCATATTACCACTGAGCTGGCCTATTATGACTAAGCAGGTACTTGACTAGCAAGTTTGCGCTAGAACATCTGCGTTACCTGATTGGAGTAAACTTGAAATCAGCATGACATCTTGCATTGGTCACGCCCTGTCAACAGATTTCCGTTTGGGATGATAGAGCACTTCGGTTCTTTCTCGGATTTAGTGAGGAGAACGAAACAGATTACCTCTTAGTTACTGCATTCCACGAATAAGAATTGTACAATTTTGCACCTTTCATGGACATTTTAAAGAATGGTCAAAACCATTCTGATCTTTACCTGCATCTACTGTTTATTAACTTTATCAAAGTGGTACGCAATGCTTACTTTACTGCTGGATTAAATGCAAAAATCTTTTTGAATGTGACAACAATAAATATTAATTCAAAAATACCTCCCGCTTCTTACGAAGCTGTTCATTTTGAGTGATCTGAGATCGTTGCAGGATCCCGGTGGCTTCTGTACGAATTCGTCTGTAAAAGTCGCACATCTCTGCCCTAAAAGAAAGGAATAGGGATAAATATATCGCAGGCGATTTTAGACGCATTGAAAGTTTGGACTCACTCATCGACCATAGCTCCGAGTGTCAAGTTAGCGTTTACACTGCCTAAAGGCTCTTTGTCCATGTAATTTTGCAGTTTGTCATCGATGATCTCGTTGTTCTGGTGGGCTGCTAACTCATTCTTCCAAATAAAGCAATTTTATATTGTAAACCAGTTACTGTGCCTCATTAATGACTTAAACAAGCTAAACACTGGTGTGAAAACCACAAAAATATTTAGCTTCGTAGTTAATCCTCTGCGATTACGCAAAACAGCCAGTGAACCCCTTGAACAAAGCCTAGATCATGGTTTCGTTGTGAAGTGAACGAGATAATGTCCCTTTAACCGACGGTCGATTTGATATGGACACATCCATCTCGGTGATAAAAAGTCAAGTCACTCATGCGTTAATATCTGCATTACCACACGTCCGGACTTGTGGACCCTAACGAGTGGGCAAGTTGCTGGAAATTATTTGGTGGAGTAGGTTAGCATGACATGCACAAACTGGCCCTACCACAGCAAGGAGTCTATTGCAAGGCAGATTCCAAATGGTAACTATTTGAAGCGTGTCCAACCTTCAGTCTTTCCATAAAGCCTGTTGCATTTATAAATCTCGGTGATTTTGTAATAGAATCAGTGCGGTGTTGGGACCATCTCTAAATAGTGGTTCGCTCTTCCTCGCCCAGAATTAATTTGTAAGGGGAATTTCAAGTTGATGGATGTCAGAAATTATTAGGAAGACAAAGCCTCGAAGGGGTCAAGAATGAAGTTGCCTGAACGTGTTCAGTCGCCCGGTGTTGGCTTCTTTTCACTACTCTTCACTTTGCGTGTGCCTTCGCAATGACCATAGTAGGCTGGCATTTGAGATGGACAAAGACATCAGGTAAAGTCAATCTATACTTTTTATCTCAGGAGGCCATATTTGCCCATTTATTTATGAAGAAGAATGAGGGTCAAGAACGGCTTTAGGTTTTGACGAAATAATAAGCGTAGCTTCTTTAAACTGAGTATTCATGTGCTAAGTGACTCAGATTGAATCCAAGCCAATGGAAGAGGAGAGCGGTAGCAAAGTCATAGCTCACGGAGACGCGTATTACTGCTCTTTTTCTATTTACTCCCCACCTAGCTCCTCTTGGATCTTGTGCATTCAAGTACATACTTCCCCTTGTGAAAGTTTGGAAGTACAAAGGAAAAAGCGAGAACATCAGACAGTTTTGACCATATCAGATGGCTTCAAGCTGAGGCCAAAGCGGACGACTGTCTGGCGTCCCACAAATGGCCTGCTTCAGCACAAGCCAAAAGGCCAACAAATGAACATTAAGATGAGTCAAGGTTCCAGCAAGGACACGACAGTAGGGCAGGGGTCCTCTTGCAAATAGCGTCATGGAGAGCTGACTGACGTTTCGTAGAATCGAAGGGGACAACTACTGGAAAGAGCAAAAGCGAGGAAACAAATATAAACCACTTTCACATTCTATTCTTCCGTACTTCAATGCACCGTCACCATTTCCACCAAAATAATTTTGAATTCCTCGGGTTAGGCCTAAATACTCGACCGACCGCTATTTTAAGCCTAAACATTTATTTTTTCTGATAGGCTTTGAGGCGAATAGTATCTCGACCTTGGTGATTTTGCACTATCGAGCTAGGGCGGTTACTGCAGGTGCTGTGGTGCGGATAGCCATACGCAATGTCCAGTCGAACACCGAAACAAGTTCAATGCAGTTCAATTGGCAATGCAACTGTCTTCGAAGTTAAAAATAGTCACCAACACCAAACATATGCAAGCTCTTTTGTGGTCAGATGGAGGAATTCGGAGGCACAATTGGGAAATTATCAGAATGGTTCAGCGTGAGCAGCCACTCAGTCAGAGTAGCCAATATATGTCAATGAATCAACCGAAATCCCAATCAGCTCAACTTCATTTTATTTCAGCAGCTAATCACAAACCTGAAGCAGACCTTTCCGAAACTAGCGCAAAACCAGCACCTTTCATATTTTTCACTCCATCACTAAGACAGGTGGAGTAAACTGGTGATGCAGGGTATCATGAAGAATATCTCCGTTAATAAGTTCCTATTATTTACTTAGACTTCACTACTTATTGCCGTCTAAAAATCCAAGCGTAACATCTAGCTTCGGTAGATTGCCTTTCAGTCCTCCGTCTCATAGAATAGTCAGAATCAACTGCTGAATGCTTTTACTCCTCGTGATCGCTTTTGCAAAATGGAGAGAGTCCTGCCTGTTCTCCTACTTTAAAAATGCCAATATCTACTAAATGGTTAAATTTTCGCTTAACTTCAGCTGAAATCTGTATAGCACTCCCTTTTACACTTTTGACGGAGGTAAGATGAAGTATTTCTTTCTTTCTTTGATAAAGAATAGGATTCAAGAATGTAGATTGTGGAATGAATGGACAATTATTTAGTTAATATCAATTACCTGTTTAATATCATCCATTACTCTGCATTCATTATCCCGCTCATTAAGCACTCGCCTCAAAAAATGTAACTTTGACGTAAGTGTAGTTCTAGCAGCGATGTGGATATCATTTTCCAACTGACTGAGTTCCTTAGCTCGACGCGTTCGAGTTACTTCAAGTCTTTTGCTCTTCCCGTGAAGATCTGTGTGGATAGTCTAGAAGATCTTGTCATCAGTATTTATGAAATTAAACCCGATATCTCATAATTTGTCCTCTCAGATCATGGGTTCTGAGCGCCATTGCTGTGAATTTTTAAAGATTTCATTACGGTTGTAGGTACATAGTGTGATTTTAAAATTTACAAATCGATGGTAAACTCGTGCCTAAGTTAGTTGCACGTACGCCTTAAATATTAAATTGAACCGACATGTTTTCTATATATTTGGAGAATTATTATTCATATTTCGTTTTACTCATTGTTCCAAGCTGGTGAAAAGGAGGTATATCTCAGGATCGAGGGTCATGGGATATATCCCTCGCAAAATATGGCTAGCATCAGTCAATTCTGAAGGTCTACGCTCCCGAAGGAAATTTCTGCGACAGTCAGAGCAATGAACGCACCTTTACAAAACGATTGTCGGGAAAATGATTTTCAAGAAATAAAGCTTCCTCAGCCAATCCCCTCGGTATAATCCTAATAGAGCTGGCAAGGTATTGGAAACTCGTGATGTAGAATTCTGATTCTAACCATGAGGATACCCGGCTCAAAAGAAAAGAACCCCCGTGGAAAATGGATATAGAGGGACCGTTTATCATCTTCGAATCATTTTCAGCCCAGAGTTAAAAAAGTTGATCAGATCTCAAGAATGTAGTAGCAGCCACCGTGTATTGATCATCAGCTAAAGCGATTACTAAGATCAAAGAATAGTCTATAGGGATACTTACAAAGTGGACTACAAAAGGAAAAGATTCATAGATGAGGTGAGTTACTGGGTGTTCCAGCTGCTTGTAAGTAGTTCAGCGTAAGCCAAATTTCGTTAACGTGCACGCCCTCTTTGGATTCTGTTCGAGCACAGATAGCCACCAAGTTAGAAGATTAGTGCCACTGACTTCTTTCTCTATCTCAATGATAAAGTATGTGTTGGATATAAGAAGCATTTACGGTCGATCAGCCCTAATGAACCACCACATTAACAGACTAGTCATTACCACCTTCGGTTCAGAGCCTTTCCTAGCAGTCAGCTTCAATTTGAACTGGTTGTGAGCTGAGGATTAACTTCCTCCTGGCTTTTGTCAATTAGGTAGTCAATACTCTTCAACGAAGAGTCTCATTCTATATTCCTCGCGATTCCCTCAAATCACAATCGACTCTCCAATGCACCGTCAAGCTTGGAGATTCGAAGCTTAGAGAGCCCTTCACGTTACTTCGCTGCAATCTGTAAATTTGCCGACCTTCTAAAGTTTCTCGGGATCGCCAAGAAATCGCGAACAACAGAACATTCAGAGTAAACCTTAGAAAGATTAGGTTACCAGCGATCAGCCGTACTCTGACCTCTGACAAATACGGGCAATTTATAGCCAGATTGCTCATGGCTTTAATGAAGCTTAACAGTTCTTCAGTTTTTGATTATAGAGTGAGGGAAGCGGCCTAGAAAGCGGCCAATCACTGAAATATGTCAGAAGAGATAAAAACTTCGCAATTCTGTGGCAAAGTTTGCTTCTTAAGTGACTCAGAACTGATGGATAATGAAGACTGAGCAAAGTTTGAAACGGTCATCCTTTCTTGCCAACCGGTCATCAATACGATGGTTCAGTAGGCCAGAACAACCTCGTGACCGCCTAGTTCACGACTGCTTCATTTCTGAGCCATCTATGCACGAACGGGAACCGAAGAGGGCACTGCAATTGTATAACGTCGCCGACCCTCACCTGAATTGTATGACGCCTCGACCCTAATGGTTTTGTAAAATAAATGACCGATGTTCATACGTACGCTAAATGCATATATATTCGCATGTGTTAACCCAATCATTATTCAATAATCGGCCGTAATTCTCCCAGTACTGAACCTCAAAATTGCAGTGACATTATGTGGCTCTTCAGATCCAATTGTATACCTACTTCACTTCAGAATGTGAATGAAAAAAAAATACTACGCTCTGGTTCAGGAACCAATGAGAGCTATCGTGACTGGGAAATACAAAGCGTATGAGCCCTTTAATTTCTATTTTGATATCCTCAATGCTCTTGTAGTATTCAGCAAAAACTTTCAGACTATTCTATTTTATTATGATGACCGCATATTATCGGTGGCCGTTTCAGTGAGTGAAATAATGTACAAATAAAAAAATAAAGCTTAAAAAGGGCAAAAGAATGAAGAAACGAGCGAGAACAATAAGTCAACAAGTCAGTCAGTCGTCTATAGCAGTCAAGTAGCCACACACCGAAAGACAATACCGAAGCCAGTGACAACTGCATTGCCGCAAACACGAAATCGTGTGTGGCCCACAGCTGCTTTCAGCAAAATTACTGCGTGCACTTCAGGCGCCGCTTTGGAAGGTTGCTAAATTCGGCACCAGACATTGATTGGATGGGCTGCAGTGATGCGGAGAACTCTGGTGGTCAATGCAAGATTTCACATTGTTCTCTTCGAAGGAGACGACTAGAAGGGTTGAAAAAAACTACATTGTTTCGATCTTCATTTAAATGGCCTGAGTATCGATTTCCAAACACATATAATAGAAACAAAGTTCGCATCTGGATATCAGTGCCAGTACGATGGCTAAACACAACAGTTTGTAGACATTTTAAAACGACACATTCTTAAATCGAAGGGAACTTTTGCCTCATGCTGTTTAAGATGCACACAAATAACACGATTTTCAGGTAGATGTAAAAGTACAAAATATGATGGACAAATGCAACCCCTACCTCCGCGGTAGGCAGTAAGGTGGAGAGAGTGGTCGACTAGCAGATTGTCATATTGGGCAGTGAAGAGCGTCAAATTTAACTCCTAGTGTTCTAAAGATTGACTCTTAACCTAGCCACAGCATATTTTTGTAGTTTATTTGTCCATTAAGCAATAGTGTTAAACTAAACGAAGATATGGTTTGGATACACGGAGATTTTTGGCGCTTTCACCAAATGGGAACCATCAATCTGGTGGTGTGATGCCTTAACGTAAACGAAACTGCTATAGCTGAGACAGTTACCTCCAAAATGAATCCTTTTGACCATCTTCATGGGGCGTCAATGCATAAACAAAACGAATCGAGGTGGTAATCAAGATAATGAACATAACCTTACATTTGGCTATTAGAAGTCAGTATAGCTGAAATTCGTTAACGAATCCAGAGGTAACAAAAAAGAGGTTGTTTAGAGTCACACTACCAGATTGTTAAATGAAATTGGACTGCATTTTCGCTTTAGTCAAGAAGAAACAGATTTTTCAAAGTAAATTAAATTGAAACAGAAAAAAACTGAGAATCAATAAGAAGCTTGAGCATTTGACAGACCGTTACTTTCATGATAAGTGTCAAGTCCGAGAAGTCCAAAAGTACTTAAAAATTACTCATAAATGAAAGCTAGCTCTAAGTGAAGGATCCTTCCAGAAAATGACCTGCATTAGGCAAACTTTAGAGCTACAACTCTTCTTTGACAGGAAAACGTACATTTGACTTTCGGCAGCCAACATTATAGAGTAAAAAATCGAAAGTAAGCCACCATTTTGACACAGTTGATTTAACGCACCAGGATGGACGATAGTCAGGCTAGAGAGCGTATCAGATACGGGGCTGGGGCGGTAGCTTAGATCTTTTTCCACAAAATGACAGTTGCAGGCACAACACGAGCCCTTATTAGAGATAATCGACGCTCCTGTCGGGTTGTATCGAGACGCTCCGTTGATACTAGTCTGTGTCTTCTCCACAGCGTAGACAGTTGCTCCAGCGCATTCATCCTTGAAGTCCCAAACAAAACTGAGGCTGTCATCAACTCGGTCTAATTCGATCCTATTGGCATGCACTCGCTGAATCAATTCTTGGCAGCCCGACTCCAGCTGAATTAGATCGTCTGAGATGCTGTTTGTGAGAGCCACAAGGTCAGAAAAGCCTTCGCCAGTGAGACACTCAACTGCATCCTGTGATCCCTGAGAAATATTTGGTTCAAAATCATCAATTTCTTCGATTCCCACTTCCTCATGACAGGAGACGTGAGCTCGATAATCGTAGGCAAAGTAGACACCCTCATCGTCCAATTCCAAACCATCAGCATCAGGATGTTCTCCAAGTTGAGACGATTCTTCATCGGAAAATTGAACGGGCGAGCAGATGGAATCACGAGTTGTGACCCTCGTATATACCCCACAGTCTCGATGGGTAACGGGGATTCCTCCAGATGGAAGAAGGGGCTTAACAGGGGTAGAAGTAACAGCGGCCATTGTTACTGCAAGGGGTTCGTCGGTGAAAGGGATAGTCTCCAGTTCCGGTTCATTCTCCTCAATGATGGTACGAAAAGGGGTTGAAGATGCTAGTTTCTGACACTCTCCATTGTCTAGAGGGAACTTGAGAGGAGCGGATGACGACTGGGCGATGGGAGAGGTAGGTAGTGAAACTATGGGTAACATATGGTTGACGGTTGTGGGTGCTACGCAAGCGACCAATTTTTGTGTGCGACGGAAGGCAGTCTTTCTATGGCAGTGCGAGTCTGAAAAGGTCAAAATAATATAGTAATAACTGGGGAAACTTAAATGTGGTCGATTACTTGAGGACTGCATTTTTCTCAATCTTTAAAATGCCTAACATTTGCCGCATTGACGATCTGCAGACACTAAGGGTCGTCCCATTCTTACTCTAAACATGCCCTTTATTTTTTTATTACAATAAAAACTTAATCTAATGGTGGGAGAGGAGCTGAGGATTTGTCAGAGGAGTTTAAACAGTTAAGAGGAACGTAACAAAGAATTTTGGTTTGTCTGTTAATTTAGCAATGACGTGGCTATCTATGCCTATTGACTGGTACTTGGTTCGTATTTTCTTAATTGAAGAAACAAATGACACTTTTGAAGGCACTTTTTAAGCCATTCCTGGACGCTGCCAATTTTGAATTAATCTCCCACCAGACGTGGAAGAGGTTTCCAACCTACCAACTTTAGCAGGCAACACTACGAGTATCGAGGCGAGACAATTCAACAGTTTATTAAAACACTTACTATATACTTGTAAACTAGTTTATTAGAAGTCGGCGAGGACCATACGAGGCTACCATACGACACCGAAACTGGAATAAAACTCCAGTTCGAGGCTTAGGCATTCCTCAAAATTGATATAAACCAAGTCCTAATCGATGGCAAGTCGTCAAGACTAGGTATCTCTCTATTGGAAGGAACGACATGCTTGTAACTCCATTGACTCCATCAGATCTGGCCTACTAGGGTGGAGAGAAGATTGGTCAAGCACATTTTCGATAAAGGGTTGAAGATGGATCTACAAATTGAGCGCTAGAATGCAATTATGATCAAACAAGTTAAGAATCGCATAAAAACTGGTTTAGACACTAACAGAGGACACAATGAGATAAGACAGTGCAGAGGATAAAAAAGCGATTATACTGAAGATGAATTTCAATCGAATTTCAGAGATAGTCATGCTCCTATTGGCCAAATGCCCTGTTCCTTATAGCGGAAACGCTTACGTCAAAATTCTAGTTAGAGCACAGCTCTCGAACTTTTAATAGAAATTCGTGACCACGACGAACTATTTCAATCCCTCTTTCTTAAATTGGAGTTGCCGTCTCAGCCTATGTGAAGACCAAAATTAACACTGATCGCTCGGCGTGGAGTGACTTAAAGCAACATGTGGTTTCTTCCGCCAGTCTCAACGACCGCCGATTTAGATTTGTCGGATCGTACCGCTTATATTAATTTTTCATTGAACATTGATAGCAGAAGATTGCAATCGATCAGTAAAAAGTTTACATGCACTTGGCTTCGTCAGGATTAAACATCGATCAGTTGGATGTGGGTGCGTTTGAAGGTAACAAAAAGAATGGTCAAGTATTTGAAAAATGTTTTGAAAAAAATATAACATAAACAGTGGGTATTGTTTCCAGCCTAACTAAATAAAACTTACAAAAAGGCATCGGAGAAATACGCCAAATGCGACTGGCACCCCTTCGGACAGCCGAGGCTAGACAAAGTCCCAACTTCTCAGAAACGGGAGCCGAGGGGGAGCACATTTCTACAGAGAGACACCAAGGGGAGGTGTCAGAAGCAACCTGAGAACGGCAAATTCCGGCATTTACTCGAGACGGTTTGGGCCACCGAGGTGAGGAAAGCGGTGACGAGGTAATGGACTCGCTACTGGAACGTCTTTGACGTCCGAAAAGACCAGAACTATCCAATCGTTCATCCAGCCCGCGAACAAGACATAATAGACACTGCTCGGACATTGAGTTACAGAATCCACGAGCATGGAAGCACAATTCCTGGAAGAAAGAATGTAGAGATTTTACAGGAGACGTCGAGGTGGAACCGGAGGCGTCTCGACGTAAATGTGTTTGAGAGTAGGAGTTAGATGCAGGATTGTTTGTAAATGATGAGAGCGAAGGAGCGGAGGAGCAGTCATGAGGGTTATGGCGGGAGTATCGAAAAATTACGGCCCGGATAATCTCGGAGATTAGGGAAGACTTCGACTGCAAATCCTGCCTGTCGATTGTCGCTGTAGAACCATGGGAATCCTTTGGAAACGAAACGGAACTTGCTTAATTAGTTACAGATGTAACTTTACTGTGAACTTCATCAGACCACTATCGATTTCTTAACCATGAATTAACTGCATGAAAATTCAGGTGGAACTACACAAGCTTAACTAGGAAAATAGTCTGTCGTTCAGCATCTAAAACCCTCACACAGCAGCTATCCAAAAAAATAAATCACATATTTTCACAGAACTAATAATTGCATTCCCAAGATTGGGATCATCTAATAACCAGATATGATGGCAGTTGATTGAAATGTAAATCGAAAAGATACTTTGAGCATCGTTTCTTGTATGAAAACCCTAGGTGGAAGATCCTAGGCAACCTCTCTTCAACAAATGACACACATCAGCCAAACTCGAAAAATAAGAGCAAAAGGGATGCAAAATCCATCAAGATCCAAACTGAGTAGGCTTTTTGCTGAAGCGGTAAAAATAAAGCAATCAAGGTAAAAATGACATTCATTAAATAATTCAATTGGTAGGTTGCATCAAAACAGTCAAAAATCTGGGATGGTTCAAAAAGCATTTACAATAATTTCGTCAAGCAGCAAGATATGATGTCAAACCCAGACGAAAAGAAAAAACACATAAATTAGAGAGTTTCTACGCGAGAGATCTGTAAGACAATTCGCCTCCTCGATTTGCTGTTATAATCAACGGAATTATTAACGGAAGATAACGATTGCTCGAAGCACAGCAGAAAATGTGGACTATCGACCCATATTCGTGAATGCTGAACACTCTAGACAAACTAATTTCAATCATCCATCTAGCTCGTAGCTAGCAAGGGACTTATTAGAAACAGATCAGGTGTCTTCAAAAATTCCGATTTAAACAGAGAACCCACAAATAGTGACTTCATTCAATAATTTAAAGAACAAGTTAATGATAAACCTGATCGCTACTGCAAGCTCCCAGCTAAGAGCAATGGTTTTTATTTCACCGCAGCATACCTCTGGAGAAATAAGGAATAAATTCGTTTGCCACCATGAGTCTTCATTCTTCTCAGTGTCCTGATCGTGAACAAGGAGGCTGGAAAGGTTGGCGGTATCATGATCACTCTTTTGACGAGATTTCTACAAGCATCAGAAGAAACTTTCATTGGAATTGGAGGAAACTTTACCGAATTCGCTTAAAATGAAGTATTTTAAGTCATCTACTAGAAACCAAGGATTAAGACGACAAATTTCAGGGGATAAACATGACCAAGCTTTAATGATCAGATAAATCTGATGAATTGGCTATTAATTAACTGAACAGAAATAGTTGTATTACGGCAATAAGGTCCTCCTTGATAACCCCATAACATGATTCGATATCGATCCGAAGTAGATCCGAATAAGCTCCTACCATAAGGGGATTATTCTAATATAATTCCACACACCTTCCATTATATCGACCTCCTGAAAACGAAATACATTAACTGAAAGGCAAGGTAAGACTACTGCATTCCATAAATACCCAAAACTCTTTGCTACAGTCGAGGAAATGAACAAATACTTAAGAAATGATTACTATCAAGAAATAAATCCTTTCGAATAGAGGTGAAGGGATGGATGAAAAGACCGCAATAAAATTACCCGTCAACAGGATTCGATGAGAAAAATAAAAATTTAAGAAAACACTCTCTTGAAGTCCCCAGATAAACCGTCAACAGTTGTTCTGCTGTGCATTTTCACTAAATGCTAAGATTAACAAATATGCTAACTTCCAATTTGGCGTTTCCGGTGTAAAACGAATGCTTTCATGTCAATATCCAACCGATTTTTACAGACATAATGAGTTAAATACTTCTAACTTTTAGAGCGCTTTTACACCGTTTATAAACTTCAGTCCTATCATTAAGAGTTAAGAGAATTGAACCGCCTAATAACATCAAAATTTTTAGAACCCTATTTAACAAAGCACGTTCAAATTTAAGAGAAGGAGAGTGCTATGCTATTATAAGAGACTGTCAACTGAAAACGCAAAATTCGCGTACGTGTAGGTAGTGTGCATACATGTGAAAACATCTGCGCCAAGGCCGAGCCATTAGCCAACTGCCTGTGAGAGAAGTGCTAATCAGTTGACCATTTATTCAAATAAAAAAAAAGAAGAAACACACGTGGATTGGTGGCAGTGGTTTAATCCAAGTGCACATAATGCATATTGTTGACTTCTTAATATAAATGTGCCTAAGAAGGCTCGTGAGAAAGGCTGTCACACACATAAAAAAATTGCAATGAACAAGTGAATAAGCAAGCAAATTGGAGCGTGATAAGCAGGTCCTTGTCGCCAATGAAAATTCGTGTGCTACGAATCATACAGTACTGATCTCGAGAATGTTAAGTAATTTTCATCTAACAATCAATTTATTATCCCTCTGATCTACAAACAGTGAACCGAAGAGGAAAGGTCGGCTGCCTTTAGAACAATAAAGAAATTTATGAATTTCTAAAGCTTTCACCTACAGTCATGATTTGACTTCGCAGGGAAAGGGACCATAGGCAGATATTAAATTCGGATTCAAACCGAGAATTTCAATCTAACATTGTTATTTAGAACCATAGCTAGCAGTAAATGGTAATGAAACTGTTTACGATTGACAGTTAGGAAGCAAAAAAAGGACCTAAAAAACTGAATCGAATAACAAATTAAGACAAAGGAGAAATAAGACTATTAAGACGAAAGTCAACATTGTATGGCAAATGCAAACTGTCTAAGGTGCGATTACCAGAACTCAGTATAACAGAGCATGAGACTCACCATGGCAAGCCAAGCAAGAAGTTTCTGGAGCTTCAAAATGCTCAGCGCAGCGAGACTGAGAGCAAGCGAGGCAAGATAGACGATAAAACGCATACCTAGATCGGAGAAAAGAAACTCGAAACGAAATCAACGAGCAGGTAAAGAGTTACAAAACAACTTGCAAAAAGCTTTCAATTACCAGGAAGAGTACCCCCAGCAGTAGCAACCTTATCCCGTCCTTTAATGCACTGAGAGGCGATTTTTGGTAGATTTAAAAGATCCAACTTGACGTCATCATTACGGGGGATTTGAAGGGATGCTTCAGAGCAGGGTTGCCTGCGCGCTGGATGAGATTTCAACCTCAAACCACGGGAGACCGAGGAGAACGAGCAATTCGGAAGACTAAGTTCGCCAAGTCGGGATTGCAGTAGAAAAGAGGGGATTTTTAGACGGCATAACGAGAGACCCAAAGTTAACTGTGCGGTTTTAGCCATCGGGAAGATTAATTAAGGATACTGAAGAGCAGACGGTGAATTCCAACTAATATTAATTAAAAACAAAAAGAAATATTTTTGGTTAATTGAAGTGGCTAAACTAATACAACGAGCTTGGTTAAGCAACAGCAATTCGGAAACATGGAATAGAGAAATTCTTTTGTTCATCAACTGAAGCTATTTACCACTAAAGCATTGTTACATTACAGAGGTTAGAATGAGTTAACGTGGTGAACTCCTCGGAACATGCCCGATCTACCCCTCAAAACGGACACAAAACAAATAATGTTAAGATTCCACAAGCAGCTCCGTTAGGTCATGAAGACTGAGGCCAGTGACGAATTATAACAAATTTCAATAATAATTACATAAAATCCGAAAATTCCCAACGAAGTAGGCTAGTTTACATTTTAAAGCTATGATTTAAGCAATGCAGAGCTGCATATAATACAATAGCTGAAATATTCTGTAAAAGGTCTTTAGCATGTTGCCCTCCTTTCTAAAGCATTTAATATTCAAGTTAAATAAAACGCTTATCGACCATAGTTAGTTCACGTTAAACTTGTATTTGTGAATAGAGCTAGAGCTTAAAATCAAATATGCTTATTAAATATTCATCACAATAGAGTTTGGCTAGAAGCTTTGAACATTGCTCCAGCTTTATGGGCAGTTTCATCGCAGATAAATCGAACTAACGCGGTTTTTAAGGAAGATTCACTCTGCAACAAAATGGGTATTATGATAGTCAGACAAGAAGCTATGAGTTAATCTACTGCGCAATTTCAAATAATAACCGCAACAAGCGCGGAAGGGCGTGTAAGTTCATAAATGTCTTTTCATTTGATCCTCTGGGTCAACGCCTTTTGCATTTGAAAAATGACTGGAACTTACGTAGTATGGGAACTATTTACCGGTAGAATCCTTTAGCGATCAGACACTCAAGTCAAACATATATTTTAAGATAATTTATGTTAAGCATACTGGGAAATATTGACAGCAAGCCTGTTCACTTTTAACATGTGGGCTCATTAAGATGGCTGATGCAAACGACAAGAAAAATCCAAAGCATTTGAAATCCCCTTTGCAAGTGGGGTAACACTTCACTTTTTTCTGAGTTTGATATACTTAAAAGACTTAGAAATAACGTGAAAATAGTAACGAGAGGTCCATTTCTATAATCCAATTGCTTTTGAATTCTTTAATAACTAGATTTTGTTAAACCATCTGGCGCCAGCAGTATTATTTAAACTAAATTAATTAGATTTGCACAAAATTTGCGTATTGAGGGGCAGATTTGAGTATTACTTTAGCCCACAGCTGCGTTTACCTTACGTGCCCATCAACGCAGGATCTGTAAATTATTGCAAGATGGCCGGGAACGTAAATCGGATGTTTACCAGAATCGGGAAGGTCGGTATCGGTTTAGTGGCCGCTGGAAGTATCTTGCCTCTTGTTCTTTATAATGGTAAGCAAACTTCTTGATTTAAACAATTTTCGCCAGTTGATGGTGGCCAGCGTGCGGTGATCTTCGATCGTTTTAAAGGTGTTCATCAAACTGTGGTTGGTGAAGGAACCCATTTCATTATTCCTTGGGTTCAGAAACCAATTATCTACGATATTCGCTCTAAGCCTCGTAACATCCCGGTCATGACTGGATCGAAGGGTGTGTTCCCTTAAACCTAATTTATTTTTTAAATCACGTGTCTAAGTTCGGTTTTTTTGTAGATCTTCAAACTGTCAACATTACTCTGCGTATTTTATATAGACCGCAAGCTGATCTTCTCCCAAAAATTTATTCCAACCTTGGTTACGATTACGAGGAGCGTGTCTTGCCGTCAATTACTACCGAAGTTCTCAAGGCAGTTGTAGCTCAATTTGATGCTAGTGAGCTCATAACACAGCGAGAAATAGTTAGCCAGCGTGTCAATGAGTATCTCACCGAACGTGCTGCTTCTTTCGGCATTCTCTTGGATGATATTGCTTTGGTATATCGACTTGGTTATTATTTTAGATATAATTTACTGAACCATTCTAAACTTGTGCTTCCTGTCATTTAGACGCAAATATCTTTTTCTTCGGAATTCGCTGCAGCGGTCGAAGCTAAACAAGTTGCTCAACAGGAAGCTGAGCGCGCTAGATTCCTGGTAGAAAAAGCAGAACAACAAAAACTGGCTGCCGTCATCAGCGCAGAAGGTGATTCTGAAGCCGCAAAAATGTTGGCGAAGTCGTTTGGCTCATCAGGCGATGGTTTGATTGAATTGCGTCGCATTGAAGCGGCTGAGGACATCGCATACCACCTGGGCAAGAATCGTAACATCGCCTATCTCCCTGATGGAGTTAACGCTCTTCTCAGCATTCCCAATGTGGGCTAGTTCCTACCTAGAACTACCCTTCTGCTGTAGTATCGAGGCCTGTTGCGTCACAGAGCCCCTCTATTTGTTAATAAAAGCTTGTTTAGTTATGCCTACAATATTTCGGGCGTCGCAGTGGCCATAGCGGATTTGCTAGCCCTGAAGGCAATTTTACCGCTGTCTGGATTCTATCAGGCGGAGTTCAGCGGCGGTTTACGTCGCTGAGCATTGAGGAGACCCCTAGTCTCCGATGCTTGGTATAAACGGGTGCGACCAACGCCCGGTAGCTCCATGCACGTCGACGGCCACCTGGCGCCCTCAGCACTAGTGAACGTCCTCCCGGGTCCGACGTGGCGGACCCCCCCACGGGTCTGGGGGATACTGGCCACTGATCAGGCCGTAAAAAAGTCATGATGCCCACAGCCCGTTCCCAACCAAAATTACACCAGATGGGACAGCAAGCACCCGTAGTCGAATCCCAAGACTACGATCAGGGCCCTATCGGTGTTCAATTGTTGCCTATTTCACCAGACGGTTAACAAGAGCATTCGAATTGCGCCCTGACCAATCAAAAAGTTTTAAAAATGTTCGTTATTGATAAATGTTATTTACACAACTGAGTCGACACGTGCAGGCGGCAGCACCAAGTTGGGCGAAATTAGAAAAAAAGGAACCAAAAAAGGGTTAAAGAGGTGTGTGAGTCCATTGCGGACACTTTCCCACTCATCTCATTATATTTCAGAAGTAACCTCTGTCTCCAAAGCGATTGCTGCAATGCAGTTTACTTAATTTTGAAATTTATACGAAATCCCGGCCCTTAGGAGTCATTCAGTTATTAGTTCCCATTAGGGCCCGACGATTTCGGCCTAAAACGAAAAAGACTTAATTCACTTCGAATGTAGGATCAGAAACGACAGCAAAATCAGTTAATCATCTGAACTATGCTAAGCATCATCTAGAAAAGTACCAGTTCACTGTGCAGAGTAGATAATGCGCTCGTCCTTGATCAGAGATTTACCTAAATTAAGAGACAAAAGTCAAAACTGCCTCCAAATTGGTCAGATAGGGGCGAAATCCAGGATTTCACGACAGTTCATTGTATTTCAATCATCACTAACCTGTCATTATCAAAATTATTATTTCCATTACCTCGGAGGTCACGCAGTATTGTTTCGCCCTATGCATAGATAAATGCGTTTAGAAATCAGACGAACGAGACACTTATCAGGTTGTCCAAGTAAATTCTTTTTCATCAGTACAGTAAGAAGGATTACTCACCCCGGGCAGTGGTGTGCTGTTACTTGTTTCAATTTGAGAAACAAATCGACGATATTACACAGATCTGTCTCAATTCGCTATCACAGCCTACCAATTATACAAGTAGTTAGCTATCATCATCCACTTACCGACTTGAAGGGGAACCAATATTCACAGCTTGATCAAAATCTCTTCGCACGGCCATAGTCCATCATCTGCAGCTAATAGCAAAACGGGACAGCAACCACCCAAACACCGCCACCACCGACAACGAAGGGCGAGAACAAACCACTAGACACGTGCCCCGCCTGTAACGACAGCTAAAACAATCGGCCCGTTTTTGTCGCGTGTGTCAGACTCTAAATGCTTTCAATCCATCTTGCTAACGGGTTTTTTTTAGATTTTTCATAATTACGTACAATAAATACATCGATTTATTTGAAAATATTACCAGTATATCTACTTGGCAAAGCTCTTTGTTTCTCCAAATTTTCAAACACAGGCCAGAATGAATAATCTAAATGTCTGAGTCAACTCCAAATAACACTACCCGATTTTAGTGAATAGAGGTGTGCTTAAGTTTGTCTCCCTTTTCGCGGTTTTGCACCTATAAGACAGGTTCTGTTTTCGGTTGATCAACGGTTGCATCGGTTGATTTCCTCTTCACTGACCATCCGTTGAATTTAGTGACTTAGAATGAAACATTAAAAAGCATAGAGACACAATACGATTTCGAATTAAAATAGGGTGCTCAACATTTGCAACTCGATTAATTCATCGAGTACAAGAATGCTTCTAACCCCTGTATTTATGACAGTAAGTGCATGGCTTTTAATGCTTTTGGGTTTCTTTGATATATATAAATCAAATATTAATCCAAGGCTTGTTGACATAGAAGTTCAAAAGACGTGCTCTTAAAACCGCAAAATATCGAGAGGGGGAATTCTCAACTAGTTTCTCCTTATGCGAATGAAAACACTAAAAAAAGCTCCCTCTCAACAGTATCTGTTGAGGCCTATATAAAGGGTCAAACGTTTCGTAATTTTGCTGATTCGTTTGCACCTATGGCTTAAAGCCACTCTTTAAGAGAATTAAATAAGTCGGCTTAAGGTCATTTTAAATTAGCATCGTGCCTGGATCGTAGTAAAATTACAAAAAGTCAGGTGAAGCCCCTACTGTTTTCTTTAAGGCATTTTAAATGTCCTTAGCTTGGCTTGGGAATGAATTCTCTTCATACAATTTTTAAATTATGGATAATATTACCATTTTGAGACTTATAAAAGCAAATTACTTGCTTGGACAGCCTCCATAGCTAGGTTTTCATACTGATGAAAAGGCGACATTGATATTAAGGTGTTATTATTAGGAGCATTACACGTGAAGTCCGGCATACGAAGACCGCAAGCCTTTCAAGCCTGGTACTTTGACGGCGATTTTTTCACCAGTTGAAGCAATCACGGAAAATGGATCATTTTGGAGAACGGGGCCTTGTGGAATAATTTTAACATAATTTAAAAATTATTCAATATCCAAGGGATCTGAAGAACGTTTACATTGAAATCGTCACCGGCTGATAATATTTACAAAAAAATTTTGCATTTACAAAAAACTTCTGTTTGGAGAAGTGAACAAACAGGCATGGTGTATTCAAAAAAAATATGGTTTATGAAATGAAATCAATCCTATTCCTTAATGCGATAAAGATGACTGCTGCAAACAAAATGAACTAACTAAAATGAAGCCAATCCTTCTAATTACAGACGAGATTAAGGCGGAGAAGAAACGGAAATCCTGCTTTAAATGCCATTCAGCCAAACAGTTTTTATTAGAAAATTATACACTTCACTCACAGTAAATAACTGATTTATTAAAAATTGTCATAAATTAAAGCATCACCATTCCCATTAACTGAAAAGCAATTGTTTTTCTAGATGACCGGAAGATATGGGGTCACATTTGCAAATATTGTAACCCAAGTTGATCAAAATGCAATATTTAGCTTAATCGTTCATCGCCAAGCAGTATTAAAAAGATAAGCAAAATATTGTCCAATTAGGGTGATAGCTATCATAAAGAGAGTGACCACTAAAGTAACTGGACAGGCTTTCAAAAAGCCACTTTTATCGGTGAACGTGAAAATTTTCTGGGACCTACAAATTTTTACTCATACGATACAGGAGTTCGAAATAGCATTTTTTCAATAAAGAGATACATGGATGAAAAATTTGAAAATATCGGAAATCGCTAGTGATTCATGTATATATTTTTGAATGGATAATGGAAAGGCAAGTATACAACATACAAGTAATTGATTCTTCTTGTCTAAACATTAGAGCTTAGTTTCACTCGGGACATAGAAATATCTTGTGGGAAGAAACAACTTCCATCGTTGTAATCGAGCCAAAGAGAGTTGTTTTAATAACCTCTGTCATTCACTATTAGCGGTGACGTCGTGGTTGCGGTGGTGCTCTGATGTCGGGGCGCGCTGTTGCCGGGCTTTGCTTTCTCTCATTCTCGCGGACATTTTTACACGTATTGGCAACGTTCATAACGTAAGCAAATGATGATAACCAGCCGGTTCTGCTGTTGAACCCAATGATTACAGTCTATGATACTGAGGAAATATGAGTTTACACGCTTTTTCGTTTCAGCTTCAACAGCGAGGATGAAAAGGAAAAACATGGGTAACTTGTCGAATGCCTCATGCAGTACATCTACAAAGAGGCTGGGTCTAAGGTTTGTTGAATTATCAAGAAACCACAGATAATCCAGCGCCTGCCGTTGTGATTTTTCGTGAAAAATGCTCGAGGTGTAATGAACTAGAATGATCCGTCGGCTGCCGCCTTGAATTTGCGGGTTGTCTCACGGTAAGCCAGAGGATAGTCTCTGATTTCAGTTGCTGTTGTTGGGTGATGAAGTGACACCTCTAATGAGTTGTGATTCAATTTCGGCTTTCCTGATAGGTTCTTCTGAACGTTTCTCGCTGTTCGTGGTTTTGGACGGAACCCCGGTGGAGAGTCCAGAAGAGCATCTAAGCACCAACGTCATTGCTTGTTGTCTGCTTTTGCTTATTTTATATAAACGTTCCCTTCCGTTTATGCATTTGTTACTATTCGTTCGAGTAACTTTACAGTGGGAGTACGTTTAAGTGCGCCTAGTCGAAGGGTTTCGTTGTCGTATTGACTTATACAGGTTTTGGTCTGCTCGCGAGCCGGCTTAATGTAGGCAATCCCAAAGGCGATGGACATTCGGCTATTTCTATTTGGTCACAGTCCGTGGGCTTACCGCGCCTGAGCCGCGTGGGTGCGCCCGTCTATCATAAGACGCGCCGCAGGCGTCCTTGCACGCTGCTCGCCTAACAGTGAAACCACCCAAATGTGGCAGCAATAGGTATATATTCACTTTAATAACCTGCTATAAGTACAAGTAAGTGTTTTAGATGGATGATTCCTGGGATTTATAAAGCCTACAAGGAGGAAAAGTGAGTTAATTTTGGGTGCGGGTCAACTGTTGGCGCTGTTGTCCGGTTTGCTGAACCGTTGAGCAGTGGAAGTGACGTTCAGCAGGCAGAGATAGGCTCCAGCGCAGGTGAAAAGAGCGTCGACCCACACTCGCATAGCCTCAGGGGAGGGAGCTGTTAGAGAAAGGGTTCGAGTACGTGTCGGAACAGGTGGACAGAGTGGAGGAGCCATGGCTGGTGGAGGTGGACACGAGGCAACTAATAGGAGACAGAAGTTCGAGTTCTGATTGGTATTGCTTTTTCGACCCTGTTGGTCTGGGTAGACGTCAATTATGTCGTTGAAGCTTATAACGTCTAAAATCAATGATGCATTTATTTGATGAAGTTGCGTGACCAACCTGCCTCACCGTCACTATCAACGTCACCATTTACTAAATCACGAACAAGGAATATTAGATTGGAAGCAGTACTACCTGTTACGCCCCTGCAAAAGATTTCTCATCATGTACCCGGAATCTGTTCCTTTTTGACAGATCGAATTTGTAATATACCCTTTATTCATCAGCATCATATTTTAGCATTAACTATTGCAATTTGATGCGGATTCTTTTGTGAAAAGTTATTAAGTATAAAGGCAAATGAGAGCAACCGTATTTCAACTTGGATTTGGATTAGTCAGTTAACCGAAAAATGCAAACTAATAGACCAAAATTTGAAAAACCTTCATGTTGCAGGGGGGAGAAATCAAATAAGGGAACATTATTCGTGAAAATTTCGGTCTGAAGACCGTTTTCGATACCTAGAATAGATTCAGCCCACTTTAAAACTGACGGAAGGCTGGATATTTGTATCCACAAAGTTGGCCCCTAACGGTATTAAGCTTCCCCTTGAGTCCATGAGGCTTGGATTAGTTAATGCGATATCTAATTTTTAACTCTGATCAAAAAAAGACAGCAAGATGTCCCTAAATTTATTTAACAAGGACTTCCATTTAAATTGAATGAGGTCTTCCTTGATGAAATATGAATCATATCTACCGGTTGGGCTTGTTGAATTAAAAATGACTGTGATAGCTAGCATGGCCTTGCATTTAAATTTGTTCAGCCACGAATATCTGAATACCAAAACTATTTTACCTTTTGGTTTCAGAAGGGATTCGGCGTTTGCTGATTTAGAGGTATGGCAAGAGTAGTAGATCAAGAGTCGACGTCTTCGGTCAAGGACGAACCAGCGCCTCTTGCCACGTCGATTTCGTTGAAAGAGGGTGGCCATGAACCCACCGGATCCGACCGGAGAGGTGACACGAGAGGACCTCTTCCTCGCCCTTTTCGTGGAGGGCGAGAAGAAAGATGATGTCGTCATTTCGCCACCAACGCTCGGAGTCGATTTGTCACCAATCGGGTTCTTTGAAGCCTCTCTAATGTCACTGGACATTTTAGAGGTCACCCTCGATTCGACTTTGTAGAGATAACCTGCACAGGTGGTTGCATCCACGTGCAAATGTGGCATCAGCAGGGGTGAGCAGAGAATGTGACCGCATGTCACCTCCAAGTGGTGTCGGAGGTCAAACAGAATGTCATCCGGTACTGGTAGGTACCGTGTCAATGGACGCGCCTACAATTAGTAAATTATCTTATAATTTGCATCCACATGTGGGACCACATATCCTGATTTAGCGATGCAAGATACAACCAAGCGATCCTTATTGTTGTGCTATAAGGTTTCCTTGTGTTTTCTTTAGTTTGCAAACGGCCTTTCATCTCCCGGTGGATCCCTAGCCGGAGGGTTTTTTTATGTCAACCAAGGCGTGTTTCAGCTTCATGATGCTTCGCCTTACCCATCTCTTTCCAAAGTGTTTAACGCCTATTTACTTTTCCCAGTTAAATCATATTATATGAAGGTAAATTCAGGTTTGCATCAATCAGAAATAGCCCACTTTTGGTGAAAAGTTAGCACTCCAATACGCCTTCTCGAGAGAGAAGCGAAAATCCTGTTGTGTTTAACTTGTCAAAACTCATTCGTCTCGAAAACAACGGCCATGATTCCACTAGTGCTTCTTCGCAGTGGCATCCAGAAAAGCAGAAAACTCTTTAAATTATAATCGTTAATATTCACGAGAATTTTGCCTGTTTTAATGGTATAACCTATTATGCCATTTTTCAATGCTGGCAAGTGTCAACAAAAACTGTATGAAATCTACAGTACCATGCAGTCATTAGAGGAAGACTTGTCTCGGTCTCCGCTAAAATCCAATCGAAATACTCTTTCATAGGGATCTCTTATTCTTCTTTGACTTTTCTCGTCTAACCCCTCGAAGTCCCCTGAAAGATTATTAAAATCTTTCTTCTATCAGTTTAGGGTATCCATTCATTTGCCTACCAGAGCATATGTCGATAAAAATATAGAGACTAGAAAATAGGAAGAACAAGTTGTCTTCCCTTCTCTAAATTTTTATCAAAAAGGACGTCATATTGGTCTATATGTTACTTCGTCATCCTGCCAGCATCGTCGCGTAGCCACAGAGGAATTTCGCTGTCGATGACGGATCTGAATATCATTGGTACATCGAGAGGAAATAGGGTCTTCACGTTTCCACTGTCGATGATCAGCACTTTCACTTAACGAGGGCAGAAGAGGAGGCACTGCATAGAAGACGTCAGTTGACGAGCATGTGCAAGAGGACTGTTGAAAATCTCGGCCATTTGGAAGAAGCGATGAACTAGCGGAAGTTGATTTGCCATGAAGGTTCGATCCCCCAGCAAGAGACGAAGTCGTCAGTGGAGATTCATGAAAATCGTCCCTTCCTATATAATACTGAAATATTCAAAGTAAATTCCTCTTCATAGAGTTGATGGCTTCCCGGGTGACATTTAACCCAACACCTGTTGGCTTATTCTGGAGATTATAAAAGACTAACAGTATAATCCAACCACTCTCATCGACCCAGTTACTTAAGAAGAACTTGGTCATGACGCATATATTTTAAATGATTAGATGACATGCTGATATAACTCAAATAATAGTTACCATGGTAACAGAAGCTTTTGCAAATGCTTGTATTTGCTCAAAGTTCACCTCGATTTCCTTATTTTCATATGCTAATAAAAAAACAACCCCCAGTCCGAAAGTAGCTTTGCAACGGTCTCCATTGATTGCTTTTGAAAGTTAACCATAATTCCTAACACGCATTATATCGTTATAGGCGGTAAATATTGTTTTACGAAAAGGGAGACCGATTTTTCTACCTTGATTCAGTGGAAAGGGAATGAATTCGCTTTCCGATCAGTTGATTTTCGCCTGTTGCTGAGTCCAGTTTAATGCTTATTTAGAAGGAACTCTTGCCAGTGATGTGCTGCCCCTATATTCCTACTTTGGATTTTGTTCAGGATCTACTGCTTAATCAGTTGTATAAAAAGAGATATGGTAAGCACTAAAAAAAGTATCCAGTTCAACCCGATTAGGGCGAAATTTGACTGAGTAGGAACTATGCCATGCGCGTATACTGCCACGGAATTAAAGTTTCCCGAAACTTTTACTGAAGGTAAATGACCTCCAATGTCTTTGGAGTCCCTTTGACAGGATACCTCTCATTTGGCCATCTATTTGCAAACCGCCAGTCGCCCAAGTGGGTAGTCGTTCAAACCAATGAATGGGCGGTGATGGGTGGGTATGCGACTACCCATGGCATTAACTTATTGAACCTTTTAATCAACTGGAATCAAACAGTTGAAAAGGAAAGGGAGGCAATTGTCCCTTTGAGAATCAACACGCCTTGACTGAGCAAATTTGACTGCAGAAGATGAAAACCCATTATCAATATTAGGAGTTCTTCCGCAATCCGATCCCCAAGATAAAACAGAAACAGACCCTTACAAAATTAAATCTGACATCTGTCAATTCTAACTGCGTTTCATTATTATTAAAGGAATAGAGAAACATGTAATGGCTATTAGGCCCGTTTGTGCTTAAAAAAAGGATATGTTTTGCTAATAAGGTGGTTAAACTTATAGCAAATTACAAAATCAAAAATGAACACGGAGATTTTACTGCGTTCGATCTGGTTAAAGAAGAATTTTAAGTTGATGCTATTCTTTTGTTCACTTATATCTTTTAAGAAGGCATTTTATGAGATCCTATGCCAAAACGTACAAAGAATCTGTATTCATATTCCTCTGAACACCGGTATCACTAGACACATGAAAGTCAGAACTTACGTTTTCATCCAAATTCTGGTCGGTCTGCTGGTGAAAGACGGGTTTTATATTGAGTTGAATTGAAGTTTTGTGTTCTTCTGATGTTGGGGTGCTCCACTGATGTCGGGCAGTTGAGACAGCCGATATATCGAGGGTTGAAAAGTGACCGAAGTCCTCCTTGGGGGCGCTGACAAACCGGGCTGAAGAAATTGGTGCGCAACGCAGTTCCTCTAACAATGAGGCTTGTACCTCGCTCTTAACTGAAAAAAGCAAAAAAATTGTGATAGATCCTTAAACAAAATTTAACTGCAGACACCTTGACACATCTGGATTATACGTTTTTTTAGGTGTTTAGCCTTGGGCAGTAAATATCTCTTGCCGCCAAAATCAGCGATATTACTGGTGGGCAACCAAAAAACAGATGCCAAATGTGCAAGCTCTTGGTTCAATCATTGCTTCAAACATGAACTCAGCCCGACAAAGGAAACCCAAACGAATATAACGACGCCATTTAAAATTTTGTGTAAGTAGAGACTGCCTACGTGGACCCCGGGAATAAGCGACTTTTACCGCCAATAAAAGGTTGCAATAAAGGTGTATGTATGACAAAAGGGCGGGTTCTAAAAATGGAATCATATTTACTGACGCTAAAGGAAAAACAAACATTTCCGGGAGTCAGATGGGAAACTGGATAGGAAGAGGAAGTACCCATACGGCGATATATGTGCATATCCTGCATATCATACATACGAATATATACTTTGAGAATGATGATGCATGTTCAAACAATTTGGGATCATGCACCAATTGAACACTTTTCCATTTCTCTTTTTCTCCCTTGCTCTTCTAAGCAAATTAACGCCTAAGAAGTGTCTTACGGAAGAGCTTCGCTGTTCAACCGCTCTCTTTGGAACAGAAATTATCAAGTGATGACGATAGCCCCGATGGTCCGTTTGAAATACCCATTTCTGCGACTACTCAATATCCTATTCACAGCTAATGTTCATTCATTTTGATGCCTTTTTAGCTTTTGGTGACAATTCCTACTTAGTGATTACTTTTGTTATTCTTGATTGGGGAGGCGACCTCCGTTTAAATCATTTTAGAAAATGGTCCTTGCTCAGCACACTATGAGCCCACATTTTCAATTCTAAGAGCAAAAGCCATCCAGTTTTCTTTTTGAATGCAAACCTCCACTACACCGGCAGATATGCAAACCGTTTCCATAATAACCGAATGTGGGCTTAACTTCATAGATATAATAAAACCGAGTAAAGCCTGCACATTTTTAATTAATGCGGTTTTACTGAAAACTAAAATATACGCCCAGACATTGAAGAATGATGTTTAGCATCAGAACCCGCCATTCGGATAGACTGTACTTCCCCATTCTGATTAGTTCCCCGAAGCAAGTCCTAAGTCTTTACTGTTCTGTTTCTTAGAAGTGCCGTCCTGCACTCAAGTACCAGGAGTAAAGTAGAATTTATAATAAATAATATATCTTCCCTTGCAGAATCTATAGAACGTCCAGTCTTCTAATGCCTTACTCACTCAAAAAATAAAGTGTGGAAGAAGGCTGGACTTGCAGATACACATCTTGGCGCTTTGCCAGTTCTTTCACCTTCCAAGATAAGGAAGGCTCTTGCAGCTAGCAGTAATCTCCTAACAAACATGGCCAAAGGGCACCAGGTGGACTTTCTTAATTCAACCCCCTCCATTTATTGAAGGGAGATTGGAATAACCAATCAAAATCAATAAATTCTGTTCTACAAAGAAAAGACGAACTAGGTGGTTTTCAGAGCTGATACACTCATTTGGGCAGAATGCGTAAGTGAAATTTATTCAAACTAGGGAACCAGGATCGTCTAGTGAGTAAGGCTGGACATGAAACTGCGCTTTCATTTCAACGAACGGTCATTGCAAGGTGGTATTAAGCACTAGGAAATTCTAGAAATCAGAAAACAAAAATGAGAATGAGTTCATCTGAAGGAGCAAGGTAAACGCAACCAATTTAGTGGCAGCCTACCTCTATGATGGCTGGCATCAGACATAATCTTGGGTTCGAATACATTAAGAATGATTGGTGAGAACGCGACTAAAATAGAATGCAGCTTGATCATTTATCTAGAGTTAGGCTGACTGTTTACTTGTCAACTTTTAATAAAATCTCGTCCAGGTCTTTTCGGCTGGTCGGCGTACCTATTTAGCCTTGAAATTAGCCAATAAAAGGGTCCTTTATATTAAAAAACTCAAACTTACTATTTGATATAGCTTCATTATCTAACGGGAGGCGCTCGTGGCAGATATTGCTCTGAAGGGAAAAAAATCAGGTTCAACAATCGAGAAAAAGCTATCATCTAGACTGTTCAAACGATGGTAGTGTGCGAGATCAGTGAAAGAGGTACTTTGCTAACACAAGTACTACTGCTTTAAAGTCTCGGTCGGTGTGAATGACACCTTAAAAGTGCATTTGGCAGGAACTAAAGGGCTGGCCGAACGAGGACTTGGGGGCTGAAGAGGCGGTGATAAGGGAATTGAATTTAAGTGAATTAGCCACTCCCCACCTGACTTGTCTTAGCCATTATTTTTTACACTGTAAGTGCCACGAATGAAATTGTTATCTCGACCTAACTGATTGTTCCCTTCGATTCGCAATCTTAGCGCCTCTAAGATCTTAATAATTCCGCGGATTATCAGTTTGTTAAGTAATAAATAAATAAATAAACAAATAGCGGTCATCGTTATGGTCACTCGTCGCGCTAATTGGAAAATTGCTTTTAGAATCGCGGCCTTCTAGACTGACTAGAAAGACGTTAGGTCACCTCAGATCTCGCCAACCACTTGATTGAGGGTATAAAATCTATATTAATAAGGCCAGTCTGAGCTTATGCATTTGCCCTTAACCGAGATCAGGATATGAGGCTTCGCGTCTCATATTACGTGGGAATCTATAGTCAATTTTGTGTAATAATATCTATCAGTGAATTGCATAAACCATTTCCCAAGGCAGAAACACCCCTGGTACAATTTTACCTATCAAGGATACCTACCCATTCTAATCTCTTGCCCATACTTCTTTGTAGCCTACTTATTGAAACATTCCGATCCAGAAGCTAGTGTATGTTTAATTAACTAGATGGCGGACGTATGGCTTCCTATGTTTTGGATGAGAAAGGAAAAGTTTCGAACTATTCATCCTTAACATTAGCTACGGATTTACGTCTTTTGATGGGGGGGGGGGAGAGGAAGGGGGGTCGGAGGAGGGTTAGTTTAAGAGGACTACCATCAATGTCCACCTATAGCTCTAGGTACGTTTATGATGGAGGATTGTTAGAGTTCCGCCTAGAGTATTTCAAGAAGAGCTCAAGTGGAGCCTTGAGGTCTCAACTTTCGCTCTAATTTTGTCCTGTTTAAAGTATACAATCGTGGCAAGCAGCAGGCAATGATCTTCACTGCAATCGCGGAGTATTTCTCTAGTCTCAGCAAAAACGCGCATACAGTCAGTTTTCTTAATTTCACTGTCCTTTTAACCAGAGCTCTCTTTCGTCACCAGTGAACGCACAGCTTATGCAAATGGAAGTGTGCATCTCATATATCAAAACGAATTGGCTCAGCACGAAGGGCACTTAAGCCCAAGTGATAAGTGGCCTCTACAAAGTATCACAGTAATAAAATGAATCTTGTATTTACTACGAGCGAAGTTGCCATTCGCTTCCCTCTGAGACATCCTGCAACACTGCGTAGAACGGATCATGTCAAACAAGTTCACAAATAAACTTCATGCAAATATTGATGGTCACTACTACCCAGACCCGATTTTAGTCTTGTCTATCACGAAATCCCTATAGAGCTGATTCATTAAGATCTCATTCGGCAGTTGATAGTTTACAACTTACGTTACCAATATCCGTCAGAGAACAGTTGAAATGAAGGGATGGATCAATGGGGGGGTCTGAGTAAATTGGTGAGCTAGTTAGAGGTGGAGGTGCATTCATCGTTGATGAGAGAATCGACGAAGGATAAGTGTATCCGTCTTCAGAGCCCTTTTCTCGATGCGAAGTGGCCATTCCGTTCTCTAGTCGGTCAATCTCAGTGGAAGTATATGAAGGAGTCTCTTCCTGGAGCTTCAGCTGGGTCACTAAACTCTCCTTTTCTTCTTCGTACTTCGTCTTATCCTGGCAGAACGTTAGAGAGTTCCATTAAGGTCGCAAGCAAATACCTTTGCTGAGATGAATGAACTATTGTGACACTCACTAATGACAACCAACAAAAACCTCTGGAACCACTAACTTAAAAAAAAATAAAATATTAATTTATAGCACACTGGCCAGGAGTCAAAAAAGTAGTTCATGCCCACAAAAAGAAGCCTTGAATATGCTCTTTCAAAGCTTTGAGAGCCCAATATTGATGAGACTCATTAGACGGAACAGTGTAGCATTATCAATCGGATCTGTTTGACTGCAATTAAAATCGTGTTTTTGAGGCCGTTCAACCGAATGTCATGATACCACCAGAACAATAAACCCGTGGCTACTAAGCTTGCATTTTACTAGCATTTATTTAAGCCTAACTTGTTTTTACAAAGAGTGTTTTTCATCAATAGCTGCTTTTCTTTCCAATAAGGCACAAAATTTAGTTTTGGATTTATTGGTGGGATTAAAACAGCTATTCCAACTAAGGTAATAGAAGTACGTCTTGCTGAAAATTGTATTTATCTGATTGAAGGACGAATCATACGTCTACCAGCAAGGCGTGGCCTGCGGGAACTGTGGGTCTCCACGGGGCACCTTTTTCTTCCATTAGCTCTTTAGATTGTGAGTTGATGCTTGTTGAGACGATTGCGAGGTAATTCCAAGTCTAACCCACTTTGTAAACAGCATACCGAAGTATTCAGGAAGGACATAGGTGAACGTGCTTTGTATAATTGGTTGGGTACCGATTGGTTCTGATTGTATTTCATTAAGCTTAATAGTCGGGCAATATTCGAACCTTCTTGGGTTTCAGCATTGTGCAAAATCTGATATCCCAGTAAGCAGAGTCCTTGCCAATTTAAAGAAAAGTGACATACCTAAAGATTTCTTCTCAAGATTGAGAACAAACAGCCTTGAAAGGTACATTAGTGAGTTCACAATACATCCAATCAAATAAATTTATCTGAAATTTCTAAACATAACAGGTAAATTATAAGCAGGACAGCAAAATACCACCTAAGTATTTCTGAAGATAAAAAGAGACGTTTTAGTATTGAATGGAGATTCCAGGACTACAAATTAAGCCACTATTTAATGAAAATGGAGTTAAAATAGACTGACTATTATAGATAGCATGGGACTCCACCTAATCGGCAGATGACTTGATTATAATTTCTACTGGTAAAGGGCATGACACCCGGACAGATTTATGACTGGTAGGTAAGCTGACTAGGTATGTCAGCACCGGTCTAACCATAGATAGGGCAATCGTTTCGACATAACCTTCAAAAATATCTTCGGTCTGTGGATACCTAGGAGGACCACTTATCTAGTGTGAATGCAAAGAAGAAATGGTTACCGCATTAATCGTCATGCTCACTGGAGTGGCTGGACGGCTCCGGCACCCACCGTCCAAGTCCTTAATAAGTATGTACCTAAATTATCAGAGTATACCTAAATAAAGCTGTAAGAGATTATCGGAATCGCCAAGGGAGCACCATATTATGTAAGATGGACTAAAATTGCCATGGAGGACACTGAAAGAGGGAAATGCGTGCATTGGATTTTCAAGGAATATCGAGGGAAAACTTGACAAAGATAGAGCGCAGTGGCTTGGAACAATAATTAATGATAGCATATCCCTTGTTCATCCCACTATTAAGTAGCACGAAATTCCTACATTTTCAATAAGTTCAAGAATATCATTATTATCAAAATGCTCGAATTCCCTCTATTCCATTGCCATCTGCTGAGATGAATTCTGCTTAGCTTTTGTAGCTATCTCATTTCTAATAGCATAGATTAAAAGATAGTCACCAAAAATCACGAAAAGCAAAATTCACTCTCGTGTTCAGAAGGGTTGCAGAGAACTTTTTAAATCCATGCTTTTGGGGCTTAATGATAGACGATCATAGAAACAAAAGTCGCACCGGATGCCAAGACCCCCATGATACGGTGGCCACCTCACAAACTCTACTACAGGTCCAACACTTGTGTATTATATTAAAGAATTTCCATCCCTGATTGAAGGGTGGATCGGGTCTGTGCAAGTAAACACTAGACTTCATTTCCTCTTAGCTCGTCGAAGGAATAATAAATAACTTGATCTAAGGTTAAATGAGAGAACAATGGGCTGTCACGGCTTTTCATGAGAGTTTTTCTATTTGTAGTCGTGTCCTTTGAACCTAAAGGAATCATTTTCTCCGATAACTCTCCACTACCAGAATCTAGGTTTTTAGGCCTTCGGCTTTAGGAAATTGGTTCATTGCACCGACCATACCCTGGATGGAAACGGGGGCGTTTGTAGGTCAAGGAGCATATAATTATGACTAAAAAAAGACGACTAGTCACTACTGCTTCAGGACGGCTGATTTACAAGGGCTTTGGACCGGCCGGGAAAAACCAATCATGGCGTCCGAACAGACGAGCATCGACCTTCAGGATCAATATAGGATGGTTAAAAGAACCTAAGGCTTTCATCACAATATCTATCGGCTGTTTAGCAATTCTAAGCATCCAATTGTCAGTGACTCAGGATATGTTCGCGTATACCATTGAAAATGGAATTTTACGTAGACACTGGACCTTAGAAGAGGCCCAAACTCTTCTTCAACGGATTTTTTTCGAAGCGGTAGAAGTAATAGAAAAATAAGGAGGCAAAAATGAATATTGCACTATAATGTTTGTCCTACTAGTAGAATATTTTGACATTTCAATGTGTGAGACATTTTGCTAAAATGCTTGCCCGATTTCTTTGCTTTATCCGAAAATGGTGCATAATTTCGGCCTTTTCAAATACATCGAATTGTAGAGTGTTAGAAAACCCTCATAAATGGAATAACCCCGCTGGCATGCAGAAGTTTTTTGAACTTTGTCAAACACCTAACACGCCATTGGAAGTGCCTTCGTATGGGATGAAATACGAAATGAACAACAGCAATGAGTACTCACTTCAAGGTATTGATATTCCAGGTCATCAATCAGAGTCTTTTGCTGTTCCAATCGTTCCTTCAGATGATGGAACTGATTCAACAAATCAGTGGGCGCAAAACCCTTTTCTTTTACGGTTAACTTCACCTCTGCTTTAACGCGGTTGTATTCTAATTCCAAAAGTTCCAACAGAGCTCTCTCATGTGCTAGCTGGTTGCTGAACTAAAAGGCAGAATGTAGTCATTTTAAAAGGAAATCGTAATTATAAAGCTAAAGAACTTAAATTGAATCGTTATACTAAGCTGAACCGCAAATAATCTGGAGAGGGGATCATTTATATCCGCTAAGCCTATCTTTGATCACTGTGTAGGTGTTAAGGTGGATGCGTTGGCAATATTTCACCTTTTAATTAGTTCATCACCCTAATAGTCCGGTATGGCAGTCCTAGTCGCGTCAATACTGTCTCATGTGGTAAGACTGTCGTGGAAGCTTGGAAATGCTTTAGCACAATGTATTCTTAGCCTGAAATATAAAGTTCCCTTCCGAACACTTACTGTCTCATGATGATTAGTCCGGTTTCCATGTAGCCTACCAATTTTGAATAACTGCTTGTTGATTACACGTAGCCAATCATCCACTAACTCCCCTAACTCCCAATACGAATTTATGATTGTGATTGGCAGACCATACCAAAAGGGCTCAATACTATCCCGTTGTCTAATGACAGCCAGTCATTATTCTAGACTGATTTGCTACCAGTTAAATATTATTAGCTGGAAAATCTACTTTCTAATAAAAAACCTTGGGAAAGTCAACATCGCCTAGAGATAGGCCGCCCTGATTCTGGTTTATGGAACATACAGGGAACTCGAAATAAAAAATATAAAAATCTTAAATTATATAGAACATTCTTAATGCTAAACCAGATGTTTAGAATTACGATGCACGCTAGACATTGGTTGCTAATCATAAAGACTGACAGGAACAAAGAGAATTGCAATTCCGCAACGCCAGAACTCCCTAATTTTGTCATTCCAGTGAGAGTTATTCTAAATGATTTGATCTCACATTGACAAGCTGACTAATTAGAAAGTTACTCATAGACACGTAGGACAAATATTCGACGAACGACGTACAAAAGACTCACCACTTCACAGTTTGTTTCAGTTCAAACAACTCATGTAGCCTCATTAACCGATAGATGGAACTGAAGCTGATCAATGAAAATTCACAGTTTTAAATCGTACATTTATGAAAGATATTAGAATTAGGTTTGAATAATTCGAGATTTGAGCTTCAGTAGTAAGTTATCTATGGGGGGCGAAAATTTCTGAGACAAGACATCAAAATGTCAACTATTAAGAAGACGATGAATTCTAGTTCTCTAGAAAGACTCTAGAAATAATATTTGAAACAGGTCTAGCAGTAACGCCAGTAGTAATCACCGAAATCATAGAAGCCGCGAGTCAGACTGAGAAGGTCAAGCTTAAGTGCGGTCACGAGGACGCATTAATTGCGACTCGGATACAACTGATTCTGGCAACATCTTGAGGTTATTTTCAGGTGAACTTGGGCAGTT
The DNA here is from genome assembly GCA_019097775.1 of Moniezia expansa. Lineage (NCBI taxonomy): Eukaryota > Metazoa > Platyhelminthes > Cestoda > Cyclophyllidea > Anoplocephalidae > Moniezia > Moniezia expansa. Next base: position 1,546,001 of record JADFDV010000093.1, read on the forward strand.
TAAAAGGGCTTACCCCTCCGAATAAACTGCAAAAAAAAGCTAAGAGAAAGGACACGTTTTGGGCCGATTTCTTACTTGGATTAAAATAGGTGCTTTAAAGGAAAGGGCTTATTCAAAAAGATTGATTACCTAAAGTATTAATGTTTACTTTTTCGTTTAATTTGTAGGCAGACTGCTTCGAATCAACTGCAAATTTGTACATCGAGCGCAAAATTTAGGCAAAACATGTAAACTTTATCCGTGTGAATAAAACCGTTGCTTGATGCTGCGAGGATGAAAACTGTGATTCACTGAGCCCTGGCGCAGAATTGGAAAAAACTCAATTCTAAAGCAACTCCATTAAGCTTGATCTGTGCTGCTGTTCAGAATAAGCTCGGTCGAAATGGCTGTGATGCCACCCTGCTTGCCTTTAAGTCATCTGCCCGAGTTCGGACGTTGAAAATAGAGAAAAAATTAATGGAATTGTGAATAAATACAACTTGAAATATATAAATGCAGAATATAAATAGCCCCCAAATTTCCCTGACCTTGATATTTACCAACGAAATTCAAGAGAATGGTTCGAAGTTTAGAAAATGCTTCGTGGTTGGAAAATTTGAAGGTGCACGACCGAGCCTTATAAAAATTTGCAATTGTTGATAAAGTGGAACTTGGATTTAATTTCATTTAACAAGTAGATTAAATGCGCTCATTTCACCTCGATTCTCACAGTTTCCGACATCTTATTTATTTGAGCTAGTTGGATCTGAAGGAGATTAGTCAGAGCCCCAGTTGTGCTCGTGGCTTTGTCGTGTCGTTCTTCATTGCTGATTTTAGGTGAAACTACTGGAATTTGTGGTGTTGAAAAGGGTTCTAAGGATCCAGAACAGTCCTGAGGTGGATTTCTTCTTGACATTGCTACCCCATCACGAAGGTGACATAGTTCCGTCGCCGCACAGTCCATAAGTGCTGCAACTCCACCTCTCGAAGTTAAAGCTGGCCTCGTTTCCTAAAGAAGCATTAAGAAAACTTAGATACCTCGAAGTCTACACTAACTTCATGCTCTAAAAATTTTTCAAATACGACTGCGAATTTAGACTAAATCAATTTTTCTAGAAGTGAAATAAAGTATTCCAATTTGTAAGATCCAGGTCTCTTTGTTTCCTTGATTTAATAGATATTGTAGGTTTTCATTTATAAATTTTCCATTGTTTCTTAACATTTATGTGTAGAAAACAAATTTTTGCCGGAAAACTCTATAGGAACTGCGAAAAGAGCTGCCGGTGCTTGATTTAGCAAGTCTTATACAGGCAAAGATGATGAAAATGGACAAAGATAGCCTGATACTCTCCATACTTGAGAGCAAATTAAAAAACGGGGAAACTGAGAAAGCCTCACATATAAGGAATTGGATGCTGCAATTAAATAAATAAAGGTGCGAAAGAAATACGGCAAGAGCACTCCAACTCATGGCCACCTGATCCAAAGGTTGGGGTGATAACTATACACCTAGATAGATGGAAAAAAGGCAACGTGATATTGTCTACTCCAACGCAAACTGCCACAGATGCTTCGTTACAACAAAGGAGATGCGAAAGCACGTAAGATGGGATCATGAAAGAGAGATACTGGACCTTAGACTGAAGTGCCTTCATAAAACTGCCTTAAAAGATGAAATACTTAAGGGTGGCTAAAGAGATGTTTTAGGGATTGCCACCCTTCGGTTGCAATCGCAGAAAGTGAAATATCAACAGAGAAGAAGAAAGGATCAAACAATCCAGTAGAGAAAATAGAAGAACTGAGCAGGGTGGATGAAAAAGATAGAAATGATTGCACGAAAAGTGACGACGAAGAAAAGAATATCCAGCAGGAGGGACTACATGACTGCCATAGCCCGGCTGCGAACAGCTCTTACTCAGTAGGAAAGGATAGACAGGCGAGGACAACAAAGACCCATTGACCATAAATGGCACTAAGAGGTGTCGAGGATGGACGAGGTGCCACAAAGAATTACAACTGAAGAACGAACTGTTAGTGCACGACGAAACTGTGCCGCGGAAGGACCAGGGTGCCGAACTGCTCTATCGATATGTGTATGTGTTTAAATGCTGCGCAAGCTCCTTGTCATTTCTGGTGTACCCACAATAAGTCCTTGGGACTTGCCCAATGGGTAGGGATGAATAACACAACTTATCCAATACAAGAAATCCCCCTTTGCTCTCCACGCTTCAACCTTTCGATTAGCTCGTAACACTTGAATGCTTCGAATCTAGACATCAGTCAGATTTAGAAAAAGCACTTTGGGCAGATTAGTAATTTCTAAATAAACTTTTTTAAAAGATAGGAGTTAATTCCAAATAATTGTTATCAAACCTTTCACTTATCAGCTTTTTCTAAAGGAATATTTGTAGGAATGACCCAGTTGGCTCCTAAGATACTATTCCGACTATTGTGAGAGATTTTCAAAATCTTCCCTTGGAATTGCCACTGTTATTAATTAAATACAAGAAACAGGAACTGAGATTCTTGTCCATTCAATGGCACACGTTAAATCTGGAGGTCTCTTATCAGTACGAATAGAGGCATGATCCAGTGAACATTGGATCAATCTAACTTGTAAGAAGTTGAATTCTGAATGTAAAGCTGGTTTCATGGAATTACATTTTCGATTTCAACTTTCCAGCTCTAATAAAAGCCGAATCACAGAAACTTCATACACTCACTATTTTAGGGCCAAGACTCATAATTACGTTTAAGCTAGAAAGCCATACAATATGAATATCTGAAACTCAGATTTATTTTATAGTTAACTGACTGCGCCTAGTAAATAACCAGACATAGGTCTCCGAGGCGCTGCCTAATCCAGAGTCTACCAAGAAATGACAAAGGGATGAAATTATTGGGTGAGAAACTAAGGACCCTTCGAGAAAGCTGAAACAATTCCAGCCCTTGCCTCGGACTTTCTGCCTGTCACCTCTAAATTATACGAAGCTCCATTGAAAATTAAAGTCGACTTGACGGTTGGCAGACCAATTATTAAAATTTTACCGATTGGTTGGAGGATGGTAGGGTCTGGAGAGAAGTCTGTAAACTGTGACCGTACATACTCCTGAAGTTTATTTTGGAATTTTATATTTTTGTGGCTCCAGTTTGGAAGTATGTGCCAAATTTAGTTTTTGGTGCTGTCTTAAAGCAAGAAGAAGGTCAAAGGTTAAGGAAAGAAAATTTTTCTTCATCTTGATTACCAATGTATGAAGGTGAGCATTGAAAATAACGACGCAGGACTTCAAATATCCGGAAATGGAGTTGTTAAATTGCTCTTAATTTGTTTGATGTGATCTTCCCTATAGTGTCAAAACACTTCTCTGACTTTATCAAACAATTGCATTCGATCGGTTAGGATTGTATATGCTGATAGATTTCTCCATGAGACCTTGTAAAGTTTAGAGAATGCGAGATGTTTAATGTGATTTCACTTAAGAGACTCAGCACATTTCTCATTATCAGTATTCATTCTTCATTGCATCAAAGTCATTATTACACTAAATTAAGAGGTATGAAATTTTTAGGAGGTTGCTGACCTTTACGGATCAAGGATTACTTAGCTGTTTTACCCCGACATTATTTGAATGTATTCACAGTGTCTCAAAGCTAAAGACATATTTGAAACAGAAGCAAAAAATGTCTCGCTACATGGCTAATCCCTACCTACAGAAGGCATTGAAAAAATTATTTAATGCATTTGCAATTATTTTAATATAATTCGAAGAGCCCAACCTGGATCAGACCAAGTTTGATTTCACCTAAAATTGAAATAGAGTGGTGGGATTGCGTTGAGACCTGAGTTTTTGTCATTCTAAGTGAGATTAATGGATAAAGGTAAAAGTGTTTGGAGGAAGACGTAGGAATGCAGAAACTGGAATCAAATGAGATAAAATCCGATTTGCCTTCAGCGAAAGTGGATCTCAGAATCACGTCCATCATTTCAGAACAGAAATAATATCTTGCGGTTTAAGTAAACGCTCTAAAAGCCCAATAAATTCAAGAAGCCTATTCCGAAAGCTCTGTGGTATTAAAGCGATCGCAGGCACGCTAAATTAGACATTCTAAGTCTCTGAACGCATTCTATGAGCCGAGGCTTCCATAATGGCCTTTTGTTGATGGAAAAGACCAATAATCATGTTTAATACCAATATTCGAAAACAAGCAAGTTTCGACTTTGGTTACTTCTTACTCAAACAGTCGTAGGAAATATGTCTCTCTTCCTGTGAACGTCCTCAGAATTCTGCATACTAGACTTCTTCTACCAAACAGAGATTTTAACACTGGTTAGAGAAAAATAAATATTGTAGAATAGCTAAGCAGATACAGGGTACGATGGCCTTCTGAAAAAACGGCTGAAAGGCACAGCAATCGCTGAACTAAATCCAATTCATTTAGACCTTGCCTTACTACTCCAATATAAAGACGCAATATTTTATTTCTTGGATAATCAAGCTCCAGAAAACGGTAGCCATGACGCCCTATCACGCTGTTGGTTGAAGTCCTTCTGAAAGTGTGACCATGTGAAATCAGCCGCACTAACCTCCAAGCTTGTATAATCAGAACCCCGAAAAAAATTGACTGAAATCTCCATATTTTGATTATTTAAGATGGATAAAAGGAGCTTGGATAAACAAGTCCAGATTGATTTGCGAGAAGTGATAATACTAGCATCGCAAACTTACAAAGCAGGCAGTGAAGACAAGCACAATTCCAGCAAATATTAATGGCATTCAAAATAGTAAGCGCCTCCTGCAATTTGTTGATGACTCGTTTATGTAACTTTAATGAATAATGAATAACCTTAAATTGTTATCCACAAGTTTGGAGGTGTATACAGTCTTAGGAAAGAACCCATTAACTTCTTTTGACAAAAAGAAAAGCGTAATCAAACTAAAATATTCGGATAATGATGATATGGGGTAAAGGTACTAGTACCTTCCTAAGCTTACAGCACTCTGGAACGGCAAAAATGACGCTTGAAATGCGCCATCCGCCCTGTCGGTGAGAGAAACGGAAGCTAAATTTCAATTGATTAACCACAACTCCTCAAAGTGAGGGACGTGACTAATTGGTGCTTTCTCCCAACTCCTCCTCACCTAAGTGAATAAGAGCTGTGGACTGTCAAGGGCTTCACATAAGACATGACTGAAAATTTCTTGCTAGTCCTTCGATATGGCGGCTCAGTGGGACTGACCAATCTTATAATAATCTGCTCCGCGATGCTTGGTTTATTTCCAAAGGAGAGAAAAAATGTGAAAGACCTTCAGTCAAAGGGGTACAGGGCGAGGGTAGGAGCAGGAAAGGAAGCTGGGCGGGGGCAAAGTAGCTATTTAAAAGCGATAGCAAGAAAATGAAGCGCCTACCGAGTCTCTAGACAATCGCTATTAAGGTTGCGAGGAGGAACGCTAGGCGGAATGGATCAAGCGGGAAAAATTAAGTGAGAGAGATTTAATAATTCAACCACTGCTGAACCCTTCATCCTTTTTTATAAACCCCATTAGAAGCTCTGCATATTACAACTAACCAATTTCAGTAAAAAATTAATATCCATAACGACGATCAGTGTTCTTTAAATTGAAGGGCTTCTTGTTGAATACGGTAATGAAAGAGGGTGTCCCTGAGTTGAGACCTCATGATTATCTCCCGCACAGAGGTTTAACTTCAGACCGTTGTGATCAATGAAATGTGCAAGGCTGTTTATTACGGTGGGACAAGCGAAAAGTCAAAATAGTGCTTCTACAAATATCAGTCCATATTCACGTCACTTGAAAAGGCACCAAATGAGTGGAAAAAACGAAAACAATTTAATTGGAATTGCTGTTGTTTCTTTCTCAAACGCCTCAGTTATTCAGGTGAGACTTATCCGATATTTATCAATTCTTCTTCCGACAGAAAACAAGATTGAGGTGACTTAGAAATCATATCCACTTCAAATGAACCAGTTGCCCATTTTGAATCGTATTTGTCGGATTCAGTTATCAAAGTGAATAAAAAAAGATGCATAAATAGAACATATTGTAAAAAAATGCAACTAGTTGTTGGGGTATTTCACAACGGCTGACATTTGATATATTAGGACGATACAGAGGAGTGATTAATGTCCAAATATGTGCCAGAATTAGATCAACAAAATTTGATCCGTTCCGTGAAAGCGAGCCTGGCATAAACACAATCCAGAATCCTTCCGCTATTTGAACCAGTTAAAATGGAATGATTTAAAGTTATTATAGTTTAATGGACAAGAGTGGCTGAAACGAAAAGAAATTCGACGAAGTATGATTTTATTGGAAAAGCTCTGGCCAGTAATATAATTCTAGTACTGTCCGAATGGCACAATCTCATTGCCTTTAAGGTAAGCGAAATATCGACGATGTATTCATGAGCCATAACAAAATCTAGTTCTACGGTTCTCAATCGCTGACACATCTCAGGTCAGGAAAGATTCCAGCCAATCACAATCTTAAAAAGTAGCGAAACAGGCTCATGCTTTCGGTCTCAAGGTAAAGTAAACCGAAATATAAACAAGAACTGAAAAGGCGAAAAGTCTCAAGTCTTGCTCAGTTCGAAATACCGAAACACATCCATTAACGCAAACTTTTAATGACGAAGATGATTAAAGCCAAAGAAGTTTTGACAACCAGCATTTAAACCCGACTTTCTAATAAGTCTATCGAAAATACAGAAAGGCAGGAAGAGCTACCGTAACTGGATTTTCTTCAGGAGATTGGACAGCATCACTAGCCCTGTGATGAACTGAATCCTCATCGGACAAGTGTAAAAATTCTGTCTCGGCCTCGATAAACTCCCATAAGACGTCTTCATCTTCTTTTTTACCCTCAGATAAATTTCCATTTTGGTCGGACTTATATTCGAAAGTGATTTCATCATCATTGACGTTGTAAGTATTCGGTGCTTGAAAGAGCTGCAGGCAAGCTTGAAATTCAGGACACTCTGAGAGGAGAATAGGGGAGTAGCCATCCTCGGTAAAATCGTCATCATTCTCATCCTCTCGTTGTCTATCTTCGTCTTTTCCGAAGTGTGAATGAGAATAGCCGCTAATAAGGGCTTCAACGTCTTTGAGAGGCGACGAGGGGTCATCGATGTCTTGGTCAAATTTACTTCCATCATTTAGTGCGGACATTTCTCTTTCCTCGTCCGAGAATGAGTGAACTAAAGAGCCATTTGTTTTGATGCACGAATATCCGCTGCAGTAGTGAGTGCGGTGATTCTGGACTTGCGGCAAATCAGGCTCCGATAGGCCCGATTGGAAGCGTGATTTGAATGCGGCTGCCATTGTAGAATGACAAAGAATATGTGTGAGAGACGGAGTTAGACAAAGCGAGTCCTCTTCCTACACCCATGACATTTTAGCTTCGTTGACTGACAGTAGACTGATGCAGAAGAACATGCAATGTAGCTAACACCTACCAAAGTCTGCCTCCACCAATTGGGAGGCAGAATAGAGTGAGGAACCAGTCAGAGCCTTGCGATGCTTGGCCACTTATTAGGAAGTACGTGCGGTGGTCGTTTAAGCTTCGGCTGCGTTATTTACCATTGCTGCAGTCGATTTTCATGGAGGTTGATGACTAACTCTCGCAGTTTGCATTATTTTCCGTCCTCCTTATGTGGTTAGGGTACGCATTAAGGCCATTTCCTACAGTTGAAGGGACACAGGCAAGATCAAATTTTAGAAAGGTTTTAATGCAGGCCGTGATTTTATTCAAATGCCTTGATAATTACTTGTCTAAAACGTCTCCTTTTAGCGATTATGTTTACTTATGCTTTAACATAAAGATAGATTTATATTGAAGGAAGGTCGAGACAGATATATACTAGACTGAAGAAGGTCACACTGCTTAAACCAAACAGATTTCGAGCTTACTGCGCCCAGCATAGGCTTCTAAACCCTTGATGGGTCACCCCAGGGGGGCATAAATACAAACAGCAATAGAACTATGAGGATCTCAGGAGAGGGAATACAAAATCAAGCTTCTGATATATATTTTATTTTGTATTCTAACGTCCCAAAAATATCCGCAAATAACTTCCTTGGAAAGCTCATTCTTAGTCCAATGTTCTCGAACGCATTCCATTCATAATGATTTCCAGTTAGTTCTTATTTAATCAAAGTCAGTTTTTTCCAGACACTAGGATCTCAAGATGAAAGACTAAAATGTTAATCAAACAGTTTAAACTGAAGCAAGAGTTCAGGTGGTGATCGACTATGATTCTTGAGCGGTACAATTCACCAGCCATCTGCATTGGTCAGCAATTCCTCTATGATTGACCATCACGTTAGCCACCCCGACTGCTCATTCCAAATATTTTCCGTCCTTTTAATTGAAGACCTGTGAATGCTCATCAGAAGACCGACCAAGATTTGTGATATGGATTTTCCAAAACTGATCGCGAACGCAGAACCGTCGTGTCGACTGGATACCATACTGTGACAGGTTATTGTCAACCTTTCCCGGAGTCTTCGATATCTGCGAGCCATCATAACGTTTGGGAAGCTGACCACATTACCACCAAACCCAGAGAAGGGGATGGAATCCAAATCCCGTTAAGCTAATCATAATAGACATTACCGAGTATATTAAAAGAGACCCCCTTGGTAGGAAATACAGCCTTTGATATTGTGACTTCAGAGATCTGTCGAAGGCCTCTTAGCAAGCGATAGCACTGAAGCCCTTGTTATGCAAGAATTGAGAGTTGCAGACAGAATTATGACATTTTAATACCATTTTTTTGGTAAAATGACACATCCGAAGGTGAAGAACTGTTAAAATTAGAACTCTGGGCGTGGTAATCATGTCTGAAATGTTTTCTGCGAACATCATCAGGCAGTCAAATGGTTACATTTCACGGGCCTAGGGTTTGGTTCTTTGTGAATCAGCTTTATGGCCAATGAGACTTGGACTTACTGAGCCAGAAAATTTTTATACTTTCTTAGGTATTTTTGGTATTTGAATCGCGCTGCAAATTTCAATATCAAGAGGTGGAACCTTCTCTTATACTTTATTCATGAGTAGAGCCACTGATATGATGAAAATGCAGTGTTCGACGTGAGAGTAATGCATCGGAAAAATCCTATTTTTTAGTCGATAGGTCCCTTTTCTCCTTATCAGTCTCATTTTTATCTTTTAGTGTTATCCTCTGAGCTGAACCAACTAACGACTGATGAAAAGGGATTTATAACTACAAAAAACTGTGCTAGCTGCACCACAGACACATTCACTCATACTTAAAATGAGATTTCACATGCTGACATAAGTTTTGTGTGAATGAATTAAGCATATCGGGTTCGGAGCGTCTATATTTCAGTCTCCACAATGTGCGCAACTTGTCAGGCGTCATAAACTTTCAGCAAATTAGTTATTCACGAACACTGTGTGTTTCGGGCTCATCTGGTGGAATGGGTTCGAAACCATCTGACAGTTGTCCAGCGACCTAGAAAGATCATGGGATAATTCGGCAATCAAAAAAAGCGCCACGATGCCTGCCATCCGAAGACGATTCGCGTCGAGTTGAGACTGGGTAAAACAGAGAGCTAAAGAATTACATATTAAAATACCTGCTGATTAATGTCTAAGATAAAGGTAAATGGAAAAAGAACTTGTGAAAGAACCAAAAATTCTATTTATTTAAAAGAATTAGCAAAATGAGTGCTTTCAAATCAACTAGTCGTCAAAATGAAGTAGCATCCTGATCGGCAAAATCGCTGATTACGTGACTGGTTTGGTGAATGAGGTACTTACTGGGCGAAACTGGCTGACAGTAAGAGGTCCCTACTAATATCGTATTAGTAACATTCAAAGCCAAACCGGAGTTGATGAAACTTGCATTTAACTGGTATTGTAATATTCATTTAATATATAGGAATAACTAAGACAAGAGATAATGCTTAAAAGTGAAACAGAAGTGAGAGGGGGCGAACTTTTGTCTCTAGAATGGTGAAGTTCAGAATCCGATCTTTGCAGACTGATTAGTCAACGAATTCGACGGCGTTATAGGGTCACGTTAGGCAAATGAATAGTCAAAATGCTATCTTTATCGGGGACTGGCAGGGGTTGCCATTACTCCAATTCATCATAATGACTTCGAGTTTGAATTAGTCGTCTGGTTTGCGCATTTTAGGCATTCAACTGCACAAAGCTTTTCCTGAGCGTCTGATCCGTTATGCTTTATTTATCTACAAGGTGGAGATAAAAGTGAGATACTTTCGGTGAAAGGGCAACCAAAAACAAGAGCTGAATGTTGATTAACACGAAGTACCTCGGATGGGGACATGGTATTTGACTGAATTTTTGGTGGAATCTGAGGTCTGTCACTTAGGAGATTACATACTTACGGAGGAATGTTGGTAGGAGTGTGCTTAATTTCTTTTCCTATTGTTTTTGGATTTTAAAGTTATTATTAATTGATGATTTATGCATGAATCTAGTTAACACTCCGTAAAACAAGACTGAGCCTTTTAAATGTTAACAAGCCATAAACCGCAGCAAAAATTGCCGAGAAATTCTATTTTTCCATTTGGTTTCTTCTAACGAATTTCAAAGAAACCCTTAACTCAAAAATTTAGCAGATGAAAATTCTGAAATTGGCTCAAGCATTTCAGCCAACCAGCACAAGTCAGCAGAGTATTCTCAGATCACAGCAACTAATCTCAGAAGGAGAAATTATGTCTTCCATCCTTAAGTTAAATAAATAAGCTGTAAACCTTATTTTCCTGGCATATTTGAGTGGAGCCCCCCTTTTGATGGTAGAAACTTTCTTCTACAATCTGTGAATAAATAGGATTTTTTGAAAATCACCTTACTCACTGTCCATCTAAAGTTTCCATTGCCTTATAGTTTAAAAGGCTAAAAGAGCATCTGCAAGTGAACAAGTAAAAATATTAACTAGTTTTCAATTTTTACTGGCTTAAAATTTGAGGAATTCCCATAAAATTAAGGCACATAAGCTGCACAAGGCCGAAATTAAGTTAAGAGATCAGAGGAGACAATCAGTTCGTCTCAGATGTGTTTTAATCCTAGATTCCACCAAAGCTTTGTGTCCGAACACTACGTCATCTACCAAATCATTTTCAGCCTCGCATTCTTCTTCTTGATGTTTAACTGCAAATAGCCAAATAAAGAGGTCAAAAAGGATGACTGGTTAAACAAAGTATTTTGTATAGAGCTTTTTTAACCTCTGACTCTGATATATAAGGTTGAAGGTCGTTTCTCAGCAAAACTTGTAGGGGGATGCGGACTTGTCAGTCAGGAAAAACGATTGAGTAAAATTTACTGGAACTCCATTCCAGTTTTGATTATGATGAATAATTCAAATAAAAAGCGGAGATTGAAGTAATTCACCCTTCTGCTCAACATTTGTTGCAAACTTGCAAAAGCTGTGTTCATAAGCCATGGTTAGGTACATAATTTCTTGCTCCGATGTCCTGAAACTACGTGAATGGCTAAGTCAGATGGCATAATTCAGTGCTCATGGAAATGCGACTGAAACATGCTCTTGAATTGAATCTCTTCTGCTTAAAGTCCTCGAGTAAAGTCAAGGTTTCACTGCCATTAGTTAATCATATAAACTCTTCTAATAGCAGTTGAGACAAATGAATGTGAATGAATATACGCAAAACTATATGTGTTATTTTAGAATTAATCATAGAATGCAAATAAAGTGATAAAATGTTACACCCAATATTGCCAAGTAATGAAGCTCATTTGGTGAAAACCAGTAACTAACTCTCACGAAGGTTGAGAGTGATAAGATAGGGGGAGCTCTCCAGGATGTTGGAGGACTCGTTTGACCCATCTTCATTCCTATCTCCAACCTTTGCGCAAGTCCGGTACATAAGACCATCGGAACTTCTGGATATGCGAACATCTGCAAATTTTCACTAAAGAAACCCACCATCACACGCTCTGAGCCATGACTTGTGTAAGTCCAATTACTCGAATGAAGCCCTTTGCCTTTAAAAATACACAGTTTGCCTCTTGATAATTAAAGTTTTAAGTCTTGGTATTTCTATTTTGGCACTGCTTGAAACAAATATTCCAATTTATCCAAGCAAAGATTGAAATGACAAGTGGCTGTTCTCATTGCTGAAATAGGGGCTAGGGCTACTGGAAATACTTTAAGCATTTTCTGATGGTACAATTAATTAATCATTAATAAAGAGGAAGAAAACGCATATATCCACCTTGTTTTGAATTTGCATTCTCCAGACGATATTATTTATATCGGTTCTCTCAAAACTTGCATTTATCTCATTCTAATCTAGGCAACTATCAATCCTTTCTTTCCAGATCCTCGTCACAATTTGTGTCCCATGGTATTTCTCTCCTGTTGACTACACTTATAACCGGTTTTGGCAGTCGCCGATATCGGCGCATCATCTTTTATGGGCGACCTGAATCTTTTCAGTGCTTGTGTGCAAGTTATCAAGTAAAACCCCTAAGTGGTTTCAGCTCTCAGCATCTTCGAGGCGGTAAAGGGCAGTCGCACACCAAGCCGCTTAGTTAGCACGTATCTTCATGTAAACATATTGATGCTTGGTCAGAAGGTGGGTTAAAATTAGACTGTCTCAACAGTATATCGTCCCATTTGTACCTGTTTCGTCTAATAGAAAGGGAAGGAAAAAGGCAGAGCTAAAACTCGTTTTTGATCATATTAACGTTTCATCTCGTAGTTTCGGAAGCTAAGTTAAGTGAAGAGATCAAACGAAATTTCAGGATGAAGATTTGCTCCATGCACTGACAAGATTAGCATTCAGTACAGTCATTCTTATTGGCAGCTAAAAGTAAAGCCCTAGCGCACCTTAGCCAATGCAAAATCTGGGGCTTTCAGATGATATCACCAATAAAGCCTCTGATAAAATAAGCTGATGCTAATAATTTTATTCGAGTTAAAAACTCGAGAATTCTTAAGGAACATCAAGGGATAAAATCCCAAGGTTCGAAAGACCTCTTGCTCAAAAATCCGAAGACATTGCCATCTGTACATCCCACCGCCTGACTACTATCTACACGCATTAGCTTCAGAGATCAGAGTGGCTCTTCATATCCCCCTCCATAATCCTAAAATGATTTTTCCCGTTGTTCTGTAGGAGGATATGTACCAAATAGAAGTGTGCGAGATTATAAGGTGATGATGTCCTAGCTTATCGCTCGCAAAAGTAAAGTTGCATAAACAAGTCTACTTATAATTTAATAGTAGTACAATGCATGAACAAAATTATTACTTGTAACTACATCGCTACATTATAAAAGCAGACTATTCACAGTCAATAATACTCAAGCGTGATTAAATGAGAGTCATAACGGCATCTGAATAGTGAAAGATTTTGTATCTTTTTACACCCAACTGATCTAAAATACATTACAATCATAACTTTAGTTTGCTGAAGATCCTTGATAAAAGACAAGAATGATGAAGAAATCACGTATTAAATGAACTTTTGTTAGGAAGATTGCTGGTCATTCGACAACTCAAGGGTTTTTCCACGAGTGAATACAGAAGCTCTGGTAGTAAAAATTGCTCTAAGAACTCCGGTCCACCTTGTTCAATAAGAAAAATTCACGTGGTATCTGTCCCTTAATAAATTGAGAAAACGCTTTTCCGAAGAAATTTACCAGAGTCAACTAGAAGGTATGCTGTTTAGAGGCCCATACGAATGTCCTGGGCGCAGAGGATAAAGATAAAGTGAGTTGTTCAATATGAGTGATGGGCAGTCAGCGACCTTAATAGCATTTTGACTATTCGTTAACATTTCAATTTATAAGATTTAGCGATAATAAAAGCCAAGATTTGGTTGAAAAAAAGTGTTCACTAATCCTTGCCTTATGCGGAGGAAGAAATGCTGGTGCGACTGTTCACGGGGAAAGGTCTGTGAAATTTAGGTGTCCCCATCCTTCTGTACCACAGACTAAAGGGCAGCATATTCGATAGAGTCTGAGAGCGGACCTGGACCTGAATTTAATTAGAGCGACTTGGAGTGGTCTTAATGCACAGCAAGTTATATTGGTGGAATTGGCCACCTTACTTAACAAGAGATGATGATGAAGCTGTTCTCTTTTAACTGCCAATGGTAGAAGATGAAACTACGAAGGTATAGAGCACCGTAGCGATCCCTATGATCTTGCAATTTGTAAATCATGGCGTTGAGTGATGCCTGGAGGAAAGACTAGGCACGATAATAGATCGCTTCGTGATAGCCTAAGAAGCGGGAACTGTGAATGAGGCAAGGAAGAAAGGGAGTTCAAGCGTTACCTTTATTTGGACAAACAGATTCCTCCCTGCGAGACAACAGTGTACTAGAGTAAAGAATAATTTGATAAACATAGACCGAAACGTAATAGATGGAGAATGCTATCAAACTCGCTCCCAGGGAAGAGAGAATCCAATAGCTGAATACGTACTAAGGATTAGCGTCTACTTTGCGACAAAGTTCTAGCGGTAGATGGTTCAATCACTGGGTGGTGCTTGGTGGATTTCAAGCCTGGCTGGTGACATAAACTCGCTTCTACCCCATTCAAATTACGGAGGAAGAGGATAACTGCCGAGCAAATGCTTGGCACATTTATGATTTTCTTTGTAACATCAAGCCATTCACCACGTATTGAATTGGAAATTGAAGAATGAAACGAACCCATAATTTGTCGAGTTCCCTTAACATTTTTAATGCCTCTTTCTACATGGGACTGGAAAGTGTGGAAGTGGTTCAACTTCTGGTACCGCTAGATTTTTGCGATTATTGACTACGTGATTTATGATACACTTGAGCAGTTCTTTGAGAAATAATCGTAAATATTTTGTAATTGAACCCGTCTAAAAAATAACCTATTTTCTCATTTTTTTAATATTAATGGAAATGTTCAATGGTGTTAAGGCTTGCTTATTGACATCCTTAAAATTATGTAAGAAAATAAATATGAAATTCAATGAATCCACATTGGTCTTAATTGAGAGATTGAAGTAACCCGTTATTCTACACCCCGATTAAACAATTGTACTCGGATTAGGACTTCGATTTGAACATTCCCGCTACTATTTGTTATATCACAGATCAAATGGCCAGAGGAAGAGTGCCTACCGAAGTGCGTAATGGAATTCGATTTGGACCCACTTTCAGCGGGAACTTATTTTCTTCCTCCCATTTCCCAGCTAGAACCTTATATTTTCAAGATAAGTCATCAGTACCTGCTCTTCAGTATCTTATTTTCTCATGAAGGGTGGATAAGAAGAAATAAATGGATTTAACTGATTTAAATATGTCCATGACAATGCTTGAAACTGTTAGTTTCCTCTAGTAATGCACGTAACTTTCGACAGCTCACTTATCATTTAAATGAACCGAGCCGAATTTCTGGACTTTTAACCTGAAAACAATTGAACCTTAAATACTTACAGCCAATCGTCGCTCCTATCCGAATCTCAGCACTTTAATTGATAAGTGACTGCTATTTATTCGGTGAGTTCCTGCTATCTGAAGTAGGTCATGGCAGAATATATCAGCTGGATAATGAATGATTTAAGTTGTAACCTAAATGTACCCAGTTGATCACTTGTCTTGTCCTATGAAATTACGATTGGATTAAAACGCACTAGAGAACAAGTAATTGCCACTATGATCGACGAAACTCTATTGGGTCTGAACATTAGATATTTCCTCCACTTGCAGCAAAATATGGATCGTATCAAGGTTATCTGCTTGACCATCTATATAACTTTGTTTCCAGCAACAACTGTAGAGCTTAAGTTTCAATAAAGCCATGCAATTGCGAAAAGATCAGTATTTTGGTGCGTTATTTTAATTAACTTCCTATGCTTAAACGTACCGATTCTGTGACCTCTAATAGCCACGCAGACGCAATGAATTTCCGGTGTAATAGAAATAGTTTCAGATCACCAATTAGAACCAGAAAAAATCAAATCATCATTTCGACAAATCAACCAGTACATGAAGAAAGATTCTTTAGGGTCAGCCAATCTTCATAAACCATAAACCTAAGTCTCCTAGTAAAATGCGCAATGCATGAGCATTGACTGAAAATGCTTGCTGAAAAAAAGGCTGCGCTGGTGTTGTAGACAGTCCAAATGCGGCGAACTACAGCTACTAAATTGATTCAAATTCTGTAGGTGCAATCACACTTCCGAGAAGTTGCCATCAAGATCCTAACTGATTCATATTACTGAGAAAGCTCTGAGCTTAAGGAGGAATGTTATCTGGCCTCCCAAGAAAGTGAGGAAATTAGGCACCTTCCAAAGCTTAAATCCACATTTACCACAGATTTCTCATCTCGTCAATTCTACTGATGTGGGTCATGGGATAAACTGGACACTAACTAGCTTGCAAACTTAGAACATTTCTAAACAATATTAATGTAGAGCATTTCTTATGGAACTGGATACGATACGAAAGTCTCATTGACTAATCAGAAGGCTGGCGACTGGTTTATAAGGAAATTTATTTAAATAATAGTCCAACCGATCCAACTATACAAGGGATTCAACTATTCTTTCGGTTCCGATATTCATGTAGTTTTTGGCGAACAACATAATGACTGACCAATCACTGACACGACGACAAACAGAACAAACGTTTTGGTATACAGCGTTTTGGTTGTTATTCACTTGTGGTTGATTTTAGTACATTCAATATAATAATATACATCATTCTGTCTCCTTCCAGCAAATCAAGTAATTTTATTTTTCTCAATCTGAAAAAAATGAGCCTTTCTTTGGATATTATCGAACATTTTTTCACATCAGAAGCCACTGTGGCACTCCGGTAACTTGCATTGTGAGAAATCTACTTGACAGCAACTGCAAATTTCATTTTTGCCCAACTGGATATAATTTTATCCAAGTGAGCAAAACTTTCCCGAAGTTTCCATATCTTTGCAATCTAGGATTTTAAAAAAAAACATCTCCTACCTGAAAACCATTATATTTCTTATGCAGATGCGATCACTCGCAATGTTTAATTTCGAAGGTAGCACTCTCACCATGAAGGGAGTAACTGGTTCACGCTAATTAATGAGTTGGTTCCTCGTTGACCTTGACGATTAAGGTGAATATTGCAGTCACATTTAAAATTTCATTTATTGGATTCTACTTTTATTTAATCAATTATTTAATTGTTTAAATTTGCGTTACATCAAATTTTGATGACCTATCATTGGGCCTTGATGTTCAAATATTAGCGGCTTTTTCGCGGATCATCCGACTGGCAATTCGACTCGTGTAGTTATGCTATCCTTTGCACGTCAAAGCAAGAATAATCCAAAGTCTTATTTTGAGTATGGATATTAAATTTTGCAGCCTTTGGATTCGGACTATCCCTTTCAAATTAGGAAGGGAGAGAGTGATTGGGACCCTAAATTTTAATTTTTCCCGAGATTTCTATCCTTTTCATTAATTCCACAAGCAGTAGATCTAACCCTATTTTCGGTCAAAATACGATCATGATACCCTATAAAGAGTGTTACCAGGACCAATATTTACAGTTTTCCTTAAATTAGGAAGACTTTTGCACATTTAGTTCTATTGAACATAAAGTGCCATACAGTTCAGCCTAAAGAAATGCAAGAAAAATACTTGTGAACCAAGTAGAATAAATTGACTTTCTACCCTCCGCCCAGGTATGCGAAGTTTCTCATCAAAGGCTTGCTCACGAACTGGCCTCTCGAGTGCGCGTCTTTCAATTTCGTCAACTTCTGATATTTTTTGGACAGAAGTATCTCCACCAATAGTTTTCAACGTGGTAATATCTATGAATTCTTTATTCGAAACGGTCAGTTTGTCTTTAAGGAAGAACTGAAGGCAATAAGCCCCATTCTTTGATCTTAGTCTTGATCTGCACATTCAGGAAACATGATGGATGCTGAATGACAACAAGTTGGCTACTTGGGTGATCATTTGAAGATAAAGCTATTTGAGCGTCATTTAAGAGGCCACTTTCAGCAGAAAGACTGCCTAATGACTAACCTCTGTCTCGTTGCTCCGCCTGATTATTATATCTGCAAGGCATTCTTTGCATTCTACAATGACTGTTTCGGCAAGAATGGATAAATACGTTGCTTCTATCCAGATTTATCTAAGTCACCAATGCTGAAAAAGGGAAATTTTATCCTGTAGAAGGTCAACCTTGCAGAAGTAAAGTTTCGTGGCATAAATTAGAGTTATTTGCTACAGACTTCACATGATGAATCTAATTTTAACACATTAACAATATTTAGGTTAGTCCGCGAAGGACCAGTTTTACTCAGTTATTCTAGCTTCGTCTTTCACTTTGCGAAAAGTACGCATTACCGATATGCACACTTTTATCTCGGACTAGTTCGCGCCTATCTGTTGTCTTATTTCTGCATTCTTCCGATGAATGAATTTCAGAAACAAGAGAACATCAAGACTCCTCTTTAACACAATTGAAACGGAGTAATCGAGACCCGTAATTGTTAGGATCTTTCAGATACATAAGATAAACGGGTCGGTATGTTCTCTCAGTAATCAACTGCAATGGACATGTCAACTACCTTAGAAATCAGCGACTGAGTTAACACCGCGGCACGATAAAGTAAACCAGATGAAACCTGGCAAAATTCTCAAATTTACGATTTCGAAATGCTTCTAGATAGTAGAACAAATTATGATGATTAAATTTTTTTTTAATATAAAAAGCAATTTTTGAGGTCTGTTTTGAAAGATGGTGCCTCAGTTATCCCATCAATCTGATTAATAATAAAGTAATATATGAACTAAGCTGAGAAACGTACAACATTCGATGAGCATGAAAATGGAATCAGAGCTTGGATGAATACATTTTTTTAATAAATGTTTGCTATTTTGTTTTGTTTGATATTTTTTCACATTACCATTTGACTTACAACAAATTACCAAAGCCAGTAGAATAATTTACTTTTGACTCAGTAAAGTTGCAGATCAGAGATATAAAATGGTTTTACGGTGAAATCATGGCAATAACATTTAAACCAAGGCAATTTGCAGAAACTAAAAAAATCATTTTCAAAGTTAATCGAGTCGCATGAAATGTATAAAGCTCAAGTTAGCACAAGTTAGTGTAAACGTAAAAAAAATTCAAATTTTAAACTGGTACGGACAAATTGATTACTCATTTGGTCGAAAAGTAATCAGGCAATTTCTCAATAATCGAACTTATTATTAATTAAAATGGCTACCATTCATAACCTTGGAGATGAAAGTACGGAATATAATTGGCAACGGAGAGATACAGCGGGCTTCTTTCGGAGTCACACAGGGTGTAGGACATACCACCAATTGCAAAAGAGCAAGTGAGCTTAATCAAAGGCTTGTCCTTAATTTCCTTAATATTTCGGGAATTTAATCGCCAAATTCGTTTGAACCATATCAGGAATTAAATAAATGAGCCGTCTATTTAGCCAGTCAGTTTCAGTGAACAAATCGCCCAGAACGGACTTTCATCTATACCTATTGGGCACGTCCCAATGACTTATATGGGGTACAACAGAAATACAAAGAGCTTCTGCAACAGTTAAGCACATACGCATAACAGCATAAGAGTTTATTTGACGTCCTCGGTTCCCGTGGTCCCTCCACGGCTTGGTTTCGTCGTGCAGTAATGGTTCATTCTTCACTTGCACTTCTTTGTGGCACCTCGCCCATCCTGGACACTTCTAAGTGTTGCTTATGGTCAGTGGGCCTTTGCTGTCCTAGTATGTTTGCCCTTATCCAGATATTCTTTTCTAGTAGGCAACCATTTGTGTAGGTAAGCGTTGTTCGCATCCGAGGTAGAGCAGTTGTGTAGTTCATCCTGTTGGATATTCTTTTCTTCGTAGTCATTTTTCATGCCTTCCATTCTATCTTTCTCCTCCACCCTGCTCAGCTCTACCTTCTCTACTGCGCGTTTGGTCCTTTCATCTCCTCTGATGGACTTCCACTTTCTGCGATTGCAACCGAGGGGTGGAAATCTCTAATATGTCTCTTTAGCCACCCTTAAATATTGCATCTTCTTAAGGCAGTCTTTAGGAAGACACCTTAGCCTTTGCATCTCCTTTGTTGTGGCGAAGCATCAGTGGAAGTTTGTGTTAGTGCAGGCAATATCATCTACCAATTTAGGTGTATAATTATCATTTCGACCTTTAAGGCTTGCCTCGGAATGAAATGAACGTAGCATAGAATCTAGGAGCCGCCTAACAAGGTAGTAACCTCTAACGAATGAAACATGATCTTTCCAGTATTTCATTTAGGATGATACACAAACTGAATGTAAATTTCATGAAACTAATGACTATTAGTTCATCCTGACTCAGTGACCGATTCGAGGCTTAAACAGTGAAGTGGATTCAAACGTAGACGTATCGTTATCGAAATCACAAATTCCATGCTATTAAACTGGAAATCGAGGAGATATTGTTAATGCTATACCATCAAAATGTGCTAAAACTTTACGGCCTGTGAAGCCGAAGATGTAGATAATGCTTGATGCATGGGTGGAAGATATAAAAAAACGATTTTGGCCAAATCGCTGCTCATTAAAATAATGATTTTCTTGCCATTTATTCAGAGTCCTATTCCCGCATTTAAAGCGAAACAGTTCCAGATTTTAGAAGCGAATTTTTTTTGATTTCTGTGCCTTCGAATCAAAAACCTGTGAATTATAAGGACTGGTGGTAAAATAAACCAGGCGACTCGAGAACTCATTGAGCACTTGTATGAGTGTTCTGAGAGTCAGCTTCGCTGATCTCGTATGAAAAATATAGCTGGCCTAAACAAGTTTGTGTTAGCGGAATTCATGAAGAAAACGTTCGTGTGAATCATTTGGGCTGATGCAATTCAAGACTGATAAAACCTCCTTGAAAGTCTGAGTCAAATTAAGGTGAGTCTCAATAGCACGTGAATCATTTGGTTTCGTTATAATATTTACGGTTTATTGAATTGTGATTAAACAGGTTACTAAATTGCCTAATCGCAGCCAATTGTATTTACCTACATTGGCAGCAGCAATGATCTGAACTGGTAGGTATTTCGTTTGTGCTCCATGTAAACTATCCTGTTTTACTCGACCTTTCTCTCTTAGGACATCTGAACACATTCAGCGCTAGTATTTTTCTGCTTTAGACGTGGAGACAAGCATTGGTTAAGCTTTCTAGCCTAAACTAAAATTGTGAAAAAAGTTGAACAATGCATGAGATATTTAAAAAAAACAGATTCCTGAACTGTGCGAAGCCACTTGCTATAGCTGAGAAACCGATCAGAGAGATGCTGGCGCTATTTGATTGCCGAAGGAACACTTTTCAGTAGAAGAAGTCAGTGAAGCATTAGAAAAGCACCTTCTACTTTTTCGACCAGAGCGGAATAAAAAAATGATTTCCGAGTAGAAAGGAGCGGAAGCATCAAAAGTTTATCAAGGAATTGCTCTTATTATGTGAGTTGAAAATCCTTCTTCTAGATGCTTCCAAAATCACTTAACTGGTCTCATCCTGCCGTCATACTTAGGTGGTCAATTGTTCTTCCTTTTAGATTATAATTATTTATTACATATAGATCCAGACGCATTTCCAAGATAAATGTCTTTCAACGGTCAACTTCGAGAGAGAAAATGACTTTGATCCCTCTAATTGAGAAATTGGATCTATTAGGTGATGTGTAAATAAAAGTAGTTCAATCGGAAGTGTTTCAGCATACCTCCTCTGGGCGCCTCGTGTCGGAAGACATTTTCGTTACTTAAAATTGCCTTATGAAATGTCATCTATTCTTTCTAATAGAGAAACAGTGGATTATCTGATTAAGAGGAGAGTTTAATGAAGGAGTGAAAAGGAAAAATGTTTCGGAATGCTGTGAAGTGATGGGCCAGGGGCCACTGGCTAGGGAAATAACGTAGGGAAATAACATATAAAATAAAACTGTCCTAATGGATTTGGTTAGAGATGGATGTGGCGACTGCAATCTATTAAGGAGTAAATGTTGTGCTCAAGAAGGACTTCACGAGGATAAACGAATGAAGCCGATGATGTATTTTTCCTTCACTCGCTCCAACCTAAAGACAATTTTTTTGATAGAAAATAAAGTTCTGCAGAAATTTTTTATCAAGGGAATATAGCTCGGTCGATGATATAGGAGATTCCCCACCTCTTCGAAATAACTGCAGTTTGGTTAATTGGCCCATCCTCGGGATCGGTGTGACTATTGAAGGGCTTCGCGTTCCTGACGATCATTGTTAGTAACCTTTCCACAAGTTTCCATTAATTTCTCAAATAGGAAACAATATTTGACTGTCACCAAAGGAACACATTTTTTGTCTGATAACGAAAGGAGCACCGCCTAAACCAGGCGAATGGCGATAGAATTCAAACTCCGGTCAGAATACTTCAGATTTCACTGCATATAAATTATTTGTTCTTATAACCAAACAGTAATCGATGTTCTCTCGACCAACTATGGCTCACTGAGGCTCCATTTTGCAGCTTCTGGTGGTCCCAAATTTTGCGGAACTGGCAGTTAACGAAAGTTCTAAGTGGGATCAAAAATGACTAGCTTTTTACAACTAACAAGTGCTGTTTATTGTTAGTTTCGAACAAATGTGATTCTGCAAAGCTTGATCTATCGCCAAAAGGAAGACATAAAGAGACAGTAAGTCAATAAGAGGGTCAGTGTTCTGCTTGAGATTTGGCGTAGAGGATCACACCGCATGAGTTTTGGTGAAATATCCAGGTGGTGGTGGATGAAGATGCTGAATAATAGCCAAAATGAGTGGAAAGTGAAGTATGGTGAATGTAAATTAGAGTTGTAGCGACCAGTCTCCCTGCTGCACTCACAGGGAAACTATAATTATTGCGATTACCAGCCTCATCTGACGATTTTCGTTGTTTACTTACAAAAAGACACCATGTCTCCAGCATTGGGATAGTGTAAACAATACAATGGGAAAATAGCCATCGAATCCGTGAAAGTTATTATATATGTTTTGGCTGGCATTGACACTGGGAATAGTAAGATTAAATATGCGAGGAATGGTGATACGACTTAGTGTCGTGCATATTAGTGGAGTATCGTCGTATACGCACTAAAATTCTTTTGACTTAGAATGATCTCGGTGTTAGCCTGCTCTTTCCGTTGAGGTTTATGACAAATTTACATAAACTAGGTTCCAACCTTGCCATACATACAATCGGGCACATGTTGCATCGAATCTACCGTCGAAAATAGTACTAAACTTAGATGACGTAGGACGCAGTTTCGCAGTAGAAACTTTCGATCGAAAATGAGCCAAATAACGTTCTTTTTATTGTTTCAAATCAATTTTTGGTAAATTTTCACCTTGAAAATCAACGGACCAATTCAAACACTGAAAGCAAATAATATGTCAACATCTGGTTGATAAAAGACAAACCGAGTGCATGAATCGGCTGCTATGGAACGTCGAAAACTACCTCTTATAAAAGACCTCGGTTCATTTTCTGATGTCAAGTTATTTGTAGTTAGCAAAGTCCTAGATCTGGAAAGCTTGTTCCACTCAATCCAATTTTATGAATGAACTTCATGCATTATTCCTAGTCGATTTGTTTAAACGAAGCATTTAATTTCTGGCAATAGTCTGAGTTCAGTCGAATTTACAAAGCAATGCTTCAACAGACTCCGAGCCAAATGTAACACTTGTGAACTTGGTAACAGTATCTGTGATTATTATTAAAGTTAAATAGATATTGTCATGGTAATGTGCAGCTTTTCAAAGCAGAAAAGCATTGTTAACAACTGAAGGATATTGATAAAGTACGGAGAGAGTCGGAAGACCAGACTAAATGTGATCGCAGTGATACTATTATTCAGATTTTCTATGATGGCAAACGACGCATCAGAAAAACGAGTAACTAAATTCATTTTGGGTAACCGAGTTTCCTCCCTACTGATACGGTTAAATGGGGTCTTTCTGTGGGTGCTCTCTTGAATTCGATAATGAGAGGCGGATTCCTCCAAATGGATCTCGTTAGCGTGGGACTGTTTGAAATTCGCTTGAACAGGGTTTCTTTGGATATGTTTAGATTAGCCACTACTTGAGCGTTTGAATCAACCGATTGGTCCGATCAAGCGACCTCTGATCTTTACCATGGCAAAATTGAGAATTTTGATCCTGGCTTAGAAACAGAAATAGTCAAAGCGCATCCTTAAGAAAGTGATACCAAAATCATTCGGTTTTAACTTGTGTGTGGTTTATTTTCGATCCCTCCAATCCAAAGTCCTTTTATTTCAAAGTTCAAGAATTCTTTGAGTCAAGCCTCTGCCCACAGTTTTTAGAGAAAATACATCTTTACCCAGAGAATACTTTTCTTTTACAGTATCCACCGGTAAAAGAGCATAGCGTGACATGATTTGGTTGACATTAAATGATATGACTCTGGATGGCTTTGCGGCTAATCCGTTAGTTTTAGACCATCAAGACTTTCATGTTTACCTATTAATTGAGTGGTGCGGGCCAAGCTTATACTATCTTATGTTTCGTCCTTAATTTTCACTGCGAAATTTCGAATTTTTCTGGCCCTATTTCAGAAATAAATGGTCTAACCTTGCATTTTACAGCAATAACTCCAAATGCTTTTTTTCTTCGGTATTTATTCACAAACTAGGATGAAGTGATGATGAAGATCCGCTAGGATTTTGCTTGGAGACTTGCCGAATCTCCCATCCGAGGATCAAGAACGATATTCTGAAACATAAGATCTTGAGTCCCTTCTCTTTTATAGCTTTGTAGACGTCCAGAACTGGAGAGCTTTCATTCATTAAAATTTTTCACGTCATAGGTGCAGTAGTGCAGTCTATTTATTTGGAGTCGGTCCTGTTGTTAACAAATGCTCCCACAGGATCTTGTAGGATTTAGTAAAATCTCTACGAGTTATGATTCGGCTCAAATTTTTCCTCTTGGTGACCATGTAGAATGCATGGGCTCACTTTTTTCCCGGGGTTGTTCAAAGAGGAAACTTCTGGTTTGGAGGTTCTGGTGACATTATTTTTGGCAGTACAGATTCATTTCAGTTCAAATTCCCTGGTCAGGATAGGATGTATGGGCTGATCCCATCTCATAAATTTATTTACTGCTAACTGCAGAATTACTCTCTTGGAAACCTTTTAAAGTGATTCCGCCTTTGGATGAAGATAAAACATGGAATATCCCTCAAAATGGTTTCAGGTCCGCCTTTTGAAATTGCGCATCTTGGGCGTGTATAATCAGAATACTGTTTCGGGATTAAATCTTCCTCATACAATTAGATGGAGATGGCTTCTATCTTCACGTCAATGGTTTCGAAACAATGAAAGTGTCGATATGTTCCTTTGCTCTCTTCTTCCAAGTTTTCCTATGTCACTTGATTAGCGTCCTCATTGCTCCCGCTCGCTTACAGCTATGTCGTCATGGTAATAATGGCATTTAGCATGAAGTTATTTGTCGGAATATGGTAAACGCAGAGGGTGGTGGGTGTTGCTGAAGGCAGTTTTAAATATGAATTGAACCAGAGCTTACCTGCCAAATGGATTTCGCATATGTTAATCAGATATGATAAGGATGTGTCGTCGTTTTTATTTTAAGTGGCGCAATAATCTTAGCAACATGGTAATGTAGATGGTCTTTAATGATAAAATATTCGGTTTGATACCTAAAAGCCTAATTTAAAATAAAAGTAGTAGAAAATTTTGCCAGAACCAGTTTGGCTTTACGGTCTCTTAGCAATGGCTTTACGCATGAGGACTCCAACAAGTTTGAAACCTTCCAAAAATGAGCTGGAAGTTTAATTCTACGCTTTAGAAATCACGGTGGTATGGATTCTCGAGAAGTCTAGGTCTGACGCAGATTATTTATACCCTGGAATTCATTATGCTAACTAGAAAGCTTTATTATAAGGAAATTAATGAGAACTACCCCAAGCTTTGGGTGTCTAACGCCTCTTTTAAGAAAGCTTGATCGACTAATTCTCGATAGACGTTGAAGGAATATTTGACCGTGAGAGAGGAAATCTCTGGGGCAAACGTCCTAACACCACTCCACTCCCAAGAAGTAGCTAATTTTATATAAATCTCGAAGATCAGAGGCCAGGACTCAAACTGTTATTGTGGGCAAAGGACCTGACACGGCGAAAATGTTCACCGGGGTGTCTGATTTGATACTGTCGAGCTTTTTTCATTAGTTCAATCAGAAGAAACAGGCGGGGGTGTGAAAGTGACGATTTTAGGCAGGTACCTTTTCCTTAATAATGAATATATTCGCTAACAAAGAAAGTCTGTATATTGCGTTAAGACACAGTTTCTTATAATAATAGCCCCTAATTGTTCATGCACCTTCCTACCGGCTTTTCAATTTATAACGACTTAAGTCCCTTAAACACACCGCAGATCACGCACTGCGTGTAACAGAAGATATTTTACAAATGCCGTGCTGCTCAAGTTTAACTAAATCCGTTTTTTTATGCAAAAATCAAAATTTTATGGAGTGACTCTAACTGAATGACATGGTTATGCGTACTTTAACGAACTCTTTAAAAGCATTTGAGTAGATTGTTGCAAACAGACCTCCTTTCCTCAGAAGTTCCTCCCTTTTCGGTAGTTTAAACCGTGATAACTTATATGACGATAGCAAAATATCAAACTATTGTTTATTTACCTTCTTATCATGGAGACTGTTGAAATGTGAGCAGGGATCGTTAAAATTTGTACATCCATTTAGAAAGATTAGTAAGTGGGTTCCCTAAGATTGAACTCCAGCTAAGTTAATTCTGCGTCCTGTCCTGTTTGAATAAAATTTTTGGAATTTTCTCGATTCGAGTTCGATTTTGCACCTACAGTCTGAAGAAAAAAAGTCCTATCTTCAGATAATTCTTTGACGAATTTTGTGTCATTTCAGTCCCAAATCATTCGTTTGCCCGACATGGAAGGGAACATATTTCCTTCTCCGTGATTATTTGAAATTTCTCAGAGTAGGATGGATTTTCTGATTGGCCGTCAGTGGCGTTGCTCACTACAACGGAGATTAGAAAGTAGCGGCTGGTGACCACCACAACTCTGGGGACTAATGAGAGGGGCGGCCGGACAGGGATAACTATCCATCGGACGTATGAAATTAGATTATGCCAGTTGTAGTACAACTTCGTACAGACTAGTAAACGAGGCACGACACAAATACCTGGATTCCTGGTCTCAAACTGGACTGTGGAAAGAGCTTTCTTTTAGTTATAAATGGAATCTCTACCAGAAAAGTTAAATAGACTTCTGAAGAGGTATGACATTGTTTGCCTTAACAACGTCGAGGACGAACGAGGTGCTACTACGAAGTTGAACTGCTACCTGTACTATGAAACCACGCCAGAAAAGTGACCAGAGAACCGAAGACGTTGATAAACACTTTTACTATGTTCTGTGTTAACTGTTGTGTGCTACATGTTGTAAAAGCTATATGTACTTCTGTTGAACCCCTAATAAGTGCTCCAGACTTGCCCTCATGGGGGGGGGGGGGAGGAGGGGATTAATTAGCGCCAACTAAGAAACAGGAGCCTAGGATGTCTCTGTCGCCCTACTTGTGTTAAAATAACCGAAAAACTTGTTCTTGGGTGCATGTCTTTTCGTCCATTTAACATTGCGCTTCCCATTTTTAGTCTTGCTACACTTAAACTCGGTGCATTAGCATCATCATCTACCATGGGACCGAAGATTAGTACTTCCATATCTGCTAGCATTGTCCCTTGAAAGTTTATATTTTCTTGTTTAGGTCAACTTCTCGTGTAAAGTGATGTGATGCTAATCTGTGTTGTCAAAGATCCGAAAAAAGTCTAAAGCCTTTACTGCGGTGGAAACTCAAACTTAGAAAAGCAGGGTTTGGTACAATATAACAATGCGCTCTTCAGTTGCTGAAAACATCAATAAATATATATAGAAGATTTATTCCCTATTTAGGATTTCGCATCGGCATACACCAAATGCATGGCTGTGCAAGTGAACTGGCCAGAATAGAAGAATGCTGTTATGCAAATCCGCCCTCAGAGCAATCTCTTAGTAGTCCGGATGCCCTTCCATTTCTAACAGTCTGGAACTCCTGATGCATTGTCAGGTCCTATCTTACTTCTGGTTGAAGTGCATGATGGTATTAATCACCCAAAGACATCTCAGCAAAGATTTAAAAAAATATTAACGGAAAAACCATACAATGAGTGTCATTGAGCTTAACTGTTAATGTATGTACTTCTTAAGTATTCGGCTTTTCAGTTTTACTGCCTGCCAGAAGCAGCCTATTCTGTCATTTTTCACTGTTCCCTGCTGTAAAGAAAGGCTTTCCTTAATTCCAAAACGCGTAACCTCAACGTGTATATTAATCCCAATTTCCGCTACTGCTTTTTATCATTAAATTGGAAGCGATTTACACTTTATGTTAGCAGTATTTATGCTTGAGTAAGATTCTGCAATCGAAAAACTCTGGTATAGGAACTGAAAGTTCAGATAGCAGAAGTAACGGCTACAGTTGAAGTCATCAAGGGTCAGTTAAAGTGATCAGAAACTCTCCATACCTACCGGGAATTTTTGCCACCTAACTTCAAATGAGCTCAAGTTCTGCTAGAATTAAAAGTGCTTACCGATACTTCACTAACTTATTACCTTTAGCCGAATTCAAGATCAGTGAGATCTGAACCCACGAATCCTGGGAAAAAGTGATTCGACGATGTCCAATCTCATCGGCGACGTAGTTTATTGTATTTCAGCCTTAACTTATATCGCTTCTATGTCATAAAAATAGAAGAGATATAGGAAATAGCTGATCTGTTCAATGAAGCGTTAACTCACAGTTCGATTTGTTTGAACAAATCGCAACACTTCTTTCTTCTATTTTCACAAGTGAAATACAGCATTTAGCGATTTAGTTTATTTAAACACACCTTTTCTTAAGCTCAGTCTTAAAAATGGAATGGCTTCACGATAAAACGTTCCACCAAGAGCTCCGAAATGATAGCAGCTTCAATACTGAATTAAAATCTGAAAGACAATCGAGACAGAGTTTCAAGGTCATCTTGAAACTTGAAAATGAAATTTATCTAAATTAGATCAATTCAGATCCTTGGAGTGCATTGAATGTACTGATTATCAAGCAAGCGTCATTAAGATGCTCACGAAAACGAAAATTTAGCTTTTTTCCCCTAAATGGATATGTTTTTCGTTGATTTTTACCTAGGACCAGCTAAGAGCCTAACTTGATGTGCTAGTCAGTTTGTTGACAGCTCATTTGAAGATTTTCTATCTTGTTGTTCTTTTTCTCCAGTACAAGTTTGGGAGAAAGTGCCTTTCTGCATTCACGATATTGACAAACGCTGGTTTTGACTGACCAATCATGCTTTACGTGGCAATGCCCACCAATAGCTCAATGTGAAGCAGCGGTGGAAGTTCGTCAAACCTTCGCGGTTTTACGGGAGTTTGATTGCACTGGAATTAAATTACTTAGTTTGCATCCTTGGGACATCTCTCTCCATGAAGAAACCATTTTCGGACTGGGATATCAGAGATGGTCTGTTTAAATGCCTATGAAATTAAAACAATTAATTTGAGTTTGGTAGACTTCACTTAGCTTTGTCTCCAATATCAATAAATAAGAGACGTTTTCTGTATTAACGGCCATATTGCCTAAGGTCCGAATAGTGATACATCCGTTAAAGAATCCTTCAAAAGCTCAAAATGTCGGTGACGAAATTCTAGTTTCATCCTAAGTCAGGTGCCCAGTGTTTTATCGTTATATATTAAGAGGTGAAAAAGGAAGCCCGAAAGCGACTAAAATTAATGGGATATGAGAAATTAAGAAGAGATCAAATGTCTTCGATAAAAACGAGATAGAGACTATTTGGCGAAGGATAACTTGAAATTTACCTACCATGCTTCCCGCTGTTAAAACTGATTGACTTTGACAAGGATGACTACGCTGTTCGTATTGCTAACCCGACTGGCATTTTTGATTTTTTCCGCCAATGTCTTGTTTCAACTGAAGATATTTTAACCTCCTGAAACATGGAGGGATCTTAATATTCCACGGCAAAATGTTTATTTGTTATTTTAGTGCAGTATTGCTGTCAACTGTAGCCAAGAAACTGTCCTGGCTTTAATTTTAGGCTATTAAATGCTTAGAATGTCTTTTTAAAAAAGCTTCAAAATAAGTACCTGACTACGTACCTTTGACCTAAAGGTCACGAAAGTCGCTCAAGAAAGGTATGTGTGCTTTCGCATACGAATGCGTTAATTAGTGATCAGTCCTGACTTCTTTAATCCCGTCTACGTGCATCCGTAGTGAAATCCTTTATGGACAATTTGCTTCATTTGACTGGTTCATAATCGCATAGTTATTATGAGCAGTATCAGGCAACTTTCCCCATTCAACAAAAGTGAGTAGTTGAAAATGGTTTATTTTTCTTTGCCCTAAGGGCTTCTAGATGCTCAGTCTGAATTCGACTGCTAAATTTTCTAGCATTTCCGAAGTTGGACTAAATCGTGGATTTGGCGACTACGAGTCCCATTGGCTGGGTCATTACAGCTCCGAGTTTGGACAACTCTTTGTCAACGTGTAAGTTTCTTGTGCGTACATCATGTGTTTTGATTAATGTTCCTCGTCGCTTTTGATATCGCTAGTGGTCGTCAGTCCAAACGTCCTCAGTTCAAGTGTCCTAATTTTCAGCATCTTCCAGCTCAATCCAAGGATTCCCTTGTCACAAGCTTCCAAAGAGACTGATAGTACCTCGCATCTCTGTAAACGTATAATTGAAGGCGCTATACAAATGGTGACAGAGTCCTTCCGTACTAGCAATATGGTAAGAGTCCGAAATCTTCCACTAAGTTAAAAATTGTCTTACTTCTATTGCATTTAAAACGCTTGCACATTTTACATTCCATGCAACAATACGTCAGTCTGCCAAAATGTAAAAATGCATTACTTCATGTGATTGCAGGCTACAAACCATCTTTATATTCTAAAGAGCAGGACAGCATGTTTCGTATACAGCATGATAGAAGACTGCTGAATGTTTTGGCAACATTTATCATTAATAATGTTAGAGGTGGTTTTTCCTTTTTTTTTCAAGTATTTTATGCACTTGTAAGCATTCAACAGTTTAAAATAAATAAGATGCTCACGATTGTGAGCTGCAAGTACAACGTTTCGAGAGCTTAAGTAGGTCCGATTACAGTTTGTTGATAGATGTGAATTTGATCTAAGCCATCCTACCATCCTAAAGAGTGTTGGAGGCGGTCACTTAATAGTCTGTTATTTTCAAAGCAAGGCCTATAATTTAGCAAAAAATATCCACCTAAAAGTTATTTAGACATCATAAAAATATTATAAAGTCCTTGTGATCTATAGACAATGCTCTGTAACGCGTATTTGCGACACTATAATGGCCACATAAAAGCTGAAATTGACTACCAGTGAGTTCACCTGATAAATTAACTTACTATCTCCTCTAGCAAATAATTCAACCCTTCAAACCCAGCGTGATTGGCTCTTAAATGATTAGGGATGACCTTTTTTAATAAGGGTCTTTTAAATGGGAGGTCTGTTGGAACTAGGAGATATCAATTACCAGTCTTTACTCAGGAGTTTCCTTTTTTGATGACCATTTTTGTGCGTTGTTCAAGACGATAACTCTGTCATTTATGCCTTTTCTCACCTTAAGTGTCTTTGGAGCTTGCCTGGAAGCCTCTCGGAGATGAGATTGCTCAATTTCTATAATGAGCTTGGGGAATGCAACATTATTACTCATCAGATTTTTTCGCACTTAGGAAGTTGTGGTCTTGATAATGATGCCAGAACATTCCCAAATTCTCAGCGAACATCTATATATAGTCTCACTGTTTTTCAAAAGATTTCTTTGAAGTTCAGCCTTATTGCCAACAAAATTAGAAGTTTTGGTTGGGATAGACAGGTCCAGCTGAATTTACTCACGATTCCTGACTTTCATCCAACCCATGGTTTTGCATATTTTCTTTTCTTGTACCGATTGGGATCTAGCGACTTAAAATGAGTTAACGATAGAGAATAAAGCAGGGTCTTTACAAATTCTCAAAAGTTGGAGCTTTCCTGACTGAAGGTTTCCATGAATTTTCTAGATGTGACTCAGTATGAGTTCTATGTAAGTCACAGTTTAAAATGAACTTTCTCTCTGCGTGTGAAACAGCCTTAGAGCTACTGGATTTTTGACTCCTGAATGAACTGAATTGAATCAGACCCAAAATTTTGATCCCCGGGCTCTAATTATTAATCACAGTGGCTCTAGCAAACTCTATAGCGAATCGAAGTGTGTCTAGACTAAATCTCCTTGTGGTGCTATTGAGCATTAGATGGCTATTTGATTCTGCGAATACCTACTCAGGTAGCGTAGAAAGCCTTGAAAGGCGCTCCTGATAAGACACTGATAAGTGATGTACTAATTCTTTGTCCTTCTGCCTGCGATAAGAGCCATGCTTTTCAGTTGCCTTTAACCAAGATGCGAGCAATACTACTAATAATTAATGCAGTAATTCATAATATATCCTAATCACCTCTCTAAATTCTCTGTAGTTGCGACCTAGATAGTTTACACTTTAAAGTTTGCTCAACGGAAAGACCTGAACTGGAGCGCCTTTAGACTTAATTATGATATAACCATGAATATTTACATCTATAAATATTTTATGACATCCCAAACTTTTTTTTCATTGTTTAATGTTTAATGGAGATCGCGCTATTGTGTGGAGAGGGAAAGTCAAATTATATTGCTCTGTGCACTTTGTTTCATTTTTGTCATTACTTTTAACAAAGCATTTACTCTAATTTATGGCTAAATTAGGCTCCATGGCAACAAATAATTCACTTCATACACTCTTCAACTGAATTAAATTAGAGAAGGCTTATTTATTTCGATGATACACAACTATTTCAGTCCCAACTCAAATGCAAGTCATCCAACCGAAACTCTTCAATCTCTGCCGTAATAAAGTCGATCTTCTAAACGAACGTTTGCTGGAGGCTAAGAAGAATTTTGTACATGGTTAGAAATGACCATGCTGGTCGATCAATGTTGGTGTTTAAAGAGTCAAGACAACACCACATCGTTGGAAGAATGGAGTGAAGGACCGATTTCTGTCAAGTCAAACCAGTGAACTCGATCGAGTGATCAAATCGTAATGGCTGTCGAGAGACCTCCTTGCTACTCGTTCCCTGGATTGACTTTGGTGTGACTCACATAATCCCAGACCTTCACTGGGACGTGAGCAATCGAAATGTATTTGGGTCATCTTAATGGAGCGAAAAACAGAAAATGTTGCCATTGAAACTTTTCTATTTTAATATATTCCTGATGATTGGCGCCTCAGTTATCATGACGTTTACTTTAGCCATTTACTTTCACCACTTAAATAAATTTTTCCGAAGCCTCCTGTCGTCCTTCACTGTTTGCAGTAATATTAATGTTCATCTTCTGAAAACCAAAGGATTTGTTTTAACATAACGACTAGTTAATAAGTCCATAATTTACAACTTTTTCTCAGAATCCTTCCCAATGACAGTACCACTCCATTTTGCGGATGATTGCAACTCTTTTATTAGGACCTTAAAGCGAACATTTGGTTCAATTGAGTCCACAGCCCTCCGCTAGTTTTCATTAAAAGCATTCGAATCTGAAACTATCTTCCTGAAGGCATCATAAGAGGATTGGGATGTACTTTTGTGCGGTTTATTAGCGAAATCACTTTTTGATCTATGATTTTCATATTAACAAGATTCCAGTCATCAAAATTGCGTCAGATCTTTCACTATCTCTCCGTTGTCCTGACATTTTGGCTATAATCTCAAAGTAGCGCTTGTCGGCGCACCAAAACAGCCAACAAACTTCAATGAGCAATTTAGATCAGGAATAATGCACGACTACAAGTCCATTGAAAATTATTTCAGCAAGTAACCTTAAAGGAAGTCGTATACTGATTTAACTGTAATTTTAAGTAATTAACTTGTTACGTCGAAATTGTTCCTCTTGAGCATAATTTGGGACTCCCGCACTTAACACACTTATGGCATATTCATTGGTCCTGCTTGGCCCATTGATAAAATCTTTGGAACTCAATCGCTTTTCCTCAGTTGCATTCTTTACCCCTGGAACGATTCCAACAATTACTCAAAAGAATTAAGCTTCTTAAAGTTCAATGTTTCCGGTTTTAAAACGGGACTTCTCTCTTCGCGATTCGATCTACTTCGGGGACATAATTTCATGCACAGTTGCTAGTAAGTTACTGACATTGTACTATGGTCACAAAGATTACGATTTTCATTGTTTCCGCCCTTAATGCAATGCAGATTCGCTTTATAAGGCTTGAAAGTGGGATTCAAATGAAAGCATTAGAAAGCGAATTTACAACCAAATTTGAACTTTAATTGCAAAACATAGATGTGCTTTGTATCATGTCGACGAATATTTCAGTGAATTCTGCTTCTTGAACCAATGTTCATGGCACTATTTCTGTTCGTCACCAACAACAGTTTCATGGTGCAGCAACCATTTTGGCCGAACTGGCATTTTTTTGTTTTATAACCTTTCACAGGGGAATAACTACCAGCTTATTCCGTTAATGTTGTTAAAAAGTGTGCTGAGATCACCGATTTGCGCAAAAGGAAATAATCAACTCTTACCCAAGACGTTTCAGCTATCAACAACCAGAAGTTAGTTGAACCTATGCATATCCCGGGTAAATATGAGGCTTAACTTTGAAGTAAAATTGAAAACGATGTCAAATTTCCCTCGTTTTCGGTTGTTCCCTTTATCGTCATGTACGTTAGTACATTACATCGAACATGTAAAGAAGTAATCCGTCATCTTTTGGCAAGCCTCTTCATCATTTCATAAAATCTACATGGATCATAAGGCTTTAACATGCACTAAAAGGACCATCGCTTACCTCACCAAGGATCATGCTGTGGAGCTCGAAGTGTCCCATTTTTATTTTCATTGTTTCACTACATTCTCTTCCACTTTCACTCCGACTACCCGTCAGGGAAAGATTCCTTTGGTCTGCCCATAATTAATTATATTTATACTAAGTAAAATAAAAATTACATATTATTTTGCATTGAATTATATAGAATGTTAATGTTTTTATTGAAAAAAAACCAATATTTTAAATCCAAGCTTTTGCCTTCAACTCTTGTGTTTGGCTTTCCGCCCCCGGCCACATCATTTGAACAGTCTCTGAAAAACAGGATATTTTTCTCAAATGTGAGGACTAAGTTTGATTTTTGTCAATCTTCACTGCATGATTGCACGGCCAGCAGCTTTGGGCCATTTTTTTAAACTCATACTAATTCATGTTTTGTCGTGTTATCCGCTGTATGCCACAGACAAAGGCATTCACCGGCTACTGAATACCAAATATCAAATACCAAAACACAAATTCCAATCCTGTGACATTCTCACGATGGAAATAATGACCATTTAGCTATTTAGCGTGTAATCTGCACTCAGCATCTTTTATTGTGGGCAGGTTCACTAAAGAAGTTAATCTAACATGCAATGACGAACACCAATTTTCAGTGGAAAGTTAACCACTATTTTGGACACAATTATTTAATTTGTTTTTTTTTTTTCATTGTAATTTTATCGATCGAATTTCGCTCTTCTTTGAGCAGATTAGGCGCGTTGATACATAATTAACTTGCAGTTAATTTAATTGCCTAATCGATCGTTTAAGCGGCATTGATCCATGTTTAAGCCTGTGGTTTTATTTTATTACATGATCATACATGCACTGCCATCTCGG
The DNA here is from genome assembly GCA_019097775.1 of Moniezia expansa. Taxonomy (NCBI): domain Eukaryota; kingdom Metazoa; phylum Platyhelminthes; class Cestoda; order Cyclophyllidea; family Anoplocephalidae; genus Moniezia; species Moniezia expansa. Next base: position 1,581,815 of record JADFDV010000093.1, read on the forward strand.
TAGGTGATCGTAGACCTCGCAGGCGTCTCTTCACTCCATTGGCTTAGCGTGCGGTAATCAGTTCAGTCAACTCCTCCTCCTAGAAACAAAGTTAAGCGCCTAGTACTCGCTTACACTTTTACGGACTCCCCCCTCCAACCTTTAACTTTTAGGCAAATATCCACGTTATCATCCTTCTTCAAAAAATATTCCAACGAGATACATAACTCTCTCGTCAAATTGTGATCATTTCAACTTTGCAATATCTACCTTACTTTTATTAAAGGGCTTAGCACTCTCAGTTCACTTTGATAAGATCAACCTTTTTACATTTTCTTCAGTAAAATATAATTGTCCATGTATTCGATATTTTTTATGCCAATTTTTGATTTTATCTAGCACTCATCAAATTCCGGAACGTTCCAACGAATCATTGTATAAACGCAAAACAAGTAGATACAAACAGACGATGGCAATAAAGTTGTCATTTCAAATGTCGCACCTTCCATGTCACAGCTCTTCAGAGGGAATTTTCGAGTTTCAGCCTGCAAAAATTGTGCTGTCGAGAATCGGGAGCGAATGGTGGGGGGAAGAAACCATCTTTCATATGGCCTTATTCCTCTGACTACGATTTGCGTTATTGCTATTGCTCGGGAGCAAAGCAGATTTAGCACTATCCTTGTTTAAAGAAAGCGTCTGTTCTTCCAGAGCGTGTGATTGTTCATTGCCTAGAGGTTTTTCTGAACTTGGTTGCCAAAATACTACGTAAACGAACTCGATCAACTCGACTATTATGGCGGCTGTAAGACCGACGAAAATTGAGCAGAGACCCCCCACTCGGGAGATCAATATGTAGATATCAAAAATAAGACGCTCTTCTTTGTACGTGGTGTCATAAGATGCTCGAACTAAACTAATGTATGTATAAGAGGCCTGGTTTTGAAAGTCTTCAATGCACGAATTCGATGTAGAGTTATTTTTCTTGATTAGATTAGCTTCAGGGTCGACTTCGAATTTGAGGTACCTTATCAGGCGTTCCTGTTCACTCGAATCCTTGTGGTTGTTGAGAAAGCGTTCAACTCGTTTGAATTTATCGGTAAATAGTTGAAGCTTCTCTGGAATCGGTTCCCAGGAAGCGATACTGGCACTAATGGGGTACGTATAGAACGAACAGCGTGGAATGCATATTCGGTTTCTAATAGCCGTTTCTTTGATATTCTTTAGGTTGTGAAGAAGATTTGAGGTGCAATTTAACCGTTTTACCATACTTTCGAGAGCCGAATGATCTGAGACGTCCATTGGAATTGCTGAGCAGTAAGGAATCTCGGTGTTTACTCGATCTGGGTTGATAGATCTTGGCCATTCAGAGTTAAGACAATTACATTGGTTGATGGAGATATTTTGCAAATAACTTTCTAGACACTGAGTCATACGGTAGGAGTAATCTCTTCCCATATCTGTGATCGGAGGAGGGTCATCCAAACAGGGATTTGTTGGAGTTTTCAGGCGAGCCCAGAGCTCTGTATTGAACGAAAGTTCATTCATTCTACCAGGTTGAACATTAATTCCATGTTTGTCTATTTCTGGATATGTCCCACTCTGATGAACCACGAGTTTCACACCTTCACCCCGGGAGAAGGTATCCATAACGAAATTTTTTCTGCTTTCAGTAATCTCCTTTGAAGGAATCAAATGAAGAAGTAGTGTTAGTCGAACCGTGTCCTTTGTGGATTGGTTGTCAGCGGTCTCTATGGTCCAGCAGTTGAAGTATTTCGGATGTGAGAAACGTCGTTTCGAGAAGCCGGTATCACCTTCAATCTTACAGTTTTCAGCCACAATATTTATTCCATCAACTGTGACCATACAGTGAGGAAACATGGATGCTTGGTGACCAAGACGCCTTGATTCTTCAGGCTTGAGGTTAGTGAAGTAAGTGTCAGTTGAATCTAGAAGTAAGAGACTCGCATAATCGGGATTCCCGCTTTTGATAAAAGCTAGAGTCACCACACTGAGTTTTCGATTGAATTCGCTAGGAGTAAGGATGGTGTGCTTGGCCCAGATATGGTTGGCTTCGAGGGAGAACGGATTATGCGCACAAATGGTGATCGCAGGAAAATCGGTTTTGTCGTCTATCAGAGTCCGTGAATGCCAGGAGGTACTGAAGGTGAGAAAGTCTCTAGCAAGGAATCCGATTGTGATAATAAGAGCCCCAGTCATGAGAATCACAAAGAGAGACCAGATTATCTTGATGAATGGTGTCTGCGCTCGCTTAATGCGCTGAACTCCTCGGATTGAGGTGAGATCGCAGAATATGGCAAACTTGCTCTGCTTGGACATTTCTGTTAATTTGGATTTTGCTGAGTTTAAATGTAAGGAGACGGTATTATTTGTTTCGCATCCATTTTTCTTCAAGCTCTGAACGCGATTAGATTAAACCAGCAAAAAAAAGTCATTTAATTTTTTTCTTATTCCTAATTGGTAAATGTTTTCTTCCTTGGATTCATAAAGCTTTTAAGTTGGAAATTATTCACTTAGCTCTTTATTAATACAATGCAATCACTTTGCTTTAAAGTAAGAACAACAGGAACAGCTAGAAATAATAATTACAAAACAATAATTGGGTTCAGATTTGCTGAATTTACTTAATCTCAAATTTTGTCAATGATAAAAAGGGAATTAGTCATTGGAGAATCAGGCGCATTCTAGAAGGGTGCCATCATCTTCGGAATGTGCAAAGGCAACTACCAGCAACGATTCAAAGTATTTTCCATGTTGTTGCATAATTGTGAAAAATTTGTGTTGTTTTCCACATTTGTTTTACAAGGAAGAGTAAAATGATTGCTAAAATTCGAATCCAACTTTGCTCCGATCCACAATTTTGAGCCACTTTGTTTAAATAGTCCAAAATAACTATTTGCTCTTGAGGCCTCCAAAAGTGACTTGGAATAAAATTACATCATTACGACTTTTAATATTTCAAAATGTTATTTACAAACTAGACACTTTTCATCTGGTGTCTGAAGAAGGGAGTGTCTGCATTCCTACATTATAAAATTTAAACAAAAGTGTTTGAGACTTTGAAACCTAAGTTGGGACTTGGTCAAGTACAAGTAAATTTATTAACTTAAATTGGTGAAGTCAATGGTGACAAATTCTATCAACAAATAATTTTCGAATAAATTTCACTGATCCTTCATTCATTTGAAGTCATTAAGTTGCGATGAGCAATGGAATGATTGCTTTTTACATATTTTAAGAAAAGTTCGAATTTGTGACATTTTGTTGCCGCGCCTATGGCATTTTAATTACGGAAACTATTCGTCAAGCAGTAGCTGAATTGCTAAAAATACATTATTCAAGTGTTTAAAGCTTTATCTACCTTTAGAAAGCGCCATTTACCTAGGTTTGAAACAGGACCTAAATATTTTATAGTGGCTTAAAGGTGGAAAACAGGGTTTAATATCACTACTCGATTTTAAGGTAAAAAATATCGAATGAAATGAAAATAAAACGAGCAATTTTGAAACGATATAAAGATGAAGGCATTAAGTGAGCAACCTACCACCGCGATTGAAATTCTTCTGATGCATCATGTTTATAACTGGGTTTTGAGTGATCCAGTCTGTGACTGGTGACCAGTAAAGAACATTATTTCTAATTGGTTGCTCCAACCGGACCAATCTCGTCATCAAATTCTCATTCACTCCCACCTGCACCCCTCGTTCCCACTAATCTCAACATCCAGCCGTTATTTTAATTCGCCTTTAATTAATTTAGTAGCAACTCATTCACCACTTTATTGATTTGGCTATAATAACAGTTGCATTAGAAATGGTAGTGGGCATTGCAACTAGAAAAATAACTACCACAGGAATTTGCATCCTCGAGTAACCACGTTGTCATATATCCTCTTCAGCCTCGATTTGACTATTTTGCCACCAAATTAGGAGACTTGAATTCCCTTTCCTGAGTCAATTCTGACTTACATGTTAATTAACATTGTAGATGAATGCTCTATTGGCGAGACCAATAGGATCACTGCAAAAAACTACTAAGCAGAGGAGAACTGGACATTTCTATTTTTGTTGAAACCACTGTTGGCCATCAACAGTGTTGCCACCACAGAACTTTCAGAATTCGGAGGTTCGATGCCGCACTAATTTACCATTTGATTGGAAGTTAAAGTGACATATCTAAACGAAAGCCATAATTGCAAGTCAAACGGCTCATTCATGGAGAACAACAACCATCCACTGTCGGTCTTTTTCTTTAAATTCAAAGGCCAAGGTTTTGAACCAGAGCTTACTCATATTTAGACTAGGAGGATAAAACGTCGTTTTTATCTCCAATGTGGGATTATATCCAATCCTCCCAAATGAAGTATACATACAAAAAATCCCTTTAGGGACACAGTCCAACATTATTGTCCTCACTATATGATATTGTCAACATCAGCCTCCTAATAATAGTTCGTGATTATAAAGAGATCTTGACAGGATTTGAAATGCTAAATGTGAGGATTTATTAGGCATTAACTAAGCCCATGACAATATTGTAATCAACGCCAGATAAGAGCAAGAGAGCCCAATAGATTAAGATTCTGAAGAAAGCATGTACTTTGAGAGGAATGCCGTTTGGACAAATAAAGAGACGATCCCTGGCCAACTTCCGTTTTCGATCCGAAAGTTGTATTCCTAGTAATACGGAGAGAAATGCTATCGGAAATTGGTGGCCAAAAATGGTCTGACTATGTTATCTAATTTGCAATTTTAATCAACCCAACTAATCACCCTATTGTCATCGGTTTATGAATGAAGAAATGTGAAAAAAAAGAAAGGGACAAAGAATTGCACAAAGGTGAACTTTGATTAGAGAAGGCTTGTTGGGTAGTGCAATTTGTGAAAATGAAGCTTTCTTATAGTCTCTGGATGAACATCGGTAAATCCAATTCTATAGGAAAGAATACATCAAGCGCGGGAGGCTCTCGGAAATCTATTCCTTTCCACCTTATTTAAGCCCCCCTTCCCTCCCCCTCCCCCTTCACACTATCATATTTGCCTCGTTGCATTTTTTTGATAATTTGGTTTCGAGTAAATGAGAAATTGAACTTGAAATTCTCATACATATATTGAAGAAAGCTGCTTTCCGTACCTTTTTTAAAAGAGCGGAAGTACTTCACTATCCTCTCACCCGGAGACTCCTTTTTGGGCAGTATTCAAATAGTATGGGTAGTCATTCTAGTCATTAGACGCAGTGATGGGTTTTTGGATCGGCATCACCTGGTGGTTCAAGTGCATAAAGCTGAACATATTCTCACTCTTCATTTATGGTTAACAGAACTTGAGTTAATTTTCGTCTCATTTCGACAGTCACAACTGCTACTCCTTCAGGCACTTCCGGTAATAACATAGTTACTGAGTAATTGTTTCAGTAGAAATGTTGTTCATGCCATCCAATTTTTACACCAACATCGAAGCCGCACTACTAAAAATGTTCACTTTGTTCTCGTCGTTTCAGCTCAGTCTTTCTCAGAGTTTCTCAAATGAGAAACTGAGTCGATACAGAATGGAACGGCTTTCATTCAAATTTATTCCTCCGCAATCCATGATAATCGACTGCGTTGGCTTTATCCAAATTTTTAATTAAACAGGTTCACTGGATATGCAGTCACTTCTGGAAAGATTCTTGGTCAAAGGGATTCCATTGGCTAACTCAACGTATAGATCCATGGGATAGAAGCTGACACTAGGAAAAACCTGCATTTTTTAAGTCACTTAAATATTTCCCCTTTAATTATACCCATTATACTCTGAACTCGCTTTGTTTGCTAGTTGTTTTTTCTGGCCTACTTGATCATTCTTTTCCCTTTCTCTTGACCATATAACTGGTAGGATGAAAGCAATTCAGACGGAGACACAAATGAGGCGAGTCAATTCAGGTTAAGAAGTCTTGGAAGATATTATTCACTGGACTACACAGTCTACCCAGGACGCAAATTCTTCTACTCACCCCGGGCATCGCTTTCCAAGCGTAAAAGTTCTGAGTGATAGTTGGTCAGCTGACTTTTTGTGATTCGGTATCCTCTTAGCCTCCTGCCTGCATGTAGATGTCCAGGCTGCTCCTTTGACTGAACGCCTCACATCTACAGCCTCCAGTCTCAGGCAAGCCAACCGCCGCTGATTGACTTTTTAGTAAGGTCTGAGAGGTCGAATCTGCTCCAGCTCGTGAAGATGAGTTGGGTTACCTATGACGGCAATGCACTTAGAAGACCAGATTGTCAAAGTTTTAGTGCTTTTATTCCTTAAATAGTCTACTGAGCTTCTCTCAAAATGCACAGTGATTCCACAAATGTAACATTCAAACTTGGCGATCAGATACTTACTCTATTTGGAAGGTTGAATCGCGACGCAAAACAATCACAAAGGCTTTTAAATGAGGTAAATTTTGAGTGTACACTAAAGACTACTTAATGATTTATTAATCTACATTAATAATATAGTTCATTTTGATAGAAACAAACTTCTTTTTAGATTAATTTTAGCAAATACACCTCGCAGTTTATCATACAGATCAGACTGCATTTTCAGTTCCCTTGCTTTTTTATATTCTGTTGATAGTGGATTCTCTTGCGACGGCAACCAACGCCATTAACACTACCCTTCATACACTCGACCATCCTCGACGAAATTTCATCTTCTCGAACAGTGTCCACTTCGACTCTTGTCTACTCGGGCGTTGTCGTGGACTCATTGTATTGCTTTCACAAATAATTTTGGCATTGAGAGGAATGGTGGTTAGGTCTGCTGAATAGCTTCATTGACTAATCAATTCAAGTCTATCAAGAGACCACTTTCGCGACCAGTCACAACCGATTTCGTAGCCAACGTTACCTCTTTAGGAATGTAAAGCGATAGGAGTCAGCCTTTTTACTGTTCTTTACCATTTGAAAATACTCATCAGTTTATAAAACTCTGAGTTATTCAGCCATCCTCCATTAGTTTTAGGCATTTATCTAGCAATAGGTGGTGGGTTCTCCTTGACTCCAGGATTCTTCCAAAGTGTATTCCCTTTCCTTTGAATTCTGCATAACTTTTCAGAATTGAATTTGAAACTTTAAAATGAGAATAATGGTGCTGTTTAGCACCTAACTTTCAAGTCAGTTGCCTTCGAACGCTTCCTCCCATTGTCCACTTAGACTATCTATTTACCCTTTCACCTCATCCGTAGATCTCATTCAGATGACGATGCAGCGCCTCCCTGTTGGTAATCTTTGGCGACTAGTGAAGCAAATCTACTTTGGTGAGTTATCAACCAACACGATGAGCCTGAACAGTATCAAATTCTCATGCTTACTTGCCTTTACGTTGGCCTAAGGTTTCTTTCTTGGTACTCAAGCAATCTTTCGATTAACGTGAATATCTATTCTTTCTATGGCTAATTTCTGCTATTGTCCATCACAATAATAAGAGGGTTATATAATTCAATTCTTGACATTTCTCTTCGACCATTTGTTCATCTTTCAGATTCGATACCAATATCAGCCATCTCTTGGCCTTTTCCCCGCGCACAAGCCTCAACTTTTACTTTTGGGGTTTCCTTACTTTTTGAAATTGGATTTGTTGAGTTCGATGATGATATTCAAGCCTTCATCCTGAGAAGGTATCTTCAAACTCTAGTTTTTGGAAAAAATAGTATATCTTGGTATTTTCTTTACTGAAGATCTTCAATCTGCCATCTCTTTGCAGACCAGAATCATCCTGTCTAGATGGTGATTCCGGTCATTAGATGCGTACTAAGTGTTTTCTAAGGTGATGTAAACTATCCAGTCTTGTAAATACACATCCACTTTGCTGACTTTTGAGATTATCATCTATTTCAACGTACGTTAGTTATCGAGCTTTCATGTAGGGGAGATTCTCTAAATATACACACGTGATAAGTATATGTATGTAGGTGCTGAGGTAATATTTCTAGATTTTTAAATAAAAGGTAGAACCATATGTATCAGCGATTTCAAACTCTACGATCGAATTAGGATACCAGTTCATTTAGACTTAGAAGATTGGTTATCACACAATATCGATTTGTAGTAGTGGGATGAAAATCGATATGAGTGCCAGAGTATAGGCGTATGGCATGCATCCTTGAAAACCGATTCTACCTCTTGCCTCATTAAACCGAGATTTTGGAAGGGAAGTTGAGGTACTAGGGTGAGTACATCCTAGCTGTTTATATATTCTTAAAAACATGAGCAGATGGTTTAAGAGTAAGAAGCACCAGAGGCTTCAAATTAAGGAAATTCGTCGCCAGAGCATGGCCAAATAGGGTTAAGAGATGGAGTCCAAACAGTCTTTGGTACCTTTTAGTAGGGACATTAGAGACCACGTTAGCAAAGCAAACACACTTGTTTAAATGAAATTCCGTGCCGGATTCCAACTCAGGCTTGTGCCATTACAGGGGACATCAGTCACAACGTGGACTCCCACCACGAAGGCTTCTGCACAGACGCGGTTGCATTCAAATAGTAGATCAATTGTAGTCACGAAGGTTACTTTCATTTTCTTTATTCACATTCAGAAAGCCCACTGGTTAGGTTTGTTCCTATATAATTGAATGACTGAACAGGGCTGATCAATCTGCTCAGATTACTACTAAGGCGGGGTTACACTTTAACACCAGAATAGAATAGAATTTATGTTCACAATATTCTGAATGTTTATTAAAAAAGGAATAACGTTATTAAGAGCTGTTTGCTTCGGAGCCCCTCCCCTTTCGCATGCCATTAATCTTGACTTACGTTTTGAAACAATTCTTTTTAAGGTGAACTATCTAAATTTAATTTAGTCTATTTATTCCTCGGTTTAAAAAAAAAATAGTTTATACGCTTGATTCGTTCATTTCAGCTGGTATCGAAACTTAACACCATAACATACTCAAAAATTGTCCTAAATAAAAAAACATCACCGTAGTTCTTTATAAGATTCCTAAGGGCGAATAGAATATAGCAAAATAATATTGCTGAACTTTTGCGAAAGTCTGAATTAGGGACTTACTTTCCAACAGCCGGTGAAGATGAATTATCAATCTCCGGTTGCATGCCAATGGGCTTTGAACTCGCACAATCCGATGAGTCCAATGGATGAGCCACCAGCAGGTGCTTTTCGTTGAGATGTCATTTAGAGAATTTCAATCCAATTACGCATTGGTTTGTTTGCAGTGACGTTGAAAAAAGAGGCCAAATCAACCAATTTATATTAAATGTCACAAAATTGAAGCAAGCTGACGCACATCCAGTGATTGAAATCAGCAAGCGTATTTAATCATGCAATTCTGCCATGGACGGACAGAATGAGGAATCTCTAATTAAAATGGTTCCCTGACACCCTTTCTTCCATGCGTTTGTTTACTAAGTGTTAGTGATTTGCGCCAGTGCAAATGTTCTAAACTAATTTACCATTCGTCCTCACCCTGTTGGGCAAGTCTCAAGGACTTACTGGGGGTACAACAGAGATATTCACAGCCGTGATGAGGCAGATGTGTTTTTCATCCTGACTCTTGGACTTTTCTTCACAGTCTTTTTTCCTATCTCCCACTCTATCGTTTTTCTCCTTCGTATTCAGTTGTTCTGCTTTCTCTACTGCATTCTGATTCTTTCCTCTTCTCTGTTGATTTCTCTCTTTCTATGATTTTGATCGAAGGGTGACAGTGCCTAATATATCTTTTTAGCCAACCTTGAATGTTGTATCTTTTAAGGCAGTCGGTAAGAGGGCACTTTAGTCTACGGTCCAATATCTCTTCAGTTTTATGTTTTTCTTCTCCATGATCTTACCTAACGTGTCTTCGCATATCCCTTATTCTGGGGAAATATCTTTGGCAGTTTGCGTTTATACAGACAATATCGAATTCCCTTTCTCCTATCAGTCTAGGTGTGTAATTTTCATCTCGAACTTTAAGGCTTTCCTTTGGACCAAGTAGCCATGATTCGGAATGCTCTTGCCATATTTCTTTCGCATCTCTAATCAATTAATTGAAGCGTCCAGATCCTTGTATGTGAGGCTTTCTCGCTTTCCCCATTTTCAAAGTTGCTCTCAAATATGGAGAGTATCGGGCTATCTTTGTCCATTTTTAAAGTCTTCCACAGGTTCAACCTCTTTGCCTGTAAGAGATTTGCCAAGTTACTCATCGGCAGCTTCTTTCGCAGTTCCTCGACAGTTTTGGCTCTGCGAATGCAATCCAAGTATCATACGTCTAGCCATATTCTGTATTGTTTGCAGTCGACAGTTATCGTTTACTCTCAAGACAATAGTAGTAGATAATCTATAAGTGATTTCAGGATCGATAAAAATACCCACCAGAGTTGCTTTCAGGGTGTTATTAAGACTTCTTGAGCGCTGGAATGGTCGTAGTCATGTTAGGTGCCTTTTCGCCCTGACTCTGTTGGCGTTTATTGCTCCGTCTGGCTCACCGGTGTCGTGAATTATGAAACCAAGGTATTCGAAGTATTAAGCACGTCGGAATGACATTTCTGCTGCTTCGAAAGGCGTTCGATCTTCACCAGCAGCAACTTGAGGCCAGAGGGTTTTGTCCGCTGCAATTTGCATTCCTTATTTATGCAACGTTATCGTCAGCTGACAACTGCGACCTTACTTGGCTTACTGAGACAAAGATCATCTGCATATTCCAGATGATTTAACAGTCAGCCTTTGCCCGAGTGATAAATCATCTGAACCGCTCAGTAATTGAATGAGGAGAAGGCTTCATCCAATTTGAGTTGGAAGGTTAAATTGAAAAGAAGTGGTGCTTCTTTTGATTCTTGTCTCGCACCACATTCCATCACAAGGTAGTCATTTGTTCCCCTTAATTCCCCCATCGGTCAGTCGATCAAGGAATTCACTGATTGGACCATTTGTCAAGAGCAGCCCAGATTGATCATTCGGTTGATTATTGCAGCTTTAGGCCTTTGCCAGGTCGACAAACACTAGCACTATTTTTGCTTCTGGTCCACCGCTTTCTGTATAATGGTTCTTACTCCAAGTAGAGCCCGTTCGGTTGATCTTCTTTCGCAGAATCCAAATTGGGTTCTTGAGTGTAATTCGGCATAATGGCGCCTCAAAATTTGGCATAGAATAGATTGATCTAGAAGATTGATCAAAGAAGATTGATCTATAGTTTGCATGATCTGCCTGCAAACCTTTACGCTTGTAGGTACTTACAACTTCAGCATTAATCCAGGCTCGAGGTATAGGAGTGGTCCCGTTGTAAAACCCTAATACTTCAATGTGAGCCGTTGTGAGATGGAGAAAGCCATTACTAATGACAGCATTAAGATTGAACGCACATCAAGATTGAGTCCGATGACAGACTGAGAAGGCTAGTGTTGGTATTTATCAAAAAAATAATACTACCACTGGTTTATAAAATACAGGGATACGCAAGTTTGAAAAAAGACTGTGATGCAATTTACCGATAAATTGTAACAAATTCTGAAACACTTTATTTGATAAAATTCTACTCCAATCCTTTCTGAAGAGGAGATCTTATAATTTTTATTAATTTCTGGATCAAAGTTACAAAAATGAATTGTACTGCTTATAACTAGAGTTTAATTTATAAATGAATTTGGTGTAATGACGAATTCAGCTTTAAACCTTGAACCCATAGAGACACATAGTGGCGTTTAGTTACCAGGATTGTTTATACCCCTTATTCAACCTTTTATATGTCTTTGCGAACCCAAATTTGGCTGTTGAAACGGAATATCGTATAACATTGATCGAACCGCCGATGACTTTTAAACCCTCGAGAAAATTACCTCTTCAGATTCTTTCTATCAGTGCGACCAATAACGATTCATTAGAAATATGGCGCTTGCGAAAGGTTTTATGTCCATAGCCTCGGCCATAAGACTAGCATGTGGTACTACATTAAGAGCTATGCCAGACTATTTGGTTGTGCTCTACTTTGTAAACTTTTATTTAAATAAAATGAATCTTAATAATTTAATATCCTAATAAATATCTACTGCAATTAATATTACCACGCTATTGTTCACTTGTCCCAATAACTTGTTTAAATTTACGTAGAACTGCGGATAGGCTTCGGTCGGAGTCACTAGTCGTGATGCCACCTGGTTACTATCTGAAACCTGAGAATGTTTACAATAAGGCGCTTGGTAATGCTGTTAAAAGTTTACTTTGATAAGTGTTAGATAGTGCATAATCGCATTAACAGCTAGGTTTTATCATTTGATCCCAGTATCGGTGTTTTTATAACTCAGTTGCCCAACTGTTAGGAGTATTATGGAACAGATTTGATTTCTTTTTATACGTTCAAGACTTGATCGATGTTGGCAAGAAAAGCAGTGCCTTCGATATCCTCTTCGAAATGCTTATCAATCGTCGAACACGTAGCTGGCAAAAATCGCTGGAGGATCCTATGTTTCTTTTTGTCCAGCTTTGTGTGGAATTAAGGCGAAACCTTAAGTTCAAGCGAATGGCTCACCATTATAGGAATATATCGATCCAAGAGTGCCCACAATCTCTGGATGAGGTCCTCAAGCGGTACTTTGCTTTGATAAATGATAAAACTGAGGAGGCCCGAAAACAGTCTGAGGATGTCGTACCAGATGTTGAAGATCTGGATGTCTTAGAGACTCCTGAAAGGTTTGCTTTCATTCAAAATTCACTCGGTAATAGTCTCATGTTGAATGCTTTGAATACCGATAGCACTCAAAGCAGAACGAGCCACTCTATCCTGATGCCTTGGTTAAAGTTTCTCTGGGAGGCTTTCAGGATTTGTCTTGATTTGGTGAAGAATAACACCAAGTACGAACTTGTTTATCATCGCATTGCTCGAGATGGTAATGATTTAGTCATTTTAACTTGTCCTTTCTTAGCTTTCAAGTTTTGCGTCGACTATCACAGACAAAATGAGTTTCGAAAGCTTGGAGATATGGTAAATCTGAATTTTCTAGGACCATAAACATCCAATTTCAGATCCGCTTGCATACTCAGCGTATCCAAACCCAACCAAATACGCTCAACGGAATAAATTTGAGCAATTCTGATACTCAGATTTTGCATTTCGAGACGCGTCTACGTCAACTTGATTGTGCGATGCAATTAGAAATGTACAATGTGCGTTGATTTCCTTGTTTGTAACGGTGCATTATTACACATTCTCGCTAATATTGCTTCTATTAGGAAGCCTTCAAAATAGTCGAGGACATAAATGGTTATATCATGTTGGCGAAAAAAATTGACCGTCCGACGTTGATGGTTGAATACTACACGAAAACTGCGGATCTGTTTCTGCGTTCTAGATACTATCTCTTTCATGCTGCGGCACTTTACAGGCGTTATAACATCTATCGAGAGCATAAGAAGGGAATTTCTGTTGAGGAACTTTCTTCCCTTGGCTCGACAGCCCTTTGCGCTGCCCTTGCAGTACCGATACCCCACGCTAGAAATCATTTCTCCACTTTTGCCGGAGAGTATAATCAAACGAAACAAAAAGTTCTTGCTGGTTTGCTCGGTACGTATGGTCTGTAGTTTGACCTCCTTCTATAGACCTCTCTACAATTCCGACAAGGGCTTCTCTTATTGCCGATCTGACCACCAGTAGGGTGCAAAATGTTGTCCCCTCAGAATTGGTAACGCTGTATGAGGCACTTGAACTTGATTTTCAACCCCTAAAGCTGGCTCAGCGTGTTCAACCCGCTCTCCAGCGTATTGGGGAAAATGAGGATCTCTCCATGTACCTGGAGCCCCTCCAAGAGTTAGCGGTCTCGAAGACCCTGCTTCAACTCTCACAAGTTTACCGCTCTTTACGTTTCGATGAACTAGTTCGTCTTTGCCCTTTCTATGATCCCCTTACACTGGAAAGATGTGTAGTCGAACTCATTTATAACCTCGAATTGCCCATGCGTGTTGATCACCGACGCAACGCCATAATTTTCGATGTGTACATCGATCTCGGAATCAGCCAGCGTGACTATACTCTAGGCTCCTTGTCAGGTGAAGTAAGCTGTTTGATTTCCCTGTTCTTTTACTTGATCCACATTTTATTAGACTAGCGGTGATCAAGTTTCACGTCAACTGACAATCTTTGCGCAGTCATTGCATCAGGTTGCAGAACTATTGAATTTAAATGAGTCTGGCACTCATGTTCGCGATAAGTTGGTTAAGGATTACCTTCGCACGGCCAAAGAGCATCATAAAGAGATTATGTCTCGTGTGCCTCTCATAGAGCAGCGCAAAGAACAGCTGGAATCTATGCAGGTGGAACGAAATAGGGTAATCTGGTAAACTTTTATGATTGTTTGTTTACCAGTTGTTTTAATCACCTTTTTTTGTTCTGATCAGACTATTGAAAGAGAAGAGGAACGCCTAGATAACGAAAGAAGAGCTAAGCGCGAACAGGAGGAAGCGACGCTGAAGGAAGAAGCTGAACAGCGCACTAAACGTACTGCTGAAGAGCAATTGCAGCTTCGTAAAGAAAAGTTAGAGAAAGAGCGTATGAGGGCCCTCATAAACAACGCTTCCGCGAGTAGCTTCTCGACTGCTGTCGTGCCTGAGATTAAGCAGGCAGATCTCAAGCACTGCAGCTTGGAGGCACTAGTTGAGAAACTTCAAGTAGATCTTTATAAGCGCCGTTCTGAACTCATGGATCGTGCAAACGCTAGAGCTCGAAAGTTGGATCACTTTGTACGGGCCTGTAGATTGCAAGAAATTCCTCTGCTGAAACAAGCCGCTGTTGATGAAACTAAGGAGCGCTTTGAGCTATATGAGAAGGCCCAACAAGAGGCTCTGGAGGCGTCAAAGAGAGAGCATGAAGAAATGCTCAGAAATAAGGATCGTCTCGGCCGTATGCGCGGTGATGTTAACGTGAGTTCACTTATTTCTCATTAACCAAGTCATCGATCTTGTGCATCTCCGCCTATATAGCAATACTACTGTTGAACTGAGTAACCCTATTCCATTAAAAGCAGTGAGGAAATTCTCGAGCACCTCTTTCCGAACTTAAAACAGTTTAAATTTTTTTCGCGTTTTACTTTTGAAGGAAGTTGACATCAAATTACATGGACAGTCAGTTTCAATTCTGGTTTAAAAAAAAGTGGGCGAAAGCGTGGGAGCAGTTCGTAACTAACTTTGGACTTTATGGTTTGAGGACTGTTGCATCTGCACATTCCCTACATCGTGGCAAAAGTTTTTGGAGCTTATTTTCATCCTTCAATCATAAAATGTCCAGAATCGACTTAACGTCTGAAATAAAGGTTATTCTGAGAACAGATGAAGAATTGGTTGCTCTCTTTCTTGGAATATTTAATGAGATCGCCTCGTTAACAGTATCCTTCCCCTTTAGATTAGATTTAAATTAGGTAAAACTAGGAACTGCCTTCAAAAACTATTGCCAATGTGCATCCAAGCAACTTTTACTAGTCATTTCTGTGGATAGGCACATTTTCCACTCAATCGACGGTGGTAATCGCCTCCAGCATGTTGAAAGTTGTCGTAGGCTTCATCCAGTGGCTGAGGATAATGAGAGATTAAACTCTCTTATCTTCATTAAATGTAGGATTTGAAGAAGGTCTTGAAAGCAATGGAGCAAGCCAGACATAAGGAAAGATATGCGGAATGGGAGGCCTTGCGAGCTCGTGTACGTGAGGAGCGCTTAGCTGAACGTCGGGCTGCCGAGGAACAGGCCGCTCGCGAGCGCAGAGAGGAAGAACGCCGCAAAGCTGAAGCCGAAGCCCAGGCTGAGGCTAGGCGTCAGGCCGAACTCGAAGACGCCGAAAGTCGAAAAAAAGAGGAGGAAGCTGCTGCGGCTGCGGCCGCGGCTGCAGCAGCAGCAGCTGCTGCCGCTGAAGAAGAAAGACGTGAGTTTTCCTCTCCCGGTTATTGAATTAGCGAATTGGTACTTGCTTCTAATAGCCTTCGACGGTTTGCAAATTGCAGGTGAACGGGAAAGGGATCAGCAACGTCAACAGCAGCAACCACAAAGAGGGGGCGATTGGGTTCGAAAATCCGTCATCGCCGCACCTCCCTCAGCGGCCCCTCTGGCTACTCCTGTTGTCAGTAATGGAGGCTTCCTCGCTGAAAGGCGACTGCAATTCACCGCTCACCCTGGGTTAGCCATTAGCTTTGGTTGTTGAGATAACGATTGCCGATCCTCATATCGACGCTAACGCTGGTATTTTACTGATTTAGCGCGTTTACGCGTCAAGAACCGGGGGGATTCCAGCGGTGAGTCGTGAGATATAAGTGTCATTAGTTAAGACTTTGTCACAACTAAACGGGGTTTTGGTCGTTTTCGCAACTCTTCTAGTCATGGAGAGCCGGTCAATAATCCACAGCCTGCTGACCAGAAAAAATGGGTGCGAAGAAAGATAACTCAACAGCAGCCACCGTAAGCTTTCGTCCAATATGCACTCAACTTAGTAAAATTTTTAATGAATCTCGTAACCATTTTGCGTAGACCTATGGTAAAGCCGGTAAAAGCTCCCAAGCCTCAACAAACTGACGGTATGTTGGAAAACATCGAACTTATCAGTCCATCGTTGTCCTTTTTTCCTTACTATGATATATTCGTTTAGATGACGGGTGGCAAGATGCGAAACGCCATTAATCATGCCCTATTGAAAACGATCCTTTTGCCCATCATTTTCATTGGTATCTCAATAAATACATGGTTTCCTATCCTTTATCTCTATTTGGGAGTAAGAGGCATTAAACTTGACCTACTTATTGTCCGAACTCTGAGATCGTAGATGATGGACGAATAGATCTGAGTTCAGAACGTTTAGTAGAATACCCTCAATGAAATTGACACGGTGTGAGGCGACGAACCTCACCCACATAGCCAATTAATGTAAGTGAGGGGTAGTTTGGCTTAAGTTGCTCGTGTGCTGAGGCGCTACCAAGGTGGCTCAAAAGTCGCCAATTTTAAAAATGAGGAGACGTCTATACATAAGCCTTTAATAACGCTATGGCCTCAACCTGGTTAACGCGGCCTGCTGTATATGTGGCCAATTGCGTCTTCACCTCCGATATTTGGCGTTTTCGATCTGTCAAGGCTTGACTGGATTCCCGTCGCTCCGGCTGACTTAGTGTTACCACGCGTGCGAAGTTGGGCGGCTGCGTAGCCCCCTTGAGTTCGAAAGAGGATATTCATTTCCGAACATGTCCCTTTTTAAGTTAGAGAACTGCAAACGGTGGGAAGCGGCTAAGTGGTGAGTCCGATAGGTCCAAGTCCTTGGGCAATGATGGATGGGGAATTCTGGAAATCCCGCATTCCCCAGAATTGACACCGGCCAAATCTGAGTTCATTTAGCGGAACTTAAACATCTCAACCAAGGAAAATAAACAGAAAAACGAGGAATGATCACTAGGAGACTGAGTCTCGAGATTGTTTCAAGACCCTTAGGGTCCAGGGCTAGCCGGAGCATTCAGGATTGTCGTCCTTTGCTTAAACCAAGGAAACGGAATTTGAGTACATCCACAAAAAAGCTAAATTATTGAAAACAATTTGAGATGAAACCTTGTTACGTTTATTTAGGATACCACGAAACACGTCGAACTTTGCACTGCGTGTCCCTTTCGGTCGTGACGATTAACGCCATTTTTAGTGAGTCCCCATCACCTGGCTACACCGGCGAATAACGAAAACGATCTGGAATTGATACATATAATGAAAGGTGTGCAAAGACATTCAAAATACTGTTGGTGCAGATAATTGAGAATAGAACTACGTGGGAGCAAGAAAATCGCGTTCCAGCTCTAAAAAGGGAGAGAAATCCTAATATAAAACGGCCGTTTAGAGCATCTGATTAGTTTATGCACGCGTACGTTCTTTTCCAGAAAAAAGATTAGAGTACGCGAATAACTTACTCCATGGGAACCGTCAGCCCAGTCGAGGTTTCTTGGTGAAATCGTGGTGAAGGGTTCTCGAAGGTGTTACCTGGGGGCGCTTGCTAGAAGCGTAAACAAAACCGCTTTTTGTTACTTGGGGCTTTGAGGAAGTTGCAGAAGCATTCCCTGAAGAATCCAAGCTCCTATTGATTATAGAATTCAAACAGTTCTCTTTTCCACCAGTGAGCGAGTGCCCGTCGTAACAAACCATCGAAAAGAGTTCAGCATCGTCGCCTTGGGATTCAAGAGCGAGCATGGATTCCAAGTGGGCCGTGTGATTTGGCAAATCACGGTTTCGCAGTTTACGATCCTCTTTATCCAATTTTAAGAGGATTCCACCACGATTCTTCAACACTAGAGGATCTTGACGCTTCAACTCGATGGCTTTAATTTGTTGCAAGGTATCGGCCCAAACATTAAGGGCACTGTAGAAATCCTGATGGGCGGATTTGAAACGTTTCCACCTGCTGACTTCATTCTCCAGCCTCGTCAGATTATATTCTGTGGGTTCCATTGAAGTCTCGTCTCGAAATGTTTGACGATAGGTCGCGTTAACCGAGCAATCAGTCCACGCAGCCTCCAATTCAAGCACACATGCATTCATGAGTCGACTTAAATTCGCAAGTCGCAGTTCTCGAAGTCGATTCAATTCATCAGAGGCCTTAAATTACGAGACAGTGCATTAACTACTGTTAGACTGAACGCGAAGTAAAGAAATAAAGTTACCATTTTAATACGTTCTGAAGGACACCTCAAAGCTTTCTCAGGGAGATCAAATGGTGGCAGATCTAAGCGCATTCGCAACGAGTCGATTTCGGTGAAGGTTTCCTCCTCCTTTGATTTAAACTTCTCGAAGAGAAATAGGTATCGATCCAGTAGTCGATCCACTTCCGATAAAAAATTAGTAGACAGATTTTTAGGCTCCGAATCTGAGTAGATGACATCTCTAACGGACTCCGGAAGCGTAAAGGTACAATCAGATTTAAGGTATTCGATACAGGAGAGGATGCGCCGCTTCATCGAAAATAAACTGTTGCGACGTTCGGACTGGGCGAGGCAAAGAAATAAGGCAACCGTACTAACTTACCCTCAATTCATTTAATTCATTAATGCGATTTTGGATGCGTAGTTTATCATCGGAATTGGGGATCAAAGGGAACCCTTCTAAAGAGGGCAGCGATAACAATTGGCATAGATCACCCTCTTGAGACTTAAGTTCCTTAAACTCTGCCGTAAGTTCGGCAACTTTTTCATTCAATTTAACTTCATAAGCCGTCAAATCTTCCAAAATAGATGTTAATTGTCTGGAGGTGGAAAAAAGACGATGCTTTAGGCCAAGCTCGCTTTCGATTTGCTCGATTTTAACCTAAGAATGGAATGATACATCAGATCTTACTTTCATTTCATGGATTTTTAGTTCTATTTCACCCTTTGTCTTTTCCGCCGAAGAAAGAGCATTCTGCAAAAGGATTGATATCTCATTGTTCAGAGACCTTTGATTTTCCACGAAATCTGATTCCGAATAACCAATCTCAGTCCAAATTTTGTTTAGATCCTTTAAATATTGATTTAACCGAGAAGTTGAATCGGCCACCCAACTATCTCCACACTCCATCACCCCAGAGAGTTCAAAAAGAAACGCTGCGGTCCACAAAAAAAGCGCTCTGAACGGCACTTTAAAAAATTGATGTAGAAAAAGAAAATAGGTTAATATGTGCTTACTTTATTGTGGTGTACGTATTCAGTGAAGCATTAACTAAGGTCTAACTGATATATTTTTCACTTCGCGGGGTGGTTCCAAAGCAATTTACAAGGTAGCCTTGGTGATAGATGTACATTTTCCAACAGCATTCAAAGAGCGAATTCATTGGTTTGGGAGAAACTTTACACGCTTTCACTGAATTATATTGTTCTAAAGTGTATGAAACTGCCGAACGCTGCTGCGAATCCACACCACATCAAGTTCAAATAGTACCTAATATACGATTCCCCATGTATATAGAACGTTATTTGTTAAAATAAAAGTAATTTTGTTTTTTACATCCAGCTACTTGAATCGTCTCTTTAAAATCAGAAACTGAATTGTGAAAAATTGTTCCAACATCAGAAATATAAAAAGGAAAATGCCTTGAAGATATTTTCTATTAGAAACATTGGTAGACAAGATTCGCTTCAACTTAAATTAGCGTATATTAACAGGCAGTAAAATTAAGAGAAAACATAAAATTAAGTAAAGAAAATAAAGGTTAAAGCATATCATTGTACGTCCATAATCATGTCTCAAATTGCTAGCTCATTAACAGCAGTGGCGATCGAAGATAGCATTGTCGTATTTAATCCTTGTTGATTTGACTGATATTAACATTTACAAGTATATTTTCATAGTATAACCAAGAAATTATGCGAGTGTACACAAAAGGTTTTCCTTTAGTTTTTCTCACAATGATATATGCGAATATTTGTCTTTTCAGTTGATCAAACGTATCTTGTCCAACTTGTTCAATTATATTCGGTTTTTACTACAAGTCAGGGCTCACAGTAAAAAAATTAAGATGTGAAAGGAGGAAATTAAAAGTTTGTCAAATCTAAAAATACTGAACAAAACCCTTTTGAAAAAAATTTTTATTTGAAGAGTAATGGCCACTGAATTTCTTCACCTACTGCTCTTGCAGTATTACGGACTTCGTGGATCCAAGTGTCGACATCAAAAAAATACCTTCTTTATAAACTTCGATATCTTTTTCGGGTTCGTGGAAAAAATACATAAATCGAATATTCAAATGACCAATTTCTAAACAAGTTCTAAGGAAGATACACAGCGGTTTAAACATCTTTGTGGGTAATATCACCAACAGGCACTGTCAACCAAAATTAAAATCGGATTTATGAACCGAAATCTGAAAATGATTCACTTCACTATTTGCGGTATTCTAAAGCATAAGATAAATTTTATCACCCAATTTTAATTTCAAAACGTGCACTTTTTTAAATGCTCTTCGTGAGTGCTGCAAATGAAAAGCAATGAAAAATCATTCGATTTCGTGGAGCTTCAATCTGATCCCAAAAATTTTTTCTGCCAAAATATGTTTCATCTGCTGCTAGACACTCTAGAAGTAACATCGGAGGTTAAATGGCAGATCTCAACGATTTCCATGAGAGCGTGGGGAACATGAATAGACGCTTTTATCCGTTTCATGGGCTTTTAGCTCGGACATGCCTGTGGTATTCTCTAATTTTTCTTACCCATTTCCTCGAGCATCTGCAGTGATGATAATACAAGTACAACTTTGCCAGACATGTTCGTTATTTGGCAAACTTTAATTATTGATAATTGGTCCAACAATTTTTATTTTAACCCACCGTTAGTTCATGATTTTACTTAGGCATCGATTATTCCAATGACCTTCAGTTGTGTTCTTTTTGAAGAACAGAGCTGATTGAAAACGCCTTGAAACGAAGGTATATGTGACTGCTGCCATGATACCTTATAGGCGCATTTTTACGAGGTAGTCTTTTACTTTCAAGGTGCATTCAATTTTGAGTTTTCGATCAAAAGTGAATCATGAATGGGTAGAGAACGATCAAGCTGCTCTTCATTGTGGCTATTTGGAAGTGCCATGAACATCAATGCATTGCCATTCAACCCAAACACAATGGCTCATGTTCATCTGGTGACTACCAACTTATGAGTTGTATAGATCATTTCGTTTGATTCTTTTCCACCAAGGACATTTATCACATTAATAATAATTTTAAGTACTTTGATCGAAAGGAATTTAAGATGTGGGTGCATGTACCGCAAGTGCTGAAATGACCTAATACGCCATGCAGGGAGTCAACATGATCTCGATCCATACATGCGTGATGACCGATTTTCTAACAGAGTAGTAATGTCTTGCATGTGGAGTTCAGTGTTATTATTTTAAGAGTCGAAACTGCCTATCGCTACACATGCCCTTAAGTAAGGCGTTGGTCGACCGATCCTAACATATTTTCATTCAAATTTGTAAATGTCTCCTAAGTTCCACCATATACATTTAATGCTCCGCGATATTCATGCATGTTTAACAATAGTTTTCTCACTCATTCTTTTGCTGTGTTTTTTGTTGGAGTCAGATTTTTCGTTAGATGGATCAACCTCTCTACGCAATAAGAGAACTATTTCAAAGATTTAGAGTTGAAAAGGTACATTTGCGTCCATACATAAAATCATTCTTTAAAATGGATCCTGCGAAAATCACTTTCGAAGGATACTGTTGAAGAAAAATTAACGATGTTTTTTTCAAAAATGAATGATTAGATTCCTTTACTACATTTCCAGGGATCGTAACGTTAAACTCCGTTCGATACCTAAATTGTTACTTTTGGTCGACTGGAAATGTACGTGAAAGCAGCCTTTGAGGAGGCGTTCCCAGTTGCGAGTATACCGCTGCCTAGCTTCTTTTGCACCAACCTAAATGTACCGATTTCTACTTAAATCTCAATATTTAAGTGAACTTCAGTGAAAAATTGAATAATAAATAAATAAATCTGATACCAAATGGAACATAACCTAAATTTAATCTATACCTTTAAAGTACTAAGTACTAAGTACTAAAGGTAAGTAAAGATCAAATAAATTTTCGCAAAAAAGTTTGCTGCCTTAGTCTTTCTAATAATAGGTTAATTATGATATTTTATTTGATTCTTCAACACTACCACACTTGGCCAACCAGTTGTTTGCGCGCCTTCAAATGCCAGGTTCAGGTGTGTGGCTATACCTTTTCGGGCTTGTCTCACCGATTGGGTTTTATTGTTTCGTATGTGGATCTATGCTTGAATTATTTAATTTAACATCGCACTTAATATTTCGAACTTAAAATTACAGGCCATTCGGAATGACTAAACAGCAAACGTTGTTGAACGAAAGGCGTGCACTACCCATTTGGCAGCATCGGAGGAAGCTGGTTGACATTATCCGAACTAATTTGTTTACAATCATTATTAGCTCAACTGGCTCCGGTAAAACCACCCAAATACCTCAATTCTTGCTTGAAGCTGGAGTTGCTGGCAAGGGAATGATTGCTATTACTCAGGTTCGTTTTTATTCAGTTTTATAGCTACGTGTATTCTTATACGGTTATCTTGTGATATCTTATGCACTTCATTTCATAATTTTTTAATGCCGTTCTTTGTTTTAAGGTGCGTTTTTACAATTTTAATTTTCAGTGTTAACAAATCACGTTATACATATATATTTACCTAGCCTCGTCGTATAGCAGCGATATCGGTGGCTGAACGAGTGTCACAGGAGATGGGTGCAGAACCAATATCCTCAGGACAAGTCGCTTACAAAGTGCGTTTCGAAAGCACTGTTGTGCCTGGACGAACTCGTATATGTTATATGACGGAGGGTAGCCTGCTTCGAGAAGCGTCTGTTTCACCAGACCTCCCACTTTACTCCGTTATTATTCTCGATGAGGCTCATGAACGTACCGTCAATATGGAGTTTTTATTTGGAATCCTCAAACGATCTAGTACTAAGCGGCAACTAACGAACAATCCCTTAAAGGTTATTCCTCTAATTTTGTGCTATTCGTATTATGCTGTCTCTGCCTTACTGTATTTTCATGCTTGATTATCATTCATAGGTTTGTTTTTAATAATTTAGCATCGGAGTTCGTAGCCGTGGTATGGAATTTTCACAGTTGACCAAAGAACTCAAAATGCATCCATCTTTCACGAATTAATGGTAAACGAAACCTTAAAGTACTTCCCAGATCATCTCCTACAGATTCTTTTTTTTTGTAAAATAGAAAAGTCGACGGCCTTGTAGGGTCGAGTTATGTTGATAGTATTGACCAAAGCTTTTTCAGCTTTCTTTTAAATTCTATAGAGGAGGTGTTGAAGATTAGCATTGTTGGTGTCCATTTAAAGCAATTCAATTACACATTTAAACCTTTATTAGCAAAAGACTGCAGTTGCTCTTTGGGGATTTCAAATAATTACATCGACAATCACTCAACCTTTTAAAATCCATCTAGCTCTTCTTTTTTTCCTCGTATTAACACAGCGTTATAATTGGATGACACTCAATTCCCATTCTTCCGGGTGACAGCCATGGTGTCGGTTTCGCCAACTTTGGACCCTGTAGGTCTTAAAACAGCCTTCCAGTCAACGCTTCCACTGAAGATGGGTTTTGTACAGTTCGGATTTCGGAATGGGACTTCTCCTTTACGTTCACATTTTAGATCAGCCTGATGGAAGTCTTTTTTGGAAGTGGGATGAGTAAAACTTTTCCTCCAAAGACGTCCCCCGCTGCTTAATGGACCCTGTGTTTTGTCAGTGAACAATGGACTGTCAAATGCTCAAGCTTCGCCCTACTTCTCAGTGCTTTTTTATGAGATAGTTCCTATGCATAGACGCGCGTTGCGTCTGCCTAATATGTTCTCAAAATGTTCTCTCTGCCAAGAATCACGTCTGAGGGCTAGCCGGTTTAAGAGAGTCATGTGTCGCCTGTGGTTGATGGCCTAGGCCTTGATTATTTGCGTTCGTGAAGGTTTTAGTTAATGTGAAAGAAAATCAGTATTTTTAACTTTATACCTTGGAGTCAGTTTTCTACTATCAAGTCCTATAGTGATAAGGGTATCTGGAAAAGTCACTCGTTCTTGCGTGTTTTATTTCATCAGGTCATTGTGATGTCCGCTACAATTGACCCTGCTCCTTATGTTAAATATTTCGGAGAAGATCAAACTCATGCTGTCTATATCGATGGCCAGGGATATAATCTTTCTGTCCGTTCGATCAAAGAACCCATAACCGATTATGTTATGCAGGCTGCTTTGGCATGCGTTCAGGTGCGTACTTCTGATACTTTGTTGATGGAATTAATGTGTCAATCAAATAAGGAGTTATCTTTCTCCATTCAGATTAACCTAGCAAATGCTGAATATACCGAACGAGGCATTCTCATATTTCTGTCAGGTGAAGATGAAATCTATCAATGTATTCACCTTATCAAGCACATAAACCGGTCCTTCGAAGAGAAGGACAAAAAGACTTACCCTATTGACGTTTGCCCACTTTTCTCCGCCCTCTCACAGCCTGAACAGAAGCGCGCTGTCGGCTGTAAAAAGATCGTGAGTGATCATCCTCTGCTACATCTTTGGTACCATTACTTGTTCCTAAAGGTTCAAACACGTTTTTGTAGGGCGTAAGGAAGGTAATCGTCTCTACGAACGTTGCCGAGACTTCAATCACCATACCCGGCGTTTGCATTGTGATAGACAGCGGAAAAGTAAAGATTCCGTAAGTTGAAACTCTTCATGCAAAATATTGGTATTTATTTTGAGAATCAGTTTGACTCCAGCGTGTCATTTGTGTGGTATCGCTCTAACCCTGGGTCAGTTGTCTATTTATTGGGCCATTCCATTCATTGAAAACTAATATAAGCAATAGACGGTGAGTGGGGGGATGTATGCCCTTCTACCTCTTGAGATTTGGGATGGAGTTTATGGAATTTAAAATTTTCGCTCTTGATGTTCATCGCTTTAGCTTGAGTTCGTGAACATGTGCCTGCTTTCTCTTACCAGCTTATAGAGGCACTGCCACCTTTCTTAGCAGTGGTTGGCAACGCCTTTCCCAGGTTGAAATCCGTTAGAGCTCTATTAAGATCGTTTCGGAAGGAGATCGCATTTGATTTCGCTTATCCAATGGTCGGGCATTCTCACTTCGCTGATCTCTTTCCTAATGTTGATGGATATCTTAGTTTTAAACTAATATTGACATACTGTTAACCCTCCTTTACTTGAAAGCCCCTCTGAGAATTAGCTCTATAGCTTGTGAAGGCAAGTGATGGAGCACTTACTTCTCGTTTCAATCAAAGTCTTGTCGATCTATTTGGATTAGAAGGAAAATTGTTTTTTTTTTCATTTAGTTTTTTTCTTGGAATAATCTAAGCGGCATTCATTTTGCACTCTTATAGTAAAGCGACGGATGACGACATTGAAAGTGTCGTTTCAGCCATCCTTTGGCTTTGTACGTTTAGAAGCAATCTTCTGGTTGACAAACAGCGAGTTCCAATTCTCGGGAACCATTCGCTTGGTGGTCTTTTCGTATTTTTCTATTCAATTCTCCTTCGGCAGCTGAGAGTTTCGCACAATTTAGATCTTGGCTGACAGCGTCTGTCGCGAGACCTTTCTTGGAAGTGAGATGTTTATTATTTTCACCTTGAGACGCCCACCGCCCAAGAGTTATTCCGCATCAACTGTCAGATGCAGCATCAAAAATGGGGGCAACTAGGTGTCGAATACTCAAAGCTGCTTCTCACTAAATTTGGGTTAAGCTCCTGAGTTTAAACGTAGAGTTCAAGTCTCCCTCGTAGAATCGGAGAAGTCAAGTTTCTTTAAGGAATTTTTTTCACCAGAACCCCAGATTTCATAACTCGTTGGCATCAAGAAGTATTTGAAGCGCCGTAGAATGGTACTAGTACACCTGTTATAGTATGTAAGGCCTTACTTTGCAATTTAATCACGAGTGAAGATCAGTCACAAATACTCGTGTCCCAGTGTCTGCTATAGCCTTTGAGTGACAACTTCTATCCTTCCCGTTCACCCTTATCTTATGTTTATTTAGACCATTCACTATTTCCTTTGCGCAGGGAGTATGACGGTGCAACAGGGATAGAGCGTCTCCGAGTGAATTGGGTCACAAAGTCTCAGGCCGCTCAGCGTGCCGGCCGAGCAAATCGAGAACACAATGGCGTGGTCTTCCGACTCTATACCGACGAGGAGTATGAAAACAACATGGCTTATTTCCCGCCCTCACAAATGATCGTTACTCCAACCGCTGATGTTCTACTCAACCTCTTCGCACTCGGTATTCAAGACCTCGATTCATTCCCCTGGTTAGAACGGCCTGCCAATGAGGCTATCAAGTCGGGCCTCGATTTACTTCATCGCCTTGAAGCTATCACCTATCCTTCCCAAAATCCATCGTCAAACAGTCTTTCTAATGGTCATATTAACGGCAGTGGTAATTTCAGTATCTCTATTCCTCGTCAAGTCACTGTACGTTCTCTTTCTTAAAGTAGCCAATGGTCCCCATATGCATCCCGATATATTTTTGTTGATATTTCAGCTAACAGCTGAAGGTCGTTTGATGCTGCATTTTCCCCTTCCACCTCGAATGGCCCGTGTAATCCTCTCGGCTGCTAAATACAAATGCCTAATCGAGACCCTTACTGTAATTAGTATGCTGTTTATCTCTCCTGTCTTTCATGTTCCTCAAGATAAGCGCCAGGAGTTTAACGAAGTGAGTGTTCCTGAAAATTCGGGATTAAACGCACTTAAAATAGTAACAAGATAGTATTTTGAGGGCTTCAGATTGTTAGAAGGGTATTCAAATTCTTTCCCCTATTTGACCTCGACATCGGATCCTATTGACCATCAGTTATTTTCCATTTCGCTAGTTTGGTAATTGGGTCTATACAGTGTAGGTCTTGAAACAACAAACGAAATAACTCATTTCTTGGAATTTTTTTCCGGTGGCCGTTTCTTATGTATCGCCTCATTTCTTCCTGTGCTGCGCGGAGTTTTTAATAGTTTAATTCTTGATAAATTGCATTTTTTGTGTTAATCTCCCGGCTTTGGTTGATGCAAGACCCTTTTTCAGTGTGAGATTAAAAGATTGCGCTCATTCTCTCTGTCTTTCAAAAGAGTCTTCAATGCCTCTTGAGGTTAGCTTTTGAGAGGCAATGCCTGGAGTATTTAGCTTTGGCGGTTGGTACGCCTTAAAACGCGTCTTGGGGGATTTAGTTGCCTCTTTGTCTTTAGAATAATTAGAAAGATTGTTTCGTCAGCAATATCTTCTTCCTTTGGTGGAGATTCAAATTGATTGAATGAGTGAAGTAACTCTTGGGCTCCTGAGATTGTGGGGGTATATAATTGAAATACACTCCATTTTCATATTGGTGGGCATCCCCAGCGTTGGATGTGGGTAGCTCCCACTTCATTCACGATAAACTAGAATGCAAGATTAAAGAGAACTGTACGAAAGTCTTCTGTGGAAATTTAAGCGTTTCCCTTAAAAAAAATTGTATTCGAACAGCGTTTAAGATATTCCAGGAATGAATAACCTCCAGGAGTCATTTTTAGATTACAGTCCTTAAACATCTTTAAGGCAATCCACACTTAGAACAGGTCCACCTTTCTAATCGAAGATATGCTGAATTGTATTACCATCTAGTAGGATTGCTTGTTCATTCGACGTGCAATGCATCAACGAAAGCTTCTAGCTGGTCGTAATTCATGTAAAGCCTTTCTCTTTATTATCGATAAGAAATATAGGTCTGTTCTTTGTTCTTCGATTTTGTAGAAGCTGACAACTTGTGCTTAACTCCATTTATAGGAGACTGAGTCATTGACATATCTCTTTGAAGGAGTTTCTTGACAATTTTAAATGCTCTGAACTTGACTCCTTAGAATTGAAGCTTTCCAAGCATTTCGATTTTTCTTCAGACTTCTGGAGGATTTGTTCTTCCGAATTGTTTAGTAATTCATGGCGCAGCCTGAAAATTGGTAAGTTGTTTCACTCATGCCAACTTTTGGATCCGAAAGGTCCAAGCTGACACAAAAGAAGTCATAGGTGGTGAAGGAGGTCATCTTGTGGTAAACATTGTGAACCAAATCTGAGGGCTAAACGTAAGAGACATCGCCTTGCAATACTACAGCTTTGCTACTTTAGGGAAAGTTAGCAAATGCATGAAGAAACGATCAATGATTGAGTATTGCGCCCTTCAACCGTCACGGTTTTAGAAGGAATTGGCCAGAAAGGATATCATCACAGTCTTGTCATTTTTTATTGGTGTCGTCTTTGTTTTTGCAGATATCGAAGCGGTTCCATCACCCAGATGGCGACCTTGTCCGGCTGTTACTCGTATTCCGTGGTTTCACCAAAATCCTCAATTCCAACTCTTCGGTGGGTTCTAACCATCTTTCGTTAGGCGTCAGACGTGCTCGCTGGTGTCGAGAAAACTACCTTGTTTTGGCGCGAATGAAATCTGCTCTCAAAATTCGTAGCCAACTCCGGGAGCTCGTGCTTCGAAGTGAAATTGGGCGCCTAACTTCCTGTGGATCGGAGGATTTCAGCCCTCTCCTTAAGGCATTCTTTGAAGTCGCCTACCGTGATCAGGCATGTATCTCAATAGTGCAAACTTAAATTGCATCGAGGTTACTCTGTTTTTGTACCTGTTCTGCAAATTTAGGTTACTTCTCTCGTGAAGAACACGTCAGAGAACGGCCTGGAGATCGGAAATACACCTCAATATCGAAGACACTGTGAAAAATTTTCCTCCGATGAATCTAAGATACTGTCCATCCATCCGGAGTCTACCCTCTATGGCCCCGCAATTATTGACAAGAACCCTCCAAAAGCACTCCTCTACATTGAAGCCGTCGGTTTGGGAGACGGAAGGGACAACGAACGCATAATGATGCGCCATATCGCTGCTATTCCCTCGGACTGGCTAACTGATGAAGATCCGAATTCAGTGAAACCCGCTCCTGTTGTTAACGAAGAGGCACTTAGTTCGTCGGCTGGTTCTAGCAGCAGTTTAGGTCAAATGAATAGTGATAACTCACCGAAGTCACAGAGTCGGAAAATGAGACGAAGGCATAAGTGGGCAGCTCGGAAAGCCAAACGAAGAAGGCTGGTGGATAATTATTACTCTTGATTAAGTTTAAGTGGAATTTGTGCTTGTGTATAAACGGTCTCAGACGCATAACCTAATGGATTATTGTTGATATTTTTTTATTCTTCACTCATCCCCACCCATTGGGCAAGTCCCAAGGACTTATATGGGGTACAACAGGAATACAAAGAGCTTGTGCAACAGTTAAACAAATACACATAGCAAAATATAACAGTTCATTTGACGTCTTTGACTCCCTGGTTCTTCCTCGTCATGGTTTCGTCGTCCAATAACGGCTCATTCTTCAATTAAACTTCTTTGCAGAACCTCGTCCGTCTGTGGTCGATGGGCCTTTGTTGTCTTCCTCTGTTTGTCCTTATCCAGGTATTCTTTTCTAGTAGGCAACCATTTGTGTGGGTGAGCGTTGTTCGCAGCCGAGGTAGAGCAGTTGTGTAGTTCATCCTGTTGGATATTCTTTTCTTCGTAGTCATTTTTCATGCCTTCCATTCTATCTTTCTCCTCCACCCCGCTCAGCTCTACCTTCTCTACTGCTCTTCTCTGATGGCCTTCCACTTTCTGCGATTGAGCCACCCTTGAGTATTGCATCTTTTAAGGCAGACTTTAAGAGGGCACTTTAGCCTTCGAATCTACTTTGTTGTGGCGAAGCATCTGTAGCAGTTTGCATTAGTATAGACAATATCACGTTGCCTTTCTCCCGTCAATCTAGGCTTATAGTTGTCATCTCGACCTTTAAGGATTTCCTTTGGATCCATGAGTCGGAGTGCTCTTGCCATATTTCTTTCGCATCTTTATTTATCTAATTGAAGCATCCGATTCCTTGTATATGTGAGGCTTTCTCAGTTTCCCCATTTTTAAATTTGCTCTCAAGTATGGAGAGCATCAGGCTATCTTTGTCCATTTTCATCATCTTTGCCTGTATAAGACTTGCTAAATTACCCATCCACAGTTCCTCTACACATTCAGCTCTTCGCGAGTACAATCCAAGAATTCTGTGTCGAGCCGTATTTTGTGTTGTTTGTAGTCGATTGTTATCTTTCACTCTCAAGGCAAAAGTAAATAATCCCTAAGTGACTGCAGGGTTGACAAAAGAACTTATCAGGGCAGCTTATGGGGTATTGTTTAAACCTCTTGAGCGCAGATATGGTTGTAGTCGTATTACTTGCCTTTTTGCTCTGACTAGGTTTGCTTTCATTGCTCCGTCTACCTCACCGGCGTTTTGGATCATGGAGCCAAGATATTTGAAGTTTGAGGCACGTTGAAATGACATTCCTGCTGCCTCAAGGGGCGTTTGATCCTCACCAGCACCAACTTGAAGCCAGATCATCTGCATATTCCAGATGATTTAGCAGCCAGCTTTTGCCCGAGTGATAAATCATCTGAACCGCGCAGCAATTGAGTGAGGAGAAGACTTAATCCAATTTGAGTCGGAAGGTTAAGTTGAAAAGAAGTGGTGCTTCTTTTGAGCCTTGTCTCGCACCACGTTCCATCACAAGGTAGTCCTTTGTTCCCCTCAATTCACCAATCGGTAAGTCCAGCAAGAGCTGGCGAATGAACCATTTGCCAAGAGCAGCCGAGATCAGTCAATCGGTTTATTGTTGAAGCTTTAGACAGCGAGTCAAAGGCCTTTTTCAGGTCAACAAATACTAGCACTATTTTTTGCTTCTTTTCCACTGCTTCCTGTATGATGGTTCTTACTCCAAGTATAGCCATTTCAGTAGACCAAATTGGTTTCTCGAGTGTATTTCGACAAGGTGGTGCTCTGGACGTTGACACGGACTGGATGCATTTAACCTGCCTAATGTATCTAGAAGGAAGATTGATCTATAGTTTGCAGGATCTGTCTGCAAACCTTTAGGCTTGTAGATACAAATTCAGCATCAATAGGAGTGGTCTCATTGTAGAAGTCAGGACTTTTTTATAGTTTTAGTCTACTTTTAGCTGTCTCTATCCCCTCCATTAAAGTTGGGGAGATCATAGTTTTTAATTTCTTCGGCGGTTCTGACCTTGAACAGTTCCTGGAAGTGTACGACCACATCTTTCGATTTTACTAGTATCCTTGCACTTTTTGCTTTCCATTAGGAGTTTTCCCTCCTTATGTCCTTTAGAATCATGAGGGCCTTTCGAATTTCTCTCTGCGAGGTATACCGGAAAGCAGGTTAGTCTTTTTTGATAAGTTTGTTTCCGTTTTCGAATCAGATTGTTCACCCTGTTTCTTTGATATTTGCACTTCAAGAACGTTTCTTGTGATGGATTTGAGGGCCAATTTGTTCTCAACTGCTTTCGTAGCAGGGGTCCTCTGTCTCCCCTACCGCGTATAGCTGTATACCAACCGTTTTTCTATCGCTCAGCTTTTTGCCCCGCAGTTTTGGCAGCAGCCTTTTCTATAAATTTCAAGATATCCTCATAAGTAGTTGCCAAAAGGTCCTGTGATAGTTCCCTTTTGCGATGTTTCCGGTATTTTTCTTTCGATTTTCTTGTTTGAGGCCTTCAGGCAGTTTATGCTCTCTATAAAAGTGCTATTCTTTCGTTTTCGTAAGCGCTTTCTGATGTGCGATTTTAACTTGAGCAAAATTGTTTGTAGGCAGTAATCAGAATTCGCTGCAGGATGGTACCAAGTCAATCTTCGAGGAGTCGGTTTCTGAAAGAAAGTATTTATCATGTTTAAATTATACTCTTGGCATAGGCCTAGTAGCCTTAGTCCATTCTCTGTAGTGTCATCTCGATCGGTGAAAGGACCGACAGGTTTGGCCTCATTGTTATGAGCATCAGAGCCCAATCTGCAATTGAAATCGCCAAGGATAATTGTTTGTATAAATTTAGAGGAAAGTAAGCTGCAGGTTTTGGCCACAAGTTTTTAGAAGGATCCTTTAACCATCGTATCATCCGTGGACTCGGTCTTAGCACAACATCCCATCAGTCCAACTTTTATTCCTCTAATTTGGAGGGTTAGTGTGGCAAGTCTATTTGACCAGAAGGGCGACCCCGCCATTCGGTTTAGAGCTTTCACTGTGTCCAGAGTTAAAGAGAGCATAGTTATCTATGTGTAAGGAGCATGATTTCATTCGAGTTTCCGTAAAGGCAACAATCTCCATACCCCTACTAGAGGTGTCTTCAACTATCTGCTACATGCACGCACGTTCCATAATCAAAATTTAAGACCATGACTCTAGGTATTGCATCGTAGCTTGATTAAGAGGCTCTTGGTGGACTCAGGCTGTACTTGTGCTGGCATAAAAATGTATTTGTACGTCCGGTGGGTAATTAGTCCTCTCCGGCCGCCTATCTCTTTAGCCTTCAGGATTGCCCTTGAGGTTACCGGTGGTCACCACAAGGAAGTAGAGAGTAAGATTGACAAAATTGATATTCTAATTTCTATACCTAGTAAATCAAATTACTGCATTGCAATAGGCATCCCGCGCTACTCCTTGGTAGATTGATTTAAGGGACACGAAAACTAAACTGCCTAAATCATATTAACAATTCCTGTCATACCTTAATCAAATCGAAGATCGCACAAGTTGTTCGAAGGGCATCTCCATCCAAAGACTGATGGCTTTACTTCAAGAAGAATCGTCTACTGTATTCTCACATAGTAGCACCGTAGAACAGATTGGCCAGAACTAAAGCACCGGGGACAGACACAGTAAGGTGCCGGCACAAACCCCATATCATTTAAGGGTTTAAGTATTCCAATAAAGTAGCCTCTGGAAGATCAGTAGATTCAGTCGAAAAACAAACGGAACGGTCATTTGGGATCGGTGGTTCTTAATCGTTCGACTTCTCTTGAGTCCCCAAGCGATTAATATGGTGTCGTAATTGGAAAAAAAGCCTCGATTCTTACCATAATTTTGTGTGCAACATTTAGAGGATAGTTAAGGGCTTCAATGGATGTTAATTGCTCGTAAAATAGATAGTAGAAAAAGGGAAACTGGCAATTTGGAAATAAGATTGTTCTTTATTTATCGTAGCCACACATGCATTCTCGTGTGTTTGTGAAGCCGGGAAAGACAAATTGGGTAGCAATATTCAGGGCGAGGGGAATCTGCTACGTTCTCTCACGAGGTTCTAATGGCGTCGCCGGCTGCTGAAGATGATCCCTCCGTGGCAGTAGACGATGGACTGTTGGATGAGATGGAACTGTAGACCGCTCCGAGGAACATCGCCGACAGACAGACTAGAGCAACAGTTGAGAGAAGGCTGAAATATTCCCCATGTGCTACGCGGAAAAGCCATGCTGAAATGAGGAGGAAAGTCAGAAGCGGTATCAAAGCCTGACTGCCAAAATCAATGTCATCGGGACTGCCGGTAAAGTTGGCGCGGAAGATGGAAGGTCCTAAAGTAGCGGTTGAACCAGTTTGTTGATCTTGAGTGGAGGTCGATTGAGGAGGGCCGTCGCTGATTAGGCAATGAATAGTAGAGTTGTCGGAGACTCCGTAGTCACAGAGACGGCGTCTTGAGGGGCTGTCGGGGTTGGCAAGTTTCAGTTCACGTCCCTGAAAGATTAGACGCACGCTCTTGTTCTGTTCAAGTTCTTCGACGAAAAACTTCCTGTAATTACAAAAGAGAAAACACCTCCTAATCATGTGAGTTCACCAATGCTGGTAAGATTAATGAAGCAATGTGATCAAAGAACACGTGATATGCAGTTTCTAAGTAGCTTAGGACGAAATAAACGGTTCGAAATCGGGCTTTTGAATTTTGATTTCACAGTCACATGAAAGCATGATCTTGCCAGGATCACTCGTTTCTATAGTAATAATATAAGTTGGAAGTGTTGAAATGCAAACACATACCCGACCAATTGGACGCATAATTTATCAGAAGGAACATGAAACAAAAGGTATTTCAAGATAAACTGCCATGTCTCAAGGACTGATTTTTGTAAACGACAAATCGGAGAGGAGGACGGCAAGCGAGACTTTAAATCATTATCTTACTCCCCGAGATAAAATGCTTTTTTTAATAAAGACCTGGGCACATACCAGGCTTTTGGATTTCAGAAACAATCGAAGAAGGATTTCTTTCCACTATCATAGGCTTAAGAACATCGGGTATGCTTTTTAAAACCTCCCAAAGAAGTGGAGCTAAATTATTATCCTTGATAATAGCTAGAAATAGTAATATGATGGGAAGTTGGACCGCCATCAGTCAATGTGCAAGAACGCTAGCCGGTCCTGTTTGGTGAAGTCCGAAATGCATGGCTGTATGAAGTATAGTATTAAAATGATTAGTAAGTGAATACTCTCAGCTTCCTAATGGAAACTGGCGGCAAACAAAACCCAAGGAAGGAATGGGAATGACCAACCATTCTCTGCCAATAATTCAATACGATCCTTAACACTATATTATCCGCAAAGTTTGAATTATCTCCGAAATAGAAACAAACAGAAAAGTTGTTCAGATAAAGGTGCACTAGTCCAAAAGCTTAGAAATAGTCTACGCGGAGGCACTTAGCTTTTAAAGAAATCATTGGCCAAGTTCTCATCCGAATAGCAGAAAAGAAACGATGAATTCACCGAATAATCATTTCTGGATCCGTAAAGGCGGGACAGCAATATTACTAAACGAATACCAAGCAATTTTTTGCATCTATATGAAAATATCAGTCCCAACGATAAAGCAGAGCCTAATTATTGCTAAGGTGACCGACACAATAATTGTATGGTCAACTTTGCTCCACACTTCCATTTAGCCTGGGTGAATAAAGTGATTTAAGGTACTGCTTCAACATCGAAATAATGTCAAGATGCGTGTTGGAAAAGTACATTCGTAGGTATATCTCTACCAAGGTAAAGGCTGGCCAGGGTGTGGGGCGTATCAACGAACGAGTACTATGCAGTCTAATAACTGATTGTATCAATGATTAAGGATCCAATGTCGCGACTAATATTTTTCCCATAGGTAAAATGCATTGAACTAGACGGTTAGAATAAGAAACAACTTTCAGCTGAAACATCAAATTGCATATCTATACTGGTCATTGAAGATGAAGCAAATTTGGAATTCGAGATTTAAAATAAGTTTAATCGAGATCAGAAATACGCAATGAATTTTGAATCTAGAAGTGAAAAAAAAAATTAATAAATTTCATGTCCTACTTAGATTGACATGGCACTTCATGAAACAGTGATTTATCGAAAGAGATAAGAAACAACTTGAAATACCCACTTCAAATTCTGTATTTAAACTCAATATCTTATAAATGCACAGCTTTCAAAGGGCGTTTTATATCAATAGAGCCTGAAAGATCGACATAAGAGGTATACAAACAGCAAACCCTCAACTGGTATTTGATGGTAAGTTCCAAACCTGCGTAAAAAACAGACATGAAATCCTCAAATATAACAGACTCCCCTTCTATATGCGTAAGTGCTTTAATAATTTGAATGGCCAATAAATGGACCATTGCTACTATCAATTTTCAAAGAAGCCCAAATTTAGCAAAGGCGGCTTATGTGAGTGGTTTCCACTCCCGATTTCAAGAGCGCCGACTGGAAAAAAATCTCAAATATTAAGAAAAAGACAAGCAACACAAAAAAAAATAATTAACCAACGTCAAGCGGTTAAGGATAAAAGACGCAGGTAAAAAACATTACAATGAATTATAAAGGTCGCTAAAAATAGTAGGATAAGTTTCCATTTTCAATATGATCCTGTAAGAGGTAAATTTTTGATGAACAGAAAACTTTCGCTTATTATGCTAATTTTCAGGCTATCGCATCCTGTTGTTGATGAAGCTTGCTTCTTAAAAAATGTAAAAAACTTAAGTCGGGATAAGAAAGATGTTAAACTCTTATATGCTCACCTTTTGAAGAGAGCGACAGGCATATCCGACGGTGCATGAACATACCGAACACAATCGTTTAGGTACTGTAGACGGAGAACAATATTCCCGGAAGCTCTTGCCTCTTGCAATTCCCTCTCCATGTCTCCTCTTGACGCCCCAGAATTTGCACCTTCCTGATCAGAATTTGCCACTGAGTAAAGTAAACCATTGTGAATGACCCCAACTTACTATTACGGTAGTTCGCATCTCTTAACGACTCCATATATTCAGTATTCAAAACACCAGTATGATAAAGATCCGCATTTTCACTGGGACTTGTTGAATCTGCAGTTTCTGAAGCGTCAGAATTCGAGTTCGCAGATTGCGATGGAGTATATTGCGACGATGGAGTGACCCGAATGCCCCTATTGTATAATCTTAGACCAACAGCAAAGAGGATTCCACCCAGTGACAGCGCGCAGATTAATACTTCATTACCGACTCCTTCGATGAATGCCGGTAAAACCATAACTTTTATTAAGCCTCGGTAACGAAAGAGTCTGATGAGAACTAATGCCAATCCCTTCTATGCTAGCTCTGATAGAATTAACCAACAATAGGGGTGCCGAACTGCTTATAAAAGCCAGATGTTCTTAATGGGCATAAGAAAACGTATAGCCACACCGACGCCGAAGGAATTCAAGTGCGTGGCAATAGCTTCAAAACATTATAAAGATGAAACGCTTGTCGTCAAATGACTGCATTTTATCTTATCCATTTAATTTCGAATGAAATCCTCACTATTTTTTTTCCATAATAATAATAGCGATGCCTGTGGGTTATGCGAAATATAATTTTATAAGTCTTAGTCCAATATTATGTCCCTTTCCTGCATTTAGAATTTCCTTGCGCATTTCACCATAAAGGGCTGAAAAATGAAGTACACGGTTGATCTTAAACATTGTAAATAATGCCGAGACTTGATGCAATTTTCTCAATTAAAGCAGATTAGGGTTAGATGCTCTTTTTTACTAAAAATCAAACCTTGGGTTATTTGAGTATTACATCTATCTTTTCTTCTCTACCATATTTTGTTTTGTTTGATGCTGCTCATAAGATCGTTAGTTGAAATTCAAATATTTGAATGAAATCGGAAGCCTTTAACTCTGTGCTAATGCTCAGAGGAAATAGCATTATGAGTCGTGTAGTGGAGATCAATCGTTCTTGTTACACAGCCTTCGACAGGTTCGGGCCATTAGCTGCCTCTAAAAGATAAAGCAATAAACTATGCTACTTAAGAAATCTAGTAGGGCTAATTTCTAATGTTTAAGAACGCTTTTGTACTTGATTGCAAATTTTCCTACGTAAAATACCTCTTGTATTTTCGGTCAGTTTCAGTGGACCAGGATTATTAGTTCTGATCATGCATACCTGCTCTGCAAAAAAAGGCTAACCATAGCGCAAGTTCCTAGCGACATTTCTTCAAGTGGGCTAACGCTGCCTCAAAGAATTGCGAGCAGGCTTTAATTTGCACAAGCCACACCATGGCAAATAAAATATGAAAACACTTTGAAGACACTTTTTTGAACTTTTGTCTTATTTCAATACTTCAGTTAGACTAATCGCAAGTGGTGACTCCAGGTAGTCACTGAGTAAATTGGTAAAAACTGGCTGGACTCAGAGTGAGATTTAACGTCAGAAATGATCAAAACCTTCTATGAATAATAGTTCAAATAAATTCTTTCTAAACTCTCTGTTAAACTGCTTAGTTTCGAAGTAGTTGTCGTATGTGTTTATTGGTCAATAAAAAAGGTAATGGAAGTGAAATAAGAACAGCTCTGGTTTTATACTTCTTTTAAAATATTTTAATAATAATTCATCAACCGCATCTGATTCTACTTGTTTAGTCTTGCCAATCTATTATGCTTAGTTGCAAAACTGGAGATTATAAATTGATAAAACGCAAATAA
Organism: Moniezia expansa; assembly: GCA_019097775.1. Lineage (NCBI taxonomy): Eukaryota > Metazoa > Platyhelminthes > Cestoda > Cyclophyllidea > Anoplocephalidae > Moniezia > Moniezia expansa. The sequence goes on from JADFDV010000093.1 coordinate 1,620,128, forward strand.
ATCCTGCATAGGAAAAAAGCAGGGTAATCGTGTAGCTTGAAACTTTTGGGGACGTTCGAAAAATTTCACTTCAAAACTAATGAGACATTCACTGGTTTTTTGGTTGTCACTTGCAGTAGGCGCCTCCAAACAAACCACCTCAAAGGTGAATAACATCACCTTGTTGATATCGGTTGGGTCCTTCTGGTCCCGAGACTGTGCGACTCGTTAGCATCGAAAAATGTCTAAAATTAGCTATCAAGCTTTCTCAGCAAGAAGTGGTGACAATTTAAGTTAATCAAACTTTTCGGTGATCATTCCCTACTGAGATTATATTACATATTAAAAATCTTTATTTGGTGTCCCTGACTAACGGGGCCGAGGAGGTTAGTCCTACTTGTCAACCTGGCCATCAATCATAAGGGAAAATACTGACTAACCAAAGAAACTGCACTCTTCCAATTCTCAACATTTAATCTTTGTGAATAAAATCGAACGATGCTGGCCAGCTTCCTTATGAATATCTGCACAAGTGGAATGCAAACTACCAGGACTTTGTACGAAAGAAATTCACCCTTGGCTCGATTATGGTTAAAAAGCAGTTCAGTCAAGTACTTAGCCAAGTTCTAAGTATCTGGAGAAAGATTTCGAATATGCGCCGAAAAGGCGAAAGCGGCAACCTCAGACTTTCCCAAATTTCTGCTTCTCACAACCTAAGGCATCTACCCAGTCACCCTCTATGTACACTAGCTTCACTTATCAGAATCATCTATCAGTTGCTTGCCGGTTAACTAATCATAAGAAAGGAAATAAGGGCTAATTATGGAAATCAGTCTATGGCAGATATTGGTCTCTAAGGCTACTTGCATGGTTGCATAATCACCCATTTCTACCATCCGATTTTCAAAAGTCCCACTTACTTTCTTTTAATAAACCTCCATATTCTCCACTTCGTATTCTTCTATGAGGTGGCATCAACTCAACTTCTGCATTCTGACATTTCTTTGATTGAGAACGACCCCTGGTCTTCGCAGAAGAGATCAATATTTAACAAGTAGCCAGTCAAATCGCTCGGTGTGGCACAAACTGGTATCGTCAAACTGAGAGGAATAATGCTGTGATTGATCAGGTTAATCATCCTCTCCTTTCACTGAACTCCCCGCAGCCACTAGCTTTCAAATGGGTACCGACATTTAATCGCTGAGTATGAAAATCGGCATTTATGGAAGATGTGCATGCATTTGTATATCCAAGACCATGTTGAGGTAAGATGCCATCCGTCATATACTAATGGGAAATGAAAAGGCATCCAAGAACCTCTTTGATTAAGAATACCCCTTCAGTTTTCCCATTATCAGCCAATGTTTAACCAGCGCATGTGATCAGCCAGACGTTTATACAACGTGGTCAGTCGTGGAATATCTACCGACGAAAATTGTTGAAATATAAATACTAATCTGGATCTTAGTGATCCAAATTCGAGTGCATCAGGGCAGGGTGACAATTCATCTGCTTTTATTTAATCTTCGTATTTATAATTTACCCGTTACTGACCGTAGCACTCTATGTGCAAAAATCCGTTTCGACAGAATTCGAGTATTATGTATTTTTTACGGCCTTAAGCTGTACAAGATGAGATTGCTGAATGAGCTTTACTCCAATTAGCTATATACAAGCAGCGGAACCATTCCAATTTAACCAATAGAGCACTAAATCCTTTAATACACTCCTGCCTCTACACGTCACGGTCGGTGTGCTTCTCGCAGTATGTGGCCTCATAAGCAACCTCCCAGAGGCACTGTTGAAACCACCTCATGTTACGTCAGAGTCTACTTTGTCCAATGACGCGTCCAAATCGCTACCCATCTCTTTACCCCAATGTTCTTTTAATCGAGGATCCTAAACTTTATTTTTCTCTTTGAAAAGTTAGCCGTTATTAGTATATCCTATCTAACCGTGGCCTTACAAGCCTGGAATAGAATGTTCTTGGGTCTCTCATTGATGCCACTATCCAATCTTTTGGACGGTCCGGCCGAACCACCCGAAAGTGTGGATTGATTTGCTGAATGAAATCTAAGCAATTCGCCCTTCCTTAAGTAGAATGACGAAACAAAACAAACATGAAAAGCTCCGGTCACTCTGATTGCTTATACTAGACTTTATTATTAATAATTAAACAGAGTATGCTCATTAATTTTAACCGTTTATATTCGCGGCTGGGTAACTAGAAATTCTAAAGTGAATATGCAGTTTTGGACAAAGTTTGATGGAGGGTTAAGAGCCGCAAGTCTTATCTCAGTAGATAGCAAAGAACTATACAGGAGTAAGGCTAAATCCAAAAAAAAAAATAGAAATATTGAGCTTGTAATCCGTCTTTAAATCTAATCGTATGGAAAGTGGTAGTCTGAAATAAGGTCGACCACCGAACCATAATGCTTCCTACAAGATTGAGCCCACTTTAGCTTGACTCGCCAGCTGTGTACCAAAATGCCTTCTGCAACTTAAATAAACAGCGAACAGCGAATTTCATTAAGCTTACCTAGGCGGGTTTAAGTCTGAAGTGAGTCAGTCCATGATTAATTAACCCTTTTCTTTCTCTCCACCTCCACCACTGCTTCTTGCTCGAGATTTTCGTCAACTGAATCCACTCCCAAAATTACTTTTAAGTTCTCCCAAGTCCTAATGCCACCAATGCAATTAGAGCACTATTGCCCTTCCAGAGCAACTAAATCTAATGAGAATCCAATTACTCCACCATCCCAGCTTGTCTTTCCCTTTTCCACTCAACCCAACTGAGAGTGGTAGGCTGTTATCGCGAGTAGTAATCACCCCAATCACCCCAATCACCCCGAGACGTCTTCTCCCAATCCTCCCTCCCACCCGCTGCCCGAGCCACCCGCTCGAGCGAGCGCAGGTGTATTTTGGTGGTTGGTGGTTGGTGTGAGCCAAGCTCCAGTGAGGCTCGAATCCAAAATGCAATGCGACAGCTAATTAGTCAAAAATCGATGTTCCTCCTTCTGTCGTCTTGGTGTATTCAAGAGCATTCAATTTAATCTATTGCACAAGTACAAGATTTGGCTTTTCAAATAGAACTTTAAATTTGCATTTGAAACTGAAATTAATCTTGTAAAAAGTTCAAGAAGGGAATTGAATTCGGCGCTGGTTGACAAGTACGTACAACATTAAGAGCTGGTACTTCTATCATCCACCAAAATTAACTCTGTGAATTCAACGGGTTAAGGTTAATTAGTAAATCAAATCAACATTTGATGCTTTTGAGCATAAACTGCGTTCAAACAAAAATCAGTTACTACTTAAACATCTTGGCTTAGATTATTTGCCATTTTCAATTACGGTTTTACAATACCTCCGCTTGTCTAGGTGCACGTTAGATAAATAGCTTAATCCGATCCCTAAATAGCAAAGGAATAATATACCCGATCGCTTTGATTGTGTCCGTAAATATTCTAGATAAACCTAGTAATATGTCCTAAAATAGTAAATCTAATGGCATTTTTTTTTTAAAAATATATATATGTTTCTTCCGCTTTCAAGCTAATTAGTCGTAACCGCACATGTAAGGCAACAGGCCAATTAGAGGTAAGCTGGATCGCGCACTCACGCACCTCGGCCAATCACAATCACTCATGCAATTGGAACAGGTAGGGAACGTGCAAGCGTTAGTATGCCGGGCATTTTACTACTTCTGCACCATGTCGGCGTATGCTCCAGGTGACATCAATTCATCCAACTACCATCAACGTGAAGAGGTTCCTCAAAGTCAACCCAAGTATATGACGACGGTCTACCAATCAATGAAGACGTTTATCCACACACAAGTTGAAGCGCGCCGTAGTGGCATTGCCAGGAATCTCCATGAGGTAATACAAATTGCTCAGGACATCCTTCGTGAAGTAGAACTTCAAGAACCTCGATTTATCAATACCCTGAAATCTCCCATTGATGGGGTTAACAATGGTGGGTCGTTTAGTAGCGGTCTTGCCCAAAAATACGGTCTTGATATCGACGTTTACGAAGGTCTACGAGTCAATTCCTCAATTGAATATGAAGTAATCTTGTTTCTAAATCAGATGGGAGTATTCAATTTCGTTGACGACGGAAGTGTACCTGGAGGAGCTGTTCTAAAACTTTCTGACGGTCGAAAAAGGAGTATGTCTCTTTGGGTGGAGTTCATTACGGCTTCTGGGTACCTTTCTGCTCGTAAAATTCGTGCGAGGTTCCATAGTCTTGTTGCTCAAGCCATTGAGAAGTCTGCTTATCGTACTATTCTACAACTCATCGGTGGAACTAATTGTGAAGTAAAAATTCGAGTCCGTGATCGCTACACGCTTCAAATTACGCCCGCTTTTCGTTGTCAAGGTTTGTGGCCAAGATCTACCAACCACTGGCCGGCAAATTCATCTCCTGGTTGGTTAGCTTGGCCATGTCCACGTCTTGTCGCAGAGGTCAAACATGAGGGGTTCACTCTTCTCAGTCAAGAGTCGACTTTCACAAGGTCAGATAAACAGCAGCAGGCTTCAGCAGAAGGCGATGCCTGGCAGTTGGATTTCTATGAGGCGGAAGAACGGCTTCTAGGTCAAGGATCTCGACAATTGTGTCTGAGCATCCTCATTACGCTAATAGAAAGGCATTTGGTATTAAACGACACTCGAATACTTCATGATTACCTCATAAAGACGCTGCTTCTCCACGAATGCGAGAAGCACCCACGAGAGGACGAATGGAATGAGTACGCTCTACCAGACCGTATCAATGGAATTCTACTCCAGCTAATCTCATGCCTTCAACATAGACATTGTCCACATTATTTCCTTCCACAGTTGGATCTGTTTGCTCAAAACACTACTCCAATGCTGGAATTGGCTGCTAAGCGTTGCTGGACACTACTTCGTAGTCTTATCACCTGTCCTACAGCATTCCAGAGACTGTAAATACGCTTAAGTATAATATTAATTCATATTAAAATTCATTTAATGTAACCTGTATAGGTTAATCAAATGCCATTTTAGTATGTCACGAAATTCAACGCCCCGTAGGAACAGTGGCGTCAGAAGTATCTAATAAGTAGATGAATCGAAATAGCTACTCACGACGAATCGAGTCAACAGTCATAAACCTTAATAGATGGAAATGTCGTCTTAATCGAAGCTGAAATCGTGTTATTTCTGCTACTGTTTGTTGGGTGCGCTAGCAAAATATTAGGTAAAGGAATATTTAAGGGTTGAACTGAAAGAAAAGGACATGCAATTTATTTGCCAAACACTGTTAAACAACAACTGGTAATGGACATAGGATTGTAGACGTCAGGATGGCCAGAAATAAGCTCTTAGCTGAATGTGTAATTATCATCACCAATCTGGGATTGGTTTCCCGGGGAAGTTGATAGTGTCATATTAGGCTTAAGTCGAACAAGGACTAACTTTGAGGCTAATTAATGTTGACAGGAACGGATATCGGATGGTTAACGCGACATAACGTTATGTTTAGCCTAACTGCCGTCTTTCCCTAAAAAGCCTAATGATATGTGATGACCTGATTTGTGCCAAACACTGTTGTGGTGATGAACAGGTCAGAGAACCCGGTGGCAATTCAAAATTCATCGGCTTTTGGTGGGAGACAATACAACCCGACTCTTTTGGCCTTGATGGACCATACCAATATCGTCATAAGGATGAAGTGGCAGGGCAAAATTAAGCCCACACCGGAAGCAAGACAAAGAAAGTCGGGAATAATTGCATTCAGCGAGCAATAAATACAAATGCACTCTTGAATTCAGTTGTTGAAGAGCAGCCCAGTGTACATGTAGTTATAAAAATAGACACATAACAGAGAGGGTGATATCGAAAGCACGCTTGCAGAGATACCATGGTTTGATATTGAGTTAGTGAGTGAGTGAAGCTAAATAATCCGCAGTCATGCAGTTAATGAAATCAATGTGCTTTATCCAAGTCCACAAGGACACAACTTTAGCAGGTACGTTAAATGGTCTTCAGATAGAAGGTGCATTCAACGTAAGAGCTTGCTAAGTTACCACAAGAAGCAAATGAACTAAGAAGGCGGCCAGTGGTGGACAATGCGGAGGCGAAAGCAATGTGAGAGGCGCGAAAAGCATAAGGAATGTTGGGTTGGGATGAGTCAAGGCTATAGCGAACAATGAGGTCTGTTTTATTTGTTGCTTAATACACTCAATATAAACTTTTTATCAGGACGCAACTATAATCCTTATTTAATAGTTATTAATTAGTACAACCATTAAGGTAGAAAAGCTATTCTGAAGTACAGTTGGGCGAGGATTGAACATAATAATGCATATCCTATTTCTGTGCATTTCTCCCTTAACTCGCGATGGCACTAAGTAGTCTCCAAAGCTCAATGTTCAATCAACCATCCAGTCAGCTATCCTAGCTACGTCCTGCATCTCTTAGGTGCTTTCCTTTGCAGATCATCGCTGCTCTTGAAGACTCGGGCTTTAAGTTATTGCCACTCACCTTCATCTCTTTCTCAGAGTCAAACTTGGTATCGTAGGTCAGATGATCGTGAGCGTGGTCATATCTACCGAACAATCGTAGGCTAATGTAATGAGCAATGGCTCGCCATTTCAACCCTGTCTTGAGCTTTTGCTGGCCGCCACCAACCACAACATTGAAACGCTGGGTTAATGACTTCAAAGATTTTCTTTTTATTGGGATGATTTTCCTTATGCTCAGAAATCGAAAATCAGCTTAAAATTCATTTTCATGGCCTAAGCTTCCATATGAACTGGCTCGAGCTTCGATAGAATGCACTTCCCTTGCGCTTAATTTTCAGATTTGATCGGTCAAGGATTTGAAACGAAATTAGTATGTAGTCGTACGCTTGAGTCATGAGTTTGACATAGCTTATTTGAAGGATCAAAACATCTGAGTCCCATTTAGATCATCTGGGTTTGTCTTACCATTATTTCAAGAAGGCATATTTGTTGTCTGATGCGGATATGGAATGAATGGACTGAAGTGAAATCTCCATATGACAAAGTGAGATTGATGAACTAACTGAAAGTGGACTAGACATATCTCGATTATCTTTGTCATTTGTTTCTCTAATTTCCATCGAAGGGTCGGAATCGCGTTTCACAAATCCGTTACGTACAGGCTTTTTGTGAGAAAGCGGGCAGTCGGGGAAAAAAGTTGCCTGCTACAGAAAGACAACTGTTCCAATCCATCATGGTCGTCAGCGTCAGGATTCTGTAGCGGCAGCACGTCAGCTGTTTACTTGGGAAGGAGAGGCCTCTTCCACAGAAATTAATAAACCCACGTCTGCAGAAAGTCAGAATTAGCTGCCCAGGCCTTGGTAATGTTCATACGCTTAGCCAAACGGCCATTGATCAGGTCCTAGTTACTCTTCAGGCTTGGAATAGTTAACTTTTCCTTAATTATTTAAACCAAAAATAAAATTAGTTTGTAAATTAATGGATGTTTCAAGAAGAAATAAATATATTTAATTTTTATGCACCCTAAAATGCATTCGACGTTCTACCTTTTTCTTAAATTTTAATACTGTTTGAGGCATTTCGAGTCATTCAAAATAAATTCAAATGGATATTATTGTAATGTAAGTTACTTTTTAGAGAGCTACCATTCTCGATTGCAGGTGTTCATGTAGGTGGATAGGAGGAGAATCATCATTGAAACTCGTTCTCTTGTCCTGTTTGCGGACAAAGAATCTGGAAAGTGATAAATGCTTTTGGCCCCAAAAACAGGCCTGACCATTGTGCAATTTTTAGTCTGTGAAAATTTACGATAATTTATTGCGCTTAATAAAAAGAAAAATGTCTTACCGATGGTACTCTAAAGAAAATTAATGCACGAATTAGTCTTTGCGTTCGAAAGAATGATTTTGTTAACCTCTATGGCTTATCCCAGCTGAATATGCCCTCATAGAGGCTTCCCCAATTCAGCATCCTCCGTTTGTTTTCGTTCATCGCCTCGGATTTTCTCGTTCAGTGGGTTATCCTGCTAGGCAAGTCAGTTAAACCACATGGAAAGGATTCCGTCTGAATAGAGGCGATGACGATCTGACATACACGAATGCATTGATTCACTTGACTGAAATGTGGTTAGAACCAGTGATGTATTAATATGGTAATTAAGAAACGAAGATACACGGTTACCATTTGTGCCAAAAATGTTCCGTTAATTGTCGATATTAATTCTGATAATTGTACCATATTTTATGGTACAACTTAATAAGGTCTTTGGTTCTTGCCCGTTCTCCGCAACACTGAGTCGGTGGGTTGAACTGCTAATAGTCATTTGTCTATTGTTTGGCAGATTAATTTTTTCCCAGCCACAAACAATACCTTAAATCAGTAAGACATTTGCTTTCACTAATCCATTTCATAGTATTTTGTTTACATTGACATTTACCGTAATAGTAAGATTAAATCAAACCTAACCAATCATGGAACACTGCGCACATATTCGCTTGAAAGACCTCTATGCCTTCTAGCATAGAGCAAATTGAAACCACGATTTGCTCAAAAATGAATCGGCCACGAGTAGTTTTGACATCACAGTGACATCTAACTTTGGCGGTTCAAGGACGAATGCCTTGCGTATAATGCCTGGCTATTTCAATAATTAGAACCATCCCCGAATCGTCCACTAATTTCAGTGATTGCATAAATCACTTTTTTCTTTCCAATTTTTGCCCGCAACTTGGCACTCACTTTTCAAAATCGCCATGATTAATAGTAAAACAGAGGAACACCAAAGTTGCTGTTGTCATGGAACAGATTTTTGGAAGAGATTTCGGGAGGAAACTGATTCGAAAAATGGTGAGGATAGGGGCATGAGGGGAACTATTGAGAATGTTGTTTTCCGGCAACCCTAGCTGATTTTCTCCAATAGACGTAAAAGAATTGAGCTGGTGTTAAAGCAAGGAATGAAAGGCACATTGTATGATCAGTCCTCCATGTCCAACTTATGGACCACAAAAATTCATGCTTTTCTACTTAATTATAAATAAGTAAAAGCAATTTATAGAATGCAAAGTTTCATCAGCTGGTTCCAAGGATTGAAAAGCTGTCTCTAACGTGATTGTGCAAAAATATGAAATTTTGCAGGGCTAATTTTGTCATCTTTAGATGACATGCAGATATCTTAACTACTTGTTGTGAGTTTGCTTGCTTGGATTCTCACTTTCCCTAAATTGTATGGGACCAAGTCATTGGTGTAATAAGGAGAAGCTATATTATGAATTTCGTAAATACAATAATTATTTTATTTAACCGTCCACCGCACACTAGTCTACGGTTAGACAAGTAACGACGATTCATTCTCTTAAACATTTATTCCATTTCAAAGTAAAATCAGAGAAAATTACGAAAATTTCGAAACAGGCGCAAATGCAATCATTCGTCCATAAAGTCATTCGAGGAGTAGATTTACGATTACAAAAGGCCATTTATATCAATGAATAAATGAAATTTTGATTGAGGAGTCAGATGAGAGGCATAAACTTAAATCGACGAACTAATAGGTCCGAAATTAGGGGATTTAATATTGAATCAATTATTCAATCATATCAGATTTTAGTGAAAGTATTGAAGTCAGCCTACCAATAACCTATTCGTTTAATATTCAACCACTGCCATATATTGCAGCTTTTGATATCAAATTGTCAACTTTCGCCAGTCGGCATTCTAGAGTGCAGACACATTCCACCCATCAAGAAATCAGTTACTGTGCAGTTCAATGTAATCAAGCGCAATGCTACAACCACTTTTACCCCTTGATTTCCTTCCTGTTCAAACCGATATACTGTCTTACTCCTATTATTTGAACTTTTCAGAAAAATATTAACAAGGGTCTGGTTGAAATCATGCCATCCTCGAGAAGCCATTTTCAGTGAGGCAAATAACATGACAATTTTCAATATCCGGTGACAATTGTAGCTACTATTGGCTAAGCCAAAACCAAAATGAGCTCCTATTGAGCATGTTTGGGAAAACCATTCAGACCTGAATTCCTATTGTATTAGGCAGCGTCGGTATTGTTCACTCAATGACGTAATTGAATCGTTGTGTCGATTCTTTCACTGGCCCACTCTAAGTCCAGCGATTTAATTCTAAGGCCTAAACTATATCAGAAGGGCTTTTTTTTGATTATTACCAGTATGCTTGGCTAACCTAATCGTATTTTGAAACCAGGTTTCTCTTCGTTATCAGCTTCCAATAAGCTAATGGGACTGAATTTGTCTCAACATCACTTCCATGTCATAAGATAAATCATTTGACCACCTGAGCCTTTTTTCTTGGACTTCTTAAAATCATGTAAAGTTTAGCTGTAGAAATGACCACTACACTATGAGATCCAATCTTTGCCCGTTTTGTTCACTACTTGAACAAATAACTGACCTTTATTTAAATATGTGAACGGTTTTGAGTTTCCTGGGTATGAGAAGTTGTCCGAATGTTCCCATCCATTCCTGATGGGAGTAGGAAAATCATTCCTAGCTGTTAGGATTTTTCACAAAGCTAGCGATTCTAGATTATTTTTCAAAGTCAGAAAATTACTTGTAACTCAGGTGGTCGATGCATCGCACCTCAAGATAGGATAGGGTTCACGAAACGTTCCTCCTACAGAATTCGATGTTTCTCAACTTGCAAGCTCAGGCCAGCTCAATTGATGAACTGATGTGAATGACTGTCAACATTGCTTATGCATAAGAGGGGCAAAAGAAAAGATGATTTTCTAATAGAGGATGACGTGGTCATCTTCTTCATATTGGAATGGTTCCGATGGTAAATGGAGAAACTAGAAAAAAAATACTCATTTTCCTGCTTTTCCAGCATTAAAATGCACATAAGTTTGATAATGCCTTTCCTTTTGAAAGGAATCACAAGAGAGTGATTGAGCACCGTTAAAAAGTTTCGATACTTATGCACACTAAGCATTCTAACTGATCCGAAACTTGCACAACGACCGGATGGTGAATCAGCTGGAAGTGAGAACATTCCAAACTATGTTGCTGGATCAAATTGGTGCTAAGGGATGCCACAAGGCTCTAAGGCGATGATGAAGGTAGTGAGTCAGAATCACTTCTCTGAAGTGTACATGGTCATCCGAACCACAAAGAGCCTGTAGGGTTGATGTTATACACCCACGCCAGAATTCTTAAGCGGCATATGACCTCCATTATGGTTATCCGAAAGATAAAGGCTTGATCTTCAAACGACTGACTGGTTAAACAATCTGTTATCGTTGGAAGTCCTCTTTGACTCCTCCGACACATGTACAGGTCGCCATCTAACCCGAAAGCACAGGATTCCTTTAACTGGAGGCCTCTCACTTTTAACTGACTTTCGAAGACAAACGAAGCGCTCTGAATTGGATGAGCACTAGGTTGTTCAGTTTTGCTGATTTACTTTTCACTTTCGAATCCTGATTAGAACACTCTTAAGGCGACAGATTTCATTCACTACAAAGGCTGACGCTAATAGCACTGGGCAGAGGGGATGCACGAGTTGGCTTGATAGCCAACAGTCCAGTCGTTTATCTATTTGGTACAGCGTTATAATCACAGAATGCTATTCACTAATTTGAATTTCCATTTAGCCATCGGCATCATGACAAATTTTAGACAAACTGGCTGGCTTGCTTTTACAGTGTTGAATGGGGTTCAATGGTTTGGACATCATTGTTGAGAATGCATTTTTTTGTGGCATTTGACTTTAGATGTCAGTTCATCAACTTCTGATCTGGGAGGAACGAAACCATAATTCACAATGAAAGTACAGTGTCCTCTTAATGTTCTTAATCAATCAGTTAGTCCGAGCCTAAGGTGAAGATGCATGGCATGTAAACATAGGCGCTACTTGTGGAGAGATTCGCCAACAATTTTCTCAACTGATTCTCTTCAACAATTTTTTTTTATTTCCTTACTAATAATGGTCTTTAATGTCGTTATGGTGCTGAATCAAGACTGCATACGATGGAAAATGCTTTTGAACTTTCAGGTTGCAGAGGGAGAAGCTGCCACAGCGCATTGAGCCTAACAATATTCTTTACACATATTCCTGCGAGTGAATATATTTTAAAGGCAAAATCAGGTCGACTTTTCTTTTATTTCCTATTCTTATTATTGACCATGGGGAAGTACATTTGCTCCCTATGGTTTTCGATTGGGTTAAAGTTGGAAGCCCATTATTAATTTCAATAAACTTTCGTCATTTTTCCATTCTTAAATGTAGCAAAAAGAAAAGTCTGCTAGGTTTTTAAGCGATGACCTAAACATAAAGAAGGCCCCTTTATTCACTGAAGATCAAGTTGCAGGAGAAACTCGACACTTTGATGTTGCACACCCAGCAAATTCAATCTAGTGGGCATGCGACTTTAGAGTTTAGTCTGTAGGTGCCGGAAACTGTTTGAATCCTAGTTTAAACATGCTAGAATATACCTAAAGGCAAAAAAATATGCACACAGAACACCATAGGGGCTAACAAAGACGAAAAAAAACTTCCGGTGAGGTCTCTAGCTGGGGTTCTAGGTCTCAACAAGATTTGCGATGAACATCGAACCGAAAGGAGTCGAACCGTAACCGAATTCGTCCGATGACTAATTTCCTCCCTCAATCATAAACCGTTTCGGACCTGATTTCTGGCACTTAAGCCATCATGCCCTTTCGATGTAAATAAAGAGAGTGTGTGTGTGTACAATTAATGTTTATAGAGTTCTAGAAGTACCGTCAACATAGTGGGTATCTGAAGGCTTTTACCAAACAATATTAATCACCATGTTCAACTGAGAACTGAAGAAGTCTGCAGGTTGTATAAAGTGACAGCTCTATTTTGAGGAAGTCCTTATGTTTCAATGCACGTAATTCAAGCAGGTATTTAATAATGTTTAAAAATTGCAGAGTCGAGCGATCAAATCTGCCATTCTTTGTAATGCAGGAGAAGTTCACAAATGAAATTGAAATGTCAAACACTTGTTTAAGTTTGCAACCTATTAAATATGGGATGAATGGATATGTACCTGAAATTGCTTGTTTTTAGGAAGCAGTGCTAAACTGCTTTAAGGCACCAAAAATCGGAAAATAGGATTTTAAAAAAGGATGGGAAGTTCATGTATTTTGAACTGAATTGCAAGTACTCTGATTTCAAGCCATTTAAATTAAATTCGAATAAGTTTAAACACGCACAACTAGCATGAGGCAATCTTTTTGGCATTCAAGGGCTTGTTTGTTGAAAAGCTTTTTAAATTGAATTGAGAGATTGTGGACCTTTTAATTTAATTCATGAAGCCTGAATGAAGAAGAATGTTTCCAGAGTGAGCATAGAGGCATTGGGAGGCTTGACCACTCAAAAGCCTATACGGAATTGGTTGAAACCTTGCTATCCATCAAATGCATTTGTTGATTCCCTAAGGCCATGTTTTTACCATGACTTCCTTTAGAGTATCGCCGTAAGAGACAACGCTAATCCTGACATTGTAATGGAAACTGATACTTAAGTGACGATTAGGGGTAGCTACTTTGACTGGTCTGATTTTATACGAAGGTGATTGGATCCAGCTAACTTTCGCTACTGCTATTTGGTCAGTAAAAAAACTTATTTGAAAAGATCCCCGTTTCTTGATCCGTTAACGATTAACCGTAGAGAAATTGAAAGGTCATGCGATCTTCTGTGAATAGATGCTCCCGTGAAAGTTCGGCAATGGTTTGGGTAAGAATTAATACTCGCTACTAAATTTTTCCTTGTAATGGAATAAGCAGATCACGGCGGAAGGTGTAGTGAAGGACAAGTAACGATAACGATATGAATCGTTGAAATACGAATGTCCTCAAAAAATGATAGACCGAATGCATTCGTAGTCCAAACAGATCGGTTTAAGCCCTAAACCATTATTTCCGACTCTTGATATCTACATCGAATTCCTTGTGAGTACACAGGAGTACTGCTGACATAGCAGCAGAGCTTGTGAGCTTACAGGTTGCATACATTGTGGATCAAAGCTTTCTTGGTGATAAAGATCTAAGCAATGTTGCACTGGCTACTCAATTAATGTTATTCAGTTTTCATTAACGGTTTCATTCCAAGTGCGTTAACGTGAATTAAAGATTTCTTTATTTCAGATTTATAACTAGTACCAGTATTCAAAAGCATGTAATCTTTGAAATGTTTGCTCTTTGCAAAACGCAGGAAAAACAGTTAAAATAACGTAGTCAATGTGAATTTCTTGGTCCACACTAAAACAAAATCACAAATACTTAGTCTAAAAATAAGTCAGGCATTGAGAATTCAAGCAGTTCAGAAGACTTTGATTACCTTCAAAAGCTTGAAAACTCTCTTTGCGTGGTTCAAGAAGGGCACTCTTACCTGGAAAGGCAAAGATCAATTCGAGTCCTCATATCACCCTTCAATGGTTGCAGTTTTCGGCACGACCTACGAGCACTTAGCCTTAAGATTTGTATTGAACGTTCCTGTAGCAATAGTTGATGATGGAATAGCTGAGAAGCATGCTAATCACAATTACCAATTAAATGTGATTGAAATCACCACAGCGACCTCTTTTTACTTTTTTTTGCCTTTTCCCTTCGATTCACTTAAGATTTCTCGATTTTCAGACAAGGTCATTTTAGTTCAGATTTCAAGCAACTAGATTCCCCATATCTGGACTTTTCATGGATGATGGGGAGTGACTACCATTCCACTTCTGATAATTTTTCACCAGAACTCCAAAGGATCTCAACAGATTTGAAAGGCCACTGAAGTTGAATTGGCGGACTGACCAAACACAGTAAAGTGCCGTCCTATCGTCTCAACCAACCAAAGTGCTTAGGGTAGCCAGAGGAAGTAGGTATATGCTTCTGGCCTTGACATATAGCAATCAAAGACCAATAAGATGGGGGGGTGGGGAGGAAATTAATTTAATTAATTGATTTCTATCCCAATTTTGTGAGCCAATAAATCTCGCCAAACGCTGGCTTTAATCAGAACAAAAAAACTAATAAATGGCTTATTTTCTTAGAAATTCAATAAGTTGGGCAGGAATGCTGATTAATTTTTACTTCTCATCCATCTCCGCCTTGGCAGGAAATGGGAAGATGGTCTTATTCTGTCCGACTTGCCCTCGATTTAAGAAAAAATTACAAACTTCCTTTTCTAGAAGGCTGCTTTTCCATTGTTTTATAGTTAGTCTTTCTTTCAAGACGTTTTCCGTTTCCTTTTTCGAAGACATCATCAACATATTTCGGCTTCTCTGTCGGTGAATCGCCCCCCAAAAATGAAACTATTTTCTCAGTGAGTGCTGAGAGAATCAAATTAAATGATTGCATAGCGGTCTACAGGAAGTTCAGTCCTCGTATAGCCTCGGGTCTGAAGTGGTGACAGCTGCTGATGAGGGCTCTGAATAGGACTGGAGATGACCAGCCATTCAACGCCAGCTGGTGGGTCCAGTGATGCATTAAAAACTAATCAACCTCGTGATTTTCCAGTCTTCGTTGCCAGTTTTGCCATTGAGGAGGGGTAAACAACGTATTTCTTATTTAAAAATTTCTTACTTTATTTCACTTTTCCTCAGACAAATCTTCATTTCTTAAAACCCTATCAAGTTGTGATAACCGGGGAGAAATTGCTATTGTCTTCCGAGCAGCGCCGAATCGAAGGGCAATTTACGCTTGGGCAGAGGCCAGATCTGACGTCGGACGAATGTGCGGTGGATGTTCAAAGATAATGCCTTCGTCAATTAATAGACCGCGTCCTATTGAAAGTAACGCTGCTTAGTTTAATAAAAGAACAAGTTATGAGGTAAAATGGTAAAAATTAATACTTTCTCGATTACAATCAAAACCTTTCATCTACTTGGCATTCAAGAATGTATAAGCGAAGCTAAACTCTATTACGTTCATGGATCTGGCTGATAACAATTTGAAATAAACCCTAGGTAAACTAGACTTATTCTTTTGCAAAGTTACTTTAATTAGATCTTCCAAAATGTTTGAAGTCATTCCTTGTGACGCTAAACAGTGAGTTCTGGTTCCCAATTTAAAAAAATGCGCCCCTTGACACCTTCTGGTAGCAGTCTTATAATGTATTCGCGCCTAAAGGTCGGCGCTGCCTTACTGACTTTCAGCCAAGTATGAATAATCGCATCAAAGAAGCCTTCAGTTAATGGCTCAACTGAAACAGTTCGCCGCATTGCTAAAGGCTCATTTTCACCATCATACATTCACTCTTATTTTTAACTTTTATTTTCTTAGGTCGAAAATAACATGTTTGACCCTAATTAATTCATGACCATTTTATTTCGTTTTGCTGCATTTTGAAAACTTCAATAAACAGTCTTTTTTTGAAGAGGGATGTTGCTAGGGTGCTAAGCTACCTTTTATCCGATCGACGGTCGACTGTTTCCCTATGAGGTGAAATTAAAACGATTTAAAGTTTTGTGACACTCCATTGCCCTCCTGGCTTCAGGAGGATCTCTTGCTAAGTGCTTTTTATCAGGCACTAGTGGGAGGAGCATAGCTTGCGAACCTCAGCGTCCTTCTGACCTTCTCTTTACGAGCCAGGATTTGGTCAGTGCCATTCATTATTTCAATCAAAAATGTGTTCCTGACGGATTTCGAACCTCTGCCATGCTGCACCAACAGCGCTCAGCTGCATTCTAGTTTAACTCTTTCTCCAAGTCATTTTCAATTTAAGTAGTGCTGAAATAACAAACTACAAATCAACTAGTAAGCGATGGTTGGAGCGATCGGCTAATGCAGTGCAAATATGCAATTTTTTCTGAAAGTTATAAATGACGCTTCCATCAGGAGGTTGAAATATTGAGGAGCAGCCGAACAAGACAATGGTAAAATTAGCCACTAATGATGACCATTTAGTCAGTCATGTCAGTATTTAATCATTCCAAGCTTGGAAGCGACAAAAGGGATTTAGGTAGATTAGTGATCAAGCAGATTCAGTTATTCCGATCCTGGACAATGAGCATTCTAACAAGCGACCAACGAGATGTGTCTATCCTCTACCAGCAGGATTTCAAATTTTGGGTAATTTAAAAGCACTGCGCACATTAAGATGAAATTTAAATCTCAAATCATAAAAAGTCGCAAACACCGAATTGAAGAGAAAAGTGAACCCAGACTACTTTTTTATTGGTCATGATCAGAGTGTCAGTTTATTTTCAGAGTTATTCAAATCCTGGTTGGCAGTAGCCATAGTGATTCAAAAGGTAGATTAATTAGTTAGGTCACGTGATGTGTCCATGCGAGTCCGATCATCCTTCATTACCCCGTGCGTCTTATCAAACTGGTTTTATTTCCCCAAATACAATTGGCGGATCGAGGCATCCCAATTACTTAATACAACTGCTTTAATCATGTTCATGTTTCCTACATCTCTACTGGGCTTTCACCTATTTTATCCTACATTTAACGCACAAAAAGATTGAAATAAGGGGAGTCTATTTGCCGAGACCAAGTCATTGAGAGATAAGGTCGCTTATATATATGAGTTTCGCTAGCCGAGATAGTAGCACGTGCTGTAGCATTGCGTGCGAGAGTGAGCACGGCGGCGGTACTCCAGTCGTGGACGGCATTGTCTGATGGGTTACGCCAAATAGTGAGTTACCTAAATGTTGGAGGACAATGTGCTTTTCGTAGAGTGAACGTCTTTTTTCCTCACTTCGCTGATCTTTTTTACACATTTCTATCAAGATATAGTTTACGATAGTGCCTTAAACTAATTAATCGGTTCCTAAACTATTTACTTGGATTAAAAATATCAAGATTATGATGAATTTAGTTTAAATAAACAATATGATGCTATGTGATGTTGAATTTTATTTTAGGCGTTGCGAAACTGCTATTTTATAAGCATGTACCAAGTCATTTTTGTGTTTAGCAAATGCTAGGTGACCTTTTAAGCTTATTATTGTAGCACTGGGGATTTGTGATGATCTCCATCGATCAAACACACCGCCAGGCGAGATCTGTTGGGTATCACGACTCTATAAAATTCATTATAATATTGACAGTAAGCCTCATCATAGCGAAAGACAAAGACTAAGGAGAAGCAGATGCATTGAACTTATCCTGAGAATGCACCGATTCACTTCCAAGCGAGAAGACACCTCCTCTATTTGAGCATATCAAGAGGAAATCTGAAAGATGAGTCTTCTCAGGTAAGTTGCAACACTCTTAAAGTAATATTCGCACTTTTCTTTGAGTCGTTCTATTTCGCAGTTCGAAGAAATTTGCTCTTTGTCTTAGAACTGCGAACGTATAATTCCAGACCGAATAAAATTGTTAGAGTACCTCCAGGCTCTGCAAGTCAAGGTGGCCTGAAATGGGAGCTTTCATTGGTGAAAAAACTTCCGATAGACTTGGACTTTTCAACTGAAGGAAAGGGACCTAAGCTGGAATTGGCAGCTGAGTCCAAGTTGTCGCAAGCAAAATCATTGGTGATGAACCAAATCGTACTAGGCAATTCGTGACTTGCATTAATCGGACCTGATGGGTCCCATTTATTGAGAAACCTATTATCAAATAGCAGCAATAAAAAAATAACTGCGTCTTGAAATCGCTAATTAAATGGGTCTTCTGTGCTCCTAGTGTCAGGCCACTTTACTGGCCAGAAATCAAACTATTATGGAGAAAGTCAATGCGCTAGTCAAAAGATACCTAAGCTTGAAGTGCTACCTACCCAGCCTTAATAACACATTTTCAGAGATACATGTGCTGGGTGAGGACAGCGATGTCCAACTTTAAGGAACTTCTTCTGGAGATGACTACGATGCAGGTGGATCGCTGATTAATCGATCTTAGCATAATATCTAGACAATTCAAGTAACATAAGTAGCCAGACTTCTTTTACGTATGTGACACGATCGGCCAGCACGAAATAAAAATGCTTTTTAAATGGCTGAGAAATGTAGTGATTTAGTCTTTTCTGTCTTATAGAAGCGTGATCTACAACAGTTTCTGCGTCACAGCTGGAAAAATTAATTTCAACGTCTAAAAACATCACTGTCCATGAACAAAAATAGCAGCTGAGTCCAGGCGGAATGTCAAAAAGTCTGTGTGATAAAAGCAAGATGTAAAGTAGAGCAGTCTTTGGAAGATAAAGCAAGGTCCCGGAGCCATTCATGACAAAACTGCAATCTGGCCAGGTTTTTTCTAAAGGCGCAGATTTTTACTGGGTGATTTCATCCTATCATCATTTATTTTCCCCCAAGGAGATTGAATTCGATCTCGATTCTGGCCTTATTTCTTTCAATTATATCATTAAAAAATAAACTTTGTACATACATGGGAATCTTTAAATAAATTCAACGTTTTTGTTTCAAAAATATCCTGTAGGGCGCTTAATACTTTCCCAGCCACTAAAATCTGGAAGAACATTACTCCTAATGCCATCTGAATCAACAAACATAGATTAATTTCAAAACACTGGCATAAAAAGCTATTAGAGTTCGCACTAATTCTATATTCGTCAATCGAGAGATGAGCTATCAGTGATTGGCTGATCTAGACGAGCCAATCGCTGACCAGGAATAAGTTTCGCTGTGGAACATTTGGATTTCCGCCTAGCAAGTTTAAATGCATGTGAAAGCAGGCAATCTGAGCGTCGCATCACTGCGGCTGAAAAGGAAGGAAGATGAACTTCAAAGGATGCCTTAACCAGCTGATATTAGTGCTTTATCTACTTTTACTTCAGCTTTCCTCATCCAGTCTGACAACTCAATGGAACCAATTTTGTCAGATTGACGATATCCACAGCTTGATATGCTACGTGCGTTGCTTCGAGGATATTCTCGGTCTATTGCCAATGGAAGCAGACCTTAGTTCAATAACCGGCCTCGTTGTTCGACAAGCATTCATGGATTGCGATACGGGTGCCGTCGCAGATGTATTCAGTCGTTTTACGGGCCTGCGAGAGTTCCATTTCACAGGAGTCCTATGTCCCCTCACTACACTTTCAAGTATCTCCAATCTAAATCAGATGATTATCAGGTCCTCAGTGGAGACGCATGTAGACGATAACAAGACCTTTCGTGGTGTCAACGAGCGAACTTTTCTTCTTAATCTAGAAAAGTTAGAAGTAAGGGAACTGTGCTGCAGTCTATTTCAAGGAAACATTGTGGCCCCAAGGTTAGAGGACTTTTCTTTCCAATGCACAAAGAGACCTTCCTACATTACAGGGTTGAATGAAACTAAAAACTATCTACATTTCACTGTTCCACATTTGAAGAGGTTAGAGTATTTCGAAACTGGTCTAGGCTTTCCGGTTTCAAATGTTGCAAACCTGATAGAGCTGAATACCCTCTTCATTAATCCAATTGCAGGCCCCTCGAAGATTTTTTCGCCGATTCAAACACTACTGAATTTGTCTTCGCTGAAAGAGTTAGTATTCACACTAGATGAATACGGCCATCTTTCCGCTTCCCATTATTTTCAGTGCGTTGACCTTGGGGAAACAAACCTGACCCAGGTAACTTTATTTTACCCATCGCCTGGAGCCCTGACGTGTCCCTCTATTTGGAGATGTATTTCTTGTCATCCAGATACCTCAAATGACAATCAGACCGTGAATGTTTATATCAAGTCTTCCTCCTATGCTAGACTCAGTTCGCTGCTGCCAAATTTAGTCTTGAATACGACGGATCTATTCTTCAATCACTCTCCTCTTCTGCATTTAGATGGCGAAGCGATGAGACGATTTTCCCATCTCAGAAGTCTTCAGATAGGAGAAATATATGGAGCTCATAAACATACCGGACAAGTGATTTTATTAGATAATCCCTTTAAGTCCCTTCCTCGTCCGCACGAGTTTCGATTCCTTCGGCTATTCCTCGTTGAATGCAATTGCTTAGTGTACAATACATTTTCGTGGCTCAAGTCCAAAAATGCCCGATTCGATGGGGAAATCCAGTGCTTGGAGGCATTGCAAACGGTTTCACCAGGGGATAGGACTGAAGTAGATCAGTTCATAAATATAAACGAGTTTATGAGAAGACTAAGGCAAAAATGTCGAGTGTCCCCGTCTAAAGCGATGGCAAACCTTCCAATTGCTGGCAGAATTTTTGTACCTTCGACGATGGAGATCACGGACCATAGTGATCCTAAGATTCTCTCTCTTGGAATGTATGCTATTATATTTTATTTCATATTATTTTAGACAAAATAAATATTTGATACATTGAAACTTTAGTTTTTAAAATGAATAAACCGTGCTTATTTTGATTACAATTTTTTGATTCTTAGAAAACCGCCTTAATAAAATAAAAGTTTGTGTGAAACCAATCTGTTAACAAAAAAAAACACTCTAAGGTTGTAAAAGTGGCATGCACTTCCTGTTTATATAAACAATTAAATGATGCCCTTCATTAGTGAGTCCATAATAAATACCCCGGGACTAAATTTTTGCACGTTTTTTTTCGCGCCGCTCTTAAATCGAAGAAGAGTCTGTCTTTAGGTTCGACTGTAAAACTGAGCAGAACCTCTCCAAAAGTTAGAATCTTTTAAAGTTCATAATATCTTTAGTTTTCCAAAAGCTACCATATAGCCTTATTAAAAAAAACAGTTTAGCTACGGATAGAAATGCGAAATATTTACTGTCAAATGACGGTGAAATTTGAATTATTTACGGATTAAATCAAATTGAAATTGTGGGATCCCAACGGTATAAATAAGATTGTTGGCTACATTTGACAATTTCAGAAACATTGAAAGTAAATTGGATGTATTTAAATAATTGTCAATAAACAACTTATCGGCAAAAATTTATTAATTTTTTAAAATTCTGTCCATTTCAAAAGTACACAGGACTAAATATTCGTTTAAAGTCAGATTTTTTTGGCTAATGCTGGCAAGATCATTCATGTCGCCAGTACCGAAAAATGTTTGATTAAGTCAAAAACAATTAAAGTGCGAATATGAGTATGCACGCATTTTACTCGTGTGAATTTATGTGAATGCTATAAGTGTGAATTCAGCTTCTGTTTATCTGCCATCCCTTTGAGCTGTCTTCTTCAGGTCGTTCAATTTTATAATGCCGATCGCAGTCGTGTTGTAACACTAAAGTTTGAATAAAATGAGAGCCAAGCTTAGCACGAAAATCGCCGATCGGTTCGTCTAATTTAATGCGAAGAAATAGGTCTGACATACATACCAACCATTTCGATTGCGTTTGCTGAAGCGCAGCTTGAAGACGATTCGGGGCTGCAGCACTATAAAGTGTAGAATTTTTTTCGAATAGCTAGGCTTCTTTGTTCCACGTTTCTAATTGAATGGCATTCTTAAACGTCTCTCATTGTCTGATGCACCTCGGAGTTTCCACATTATATTCAGGTATTTATATGCTGCCAATTAGTGAAAGCAGGAAATGACACGCAGTTTGACTCTGTCGTCAAGTGAACGCACTAATGAATCGTAAATGGATTTTTCATCATCTCGGCTGTTCGGCAGCGGTACACCATCTCTATGGTTTGAGAGCAGGAAATATGTATGTAAGACTAAAACACGGCACAGTACCGGCTTATCAAAAAATACCTAAAACTATCAACGATGGAGTCTGTAAATGAAGTCATGATCAGCTACTATAATCGGTTTATCCATTCACGCTGGCCTTTGTTTAGAATCATAACGGTAAAACAAATTGTAAGCTTCTCAGTCCAAGTGTCGTCAGGGTTCTCTGAATCCAGCGTCAAGATACTAGGAGAAATACTAAATCTTCTTTGTTGCAATTTGGGTCTTACAGAGGTGACTTGCTGTACGGACAACCTACTGAACCCACATTATTGAAAAAAACTAAATATATGAATATGAAAATCTCTTATTCATGATATCCGCAACTGCTCTTTCAAAAAACGTATTTGCCATTCGAGGTTCATAATGGCTGGTGTTGCATGCTTGCGTTCTAGACGTGATTTTAGTCAAAATAATGAGTGAATGCGGAAGCATTTTCTAATTTTTTTTAAATCAAACCAAATGTGTTAATGCGTTATCTGTAGCGTTTATTGAATGAATTTAGAAATGGAACATCAGGTAGTAAATTCGGGAAGCTCAATGGGTTTCAGAGTGTAATAGGCTCTGATAGTCTTCCCGAAGCTTTAAGCGTAAATAAGGATGAAAAACTGAAATAATCACTTGGCATAAAAATTCCTCTTATTAACTAGTATTTACTCTAGGTTCTTAAAAGCGGACTAGAGAGCTATAATGTTACCCCTTCATGATAAGACTATAGACACCTCTTAGAGAATTGAAATGAAGAAGTATTCGGGATGGGTTTCGAGTACTGGTGGTTTGACCTCTCCTAGCTCTTTTAAATCATACGGGTACCTACATTTCCTTTTGGAATCTCCACCAAACCTCCGCCTTCTAACGCCTCCCTTCATCATCATCATGCCCTCTTCCAGCAATATTTGCTTTGTACAGCTCAGCGCTCAGTTCCCTGAGCCAATTGTAGGCGTTGCCAATCCAGTTGCTCGCGAACGCCTGGGTTAGTCGGTGCAAGCCTTTTCGTGACGTAAATATTTTAAATCAGAGAAGCAGAGATCGAAATAACCGGTCGCTTTGCCCCTCAATGATATTCAAAATTAATGAAACCGCTTTCCAGCTGTGATGCATGCAAACTGCTTGACTGCTTGGCATCTTGCAAACGAGCAAATAAAGATGCCATTCCTCTTTGTTCCGGCATTCGAAACTTAAATTGGTAAGTTAATCTGACCTCCACTCTCACTCTCATTCTCATTCACTAACTGAACGCTCCCTCGGTGAAAGAGAAAGGAAGAGTTTATATGAGAAACTGGAAGTGATTTTCTCTAGATCGCGCAGATGGTCTTGCCATGCTCACATCCAGTATGCTGCCGCCACCAAACGCTTTGCTGGACATACCTTTACTTCCTATTGAGTGCTACATCTCAGCAAGGTACAAAGAATAAATCGGCACTATTGAGTGAATTTAATACTGAAAAGGGGAATTAAGGCGAAAACCGCTCTGTGAAGAAGGCAAAACACTTCCTCATAGACGTGAAGCTAAGAACTAATGGAGAATTTCTGATTATTAAGGAACTAGATGCAATAATCACCCTTTTTCATTAACTAGTAATAAATGCACAAAATAAGCTCAAAGCTTAGTATATGGCTATAATAAAGAGGTGGTTTAAAAAGAGAAACTACATCAGAAAGGGATGAGCTACAAGAACTCGAATTTCTAAACCTTACAAAATCAGCCATCTAGTCCTCGCTTAACAATTTCTTTTGATCCTGCTTGCTTGAAGATTGCTACATGGCTCACTGGTGGTCGTACTTACTCTCAACCTCCTCGTGGTGGCCACCGGTAACCCCAGGGGCAACTCTGGGCGGCCGGTTAGGACTAATCACCCTGCGGACGTATATAATTAGATTGTTCCTGCAGAAGTACAACTTCTTATAGCTTGGAATACGAGGCACGAGGTAAACAACCGGATTCATGGTCTCAGACTGGAATGTGGAATGCGCGTGCATGTAGCAATGAATGGAGTCTCCTTCAGATTTTTGAAAGATTTATGGTAGGAGACATTAAGACGGACGAAGACGGAAGAGGCGCCACGACGAAGCTGAACTCCTACCTGTACGACGAGGCCACGCCAGAAAAGACACCACACAGCCGAAGACGTCAACAAACGTTTTTACTGTGTTCAGTGTTAACTGTTGTGCTTACTTGTTATAAAAGCTATTTGTACTTCTTTTGTACCCCCTCCCCCCCCCCCAATAAGTCCCTGAGACTTGCCCTAATGGGTGGGGAGAAAAAATATATATAATATATATGGCTCACAGACACAGTGCTCTAAACCTAATTGCTCCATCGAAGACACACGAGGAATTACTGATTAGGTATTGCAAGCTCAGTTGGGTCTACTGAAATTCTTCACCTGCCAGCTAGCTAGAAATGACCAGTTATTTGCATTCCTGCCAGCCCTCGTGATGATAGAGGCTGAATATTCGATTTCATGTCTTGAAGACTAATTTTCTGCCCTATAGCCGTTTTTTTCTCAAGAGGACATGGTGACGTGTAACCCAAAATGAGTGGCGGAATCGTTAATAGGATATCACTTTCATTTCGGTAAATTAATGAGTCTTAGAAATAGCTATTTGTCTCAGCAAAACGCAAACAACCAAATTTAAATGAAGCAACGAAATCGGGTGGCATCCACCGACATGCCGAATTCAACTTCACTTACCTCATTTGCATTGTGATCCCACAATTCTTCTTGAATACTCCAAAAGATACTTTGAAATTTCCTGTTGGTGTTTTGCGATTGAATCAGTAGTTAGCCTTGAAGTTATTAGTCTAAGAATCAAGTCCTCAAAGAACCTTTACTTGGGTAAATAAGTCGTTAAAACTCTACAGAAAGAAACTCTGGAAAATAAGGGCATTTAATTGCAAGTAGATCAGTCTAAGCGTCAAACATATCAGACAGGAATATCTCAGGAATTTAAATGAATGCATAGCTGCTTATACCCAAAGAGAACTTATTGGAATGGAAATAGGCGTTAAGGAACTAGGTTAGTCATATGGACACCATGATTGATGGAAACCTTGAGGATTGACTGCATGAAAAAGTGATAAATTAGTCCTTCTTAATGGGTATTTAACTAAATAGCAGTAGTGTTTAATTAGCAATGATAACTGGAGGAAAGAAATTACTTTTTCGTCAAAAAGCTGTTCATTTTAGTGTAAAATGTTAACCGCAAGTTCACAGTCTTTTCTAACAAAATCAAATGATTTATTCGAACCAGCCAGCCAATGGTGAGTGCCCACATTGACAGTTGTGCTCGATCATGCGGACGTTCGGCGTGGGACAGTGTGAAAAACCTGTCTTCTTTGTCACATGATCTAAAATGGTCCAGGCTGAGCATCTCATTTTAATGACACATCAATAGCGTTATATTCGGTTACAAAAGATGCCCCGGCGAACCTAATTTCACATCCTTATAATGCTGCCAGATGATACCATTCATTATGATGAGAAAGCTAAATCTGTAGGGTATTCAAAGCGTTAAACGAATAGCAATCTTATGCAACTATAGGTCTGCACTGTCTGAATGGTCAAATGAAAACTGATTAGGTCTAGACAATTAGAACTGAAGAAGTTGATCCTCTGACAGAGGTGGTGAAAACAAACCGAACGAGCCGAGACTGAAATGATTTTTTGTCAACTAAAATATTTCGAGTCTAGCGATTTTTTCCAAGTTAAAGCCTCGAACTTGCGACTAATTGCTCCAGATGCAAATCTTCTAACAATAAGACGCTTGGGTATTCGTGAAAGGAAGAGCCGTGACTGCAATAAGACAGTATTTCCGATTGGCAAGCTCCTTCGCTTTGTTTTCGATATGAATCATTGGAGACGATTTTGTTTCAATTACACACAGCCTGGAATGGAAATCGCTGCCAGATTGACGCAAAAAATGGTGCTGAAAGTGCTAAGCAAACTACAAATTGTTCTTTTCTACGAGGCGCAAGGTATCTCGTAAAGAATAAACCAGTACGATTTCAGAATGCTCTGTGGAGCACGTGGATGATGTACTTGGCAAGTGAGATTCTAACCCAATTGTTTGTCAACATTGAGCTCTCGAAAGAGCCTGTGAATATGGTCAATGAATTGTTCTCAAACCCACTCGATCCTATTGTCTAGGGCCGGCCAATTCGATATTTGCAGTCCAGTCAAATAAGGTCCCATGAAAAGTAATCAAGAGACAAAAGATGAGGACAATTACAATCGAAACAGCCGTGACGAATTGGTTTGGTTACAATTAAATCGCTATGTAAAGTTTGTGCTTTGATTCCTATGGAATTCGCGACTAGGCAACTGTATTGTTAGTTGAATAAATAGAATGGGTTTCATTATGTAAAAGGGTTATGACGAGTAAATGCAATAAACCATCTAAACCATAGTTCCTTGCGATGTTCCGGTACGAATGTCGGTCTATTAAGTGAATGAGTGAGTGACATTAGCGAACAAAAACCCTTCCTCTCACAATGAAATAACCAGCCATTTCATGCCAGATAGCTTAGCCACACTTGGCAACGAAAGACACTCGTTTTTAGCCAAAGTTTTGAAATTTTCCGAAGGTCTCTGAGACAGCTGTTTATTGCAAAGGGAATGTTGGATGGATCGAAACGAAGAAGTTGTAGGCCAGCAGCACCTCTATTCTAGCGACTGCTCTTCTCCCTGCTCACCTCTCTACATACTATTCTATAGCCATAAAACTTACATTAACCAAAAGACCAAAGCTCTGTGATCGAAATTTGTAGAATGTAGGAACATTAACTTTCAGAAACTAAGGATAATGGCAAGGTCCAAATATTTTATTTGACAAATACCTGATAATTTACAGATTTTTAGAACTGGCTGCATTTGAAATGGTATCACTGGTGCCTGAGATGAAGGAATACAATTAATTATAAATCCTAAGTGAGTAAAATCTTCATTTTGAAATGGAAAGGCCTCTGAGGTGGATAAAAAACAGCCCGATGAAGAAGAGCATGGCTGTTTGCTTATGCAATGTCACCGCTACCATAGAGCCCTCAGTACTTCAACCTTTCTTTGAACACGCTGACAGCGGATGAAACTATTAGCGATTCGATTAGTGGTAAAGTATTGAAGCCAACTGTAGGCTAACTTTGTCAGAAACCACTTTTGATATTGAGTAGAAAGCTTCCCAGTTGTCGTTTCGGTCCCATTCGCCCCTAAGCCATTCACAAAATAAGGCTTTTGAACATTGGACATTAATTTGGACAATTTTTTTGGAACCATGGAATTCGCTACTGATACGTGCTTTTGAACTATCGCTTGCTCACAAAGTCCTTTTTCGCGATCTCTTTTGTATTTGACAACCCAGCCTTGAGCCTAAGGCTTCTTCAAGATGACTGCGATTTCCCTGTCAGTCCTCGTCATATGACTACTCATCGCTGTGCTGATTAGACAACTTGATTGATCACTCGGCTCGTTTGATACATCGGTGCGGGTTGAAACATTTCGTCAAAATTACTCCCCAATGAGTGGGATCACAGTTTATTACTTTGTACTCACTTCAATCTTTCGATTCCATCTACCTGCTTTGAAACATCTGGTTTGCAAGAATACGAGGGAGTATTTGAAATGTAAATGCTGTTTCAATGATTCCGACAAGCATTCCATCTCCGTATTTGTCTCCTATATTGCCTCTGACCACGGATTTTTCCGTTGTCACTTGCTTTGCTAGCTTTTACGTCATTTGTCATTTGAATAGTTTAGATCGTTTGTTGTACCCTAACTGCTAAGTTGTTTGATTACTGTCTACTTAACACTTTTAAAAGATTCCAACTCTGCTGCTTAATGAGCCGCATTTCTAATTACACAGGGTGAATTCACTTACCTATACCTTATTTGCTACTTTCATAACGGGTCGGTCCTGAGGTTAGGGGAAAAAATAGCAAACCACACTGCAATAAATTAACAGCTAACGTAAAGATTCCTTCACTGAATTAATTTTGAACCAAATTTCTTAGGATCTTATACTTAAGCCAAAGGGGACTCTAAGGTATCACATAAAAACTCAACTTTGATTAATGTGTGCTTATTTGCATCAGATGTACACTAGAAAACTCTGTCGATTCGGGCTCAGACGTCGATTAAGACTAGTTGCATTTGTCACTTTTATAAAAGCAAGCAAGTATAAGCTAATGTCGATTACTTTGAGATCTTTAGCTCATTTGAGCGAGCTTGACAGATATTAGTCCCTTAACAGTGCACTAGAATTAAATAAGCGAAAAGGATCACAGTCCATAAGCTCATGAGTGCAAAGAGTTAAGTCAACAGTTCAATCTCAGAGTCACTGCTGGAGAAATGAACACATGGAGCCTTTATTCGAGAACGTTTTCCATGTTAAATCCCATGGCAGCACTTTTATGGATTTCCGCATCGTTATTATCTTCATTGACGTTCATTGCAGCAATACATATCGGAGGCTTGGAATAGAATGCTATCGAATTCAACACAGATTGCTGCAAGATCTACTGCATATGCCGTGCTGACCGATGTGAGCTCTCTAGTAATTGACCGATGATGAAGGATTTTAAGACTTCTGAAAAGGAATCGCTTCTATTCACTTCTGGCGACCTCGCTTTCGAATTTACTTAGCTGCTCTCTCTTTGGACCTTCTCCACCAAATCATCGATGAAAAATACAAGCACTCAGTTGATCGGCGAAAGTAAAATAAACAGGCCTGTTTGAAATCTGGAGGAATGCAGAAGGAGAATCTTGCGTATAAGTGATTTAGGCCTCTGCTGAACCCTTTTCCCTTTTAACAGACAATGCGCTCTTTTAGCCGATGCCTCATGAATAGCCCAAACTATCTACTGCCTCTTCGAGTCTATGATTAATCTGATAATATGGACTATAATAGATTAGGAAACAAATTCTGAGAAGCAGTCTGGGGAAGCTAACAGAAAGCTAACAGCCTAAACCGCCAACAACGCGCTGGCTCAGCAGGCAGCTCTCCTAGTTGTATATTACAAGATGTAAACTGGTTAACCACATCCATTAGGGCAAGTCTCAAGGACTTAATGGGGGCACAACAGAAGTACAAGTAGCTTTTACAACACGTAGCGCACAATAGTTATCACAGAGGACGGCAAAAGCGTTCATCGGCGTCTTCGGCTCTCTGGTCACGTCTCTTGCATTGTTTCTTAGGACAAGTAGAAATTCAACTTCGTAGTGCCACTTCGTCCATTCTCGACAACGTTAAGGATGACAATCTTCATATTTCTTCCAGAAGTCTTGATAGCTTTCTGGCGACGATTCCATTCATTGCTACATGCACGTGCTTTCCATAATCCAGTTTGAAACCATGAATCCAGGTATTTACGTCGTGTCTCGTTTACCAGGCGATTAGTCCTATCCGGCCGCCCCTCTCACTAGCCCCCAGAGTTAGACTTTGCTGAGATGGTGAGGTTTCTCAGCCAAGTCTCTTCTCTAATCGAGTGACTTGAAATA
This sequence comes from Moniezia expansa, assembly GCA_019097775.1. NCBI lineage: Eukaryota > Metazoa > Platyhelminthes > Cestoda > Cyclophyllidea > Anoplocephalidae > Moniezia > Moniezia expansa. The sequence continues at coordinate 1,650,130 of JADFDV010000093.1, forward strand.
GCGCCGGCATCATAAAAGCCTTCTTTGTTGGAATTCATCCGTGGTATTTTCTACTTACGGAACGTGGGAAAACAGGGCTCTAAGATGAGCATTCTCGCTTAGATTAGGACGTTTTTAAGCCTATTATTATCAGTCAATCTTAGCACAAATATGAATTAACTGCAGGGGGGGATCGGTCTCTATGGTACAGATTGCAGTTATCCCTGCCGACAATATGAGTCAATATGTAGCATTTCGCTTTGTAGTTTTTCCAACCACGGTTTCGAAGCCTTACACCACTACCTTGTGCCTGTAAAATTAAGCGAATTTCATAATCACCAGCCATAAGCTGGTGATTATGGAAGTCAACTGGACCTTTTGATAGAAATGGATTTCAGTCGATGGCCTTGCAGGTCACCCAAGGTCAAAGAGACGAGAATTTCAACTAGGAGACATAAAACATCTAGACCTGAGAGTTCGACACAGAAAAACAATGGAAATGAACACAAACTTGATTTGTTAAAGTATAAATAATAAATGACAACATACGAATAATTTTAAGTGATTTATTTCAGTTTCTAGTCAATCAGACGTGCTTATCAAACGATAATTGAAAGGAAACTTCCAACACTCTGTTTTCTCAACAAACTTCTACCTTTTACTGCTGGTCCCATTTTGGGCTCTATTGTGCGTTTGTACAACAGGTGATCCTGTGAAAAAAATCAGCAGAAATTCAGCTATCGTGCGTGGATAAATGGCAATAGCAATTCAACCATGGTGATGGTCGTAAGATCCATCTAATGCTCCAATCGAATCCATTTTACGTCCTCATTAAATATCTCAAGTGAAAGCTATCCCTTGATTAAGCGAAAATCAAATATGTTCCATCAACATTGGCAACTCAGTCAATTCAGCTAGTTTCGCTAGTCTGTTAAAGCGATGGTAACAACTATGACCCCCCTATGGACGGCTTAGCTGGTCGGTGAACCATCAACTCGATTTCAGGCAACTGTCTTCCAATGGTTGTGCTCAACGTGGTGCATTTACGTCAATTGTGATTTGTCAACCCGGACTCCAGCTAGTATGGCTGACATCCCTAAGTAACGGTAGTGGTGCGGATAACACCGCACATACGGGACACTTTAGTGGAGACTTATTGAGAGATACGGTTATTTTTATTAAGGGAAAATGTACAAGTGCTTTGTTCATACGAACCCTCTCGATGCATTCCCCAGTCTTGTTCCTATCATATCAAATACCAATTCGAAGATTTTAAATTACATACAAGGCGAAGTGGACGAAGTGGCTTCGGTAAATAGGACGCGAGTCGGTGCTCCAAGCGACCACTTAAATCAGGTTCCTATCGTGCAGGTTGCCACCCGATTTGCTTGATTAATAAGAAGGCACACCCAAGAACCCGAAATGCGGTATATTGGCAGAATATAGATCTCGTAAACAGCTCTTCACTATATTTACTTCTGATCTTTGTATCGGATCAGTGGTGGAGGAACACATATTCAAGTCAACAAATTTCAGATCAAACTGTTTTTTTTATTTTGGAAAGCCTCCTCTTTTGCTGTTTCAGAATCATTTTTGCGACCTTTCTAAGGAGCAATAAGATGCCTAGGACTACCATTAGAAGAGAAGTTTCGATTTTTTTGAAAAGCTCAGACAAGTCCTTAGCTGCAATATCGTCGACTAGAGTCCTTAGATCTGGGGAATCCTTATTTTACAGTTCTACAACGGCTAAGCCTTATGGGTGTTATCAGCGTGGAAGTTGTTTGGATTGAAAGATTTCCCTATAGACATCATCTTTCTTTCTTTCTCAAATTACATCAGTTTTGAACTGACTGATAGCGGCATAACATAGCACATATTATGAAAAATTCAGGTCACCTTTCTTTACTGATTGTGTGTTTCACGAAGTGCAGCCTACAGCTGATTCCTTCGCTGTTCCAGATCCATTATTCATTTAAGGAGTTTTCGTCATTATGCGAGGGCTTCAAACCATTTTGTGCCTATTTCGCGTCTTCATAAAACTAGGAGCTGTTATTACTAGGCAGTAAAATATTACAGACTGCCACGCGGTGGAAAGATCTTAACCCATGGTATCACTAAAAACAGCTCTTATTCCTGTTGTTCTCCTATACGCAGACGCCAAACTTGGTAGGTGTTTATGGCCGCAGGGTATATGCCATTGGCCCTTAACACGTACGATTTACTGGATTTACTCGTATCCTGCCGAATACCATGGAATTTGACCATGTGATAGGACGACCTTTGGGGAGGCATTAACCATCGGACTACAGCCTGGCCGAAAATAGGTCTTTTAAACTGCTATATTATTAACTAGACCATATTCACTTTAGCGTTTCGCCAATCCAATTTAATTTGAGCTTTATTCTCAATCGTTGTTATATTCATGCGAATTTTATTGAGAAATCCAGAGAAATACATTGACTTTAGGTGTTAACAACAAGGAACCGTAGTATGGCTTATGCTTCCAGCCGTCAATCTCTTCGACCAGATGGGTCGAATACTGACTTAGAACCTATCAAGTTAATATTTATGCTGTGTGCAGTCAGCTTCCCTTAGACTCCTTCATTTACCCATTTATACCTGGCAAACGTCCAGTAGCTGCTGCCTTTTCGTAAAGCTCCACTCATTTATTGCATCATATACCTCGAAATATACTCGTTTAAATTGTGTAAAAATGGTTAGTCCGCCCTTTTCAAATTATCTGAAAGTTCATTTAGAGACTTTTAGTTAACCATAGCACCACGGTTTTGGTAATCATTAATAATTAATATTGGCACACAGAGAACCAACGCTCAAAGTGAAGGTGTCAAAAATGGCAAAGTTTTTGGAGTGAGCGAGCGAACTGTTTGGTCAGGTTTCCGTTTCGTCAGCAAAATGCATCGTGTCGAATTGAAGTTATGAAAATTTGCCCGGATTTACATTTTTTAGCGCAAGTTAGTTATTAATCAGTGTAAATTTTGTCTAATTCAAACGAGAGCTAAAATTTGACATTTTGTGGATCCTAAGTCTGCCAATAATTCAGAACTCATTGAATCATTCATTCCAGATTTAAAAAAAAAACTCAAATACCAACTTAATACGACTTTTCGGAAGTCGCTTGTAAGCAGGCTAGAGGTGGCCAGAAGAATCAACTTTGATTAACAGATAAGCGATATTTAAATCTTATGAAATAATTTTATTCATATACAGAAAATTAAATAATCATTGTGAATTTCAATTTAAATAAACTTATTCAAGGCGCATTATTAATAACTGAATAAAACTAACTAAGATCCAATTATTTGAGTTTTTCTCATAAAGTAATTTATTCAAATTCGGTCAATTTTTATTTAATTGTTGCAAGCTTCAAAAAAGTAAACCAATTGCTTATTCCATCGAAATTGGTGCGAATTTAAAATAAAATAGTGCATATTAGGTGGGGCTCTCTGTAGGTCCTCCACGATATACCATTTCCAGTACTTATAACCTAACGCAGTGGTCTCAGTAACATTTGTTCACCAATTCAAGGCGGCTCCAAACAGATGGACATGTCAGGGCCTCCGACAGTGGATAAGGCATGTTTACATAAATCCGATTCGCGTCTCGGAATTCAACGTACTGGAAGTGATTAGTGCTGTAACAATGATCATGTTCAGATGTTGTGAATAAAAACTCATTTGCTGAAGGTAGATATACCCCGTTGGAAATGAGGAGGAGAATCTCCAAGAAATTTGCTTTGGCTCTAACATTGAGGGTTTTCAATCCTGGTAAATTCGCACCACTTTCAAAATATTCCGATTTTTTTCTAGTTACTGGCGGTCAAGTGTAAGTGGTCCCTAGGCTTATTCTACCCTGTAACTCAAGCAGTATTTCTTTAAAATGGATTTAAATTTCGCCAAACAAGATGCTTGCCAGGTAATCTGTTCTTTATCTACATGGAAAGGCAATGTGGATGTGAAAAAAAGTTGGTTCGAATAGGTGGTATTTGACATTTAGTGGAGCTCCCGTATAAAAATAAGAGGACTGATCTCATTCATTGAAAATTCATTTTGTCAGTTCCCATACGTTTGCTAAACGAATGATGTCCATTGTCAATTTGGGAACTACGAATGCCGGTAGGAGATCTGGACTATCTCTTTGGCAAAAGGCTGATATCAAACTGCCAAGGCAGTTTTGTAGCACGACGTTACAACCGACCGCTGTCAAACACATTCAAAACAACTTGGTGAAAATTCAAACAGTCGGCCGCCAACTTGTTCGGCAATTAGAATTAATGCGACCCGTTGAAATTCTACAAGCGTTTTGACCTTAACCACTTCAGGATGTTTTAGCTTGAATTCATTCGCTTAGTGCGCTGGCTATTTTCAGGGTATGTATGTATATACTGAACTTATTCAGTAAATCTTTGAAAGTTGCAACTAAAACCTTTTAGAATGCCAAGGCCTCCTACCAAACATGTTAGCTAGATATCGTTAAACATTAACATGGTAGATTGACTTTACATAAGTTCTGCGGAGCTACATCAGCAATAACTGGAGAATAGTTATAACTGATAATTATTTATAAACATGTGTAGTATAGGGGAAAGATCTTAAGAAGCGAGCGTTTATCTCTAAAATAGAATTTACCAACCACGCAGTACATGACCCCCAACGAATGGTTACCTGGTCAACCAGCTCGTCTTCATCCACTTTCCTTTTTGGCTCTTGCGTGAATACATGCTGATAGACTTAGCAGCTCTTTTATTTAGAGGTCATCACCTTGATCTCCAATAATAGCGAATGAAAGCTCGTTGTTCCATGATGATTGCTCTCCTTGTTTACTTAAGTTCCTTACCTCGTCAAGCCTTCAATAGAATCTGGTAAATTTAAAGACTAATAGAAGAGGCCTGGTAAAAGACCATTTGAAGCAGCTTCGAATTGAATCTGAGTGATTTTCCTCTTTGGAATCACTTTAGTCTTTTCATAGGCCACTTGCTATAATCTCCCCCCAAAGGTATTGAGCATAATTGTTTAAGGTTCCTACTGTATGTTTTCGTCAGTTAGTGAACGCTATCCATTGATGGTCCATTATGGAATCCACTGGAGGATATAAGTACGAAAAGATTTTAGATATCTGCTCTCAAAATTAACTCATCACACTTGTCACTTTGCAGTGGGGTTTTCGGGAGAGATCGTACTATCTTAATCCTGCCAAAGATAAGCAAGTATTATTTCCACCTTAAACAAAGCGATCCCCTTTGTGCCTTTTGTTCTAAAAGCGATGTTATGGAACCAGTATTTCTAGGCTCTGAAATTTTAACAAGCAAGTTAAGTTTGCAGTAGTAGCACGATCTTCTTAAAAATTCATGTAAAAGTTCAGGTGACGGGGTACACCACAATGCACATCAGGGGCCAGCCATGATGAGGAACCTCTACCGACTGAACAGGAGCTAAAGGATACAGGGGCTTTGGCATCTCGATGAAAGTACGAAGACTGTCTCTAAGTGCTTGGGCTGCTTTTTTTTTCTTCTGGGGTCCGATACCTTAATATACTGTCGACGACGAAGCTTCGCTTAACCGTGCTAGAAATCGCACAAATAGGCATATTTTTGCCAGCCTACACCATACTATTGACTGTGGTAAACGTAAAAGTAATAAATAATTATAGCATGATTGTGATTATGAAAAGGTTTGCCTTACATATTTTTCCATGGTTGGCTTAAGTATTTCACAGATGATGAGTAAGAAGGACCACTTGAACCCACTATTTTCCAGTCACACAATAGCATTAAAAATCGTGAATACTCAAGTCCTAAACATGCAAGCTGATGCCAAATAAATCTTACCCGATCGCTGTAAATTTCAGTGGTTGAAAAGACGTGTGTCAGTCTATCCTGAAACACCGCGTCAGAGAGGTGAAATATCAAAACGCAGTGTGAAAATTCCGCAGTGGGAAAGAAAGTTACAAGGCCTTCCAAGAACAACAGCAACCCTAACCATATAGCCCTCGTTTCACTCTATTAAAGTGAATGAAAGCTCTTTATCAATACTATATGCCAATTCCATAAAACTTTCTGTACCGTTTTACTATGGTGTTTTCCAGACAGTGCTGCTAAATTGATTTTCACCTAATAATAGAGCAATTTTTACCAAGATGTAGGTTAGACATATAGAGATAAAAGCACTTGGTACTCTCTTTTACAACCCACGTAGAAAGCCACTATTCTGGAATACAGCTCCTGCCCTGTCGACAGCATCGGTATCACCGCTGCACGTTGTTAACAGCACCTCCAAGGTTGGGCATTTATGTACCATCGAACCTTGTGGATAGAAGTTTACGATCTATATTGCTCGTGGTCGACACGCCTACGTCATACTGGACAGCACCATAAATTTCAAAGGATGGATACTAAAAATCAAGGCTTTACAACTTGTCAAGTATTAGGAGACGTGTTGTTACTAGAATAGCGGGCCAGCCTACAACTCGGAGGAATTTGCCCTTCATAAACATGGAAGGGCAATTTTACTACCTCAATGACATGAACGGAATTCGCGAACTGGTCTCTTTACTACCTACTCCATTGTCTCAATTAAAACGTCGATCTTACAGTCTCAAAGTAAATAATCACATGATTTCATAGCCTCCTCCAGCACTCATCATTCCAACTTAGAATGACCACTTTGCGTGTTAGTCTCAAAAATCAGTTAGTCTACCAAGGTACTATTTCATTTTGGTTTCTTACAATGATTTGGCTCCTGATCCATAGAGAATTAGCAGCCTTCTTACTGTTGGTTGGTCAATTTCAGAGGGCTTAGCCATTATTCCACAAGATCAAGTTGATTTCGATTCTCAGCTTGTATAAGTAGGCTGATAAATTTAATCTAATGAATGGAGTGCTTGTATGTGGATCACTTTTAATCCTTTGGCAGCAGGCAGAATCAGATAAAAGACTTTTGAATCAGAAGGCGAGCATGTTTCAATTTCTTGAGTTTTCTCTCACAGTTAGTTCCCAAGAAAATTCCACTAACCTGAAGTTTTTCAATCCCTTGAATTTTTACTGGTACGTTGCATGATCTCCAGGGATAATTTATAGTTATATGAACATAGACCTGTTCGACACTTCGCAGTATTGGTTCAGCCTGCCAAATACCTTACTCGGGCCACCACCTGAAAACTCCAACTAGATTTCATCTACCTATGGGCATCTACTCATAAATCTTGTTCTGATCTGGCCCCCCTCCCTCCCCCTATGCGGCTTCTCATCGAGCGTTAGAAGCTCTTGTACCTGGACTTCCTTTCTCGATGATGAACCAATCATTTCGAGTTTATAGTTGATCGGCTGACAGAAATAGTTATTTACTTTCAGTCCAGGCCAGAACCCTCGTTAGCTGTATGTCCCATTTATGTAACCACTTATTTGACAGAACTAATTCTCTAAAGTATCCCTTCAAACTAAATCAGTCTTTTTACAAATGAAACTGTAGATGAGGCACTAATTCATCTAATATATGCACTAGTTTAACAATCTTATATCTGTCAGTATACTCATTAAAATTCCTACTTTCGCACTGTCACATGTTTGGAATATTTGAGATGCGATAGTTGTATACTTTATGCTCTGGTAGTAGCCACACTACTCTACTTTATTAGTTTTCTAAACAAAATGGCGGCCATTCAAATATTCTTATCCCTTTCGGCGATGTTATTGAGACAAGTGTGTCAACTACTGATCCATATAGGCGAAACTTGTTACCTTTACTAACCACATCACGTGACAGTTCATGGACAGCCAAAAGGATGTAGCTAGGTTTTCTCCTTGAGAGAACATTTTGAGAACCTTAATCAATAGAGATAGAGTTAATGCCAGAGTCTTCGATCAGACGACCAAAGGATCCGCAACAAAGGAGTAAATGAAAGATATGTTTAATGAACATTGTACCTCGTTACCTTTTTCTCTTCTTGACCCCCTGCAGGTTACCATTATCTTTAAGCAATTAATTCAGGATAGTCAGAATTGAAACTGCTGAATTCTGTGGGTGTTAATTTCAACTGCTACAAGGGATTATTTTTAATGGCTTCAGGTCCAATTTATTGGATTTTGTGTTGGCTACTTTTAAATTCTTGTATGTGGATATCATAAATATTGGTATTAGGAGCACAGCAAAGTTTGCATTTACACGAAACCAATGGATAAGAAACTCGTACTTACTCTACTTTCCAAATTAGAACACTTGGAAAAGCATGCAGCTAAATTCGAGAATTATCATCTAGTTAAAGATTTGAATTCGCGCTACTTTTTTGAGGTACGGAAACTGCATTAATGTGAAAGTCAAATGCCCCGTGGAAAAATGTAGGTCAATTGCGGACGTCAACGAGCGTCAGAGGGACTGGCCATCAGGTTTGCCTTGCAATTAATTCAAACATATGAAGTCGTTTTCTGTTGAAGGCTGGAATCTTTGAATGCTTTCCAGTGGGAAAAAGAACCGGAGGTAGATTCATTTTTTAAAGGTCTTTAGTGGTTCAGAAGCCAGTTTTGAATTGATTTGATTTACATATTTCGGCCTTTATTAGAAGAGTAAGATCCATGCTTAAATTAATAGCATGGGGTGTTGACCACCGGTAACCCCAGGGACAACTCTGGGGGCTGATGAGAGGGGCAGCCGGATAGGCCTGATCATTCCACCGGACCTATGAAATTAGATTATGCCAGCAGAAACACAACATCTTCGTACAGCCTGATTAATGAATAAATAAATAAACAAATAGCCAGTTTTGACGCCCTATTTGAGGAATAGTAGGGTTGGATAAACTCGTTTGTTTATTTTTAGCTGACATTGACAGCAGATTCTGGTGTGCATTGCTCACCCGAATTCCTCTGTTTGAGGAAAATGGCGTGTTTCAACCGTTTCTGAACATTTAGATCTTAAAGCCACCCCGCAAAAGTTTCATTTTTTCAGAATCATTTTTCCCATTGTACGTTTATTATTCAAAATTACGCAGTCTTGCATATTTAAAGTCGTAACAGATTACAAACGTCCGCATTAACTTTTGATTTAATAAAAACTTTATATATTAACAACCTCTTAACCTGATAACTTTCTTCATTTTTCCCTTCCTCTCTTATCAACGTTTACCAAACATTGGAGAGTATCTCTTTACGTTCTGAGGACCTGGGGTGGTCATATCCAATTATCAGGTTCTCGAGAATTTCGCAAGCAACATTGGCCTCCATTGCAGACAGCGAACCAGAATTCATGCCTAAGATTTGATTCAGATTGCTTCGTGGAAGTAACCAAGTTATACTTTGAAATTTACCACGAAATCCGACCCGCATCACATTATTTCGCATTTATGAATGCATGTGCATTTGCATTTATGGAATTCAAGCCTCAACTCTCGTGGCTCTGCCGTAGTGACGTCAATTGCCCAGGCGTGACAGCATGGCCTGAGGATAGCGAAAGCTCATGGAAAGGTATAAGTGGCTAGCCACCCTTTGATAGCCGGTTGAAAAAGTCGTTCATTTTGGGATCAAACATCTTCCTCCATTGACTTATGCTTGAGGGGAAGATTAATTTGTGAAGTCATTTTTAGAAATACACCGACAAGTTGGAGGTTGAGAAAGCTCTGGCTTAAATGGGGGCCTTCCGACCTCATCGAGAAAATCGCAACAAATCATTTAACTCTAACGTCAAAAGTTAAAAATGACTTAGTCGGCAAGAAATATCACATGTTATTAATCTGGAGTCATGAAATTTTGGGCTTTTTAGACCTCTAACTAGAAATGTAAGAGAAATTGTGAGATAGACTTTTGATAGAGCTCATAGTTTGAGGTAACGGATTCTTCGCTTGTCTCACTTTGTACATCAGCGGCTACTGAATTGATATATGCTGTTTAATTAGCTACGTACATTTCTTTGAGTAGTTACAAAAAGCTTGTTTTCCAACTTCTGTAGACAGAATAAACATTTGAGCAAGACCGTATGGCATCCTGATTTGTATTTAAATTTGGACTTGATAACACAAAAATAATGCTAATTATTCTTCTAAATCATAATGAGAGAAGCTAAATGGTTTCATTTTTTCAGAGTAGGATGCTGGTAACGACTACATTCCCGTGCATCCATCCTGATAAAGTATGCTATGATTTGGTCGCAGACAAAAAGGCGATGTTCTGGAAAACGGCAAGAATTCTGCCGATTTCACATAGCTGGAATATTTCTCGAATCCGGATACGTGATGTAACGGAGAGAAACAGCATGGGCCCTGCATGTTATCAGATGCTGTCCAAATACGGGGCCATGAGAATGAGGCATTTGTGAGTGAAAGGCCTCAAAAGGCGCCCAGCTTCGGAGAGTCGGGCAGCTTGCCATAGTTGGCTGGCGCTGTCCATATTAGTGACTGGATCTCGCCATACTGTCAGAATAGCTCAATAATAAATCCAAACTACCTATAAAGCGTCTCAGTAAGGAAAACATACAGAATAAGAAGCCGATTTATAATATCTAAAAGTATTTTTGGCTTCTGTCTTGAAGAGGAATTAATAATTAGAAGAGAAAAATGACCTGCAAATCCTGCATTATGTCCCTCCAGGTAACAACAACGACCCTCCAATTGAAACGATGGTTTGACCCTTTCCGTTCAGAGTAGGTATTTCTCTTGTCCTTCCAATGTCCATGTTGTCAATAAAATCGAGCCATCTAACGACATTCCTGTTGTAAATATTTACCTTATGCTAGCGTAATGATCTGGCCTCCTGTTGGATAAAGGTACGCAATTTTCAACATCACAGTTGGAAAAGTGATATTTCAATCTACACTTAAGCTCGGTTAAAAGCATCCGGGTGTTTGCGTCCTAACCCTTTCCTCTAATATCCAGATACTTAAACCGATTCAGAATCTTAAGATCGTTACTCATATTAACTAATAACTACCGATAGAAGACTAAGATAACCGCATTCCATCGAATGGCGGATCAGATGGCGGCGTGTCTGTTCTTACAAGGCGAGCTGGTCAAGCATGCGATGTTAGGAGGTACTAAGGTTGTGACAAAGTGCAATTGCTTCTACATAATCAAAACTAAAGTACTACTTTTTTTAATCTCCCTGAAATAATATGAGAGCACCCCCACGACTCCCTCTAGAGCTACGGTCTTAAGACATGACTGCTGCCGCTGCTGTTGCTTGCTTCTCCCTGGGTGTGCATGAAGGGTAGTTACCAGCTTAATATAATACTTGCTGATGGAGGGCCTATTCAGTGGGTTTTAAAGGAGGTCGGGTGTGGATTTGGGTCACAGAAGCTAGAGAATATGCAATGAATGGAAATGACAAGCTAAGTTGAGCTTATTAAATTCAGTGATGCTTTGGAGAAGGAGTAGTAGAAAGTATTAGAATCCCAAATGGTGTATTAATCTATCGGGTTCGATTAATGATGCTCTAGTCGTTTTTTTACCTCATTACCATCTGCTGGTCACATTAGGGAAGTCCGCTCATCAGTAACGGCCAGTAACAGAGGGACGTATAACCTCCATTGTGATTGCTGGGCCAAGAGTTGCTTCATTTCTTGTTCTTCGTCATGACAAGTTTGCTACCATTTTAGGAGAAGTTCGGATGAAATAACTACGAGTGGGTTTGTATCACGGATGCCACGATTAGTATGTTTTCGAGGCTTGATATCAGCTGATTTTGGGCTGAATTTATAAGGGACAAGATGGGAAATTGTGAAAGAACGCACGCGGGAAGAGAAAAGTACTTGGGCGGCCCAACGCCCGCATTAATCAACCTTGATGACCCTTTGCGATGAGTTCATAAACCGACAGCCAGTAAATGAGCTACATAAGCACTTGCAATCTACTTGCTGTTTTACCTATCGATTAGTTGACAAGATATAAACGTGGTGAAGGTGGAAGGGGTTTGGAATATAGAGGCTCCAAGGGTAACAAGGAAATATTGTACGATAATGTCTTGCTGAGAGTGTCTTATCTACGAAGAGGCTAATGGTACGCCCATGGTGTCCCTTGAGAATGCAGTTTGTGATGCTATCACTTACACTGAGCACGCCATGCGCAAAAGTGTTAATGTCATGGATGCGGTCTAGCGCTCAAGCACCAAGGCCATATCCTCTGCATTTTCGGTAATTGGACCCATCCTCAACTTCGTCTGCTAAACATTGCAGCTGTGCGAACCCTCCAACGGTCCACTTTAGAACTGCAATCTCAAATCCGGCTGTATATTCTCCTCTTCCCCCTTTTCTTTCTGGTTCCTCCTCTTTTCCATTGTTTACTGAGATTTTTATCGTTACCAATACTAATGCGATGATTGACCAGACTGACGGTAACTGAAGAAATGAACTGCCGTGCACGTGTGTCTGTTGGTAGGAATCGTGGTGGGTCGGTCACTTAACGAGGAGGGGAAGGGGAGATGGTTTGACCGGAAACCTAAACTCCGAGGTATTACCGCTTCACATCAGCAATGTCTTCGCTGATATTGAGATGATAGAGTGGGTGTCAGTATACATTCAGTTGGCTGGCTGGCTGGCTGGCCGATTGGCTAACTGAATCACCCTTCTCCGAGACCATAGACGTTGGCTCACAGTAGTTTAAGGAGGAAAGAGAAAGGTTTTGGTCCCTATTGCAGGGTACAACCTGGTCTAAAATTTATTAGTTTGGTACCATTTCCTCGGCAGTTCTCTTACACACAAGAATTTTAGACTATTCAAAATGGGAAGGGCAAGGCAAGGGAATTCTCTCCTAAGTGAGTAAAGCTGATTCCAGTCGGTCCTCCTATGTTTTAACTATGATTAATTGACCGAAGTGTCATTAAAACAGAATTGGTGCAACGCGGCTTTTCTGACTAAATATAGTTGCATAGTATGAAATTTTTCACACTTATTTCATGAAACTTTTACTGAAGGACCCGTCATAGCCAATGCATGAATACGGCTGAAAAAGGCCAAGTGGTACACACTTTGAATTCATTTTAGTGCTGAACACATGAGCACGAAAATAAGCTTATGCTACGGAATTAGAAGAAAGTCTAAATCTTACCATCCTGCCAAAAAGTCTGAAAGTCTCCCAAACCAGTACGAAATTCGGAATCTTGTTTGTTTGGGCGAAATTGGGTGCACTTGGTCTTTCTATACAGCATCCAATGATAATTCGACCAAAGGTAATATCAGGAATGGACTGACACAATATCATTTCCATGCATTTTCACTGAATACAGCAATATTAAATTCTTTCGATTTTTCGGCAGAGGATTTGTTAACATTTTAACACATTTACGTCCAAAGCTGAATAAAATGAAATGAAATTACATCACATTTCCATACAATTTACGTACATAAGTATTTGAAATCGCAGTCTATTAAATCTTCTAAAAGGCATCCCCATTCGCCTAATCAAAGTAATGCTTACAGATGCTTTAGTTCACTATCAATTTCAGGGAATTGGTAATTTTTGTGCCCATATAAATGGCAAGCTGACCCAGAAGGCAGAACCTCGTTTACAAGGGCAAAATTTAATTCTACCTATTGCATTTACAAATTGACACTTGAAGGTTATCAGGTGCTATGCCTCTTTCGTTACTTTTCCTTTGATGCATATCCACACGACTCTTACACCGAACAGATTTACATAAAAGAATAATCTTAGTGATGCAAGGACCGGTAGTTGTTGGGTTAGACGATTTTAGCTAACCATTAGTCGAAATCAAAGTAGAGCGAAAACAAGTCCACATTGGTCACTCATTATAAGCAAACAAATGTTCCTATCTGACTACCAGATTGGTGCACAATGTTGAGCAGAACATAGATAAGCTTTTACACTTAGAAATTTCGGTACATTCATTTCTTCGCAGGTCAAGACTAAACTATATAGCATTTACCAACATAATGCCAATGTATAATATCCTACATGAATAGTAAATGGGCCCGAAAATTGGAACCTCGTCCAGCGGGGCAAAACTGATTCTCTCCCTAATTTTTGTACTGTATTTTGGTAATTTTAGCAAATAAATGTTAACTGGGGGCAAATGCTCATCAAAAAACAAAATCTTGTTTAAATGAACGAACTAGCTTCTAAGTTCAACAGACAAAATACAGCACCAATCACGATTCAACTGGTAAAAAACTCAACCTCAGTTTGTTTAAGCGGGACTGCTGCTTACCAAATTTATTTCACTCAATCTACGACAACTTTGCCTAAAGTGGGTCAAAAGCACATTCCTACATTAACTTTTTCATGAAGATTTTACTTTGTGTGCTTGTAACTATGTGTTAGGAATAATTTTCCCTTACAGTGTTGCATCTTATCAAATTTTCGACATTGCATCTACGCTGGTTTGGCCGAGCTGAAAAGTAAATTTGTCATGGGGCTAAAAATTCCCCTAGGACTTAGCGCTGTGCAAACTAGTGCGATTTCGTCTAATTGTGCAAAAGTAAATTCTCCCAAGACTCTATACTATTTATTTCTTGAGCTGAGCTAAATTTTGCCACGACTCTGACCAAAAATTTATCATGAATGTAGATTGAAAAGTTAGAATAGATTTAACTTCGCTCAAATAAACTGGGTCAAGATTTGTTAGTTGAATAGAGCCTATGTGAGCGCATGGCAAAGAGATATCAAGAAAATCTTTCTTAACCAAAGCAATTTTAAATCCCAAAATATTTTGAGCCCAGTTTTGCTCCAAATGAATATTTCATTCATGTGTCAGCTTGGCAGCATTATAATTCTACATGAGTTGGTTAACTATTAAAAACCCGAGGTAATATTGTGCCTAATGAACAAGTTGCTACCCACTTCTGGCTAGTGTTCATGTATTAAATGAAGAAATTCTTATGGAAGTAACTTATTGCAGAAGTGACCGGCATTGCTCTAATTTACTTTTGAATGTCAAATTACTAGATTAGTGATTTGGCGTATTTAATCACAAGTGCGCTTGACTTTGATTTAGTTGTGCCAAAGCAGTATTCATTCAGGGCTATATTTCATAAATATAAAAGTGATATTCAAATGACATAGTATTGCATAATAATTTTGTTGGGCTTTTATTTGAAATGCTCGCTCGGGCTTATATGCATATCCATAGTGGATGGATCCCATGGAAGTATTGCATAGATTCAGTGATGATAGTCAATTTGGTGCTCATTTTAGACAACTGGACAACCTGACTGACAGATCCGTTACATCGGCTATAATCTCAATTTGAACACAAGCAATTTCGCTTATAAAGAAGGATACTACTCGACGTTAATTTATTTCCGTTCCACGCGATTGGTTCGTGCAAGTTATTAGTTACTCTGTGTAGACGCGGTTGCTTACTGAAAAATTTTATGTAATAATTTTATGCGATATAGGTCTTAAACACAACCTCATAGATGACCTGCGTTGTTTTCGTTTGATTTTCCAGTCAGTAATGTAGATTAGATGCCCAATTATAAATGCAGATTTCCAGTTAATCGCAATTATAAGGCCAAAAGATTTAACCACAGGAAAGAATGAAAAATAAGAAGGCAACTGCCAATTATTCCAAAGCGTAGAATCTATGCGGATTTCAAAAGCCAATGCAACAATGAACAGCTAGCTACAAATACTAAGATTTGCCGCTATGAGATGGGGATAGCGGATGTCCTGCTAACTGTTGAGACAATTATGCTTACAGATAGTGCTCTCAGAACTACCTCATTTGCGGTGGTACTAATTTCATTCTCAAAGAATTACATTCTTCCAGCGATTGTGTACCTGATATAATCACATTCAGCAGCATCAGCAATGCCACTGAACGTGAAAAATTTCTTCATTGCCGAACACTATCAAATTCTTCATCGGTAAGAGGAATTATTAATCTATGTGGATGAACACGAGATTATTACAGGTATGAATGAAAAAAGGGCCGTCGACTAAATGAGATACTTACTAGTCAAGTAATTAGGTGGTCGCTATCGCCAAACTAACTGTCCTCACAGCTTCTCGACAGATGGGAAAAAGCCTTGATCCTACATCTCTGGCCAAGGTAACTTCCGAGCACCTGAATGCTGTAGGCGTGTTATCAATTTGCAGTCAATTGAGGATTAGTTGCCGCAGAGGAATCACTAGACGGATCTTAAAGGGAGCAGCTATCTCAAATCTGGTAAACAGCAGCGCAAATTGAATGAGTTATATATTTTTACAATCCACCCCTTGATTTTTTCTCCATAAAAATATCTTA
Organism: Moniezia expansa; assembly: GCA_019097775.1. Lineage (NCBI taxonomy): Eukaryota > Metazoa > Platyhelminthes > Cestoda > Cyclophyllidea > Anoplocephalidae > Moniezia > Moniezia expansa. The sequence continues at coordinate 1,666,310 of JADFDV010000093.1, forward strand.
TTTTCCCCTCGACTTCTCTTTCTTCCTCATAACACTCTGGTCATATCTAAATTAGAAATAGTTAGCTTTATTGCAATTAGGAAGCTATATCGTGTGTCACTTAACAGTCGGAGAACCCTTATGCAGTCATTAAGATGTCAGGTGGATTTAAAAGAAAAACCCAGAACATGTAATAAATACTGGGCGTTGAGCTGAAAAACTCTATATAAATCTGCATAAGCTGATAGATAAAACGAACAGTTAAAATCAAAGCAGACCTACTCATCGCCAATAACAATGCAAAAATGCCTGCATCCCACTCCACTTGAATATGCTAATAAATGCTTCTTTAAAGCACAAGATTCCCGACACACCCTCATTAACGGCTGCCAATATTTAAGCGAAGCAGGAAGCTGCAGTGTTAACCGAAAAGTTCGCGTTTATTTTGAACCACCGAACAGCAGAGTACACACTAAGAAGGACGCAAAAGCCTCGCGATTCACACTGCCTGAACTTCCTGTCATATTTTCAACGACTGGAAACGAACAATTTCTCCACCTATTTTCACCGCTTTCCTCGGCCTCAACTGAAACTTTACACCAATTTAATTCATTTCGCTATAAAGCTAGCAGGTTTTCGTTATCGGCTCCCATCATTGAGTTTCATTTTCTTCAGCTCGATTCTGGACAAACCGCAATGGCCTTAGAAGTGGTGAATGGCACTCTTCCAATGGTCTAGGCACGCCGAAGCCTGCTGAAGGCCTCTTAGAAGAGCATACTGAATTCTGAATATCGGAGGGTAGGAAAAAACGTCGAAATCACTGGCCTCTACAAAGTCTGATTTCATCGTAACAGACTTGGAATCCCCTCACGAATATTTGATCCAAAAGACCTATTTTTCAGAGGAAATTCGTATCGATCAATGCTCATGTAACAGATAAATATGCTAGGAGTTTTGAAGCTATGATTCCAACATTGCCACCGATCACGAGACACAACGACAGAGGTCATGCCGCACCGTCCCAGTCCCTTTCAAAAACAACCGAAATGTCAATTTATTATCACACTTATGATTAGGCAAGGAATTATAAACGGCTCGACCCTATTCAAAGTGATGTACGAAATTGTGGGCGTTTAGGTACAAATTGCAGACGATGAGCAGCAACTGGGCTAAGAGTGGTGCTCACAAACTTGTACGGAATACCTAAAGGACAAAACAAATGAATATAAATGGTTTATAAACCACATTCAACAAACTAACTCACCTCGAGGCACGAGAACTGAAACGGCCCTTTTCAATGGAATCGCGTAGTTACCGATTTGGACTACTAGAAGAGGATCCACAGAATCAAGATCATTTGGATTTTTCAGACAGAGGGTAAAGAGATTACTAAATTTGTCATCGAAATGGAGACCACGACGCTTCTGTTCAGAAGAAACCACGTTAGTAATATCATGAACGGACACCTCCAAGGGACCACTCCGGAACAGTCCAAGACCTGGTTGTATTTCACAATCACTAATGCTTTCAATCACACCACCAGATATAAGACCAGACGCCTCATCAGGAGAATCAAATATGACCGCTGAAAAGAAGAAGTGAAGTCGAGCTTGAGGACAAACTGGATTTGGCTGTGTCTTTCTGCCGTCTATGCTTTTAATCAGAAGAATGAAGGCTGAATGTCGGGCCTCAATCCAACAGAAAGAGGAAGAAAAGTAGAAAGTAATTTGATCCCATACTAAGTTCTGCTGTCCTCTATTCCCCTTCTAACGGCTTCGGTTTCTATACATATCAGCGTTTTTTAGATGACAAATACAGAATTGAAGATGAGTGAAATAAGCAAATCAAGAAAAATTACGAATTTCCGAAGGTCCCTCCGCGTTAATAAGGTGTCCTATAGGAAGAGTCCTCGTTTTAACGTCCATCCAAATCACATCTGATTCCAACGTGATAACTGGACGCTTATTATCGTCTGGGATGTCTAAAAAACGAACTGAGAGTGAATTCAATTCAAATTAGCCAGCATGAATCAATATAAAGTAAAAAGAAATACTCCGTTCGAGGTATGGCAAACATCTTCTTTTAGCTGCTAGCTTTTTTAGCCTGGCTTCTCGCACTCGTTTGTTAGTAGCTGCAACTTTCTCTTTATTAACACCGCTTTTTCGCATTCTTAGCAGCTGCTGGCGACGACGGATTTCCTGTGGTTTAGGATATCGCAAGTAACCTAAGGGCATTCTCTCCAACAAACCAGTTTCTAAATTAATGCGACTTTCGTAGTACACTTTATCCCAACTATCGCGCGGCGTAGGGATCCGAACTCGCGTTCCTCGACGAAGACCCGGTGTAGCATTCACTCGGCGCTGATAGGCCGACCTGGCTATACAGTACAAAAAAGCCAAAGATAAAAACTTTTGATGCATAGGTGATATAAGAACATTGACTACTCACGCAGAGGAATAAAAACGGGGTCAGGTGGTTCCGCCCATCCCAGGAGCATATAGTGGAGTGCATTACTGAGGGCATCCATGTCATACTCCATACCCTCGTCTGGTGGGGGTAACCACTGTGACTGATTCACCATACTGGGATCAACCTCACAGGTCACTTCTTTTGGGTGCCTCTGTAATGCCTGATCTGTGGAAGAATTATAAAATGGAAGTGGTATCAACTACACATAACACTACTTTTATATATCCAGTGTAAAAGAGTAGACCATTTCATTGTGAAAACAGGGGCTAATCATTTGACAAATATCGCTCCAGACAAATTCTTCTTCTGCCAATTCCTTTATCTCAAACACACCCTATGGCCTTAAGCCATATTCTTCCCAGACGTGTGACTACTAAGACTGTGAGCTGGCTAAAGCCCAAGACACATTCACATATATTTTACTTGAACCTGTATGACTTGAGTATAATGGCTCGGGGTGAGGCAAAAAGTGGCGCGGGATTTCCTGGATAGAAGCTGAAAGCTATCAACCACTTGGTTAACATATTGAAATGCTAGCAGCAAATAGGTGCTCTTGATAAGCGTATCTATATATTTAACAATCAAGACGGAAGCTGACAGTCAGTCTCTTTTTATCTATTAGAATCGATCGCATAGACTTTCGTGACCTACCCCGTAAAACGATCATATACGAATGGGATGAAAGGCTGGAACGTCTTAGTCAAAAGACGACATCAATAAGGCACTCACTTGATGGTGAAGAATTCTCTGCAGGATCAGAGCCAGTTGGTGGAAATAAGTTCAACTAAAATTTCAAGGCTTAAGCGGTTAATTTGACTCTCTTAATCGTAAACTAAGTGAGAATTTCAAACAGCTACGTACTGCAGCTTTGACCTGCTGAGGAGTCAATAGATGACCACTAGGGACGAGATTCTCGCCTGAAAATAAAGTACGCAGAAGAAATTTAGACTGTGTCGCACCCAGGAATTATGTGCATTTCAATGTAAGACTTACTGTAAGTCTTCTCTATGAGATTTTCCAAACCATCCTCATCAGGTAATTTTCGTGGTTCAAGACCTTCCTTCCAAAGATTCAATGTCTCTACAGCTAAAAATACCGAAATCCCATTGTTTATAAGTAGAAAAGCATCCTTAAACGTTCTTCTCAACCCTTTGCACTTGCCTAGTGGAGTGAGTAAGGAACGAGCACCAAGTGAGGTACTTGCGGTAAAGGTTCCAGTTGCTATGGTGTTAACCAATGTCGTTTGAAGCCGAGATTTTTGCGGAAATTCCGGTGATGCTACCATAACAATGGCTAAGATAAGATAAAATATTTGAACTGAGAGTAAAATCGGTTGACTACTAGGTGAAAGAGACCTACGAGCGTCGAGAGACTTGTCCTCAATATTAGGGCTCAGACACGTTGGCAATGGTTGAATTGGAGATAAATCGATTACTTTTTCAACAGGCACTGAGACACGATTCCAACGACCTTCTAGATTTTGTTTGAGTACCTCTGAAAGTGAAAACGGGAAGTTAGAGTCGAACTTCAGCCCAGACAACTTACCCGCTGTAGGCGCGAATTGAACACTTCGACGGGTCTGAACACCAGATGGAAGAGGAGCCAATGCCATAATGGGTGTCTCTTCTTTTTGACGAAGTTCAATTGAGCTATCAGCCACGTCTCCCTGCTGTGGCTGTTTAAGAATGGAAGGATCAGTCGGTAGTGACGGGAAGACCATGTCCTGCATCGCAGTCACATCAAGACATGATGCTGAGAGCGAAAAAGATTGAGGCACGCAAACAGAGGGTGCGGGGTGAACTGTGTTAGTTTCCTGGAAATGAAGACGTATTTGTTAACTAGTTTGAGAACATTTTTAGGAACACATGTTAACAAATACGAACCTGGACGAATGGCTCTTTGGTCTCATTATTATCTCCAAGTTGAACGCACTCCTGGTCAATATCCATATAGTCTGCAGAGGTATCCAGCACTATCGTAAAAAAATTCGTGACAAAAGTGATTTTTCCGTTCATGTCTTACAAAGAGCAGGAAAAAAACTTACGCTTCTTTTCGAGTTCCCACATCTCCTCTACGGCGATAGGTCTGCGCTGCAGACTAACCGATGATGCACCAGTAATTACGGTATTCCGAAGTGATAATTGCTTCTGAGCTGTGGTTCATGTAAACAGAAATTCAGGGATATCTGATCTTGAAATGATTAACCCTAACTACTTGATCCGAATCATTTTTAGAAACCTTTCACTGATGTGAACTACTGTCGACTCCCTATATCCCTAACGCCTCAATCAAATAAGAAACAACTGAAAAAGATCGTCGTAAACAGGAAGACTAAAAGCAAGTGTGTCAAGTGGTGATTCGGTACACAAAAGGGGGATATTGCGCGAGCGACTGACTACCCTCCTTATCTTTCCATTATCGGACTGCGAAACTCGCTCTATTAAAGCCGTTAAGGCATGCGTGCTAGTAATCTTATCAGCGAGTGTTATGAGACGAACCAACATGAAGCATGTACATTATTCACTAACTCCCAATCTGGAGCGACAAGGATAGTCAGTGTGCTTAGTTTTACGCTTTGAGAACATTGTGCGGATGCGGTGTTGCAAATAGCAATGTAAAATCATGATGCGGACAACGCTGATTAAACAGAAGTTTAGAATTCCAATAGGAAGCTTTTGGAGAGATCTTTTTATGTCACGTTTCAACATAGGCTAGTCGTGAAACCACCTCCAAACCATCTCAATGAGCAATTGACCTAAATCTTTAGTATCCAAAATTACCTACGAGTTAGAATGAATGCCTTGTTTACACCGAATTTTTGCACCAAAAGTCAAACATCGAAGCTTAATATCGCCATCACACGTTGAATCGGCAATGCCTGAAATTCGTTAGCTAGATGAGTCAAAATTTGGCGAATGAATCGTCAAAACAGCAGTAGGCTAGTGAACGCTTTTAGTATGTATTTTTTTCGCCAGAAATACTCGAAACTCACTGGAGACACTCCTTGATCTGGTCTCCTGAAGAGGGACAGCCGGAATGGAGGGACAGAAACAGCTCATAGATCCTGATCGACGCAGAGGTGAAGGCCAACAACGCCGTGGCGACACCGGTAACGGAGTTATCACGTCTTCGCTTGTTACGTCTACAAAAAATAAGGAATGCAAACAGCTACACATTCCTAGCTAAACTTGGTTACAAACGATTCTTATTCAAATGCATACCGTAGATCTTCTTTGGCGTTTTTCTCCTCGGTTTAGGTTTCGTTGACTAGAAGTTGAGACAAAAGGAAATTTGGAACACGAAAAAAAAAAACCAATTTTCGAAAAAAAATAAGAATGTACCGGTGTTTCCTTTAGTGTCTCAGTTTCAGATGCTAAAAATAAATTAGAAAACTTTTACTGCAAAGCCATTGAAACATCAAGGGACTAGACCAAGTGTAGAAAATATACCGGGTTTACTACTATGTTTCTCACGCATTGATGAAATGATCATTTCAACAATAGATTTAGGAGATCTCGAAGAGATCGCATGACTAGACGAAATATTGTCTTCGGTCTGGGAAATGAAAAGAAAAAGTGAAAATAGGCATTCTGAGTGGTAAAATGAGTAAATGTAAAAATAGAGTCCATCTTACCGATGAACGTTTGACCGATTTGGAGGAATCTAAAAATGGAAGTGATCTTAAAAATGCGAACACATGCCTCAAGTCTACTTAACTAATTTCAATTTAATATAGGGAATAAAAGCATTAGGCACCGCAGCAAATTTAATACAAGAAACCAATCTAAGGGTTTCTGGCACCCAATATGTGCATCGTCTAGGATGTTTTAAAACAACTCCTCCCACAAATTGATAAAATAAAACTACATTCAAACCACGAACATACGTGCATTTTTTTAGACTTCTTAAAGACGGTCACCTCATTCATATTAGTTAAACCAGCGAAAATTTCATTCACTAGAACGACTGAAGGTTTAGTCAAGGCTTTTGAGTCGAGAACGATAAACTTCTCTAAACCAAACTGTCAGTCACATCGCATCGATTTTCATCCAGATTGGAAATAAATGCAACATAAAAGGCTCCGATTTCTATGTCCAACAAAAGTGAGCTACGGCTACTAATTTGCAAAAGAAAATCTCGTATTCTCGACTAGGGCATTACGTCGTCAGTGAACAAAAACAACTTCGAAGATGGACCTAATTCTTGCTTTTGAGCTACTCGGTGGCTAAGGATAAAAACCACTTCCGGTTCTCGAATCGATGGGTTGCATTTATTTACTGCGGTACTAAATCAACGATTCAAAAATGCATTTTAAACCATTACCTGCACACAAGGGCATATTTGCTTTCCGCTCCTCGAGCTAAATTCTTTCCGTGTGAAAAAGCCAGTATTTCTAACAACCTCAGTGTGCGACTCCAATCATTTCAACATGCCAACTTTTGTCCCCAGTAATCAGAAATTTGAATAAGTGCATTTTACTGAGTTAAATGCAGAATAATCCGAAAATTATGACAAATCAAAGTGCCATACCCAATGTCTATAAATACAGAGATGATTTTAGATTACAGAGGCTCATGTGGACAAATATTAGCCTAAGAAATCTAGCATCTCTGGTTCAACAAAAGAAACTTGATGTATCGAAGTAAGCCTCACAACAAGTGGTGGAGGACAACTTGAAAATCGAACGTTGTTTTCCAGCCATATGCTGAAGGAAAATGAAGGAAGCAGAATGTCTCAAGAGTGTCGATATTGAATCGCCTTAAATTCAGATGGGGAAAACGAACAAGTGACCCCGAATGAAGTTTGTTGTAAGGTCTTTAGATCTCCATCCATTTCTCCAATCAGACTCAAACGGTTTGAATGAGACCTGTCCCAATAGAAAAGGGCTAAAGGATTGAAATCCATGCGATTCGATTCTTATTTCATGTGCCTGGTTTTCCTCTTGGCTAACGTCATGGCTTGTTCTGGTATTAACTTTAGAATTACCTAACAGACGCTACAGTGGTTGAATGAAAGAACAAAAGCATCAGACTTTCAATTTCCAAAGGGACAGGTGAATTGTCGAAAGCTTTCTCGTTCACGATTTGGGGGTTTTCTAGCTTTAGTAACTGGATTTAAACTGAGGAATGAACGCGATTTCAAATCATATTACTTTACAAAAACTAATAGGCATAAACGGGTTTGCGGAATGACCAACCCTGTGCGGAATTGGTTTGTGGTGATTCCGAAGGTATTCGTAATTCGTGGTGGCTGCTTAACGGAGCCGAATCGTTTGACTCAGTCTGTAGAACGTACCCTTTCATTGGCTCGGAGAAGCTTTCTGAATCTTTAACATTTGAAAGCATTAAAGTTATCATCAATCTGATTTACACTTAACCAACCTTGCGGAGACTCGGTTTGTGGAGTTGATTTTACAAATATGCGCGATCCCTGAAGACCGCTTGATGGTGCAGATATTGCCGATTTAGATGCCGATACTTTCTGAGGAATGGACTCACTCTCCGACAGGCTGAACGTTTCAAAGTCTTGGTTACCTGAAACCAGAATAAATTTATATTTACAGAACCACAGTTTAGACTCAAAAAGCATTACTCTAAGAAAATAGGCACGTGTTACCTTCGACATTATCTACAGTTTCCATTTCCACAGACGAATCAACCTGTTCATTTACGGAAACCGCTATTGAAATAGCTTTACAAGACGAAGTGTATTCGGGCATAGGAAATGTCGTAGAGACTGAAAAAGTTAACAACATCAGATGTCGGACAATTTAAAAAAATATTACGCGATTCAAAGAATGGGAACTCACGTTTTTGATTTCCAGGCCTCTCAATTCGTTCTGGCCGATCAGCAGACACTTCGATGTTATTTGAAACGACTCTGCCTGGACTGATCCTGTCGACTCCCTCACGATGTGAAGAGCTAGATGCTCCCATGACTAAAGTAAGAGGCTATTCAATGCGAATTCAGCTTCCCAGTTAAACAACAATCATGCGCTAGTCTTGCTCCGAATAGCACAAACAAAAGCCTATATTGTAGAAAAATGTCTTTCAACCTTTACTGAAGGACATGCCTTGGTGTCTCCCTGCTCAAAAAACCAACATTTGGAATTCTTCTTATCAGTAAGACCAATTTCATTAAAGAAATGGCTAAAACACAAAAACACTTCCTGGTTGATTCTATACTATCTTACAACGAGAGTTGGATTAATACAGAAATATGCTCCAGCCACTTTTGGGTATTCGCCTGCTTTCCGTTTCGTGAAGAGCGTTAGCTGAAAGGAAGTAGACAGTAGTGGTCGCATAAACACATTCGACTCATCAAACAACAATATTCGAAAACCAAGACTGACTAGAATAGTTAACCATAATGGTTGATTTTTATCTTGGAAGAGATGGTCAAGTGAAAGGTCCACAATTAGGGGATATTGTAGCACCTTCCCACTAGCCTCTCATCAATATAAGTTCGAATTTCCTAGGTTATAGCCTAAATAACCCTTAAAAGTTTACAAATGACAAGGTTCTTAAATAATTACCAAGTTTCCTAAAGGACAGTATTTTAATGGCCGAACGTGTCGAACTTTGAAAAGCGAAATAACTACCAAATAGACAAATAATTAAAAAGTTTTGTTTACTTTTGGCGGCCAGGGAGACAGTAACTAAAACAGTTCATTTGAGTTGGACAAGTTACGGATTGGCTAACGATAACAAATAGTAATCAAAATTTATTTACCTTTAATACTCCAACTTGAGAAGACCACTATGAACTATGGCTACGAAAGTGAGTTGCGGTCGCACTTCTACTGATCGGATGGCCTCTTCTATCTTACCGTTTGAACGCATCACAAAGGGAGCGCAAAGCCCAAAGACCAAAACTGAGAATAGTTATTGAATTGTCCTCTAAATTTAAGGTGAATATCGCAACCTTTGAAATGCACACTGGTGGGGGATTTCAATCTCTGGTTTCCAAAGTTAGAGCCAAAGCAAATAGGGCATATATAAATATCTATGCCGATTGGCCAATAGAAGCTGGACATTTCGTAATCATTAAGCCATTATTTTGATGTTTTCTACTTCATATTTTCACTAAACTTGATCTTGTGTAAATCTAACTTACGGAGACCAACATTAAAGACGATAAGCTGAAAATTTTAATGCTAAATTGCTAATCGGTAGTCGGTGTTCGAGAGAAATTGCCTACCTTTCAGTACTGGGGCAGTTCCTCCGATGACACCGCCTTCGGCGACAGGGACAGCAGTAGAGCTTAGAGTTTGCCTTGTTTGAGTAGAGGCTCTTGCAAAATCGACCTGTATCACGGAGTCTGAGGAAAGTCAAGACAAACAAATAAAAAGCCTACCACCGACGTTTTGCATTCCGCGTCGTCCACGGAAAGTAACCTTTCGTTTGGGTGTCTCTATGAACTGAGCAGAGCTCTCGTCAAACGAAACAACGGATTCCATCACGGAGGTAGAGACTGTAAACAAAAAAGAATGATTTCACAAACAGATGATGGTAATTAAACCGAATATTCAACTCTTTTGTGCTTAATTTTCTCTTTCAACAGTTTAAAGCCACCAAACTCAAACACTTACTGCTAGTATGGTAAAATCAACGGACTAACGAGCAGTTAGAACCCTTAATCTCTCCTACAAACAGGCGATCCTATGAATATGCAAAATTTTTTATGAAGAATAAATAGAGCCTGAGAGAAAAAAATTACCTTCATGTCCCTGAGCAGTTGCTCCGGTGGTATTTTCTGACATCTCAAGCACAGGAATAGCATCAGTGTCCAGGGACTGCCTAGTTTGAGCAGAGACTTCTGTGACGTCAACATGCATTACAGAATCTAGAGTCCGAAGAAAATATCTTTCAAACCTGGCAAATAACAATCCTACCATCGATGTCTTGTATTTCGCTGCACACATGATGTTCAGATGTCAATATATCCTGAGAACTCTTATCAAGCGAAGCTGCAGATCCCATTATAGAAGCAGGATCTGTAAAGGGAAAGAGGGAAATTCCAAAAGCAGATGAAAACTAATCCACGAACTGCAACTTCTCTTAACAGTTTGAAGTCCAAGATGAATTTCCCGAAATTAGAACCATTAATAGCTAGTGGCTTACACGTAAACTACTTTGTTAGTAAAAGCTTGAGATGAATGATTGAAAATATGGACTGTTGAAAAGAGCTAGGGCCCTTGGTACATCATGCAACTATGACGACTTTTTATACTTTTTATCAATCTTTTGGCATGTAATGGAGTTCAATTACTTCGATTCCATAAGAGAGATTTCCAGTAATATGCAGAAAAGAAGTCAGAAAAGTCAGAGAAGAAGAGCTTGCCATTATGTTCCTCAATCGTTTCTCTTGTGGCGTTCTTTGGGATTTCTGACTGTTCAGTTTCAATAAAAGGAACGTCTGTGTTCCGAGATTGCTTTAGTCGATCCGAGGCTTCAGAGAATTCGGGCTTCATTATAGAAGCTGAAAGGGTTTCTGTTAAACATGGTAAACAAAAGACTTGCCACTGATTTCTGCTGTTTCACGAGGTCCACGAACAACCGTTTGTTTAGGAGTATCTGAAGGTGGAAGGCGGGCGGAAGACTCCTCAAGTACAGCTAGAGATTCCGTCTCGGAAGCGGTGGCTGCAAACAAAAAACCGAGTAAGCTTAGGGTGTTTCTTCAAAAGCCTATTTTTAAATATCAGCAACACCCGTCTCCGAAAAACTGCATTCTCTGACTTGGCCCTTAGGCTATTGAAAAGGACGTTTTTAATCAACTACAAATAAAATAATCATTCAACGACCCTCGAAGGCGAGACATTGGCTGACCAAAATTTGGGGCATTGGTAGGGACTACTGTAGAGATTCGAAACCTCACTAATTGGTTCTGTAAGAAAATAAGGAGTCAGAAGCGACGAAACGATTTCGACTAGCGATACTTCTAAACATAGCATATATGTGAAGGAAATGGCGAGGTGAGGCATAAGATAGAAAATTATTCAAAAAAGATGTATTCTGAACTCCAATGATCGAGTATTATAACCAGAAGCTAATAGACAATGACTAAATGAACCACGTTATGAGTCGACACAATCAATCTAAACAGATACCATCCGTCTCCTCCTCCCTCAATGCGTCCTTAAAATTCGACTCAATTGCCTGGCCAGTATGACAGCATGAGGTGTAGAAGTGGTAATTTGGATGGCAAGGCATAAAAATGATGCGGACATTCAGGATTGGGGCTACAGCTTTTACTTTAGATTCGCTTATTTCGACAGTGAGTTCAAAGTGGTCCTGAAAACAATACAAAAATCCCTTGACTTTTCTATCCTTGGGTTTTGTTTAAATCATCTTAACTGTCCGTCAAAGTGAGATTCGCTATCGCACATTATACAAGCTGATGACGCAATGGTGACAGAGATCAAATCCACCAAAAAATATGCATGGAGACACTACCGCCGCCTCGCGTTACTGGAAAGGTTACTAAAACATACAGAAGAGATAGCTCTGCTTTTCGACGAGCTATTCAAAAACTAAAAAAAAATTGATAAACGATTTACTGAAATTTGGGCGAATTAACTGGAGCATTTTCTAATGAATCAAGGGCCTTAGGAATACTCACCTTCCTGATCATAATTCAAATTAATAGTTGGTGAGCAGACACTAAACTCCGATGTAGTGCTGTTGGCTACACTGATAGACTCCGCCAAATTCTTACGATTCCGTGCCCTTTTAGCAGTCCTGTTGTCTCCTAGTAAAAAACGAAATAAAAAGGACGGGACTAGCATGTCTAGAAAATAAATATGAGGATTCAATGCAAAGGAGTTGCCGTCTGCGAAGGACAAAGTTGCGCAAAACTCCCCTACTGTCGAGGAAATTAACGGACACTTAAGAAACGATCATCAGCCAAGTGACCTCATATGTTGAATGAAGGGTCTTTTCATGACCTCTATGGTCTAGAGACTGTCATCAATTTCATCAGTCAGAAGAACGGGAAGTGACCGCTACATAATTAAGACCGACATTAAAATTACACATAGGAAAAAAAGGGATTATCGATAAAACAATTTGAGCCAATACCATTTACTTCCAGCAGTTGAAAATTCCTAGGTTGGACGCCAATACTTATCACGGTATTAGTATTAGCGAGTTAATAAATAGAAGTATTAAATGCCTCTAAATAAAATTTATGATACGATTTCCCAAAAAAACAGCAGAGAAGTTAGGTGCAGCAGCAAGAAAATGCTTCCCTTCAGCTTCAATAAAGTGCACTATGGAGAGTACTAGTCAAGAGATTGAACTCATAATCTTACTAGAACCTAACAATACAAGATTAGAATACCACAGAGAGTAAAGAGGAATAAGGAAATGGCGCGCTAGTACAGTGAGAGTACTTCTCTAAACTCAGGTCGGATTAAAAGTTCGTGGCCTCCGTCTATATAACTTCAGTGCCCAAAGATATAGTAGCAGAAATTTGGGGATTTAGCTAACCTTATTAGTTGGTAAGTGAAATAATTGAATTCGATGTAAGAAAGTTAATGGAGTCGAATCCTTACCATTTTGTTGTGAGTTGAGATCAGAAACTGAAGCAGCTTTCAATGAATCTTCAACTGTTGGACGTTTTTTATTGGGCCTGTCACCATTTTGTGCAGTTTCTACCAACAAAAGAGCTGAAAATTGGGTATAGGAAGGGAGGGGAACATAACAAAAATACTAAAGTGTTAACAGAAGCATTTTACTTTTCTTCTCTACCCATCCAGAAGCTTACAAACAATAATAACCTCACTCATCATGTGCTAAGCATTGGCGAGAGTGTAAATCTGTTCTTGATGACGGTACTTAAATAGAATGAGTATAAAGAATTAAACTCTAGCAATCAAGACTACCCTCAGGTTCGATTTTTATCGAGGTCCGCTGTTGGATCACCTCCATAGCACTCTTTCCGGGTTCCCCAAGTGGAATTTCGGCAGCGCCTTAAAAAAAATTATGCAAATTTGACACAAAAATTGCCATAAATTCGTTAATATAAAACAATTCAAAATTATCGAATTCGAAAGGTAACCACACCTAAAGTGACCCGTAGCATTGGAGTTGAACGAAATAAGAATTTCATTAAAGTATACAAATCTGCAATCGTCTGATTTCCACGATTTAACCCCCCGCCTTAGCACTTTGAGGACTTAAACTTGCATTAAATAAACAAACATATCAAGTACAATAAGTCCACTACAAACCGGTGACGAAAGCAGTGTTTCCAGTGCAATGCTAGCGAATCACAACAATGGTTTGACAGACTACAGCTAAATAGGATCAAAATAGAGTAGTGTACCTTCAAGAGTCGCAGCAGTTACTTCAATGTCATTCTCTGAGGTCCCCGATTGTTTGATTTCAGCATTAGGATTCAGAGATTGCATTTCTAGGGCAGAGGCGGAAGCTGGAAGATAATATTCATTAAGTCCGAAAGAAGAAAAGCCTACCACCAATGTCATTTGTCCCACGATGTCCATGAAATGCAACCCTATGTCTGGGAGAATTCGTAGACTGAGAAAAGTTCTCCTCAGTGGAAGTCGCTGACTTCGTTACGGAAACCGGGGCTGTTCGAACAAAGTGAGTGTAACCAATGGTTGCATGACCAAAAATGACCCGACAACAGAAGCACAGACCTTCCTTTGGCATTTGTTCAACTGCAAGGCTGATTTCGAAAGTAGCCTCGTTCCCTGTACCAACGTCTGCTGAATCAGCCAGGGCCCGACGTGAGCGGAGGTTCTTTCGTTTACCCTGACAATACAGAATAGTAAATTGATCAAGTCCCAAAGTCTAACGGTATAGGTAAGCAGAAGAATGATAATGAGAGCACCTTTTGTAAAGTCTTCTGTTCAGTTGCAGTACTAGTCAAATCTAAAATTGAATTTAATACGACTTATTTAATTTAATACACATTAGAAACAAGCATCCAGGCGATCTGAATGATTAAATTTAACGAAAGGAAGCCAAATGGCAGTGGGGATGACAGTGCATTTTAGTAAGAGTTTTCAACTCATAATTAGATCCATTTCACAGAGCAACCTAGAAATTGACCACTCTGATATTAATAAAGCGATTCTTTAAACGGGTAAAACTGAAACACAAACCTTCATTCAGCTTTTGTCCAACCACAGATGCAAGACTGAGTTCAAAAGTACCCTCATTTCCTGCACCAGCGTCTACCGACTCCACTAGTGCTCGACGCGAACGAAGCTTCCTACCATTACCCTAATAAGTTGAAGAGTTTGATATTTACAAAATCAATAATCAACACACATGGTGAGTGGTCTTCCGTTTAATCACAACACAAGATTGATCTAAAAGAAAAGCAGTTTCAGTTTAGTGATTCAGTCACACTGAGTGGTGAAGTAGACTAGGTATGGAATCAAAAGTTTTATTCGTTAAAACTGCGCAAATGGGCAAGAATTTCGCTATTCTGAGAATAACTGAAAAAAAAATCTGTCCAAGTAATTCAAGGTTCGCTATAACTTTCGAAATCAAGAAGATCGGATGTAAAACTGAGCGTCAATTTTGAATAGACATCGAAATTTGATACACCAAAGCTATTTTCAAAGGCTTTACCCTTCTGACCAGCGAAGGAAGCCACGCTCAAATCAAACGTTGAATTTTCTACCGTAGATTGGTTACACGATTCCAACAAAAGTGGTCTTGACCGCGGAACAAATCTTCTCACCTATTCAGATAGTTTCAATCAAGCAATCCAAAGAAAACTACCCTTGTGGATGAAACAGCTTTGTTTGCAGAACCTCCTAAGATACGTAACAAAAAATGAGGTTGCAACGATGCAAACATGTAGAAAATGAGTATGCTAACCATCTTGATCGTCACTGGCTTCATTGAGGGGCGCCACACTTACTTCGAAGGTGGCATCGCTGATCAGATCAGAAGTATTTACGAGGTTACGACGAGAACGGAGATTTCGTCGATAACCCTACAGTGGAGGTTAAAAGACAGGTTGAAGATTCTTCAAAATATTATGAGCGCTGTAAATCACATCAAACAAGTAGAGGTACCCTTGGCCTAAGATTCACACTCTTGATTTGTTGAACATCTATCGCCAAAGAGAATACGAAAGAAACCAAAGTTTAAATATATTAACAAAAAGTAATTAATAGCCTGTAAAATGTAAAATGTCACCTGATTTTTTAATTTTATTAGAATGGCCTGCGTTTATCTCCTCTGAATTATCAATATCCTAAATTGATTATAAAAACAGAATTATGGATATACAGCACTGGGTCGACTAATTTGCGACTCGCCATGGCGACTTGGAACCACTGATTGTTGAACTAGAAAAAATGAACGAAACCGACTACCTTCTTCTAACGTGCTTTCTTTAATAGAAGAACTCTCTAAAATATTCTTGAAGATATTCCTCCGACGCATCAACGGAAAACTCAAGTGTGGACCTCCAGAACAGCGCCCTTATAGGAACCAATTAGCAGACGATGCAAACAAATACTCTTCTAGATTTTGAGATCGTTAATCATTGATAAGTTTGTCAACCTTCAAAGACATTTTTTTAACCTACAAATTTAAGGCTATTTGAAAAATTTTTAATTAAACCGAACTCACAAATTTTTCGCTGGCTATTTTAACCAAATTTTCCATTTGCGTATAGCCTTACTTCCAGAAAAAAAAGCTACCATTTAACCCTTAAATTTCATAAGCTTTGGATAGTCACATCAAACCGAAAAGCGAACCGCTTTATTTGCGTTGAATTGCTGATGCTTTTCATTCATAAATGTATAAAAACATTTTCTTTATTTTGCCTTAGCGGAAGGTTATGAGAACAGATTAAAGACACGATTATGTACTCTATGAGGTGTGTATCACACTGAGAGAATCCCAGCTCTTCTTGGTTATGAAGTCCTAGTCTTTGACATGAAGTCTCGGGCTTTCCTAAGGTTTATATTGAAATGTCTGTTGATACAGATATCAATTTCACAACTCTAAACTTCTCACCACTTATCCAGTTATCACTCGCAAGTGGTTAACATTGATCGTCGAATAAATTACAACCTACTCAATCAGTAAAGTTGGCATTCAATTCCATTTTTCCGAGGCAGGAATGTGTATTCTGAAGATTAGATCAATTTAAGAGTTTAGAGAAGAGGTGAAACAGGGTTAGCTAATTCTTATGGCCACTTATATCTTCGACCCTCTTCCAGTTTTGATGTTTTGCTTAATTAGTTTGCTTTCACTTCCCTCCGAAACTTAAATTAGTTCTTCAATACTAGATGTTATTGACTACTCAATCTGCCTACATCCTACTAGTCACGTGAGTTTCAAGCAATGGCAAAAATAGTAATAGAACACTTCCCTTCAGGGCAAAAGGAGCTGATTTTATTTTAGAATGACTTATAAGCAGCAAAATCACTCAGAACCTGTGGGAGAAGTCACTTACTCGTTCAATCATAATAACTGGGGCTGGGCTTTTTCTCATAGGGACCAACTGAAGATTACGCATGGCGAGCTGCCGGCGTGAACTGATGTTGAAGGACAGCTTATTATCGAGATGGCTGAACTGAATTGGCTGATTTGAATGATTTATGATCGCTAACTGTGCAATACATTTTCCCAACAGGCTTGCTTGAATTTTCTGCCAATTTTTCGCTAAATTTGATAGTCATTTTACAATCCTTATAAAAATACATTAACTTAACATTTTTAGCTCATTCGGTTTCGCATTCGCCTTTGTGATGTGATGAACTTCATCTCCAGACAAGATCAATTAGTATCAAGTAATTCAGTAAAAACTGATGGAGTGCAAGAGAACCCAACTAAACGATCTCAGTGTCCCTTATTTCTCGCCCATAGAAATTGAAACATATTCAATTTATTTTTTTTTTATTAGATGAATGGAGATTTAAGAACAGCAATATAAACGTAGACGTCGAGGCTATTTTAATACGCTACCATGACTTGGAACGAAACAGGTTTTCTGAAAGTCGCAATTTTTTGGGACTGCTATGCGAATATTTAGCAAATCCAGTAACTAATTTACAAATTTAAATCTCCAATCATCATCCAATTATCAGTTGGATAAAAAAAAACTAGATAACTGTGTCGTACACACCCTGATATTATAACAAATGCACTGCCTGATAAGCATCCAAGTGTATAGCATTAACATTGCTATTTTCAGTTTTCCTTGGAAAATAGAAGAAGTGCAGGCACGCAAGCGATAGGATCTCTAATACCGAATAAATTTTGGTTTGAAAAGATGATCAAACGGAACATGTTCAACAAAAGTAGCACGATTTTTAATGCACTTTCTTTAGAATTCGCACTGAAAGCCGGCAGAAGATTTCTATCAGAAACTCGCGCTAAAATGGTAAATCCGTTTGGAGAACGTGACTTCCTTCAAACCGATTTGACCTGACGGTTGCACTTGCATAATTTTACTTATGACTTGTGCGAATTCCATTGGACAGCTGGGTTTGGACAGCATTTGAAAGCCGAAATTGAAAAGTTTGGTCTAACTTAAGTTGAATGTTGGCTCCAAACCTTAATATGTTCTAGTTGAATGTGCATATTTCTAACGATCTGCTAATTATATCTCATCCAAAAGCCAGACCTGATATTCCAGCGGTATTTCCGCAAGACAATTTCCATTTAGAGATTTGCCCCCGTGGCTATGGGTGGCAAAACGCTTTACGGCCTTCTTAACAAACTGCATTGTCTTCATCAATGGAACACTGTTAAGAAAGAATAAAAATTCAGTCAATCTGCTCCTTAGGGAAGAAAACGTTTTCTAGCCGCTATTTGCTCTTAAATTGTAACTTGATTTCAGGTTCCAATTGCATTTGATTTTTTTTTTAGGTTCAAACATAAACGAATATGATTTTCTCATAAGTGAACCTGCACAGTTTCAATAAAACAATTTCATAATCATAAAGGGCAAATAATGAATAAAATCAAAGAAGTGGTGGTCAATCCTACTCTCAACCTCCTTGTGGTGACCACCGCTAAACTCAGGGGCAACCCTGGGGGTTCAAGGAACGGGCTTCCGGATATACAAATATATTTTTATGCCAGCAGAAGTACAGCCTGAGCCCACTAAGGACCCTTTGGCAACTGCTTATGAGAATATCCTCAAATCTATAAAAAAGGCTGCTGCCAAAACTGCGAAGCGAAAAGCTAAGCTAAGGTACGGCTGGTATACAACTATACGCGATGGTTTAGACAGAGAACTCCTGCTACAAAAGCAGTTGAGGACAAATTGGCTCTCAAATCCATCTCAAAAAACGTTCTTGAAGTACAAGAGCAAAGAAACAGGATGAACAACCTGATTCGAAACTGAAAAAAAGCATATCAAGAAGAGAGAAGAACCAACTTTTCAATCTACCTCGCAGAGAGAGAGCTTCGAAAAGCCTTCATGCTATTGAAGGACATAATGAATGAAAACTCATAAAAATCACAAAGGGCAAGGATACTAGTAAAATCTAAAGGTCTGGTCGCACACTTCCAGGCACTGTTCAAGGTCAGAACCGCCGAAGAAATTACAAACTATGATTTACTACCAAGAGACTCTCCAATTTCACTGGGGGAGATAGAGACAGCTAAAAGGTGATTTAACTACACTAGTGTTTGTTGACCTGAAAAAGGTCGTTGACTCACTGCTGATTGGCTGATGTGGGCTGCTCTTGGCAAATGGTCCATTCGGTAAAGTCCTTGATGGACTCACCGATAGGGAAGTTGAGGGGAACGAAGGACTACTTTGTGATGGAACGTGGTGCGAGAGAAGGCTCAAAAGAAGGACCACTTCTTTTCAACCTAACCTTCCAACTCATTTTGGATGAAGCCTTCTCCTCACTCAATGTTGGTGAGGTTCAGATGAATGATTACCAGAGCAAAAGTTGGCTGCTAAATCATCTGGAATATGCAGATGATCTATGTCTCAGTAAGCCAAATAAGGTTGCAGATGTCAGCTGACGATAACGTTGCATAAATACGGAATGCAAATTGCAGCGGACAAAATCCTCTGGCTTCAAGTTGGTGTCGGTGGGGGTCAAACGCCCCTCGAAGCAGCAGGAATGTCATTCCGACGTGCCTCAAACCTCGAATACTTTGGCTCTATAATCCAAGAAACCTGTGAGCCAGACGGATCAATACAAGCAAACTAAGCCAGGGCAAAAATTCACCTAACAGGAATACGAATATTTCTAAACACCCTAGAAGCAACTCTGATGGGTATTTTTATCAATCCTGCAGTCATTTATGGATTACTTACAATTGTCTCGAGAGTAAAAGATAACAGTCGACTACAAGCAATACAGAATACGGCTCCACGTATGATTCTTGGATTTCATTCGTGAAGAGTCAAAAGTGTACTGAAACTGCGGAATGAGCTGCCGATGCGTAACCTGGCAAATCTTACAGGCAAAGAGGTTGAACCTATGGAAGAGTTTGAAAATGGACAAAGAGGGCCTGATACTCTCCATACCTGAGAGTAACTTTGAAAATAGGGAAAGTGAGAAAGCCTCACATACAAGGAATCGGAGGCTTCAATTAATTAATTAAAGGGGCGAAAGAAATTTGGCAAGATCGCTCCAACTCATGGCTACTTGATCCAAAGGCAAGACTTACAGGTTGCGATGTTAGCTATAAACCTAAATTAATGGAGAACAGCAACGCAGAAATAACCAAGCGAATTTCATTTTGAGTGCTACAAAAATAATTTTATTATCGGTCTAAATCGAAAAAAATAAGTCAGTAAAAGGCAACTAGCTAGCCTAGGGCTGTTCTGTTCTCAGCATTGATGTAATTTTTCGCTTCATGAGTTAATGAAATATAAAGTTTCGCTATGCACCTACGAAACGAAACCGAGGCTTTGCGCATTAATTGGAAAATCCCGCTAAATCGCCAGGAAAGCTGACTCAAAGTGGAACGCAAGCGAGTTCTAAGTTACCTGCCGATTACTGACCATATAGCACTCCTCATTAATCTCTCATACCATACATTTGACTGCGTTTGATATTACCCCAGTACAGTTCGAACAGGTACATGCAGTTTCGAAAAATAATAATCAAAACCTCAAAGGATAATGATTGATTTGTAATGCCTATTTTAAGTGCTTATTTAATGCTTAATGACATCACCTCTCCCCCCTGAAATTTTTAATTTGTAAAACTAAGAAAAGAGGAAATCTTGTCCTGAGTTTGAGGTACAAATATTCTGTGTGATTCAGTTATCACAAAGTTCCAAATTATGCCATCTCATCGACAACCTGTGACCATTTGTCCTCCATACCGATCCAAATTATTAATATTTGATATCTATTCCTTATTATTTATTATATCGATGGATTCAATATGACAGCCGAATTCTCATTCATCCTGCCATAATTTCGCCAAGTATCTAACTAAAACTCTTCTGTTATCATTTTTATGTCAAAATGACATAAACCCAAACGACAAACCCACGTTCTGGCACTTGCCTTCCGAAAACAGGAATAGAAATTTCGATTAGTAGAACGAACTATATAACTACGCTTATGCCCGTCCGGTATCGACTGTTCATTCCGAATTCATTTCATCCATTATAAACTGCTCTGCTTTGTGAGCAACAGATTCTCATACTATGGCGATTCAACATTCGCACTTAGTCGAACAAGTTTATCTTTTAATGCAAATAAAATCAGTGGTTCAGGTTCGAATGAAATG
This sequence comes from Moniezia expansa, assembly GCA_019097775.1. NCBI lineage: Eukaryota > Metazoa > Platyhelminthes > Cestoda > Cyclophyllidea > Anoplocephalidae > Moniezia > Moniezia expansa. Next base: position 1,687,470 of record JADFDV010000093.1, read on the forward strand.
CCGCTCATACATTCAATTAAGATTGTATTTTTGTTTGAGGGAGTTGAATTGATAAACATGTGATAATCGCAAGCTTCTTTTGATCGCAAATTCAAGAATAACCATACCTGACTAAAAGAATTTGATTTTGCTTCCACCGCGTATTTCGGACGCATTTTCTGGCTCCATATTAGACCATCTTTATATTGAATTTTTTTATTATAATAGTCGCGGTTCTATACTGTTTCTTTGAAAATTCATCTAATCCGTTGGCGTAATTTAACATACTTTGATGTTAACTCTAAACAAGACTCTTGCAAAACATTCCCATTAGATGTATTTGATAACTTTTCCAGATTGGATGTAAGTATTTACGTTGCATCCACAAATGGTCTTCACCACCAGAAAGGATATGAACATTATATTTTGCAATGGGATCCAGCAACTAACCATTGAAAAAATCTATCATACTACACTATCTTCTTTGACTCCCTCACCGAAAATTTCATGAAAATCGGTAAAAAATATAGAGTTAACTGTCAATGGAGAATAAAAAACCTACTAGAAAAGCGTAGAAAACGAAATTTAAACCATGTGTTTATGTCGATCACAAATACATCCTGTTCCTTAAAGGCATCTGCTTTCAGAAAGGTCTACTGTCCAAATGAAGAACTGCCAATTTAGGCTTGTTGACTTAAAAAAAATATTAAGTTCTTGATTCGCAAGAACTAATCATTTGTCCACCATATCATGCGATTGTCTAAGATGCATTTTGTTTATTATTTATTGCAACCTTAGACTCATTCTGTGAAATACCGGTAAGCGAAATAAAAGCAATGCCTAAGCGTGAATCAGATTCGTTTTTAGCCTTGTCACAGAAAATCGTCGATTTAATTTCGCTTGATCTTTATCGCATACCCCCAAAAAAGTATGTTAACTGGTTCTCGTTGACATAAATCGGAAATACAGTTTATTTTGATCGCTACTAGAATCTAGCAGTAAATAGGAGCTAAGCGTGCCAGCCATAAAACCACTTTGCTACCTGTTGAAAAATCCATGGGTACCTTAGCCAAACATGTAATAGTAATTTGGCCCTGTCTTTGGCAAATGCAGTTGTTCTGGGACAGACTTTACTCAGCCTACATGTACGCAGGTTTGCATCGAAAATATGTCGTGAGTTAAACATTCGAATCATAGCCTTTTTTAAAATAAGTGTTACTGAACTATAACCTGCCAAATGCGTTACAGATGGAGATATATAAAGACGAGAGTAAATAAATTAAGTCAGCGCGCTTAGAAATAAACATAAACTTCGTAATAAAGTGTTTGGCAATAAAATAGCAGAAATTTTAAAATTTGAGATTGGTAGCAGGCCGTCGAAAATTGTTTACATGTACCAATTAATAATCACTCTACTTGAATTACTATTTTTCTGAAATGGAAAGTGTGCCTAGAATCCCTATGTTTATTATCCCATCGAAATCGAGTCCCGTGGCTCCAGATATCTCGCCTATAAAGAGAGTAACTAAATGTATTTTTCTTCTTGGTCGCTTCCTAGAAAATCAAAAAGCGCTACGGCGAACAGGTGTTCATCAATGAAAGTATTTTTCGCGACTTTCTTGCACTTCGAGCGGTATATTTGGAATTAAATAATAATTTTCCTTTAGGAATGTTGCAAACTTCCAAACGATGAGGGCTCATTTTCAGCTATTAAGCGTTACTATGCACATTTGATGCTTCTGAAAAACAGGATTGATCTGACCACACCTAAATTTGTTGAATGGCCATGGTCTGTTAACAGTTTAATGTTTTACATTTTGTTATTTATACATATAGGCAAGATGCATTTTACCAAAAGCAATTTGTTCGCACTGAAATAGCCTATGAGGAGGCTGCGATTCTTTATAGTCTTGGTGCGGCCTATTCTCTTCTCGGCAATAAGGAAATGAGAATAGATGGGGATGTGCGTAAATGCGCTCATTACTCTAGTTTTGATGCTTCTACTGTCGTCTTTATCTTATTTAATTCGTCCTAGAGCATGAAAAGGGCTTGTACATACTTCCAGTGTGCAGCTTGGATATTCCAGTCTCTGCGGGAACGCTACGGATCGTTCACTGAAGCTGAAGACATGACCGGAGAACTGTTTCATGTCTACAGTCTTATTTTTCTGGTAAGCGCTTCATTTAAATATAGTTCATTTGTTGCTATAATGCCGTTGGGGATTATTAGCTTATATGCGATTTGAACTCCCTTCACTTGCAAAATTTATAATTCATGCGGGATTTAGTCATGGTTAATAATTCTGTATTATATCTTGCTTTGTATTTTAAGTTCCATTTTCAGTTCATGGTTTGGTTACCAAAAGCTTTTCCTAGACAGTTCTTGAATCCTGCCTGCTGTTCGTTGCTCTACCAAGTTTTAGGCGAATCTGTGACTCATATTTATTAATTAAGACCTGCAGAAGGTCTACTTCTTAGTGAGCCCGCATATTTTTCAACACGAAGCGGGGTTATTTTCTTTTGCTTACGACGTGCCATTATGCAAATTTTTCATTAGCCTAACAGAAGTGAAGCAACTTTAAGATGACCCGGCAACAGAATATGCGCCCTATAACAGTGCTAATTTTAGCAGCCTCTGAAGGATTCAATTTTAATCATATTAATTTGGGTGTCTGATTCCAATACCCATGATATCCTTACATTCTAGAGCCAGGCCCAGGAGTGTATAGTAGAAAAGGCAATAGCAGACAAACGCTCGCCAAGTATCACAGCCAAGTTGGTCAAGAATTTAGCTCAGTCCTATGAACGCTGCGCCGCCATGGTCAACGCTCTCGACGACTCTGTGCCTGCCAAATTTCGCAAGGTTCGTCGTCTATCATAATCGTCATTATTTTTCCCTCTTGCATACGTGTGTTCATAATACCCTACTGACTTGATTGCTATGGTGATATGTAGAATTACGTTTTGTTTGCGTCGAATTTTGTTTGGCGACTCATTTTGTTAGAGTTAGTTTCTACCATTTCTCATGAAATGGAGAGCATTTCCACAATATGGGTTTTTGTTCATGCCCAAAATACGGCCGTCTAAACCTGTCTAGTTGGAACATATTTCTAAAAAAATTGTAATTAAATTAGACATGTGTTAAATCAAGAATTTCCCATTTTTCAACCTTCCAGCATTACCATTATTTTAAACTTACTTTTCGCTTTCTCTAACGTAGGCCCCTTAAGGTGTGTATATAACTGGAGTACCTTTTTTAAATTCTATTTCATCGTATTAAAAGGGCATCGATAACGCATGCACGTTCTCTTCATTGAATATCTCCACTTCCATACTTTTCCAACCCCACGTGACTTACACCTAAGTGTATGCGCCCGAGAGAACCATGTGATATTGAGCGGCTCGGCTAAAAATAGACTGAAAAGGTTTTAAAGAGTAAGATTACATGAAGCCAGACAGTGGGATATTCGCGGCCGTGTGAGGGGGGAGGGGAATAATCTGTTATTAGAACACACAATATCCCATTCTTTAGCATTTCTGCTGCATAATTTTAATTGCCTAGATAGCTACCTTCCAGTCCTGTTTTTCAAAATGAAATGCTGTACTCCGACTGAAATCATTGACACGAGTCTTAAATCAGACGTACCTGCCAGTAATGTTAATGAACATGTGGACTGGTATAATTAGTAGTCTCGGAAAGCGTTTTGCGAACGTGCGCAAATGATTTTGTCAGACTATAAAATTCTAAATATTTGGGATATAACCCTTCAACCTTAAACATTTTATAAGATCAGCCTTCTTTGATGTTTCATAGATTAACACCTTACTTGGATTTTCGCTTTAATTCATTCTTAGGAATATTAATTTCATTGCCCATCGCTCATCTTTTCAGGATTGGTCTAGATTGACCCTAATCAAAAAGTCCTACTACTCCAGTTTAGTGAATTACTTCCTTGCCATCGAAAACACAAACGAAATGAAATTTGGTGTATCTGTGGCGCACTTCAAACTAGCCCAAACGGACATTGAGGAGTCTTGGCGCATAGCCAAGACCTTTACGGATTCCATCGACAATCAGCTTGGACATGCCATGATTGCCACCATCCAATTTGCTCGGGAACTCATCGTTAATGGGTACGGTTTTTTTTATCATGAATAGGCTCTGGGGAAAGAAAACTCGTTATAATACGGCAGCTCTACTTACCAGATTTCACAACTTGTTCAAGCCATGCTTGCTCTCGTCTATCCAGTTCTTGAAATTCCTTCTTGAATTTATCATTTTTACTGACGTGGGACTACTGCTGAAGGACCGTGGTAAAACACTATTCTTAGAGGGAGAGTCCTTAGTCTTTAAGATACCACTTTGAATAATCTATTCCAGATAATTAAAAGTAGGAACTGTTTGTCGTGAGATTATTGATCTCCAAAACTTTTCATCTTGTGTTTCTCTAACTTCTTTATTTCTCCATTCACTCCTATTCAATTTATTATTTAGGATTAGTTCAAGTTAGTTGTACCGAATGGTTGATTTCAGTGTATTTTCCTTTATTGCTAGTTAGTTGGACAAGTCCTGAATACTCTAGGGACGTTAAACAAATAGAGCGGAATAGCATGGACGAATACAGAGATCTCCGAAGGCAGATTTCAACGGTTTTTTCGTGGATTGAGATACACACTGATTTACTAGTCAGTCGACTTCTACAGTCATGCGGTTTCTACAAACTGTAACAAGAACGCGAGATCAAAAGCCCTATTTTGAGTTTATATCGGAAAATTTGTAAATTTTTGTCGAATTTCGTTGCCATTATCAGGTGGAACTTTGGGTTATCTCATTCTACGCTTTGGTGTGAGACTATGTCCCAGCCGAGGTTCTTAGCCTTAGTTGGCTCTATAGGTTTTTGTTGGTTTTGGGGTCCTTTTGGTGGCTAACTAATTTAAAGAGTTAACCGATTTACCACGCGTTTCCTCTTTGCAATGTATTTTAAATCCATCTTGACGGGTAATCAGCTAAACAAACGAGTTTTTGATACCTCTGATAAACAACCCAAATTCAATCATTACTAATCTGGGGTCGCAAATGTTGTCTAGAGTTCAAGGATTTTTGGGTGTTGAGTCTGCTTCAGTAAAGAGCAGAGTGACAATATTTCAGCTTGAGGTTCGTAGTTCTTTTTTTATTTTAATTTCATGATCAAGGACAAGGCTGTCGGATAAACTTTGGTCAATTTCACGAGGATTCCAATTGGAATCCAGCTGTCTGATCTAGCTACTTATAGGCTTGGAGATAGAGTAACTAAAGTAACTAAAAACTAGGCGATCGGAAGTGGGAATATTTCCACTTACTGATTAAGAACCGGTCTTCAAGCATAAAATCAAGTGGGGTTCATTCTGGAGAGGAAAATTGACAGTAGCCGTCCAGAAGACGGGAGGTTTTGTTCTGAAGAGCAAGGACTAGGCCATTGTCTTCACAAGGGCGACTAGCTCTTCCCAGAGCAACACTAAATTGTATCTTTATGTTTTAAAGGCGGGAATAATTCCGTAGTTCCCGTCCGTTGTCGTACTTAATTTTCTGGGAAAATTCTATTTACCCTGTCTTCTATCTATTACAGATGTGCTGGAGCCATGAAAGATAACAGTCAAATATACCGCGAATCGGTGCCCCAGCCACAGGATCTAATCAAAATCGAAGGTGCGTTGCAACGCTTTTATTGTCAATCAGCAATTTATCCGATGCTGAAATATATAGTTATCGGTGTTTTTTGTTTTGCATGATAAACTCAGCGCTTAGTAAAGGACCAAAAAACCGTTGTTGAATATTTGTGTTTGTATCTCTGCACAAAATTGGACATTAGTTAGTTGTTCTATCTGCCTGATTCGGCGTCGAACTGGACGAAACCGAGTGTAAAGATGATATCTATCTTTGACCAACTAGGTGTCAAGTTTACCCTCAAACCCAGTAGCACGCCAGTGTCTGATCGAACAAAAGGGGATTAGAATGTTTGGGTGTTTCCGTTTTGCTTTGCTGGGTTTTCAATAAGCGGTACTGATTCTCAACTTTAAAACTGACGCACTCTTCTATTGTTGGCATTGACAAAAGTTTTAATCATCTAATCGTTATTTTAGGTGCTTGTCTGGCCAAGCCAACCCCATTTGATCATACAGACCCCGCCGTAATTGGAGAGGATATATTTAAGGATTTCCTTCCTCTCAAAACCCTGAAGGCTGCCTCCGTCTACAGGTAGATCATCCTCTCAACTCCCCTAATTTTTATCATTCTAAACGATGACCTCCTGTTTGTTTATTCCATTCCAGTGAAAAGAAGGCCGATTTACTACGAAAGGTCCTGGCCGATGTGGAGGAGAAAGACACCAATCTCAGGTAAGAAGACCTTGCAATAATTAACCTCAGCAGTACTCGAGATGGAATGCAATTGTCCTTTTTCCCCTTAGTTCCTTCCTCTCGAGTCTCAATCTCAATCCGAAAGAACTTCTCAAGCCGGATTCTGGTCTACCGCAGGTGCTGCTTGATCAATGTGCTAAATTCAACGCCATGGAACACTCTCCTGAATCACAACTCACTGCTCATATGTCAGGTAATTTTCATTTCCTTGCTACTGTGGCTGTTGGTATTAGTAATCGTTTCTTACAAGTTCTGCTGAACCTTTTTAATTCACTTGTCTGGACCTTTCTAAACACATTTTTATTCGTGGTAGATTTAGATGGTCCCGCTTGCCATTATGGCGTGTTTTCAAAATGTGTAGTTTTTTTGTTCCTTTACGTTTCGAAAATAGTCAAAAATGAAGTTGAGTGATTTCTGCCACAACTCATAAACTGTTATTTAAGTGCCATGAAATTATGCAATTTTGGGAATGACTCAATGCCTATTGCAAAGGGCAATATTACGGAAGTAATAGGGTGTAAATAAGCCATTTCATATGAGGGCTAGTGTTCTAATTACGATTCAATAGTGACTAGCTTCAATAAAACAAAAGAATTCTAAAACTATACTCAGACCATGCGTTCCAGTTGTCAGAACTTGTTCTGCTATTCGCTTGGGTTGTGAAGGTTGGGATAAATGGTTTAATGAAGTAATTGAGCTTTGGCCTCTCAAAATTTTCAATTTTGAGTCTCGATTTGGCTGAAAAAGTTGGTACGCGGAAGGCGATTTCGTCTTCATCATCAGTTAGGGTTCTTCACGTTCTGGATGGGATTGCTCTCATTCAAATTCTTAAGGCTAGCGTTCACATGCACTTGAGATTTTGAATCATATCCTCTTCCGCTGTTTGGGGCGCTAGTTAGGACAGACAAGCTCTACTTGTCAATGTTTATTATGATTTTGATGATTTCGATGTCTTCTAGCACCACCATGATGTCTGATAGCGAAAATACCTTAAAGTCCATCAAGAAGGTTTGACTTAAATCCTGATTATCCAAATAGTTTGGGCGACAGTTTGAAAGGTATCCTAATTACCTATCTCCTCTATAAGATTTAAAACCTTAAGAGAGAGGGCGTTTGCATTAGTCGTAATTTATTGAGCCCGGAGTATGGTGAATTAGTCTAAGAGGTTTGATCACTTTTGCAAACCTTAGCATGCAATCAATATTGTTGCATCTCACCGTTTTTTTGCTTATTTTAATGTTCGACTTCACGACCTTGTTTAGAATAACAGCCGAAATGATTTTCCCTAACAGACATGTCGAAATCACAACGTCTTTGTGCCCTTTTCTAAGTTCTTCCTGGCTTCTGACGGCGCGACGGAGCTTTAATCACCGCCCATGATCTTAATTTTATTTAAGTTTGCTCTGAGCTTTCTCGGATAGCCTTCGCTTTAGTTTCTCACGAGTTAAGGTTTTGTTGCAATTAATCTGACATAGTCTTTCTCGTTGTGTTTAAAGCAATCTTAGGCCTTGCGTTATCCGTCGTTTGTATTTCTTGTTGGCTTGATTGAAATCAGATCGACTGTTTCAGTGGATATGCTTAATTTTCTCACCGACTTTTTTGTGTTCTTCACCCAAATGTTCCTTTTTTTTAACACCTTCAGCACTGGTCGATGTAAGTGTGGATGTCGAAGCAGATTTAAAGGAGCTTTCAACTGCAATTCAAACTACTCAAAATCGCTTCAAAACTGTGTTGGCAAGTTGCACTTAATTGACCTCTTGACTCCATGTATTACATTTTGACCGACTATTTATATATATGTACTTCTCAATATTTTTCATCAATCCGTACAATAACTTCCGTCATTTGATCTAATTTTAAATTTTATGTACACTTGCAAAATTTCAGTAGTGAATATTTTTTTATCTCCAGCTAACGGTGCCGGCCTCAGAAACTGAATCGATAAAAGAACATCTAAACAAGGTGGTTGATCGTTACGCAAAGTTCACTGCCGCCGAAGGTCAGGCGAGGGATTCCAACAAGCGACTTCACGAAGCACTAACAGAGCATATGAAAACTCTGCACATTCTTACTCGTACTCCAGAAGAAATCGACGCCACCCTTCCCAACGCAAATGATCTCATTACTGGTAAGTTAGCACTTTATTTGAACAATTTTTGTCAATTTTATGTATGGTAATCTACAATATTCTCCTTGAGAGAAAATTTAGCGCTTACCAACGTGTGATTGACGGTAATTTTCCTATCGGCCTAAAGCAGTTCTCAAAGTAAATCCTTTTATAATTTTTCTGTTGAATTTCATACTACACTCCTATCAAGTAGTTGTATTCATTTTAACTTAATTAAGAGTGCCGATTCATTTAATTCAACCCCTGGCAGCAGGATTAACCACGAGAACTTTGAGGGACACTAGATAGCAGTTTGGATAGGTTTAAGGTGGATACGTGAACATTTTTTGGTTTTTATTTATTTTCTCTTATATTTTTAGTAGTTGCATTCCATTCTTGTGAATAAAAATTTTGCGATTCTTGAAGCAATTTGCACTCAACATGAAAAGGGATTCGTTCCTTGACAGACTAAACATGTGCTAACTCTGTTCTCGGATTGTGTGTTCCTTTTTGTGGTATGTGAAGACTTTGGCTGTCCAAGCCGAATGGTCCGTAGAAGAGCACACATCTTGATCTTCACTGAAATACGGTTGAAGCCCACTTTCGCAGTGACCCCATTCTTTACTATTTCTCTTCTCACCATTTTGCGCCGCCAGACAGATCATCAAGGCCTATCCAACCTTTAGCTTAGACATGCACATTTTTTCTCCTGGCGAAAACTAGCTTGAATGGAAAAGATATATCAGATGCCGCTTATTTCTTGAGGCAGCCAGAGACAAATGCCTTCATCACTCCGCAAGCATTTGTATCTGTATGGTGCAGCGTTTGATATAATAATAAAAGGCGGTCAAGTCTCGAAGCCTCATTTGTCCATAAAAAGGGTGCTTTACTCTTTACTGAACTATAAATATCAAGTTTTCTTGAGGGAATATTTGCTAAACACCAAAAAAAAAATTTAAAATGAAATTTTGATTAAGGCTCCAAGAATTGCCTCTAGATTATCATATTCTTGATCTGAGTTTTGTTTCCTCGTATTGAAATATTGTTTCTCGTAACACCTTGGGAAGCTCATAGAATCGTTAGACAATATTGCTTCTATTCGCGGTCAGAATATTTGGTTTCCTGTTCAATCTCCATTGTAGCCAGGACCCTTACGGTCGCCAAAATTCATTTCGCTAAATAACGGTACACATGACAGTCAGTACTTAACTTCATCCATTTGCCACCCTACCCCATTTTAATTTTCTCCAGACTCAGAACTTCTGGAAGGTCTCGATGAAACTGCTCGCGTTCTTTCCAAAGTCGACGAGATGCGAGCACAACGTACTCAAATGTTGGAACGCCTAAGAGCAGCACTACAGGCTGATGATGTGACTCAAGAGCTCTTACTCACGAACACCTCAGAAGATCGTGATGCACTTTATCAGCGCCATCTCGATGCTCATCAGAAGGCCGTGGATATGCTCAATCTTAACTTGACTGCCCAGGAAAATATCATCAAGGCTCTTATTGATGCTCATGCAAAAGTGGGAGTGAAGAAATACGATGTTCTCAAACGCAGACAACAGTAAGTTATTTTACATTTCGTAACTTGGTTTCGTACTCAAGATGATCATAATATTTTTCATAGCAAATAGAGAAAAGTGGCAAATAAGTTTTTGGTTCCTGTTTTTATCTGGGAGTCTGCGCTTTTGCAGACAGAACCACTTCGGCTCTACCACGGCCGCTTCCCATGAATACAGTCATCTCGTCTCCGGTTTATACCCTATAGGATCCGGTTCAATCTATTGAGCTGTCTACGGTTAAATGTTGATGGTCTGGGGAGATATAACCAATCACTGCTTCCAAAAGCATATTTTTTGCATTTTCACCAACAATAAGAGGAAGCAGGCTCATGTTTCGAGATGCGATTCTTTGATGAAAGTGAAGGACGAGAATCCGTTAATTTCATAGATTTCCCAGAACTTCGAAAGCCATATATTTGTGCCCCCGATTAGTATCGATGTACATCAACCTCAATGATCGGCTGGTTACATAAGTGGGTTCATAAAACCTGATCAAATAAAGTGGGTCTACCTCAGACCTTTGATGTAGGGGATACCGTAGTCAACGTAACCGTCTGGATGGTCTTTGAACAGAGTGAGAAGCGGCCCTTCTGATACGTTCGTTGTGAATATCGCGACGGAACACGAGAGGTAATCGCTCAGATTGAAAGCAAGTGAAACATAGAGTTAGCACCGAAAGTTACGTACCCAGCAGACCTAAATGAAGCGGTGGGTGCCATAACGTCGACAGTTAATGATCTGTATGTGAGTGCATCATGTCTGCTGGCTGCATGGGGACAGGATATAGAAGGAAAGGAAAGGTGGAACACCAAATGTCTTAGCATTCTTCAATTTGGGACCTCATTCCTCTTCTTGGTGGTCTTTGTTAATCTGATTCTTTAAAGTAATCTTTCCTGTGATTTTTCGGAGTAATCAAATAGTTGTATCTCGCTAACTTTGGAACTCTTATTTTACATTCCACTTGCAGACCAGACGTGATCGGTGTCAGCAGTTGTTCCAATCACTATATTATAGTTTAGAGTCATTTAAAAGTTTCTTAATATATGTTCAACAGTTTCTGCCGCCATTTCTCCCACAGGCGTGCAGAAGAAATCGATGATTTGGTTCGTTCAGGTGAGGCCTACGATGATCTAATCTTGAAGTGTGGTGAGGGACAAGCCTTTTACGAGGACATTAGTGAACGTCTGAAGGTGCTGCACTCAGATTTGGAGCAGATAAACAGTGCTATCGATGACCTTGAAAGCAGGCGCACCAACCATCCATCAGTTCTCACTAATCAACCATCGTCTGTTTTCTCTACGCCGTTTCCTGGTATGTCTTTACGAGCATAATTTAATTCAGTCAGTTATCCCAAGTACACTTAAACTAATAGTCAGCCAAGCTTGCGGACTTATTTAATATCCCCAAACAAGTGGGCACCTTTTTTAGCCATTTGAAAGGATTTGTCTATTAAAAGCTCATTTCCTCGTTTGTTCCTCGTCTCATCTGTGTTGGGCTTTTCATTCCAGTTTTCCACCCACAAATGTCCCTATATATCGCCTAAGAGCTCTTTTACATCACATTGGATCTATTGGTTTCCAGCTTTTAGCACGAGAACTTTCTTTAAAGAGAGTTCTTCAAGTCTTAAAGAACCACTAGGAATTCGAACTTCTCTGTTGTAGAACTAAGTAGGTTGAATTTCTAGAGTTTTTACTACTAGAGTCCTCGAGCTCGTATATCTTAACAAGTAACGCACAGTTCTCCATTAATATTAAACAGTTATGCTCTTTTAGTTTCGATGTCGTTATCTGAATCGATTTCAAATGATCCGCCAACTCTGCGAGATGTTATGCGTGCTAGAGCGGCACAGAACGTCAAGATCAGACAAGGTTTGCCACCACCTTTTGTTGCTCCTGGTGTTCAACCTTACTGGCAACCTCCACCCATGCAAACTCAACAACCGAACGCAGTTACTTTATATGCTGCTGCATCTGAACCCGTAAATGACTCCCTTTTTACATTAAAATATTTGAAATTATCGGTTGGACACTTGTTAGCCTTTTTGATTTCGATTTTAAACATGTGATTCGGTACCGAAGTTCATGTCTACATGCTGCATTTTTGCGGTTTAACTCTAGTCGAATTACCAGTTCATAGCAAAGTGGATCGCTTGAGAGACGTTCAACCGATGTTTACTGGTTTTTTTTGCTTTGGTAACTTTGGAAGCCATCTGAATCGTGTGATCTTTCTCCATTTGCTTTGAGCTTGCCATTTCGAACCTGCGCAATTTGGTAAAGAAGCGATGTAACCCGAGGTAATATACCATGCCTCCATTTGGAGTTAGTTTGTAGTAAAATCGACCGGTTTAACTTTTGTAAGAAACTAAAACAATGAAAACTAGGCCCGGGGACTGAAGCGACAAACGATTATCTGCATCCAAAATATTGGATGTTATCATTTTGTTGGGGTTTTTGAGTCATATTGACCGGGACCTTATAAATTTAGGTGGATAACCCATGAGTAGCACGCGTGTATACCATGTCGGTCAGTTCCATGAGTGTTAGTTTGCCTTGAGCCGAATGTAACGAAAGAGATCAAACTTCCAGCAAAAGATAAAAACCATTGAACGTGAATCGACCGAACTTCCTTGCATGAACAGTATTAAAAAAATTCCAGACGCTGGTAATGGAACAGTTGCCTACACGTTTGGCTCATCAGACGATAAAGGTTCAGCCTAGAAGTTGGTAGACAAGTTCCTATTTTTCCTCCCATAACCTTTACCCACTGTTTCCAAATGTTTTGAGTTTTTTAACGTATTTGTCGCCGGTGAACGCGGAAACTTGCTCATGATAAAAAAAAGTAAATGACGTTGTTTCTCTCAGACGCCTGGATCTTATTCCGGGATCTTCGACTTATCTGGAAGTTTGAGACTGAACGTGACACTTATCATCTTCCAGTAAATTTGTCTCAAATAATGCAGCTTTTTTCTTGCGACCTGGCTGTTTTCGACGCTTAGAACCGCCCTCATTCTAGCCTTTTGAGGTCAAATTGTAACATGCTTCATATTTTACCGCTTCATAAAACTTCTGTAGTAATAACTATTCAAGCTGGTTGCTTTCTGATCCTTTTTGTAGAAAATTAAGTTTGTTTTCTTTAGGTATAGTGAGGTGATTCCACCATTCATCGATTTCAACTTTTAGAAGGAATTGACATTATTTCACTTTCTTCAGTCTTAATAGCTCATGATATCCCAAAGCTGTTTTTCCACCACATTGAATCTTTTCTTTCGGTATGTTTTTGACACCCAGCTGCAGTTTGGCTGCACTTGGGGTTATAGAAAGTTTTAAGGTAAATTATGGTTCGAAAGGCGTGGTCAGTTTTCCACTGCCCGCTTGGGATAAGTGCTTTTGCTATCTCGTGAAACGATCTCACTAACACTGTAGTAAGGCGTTAGCGTAGAAAATGCTCTGTTACTATAAAACAGCAGGAATAAATCCTATGGCTTTCCTAAAAAAAGTCTTACCACTTTGACGCAAAACATTACCGTTACAGGACCACAAGGTGGTGAGGGTTGTATTTTTTGAAGAGCAAGGCTCATTTCAAATTCGTCTTTTTTCCTCTCTACCTCTGATTCACTTTGGGCTATGCCTTACTGGCGCTACCCAAGCTGACTTTCTTTCATTTCTTCCTTTGTCATACAACATGGCTGCCAATTCGGAAGTTTCGACGATCATTCAGCCAGTGCTCTACTCTCTCATTTTGGGGTCCAAGCTGATATAATTGTTTTTCATTTCTATTTATAGGGCCACCTAGCACCAATCTCTAGTGCCAGGGGACAGCTACAGGCTGGTACTCAACAGGGGCAGTTTATGCCTTCATCACAGATATTGAGACATCAAAGCCCGTTTTTCACGGGTATTCAATATCCGTCACGTTCATCGGTGCCTCAAAGTCAAGTGTATGCTCAGCACCCTCAGCAATATCCCATGGCAGGGTACCAAAATCCCTCTACCCAAGACTCAGCCGTCCCAGGTGACGGCTATCCGAACCCATCTTCTGTTCATGGATTGCCAGTAGCTCCCCAGTCTGAAGGTGAGACATCTCCTTCTAGAACGCTGACTCAGCAGCAACAGCCGCAGCAGTACTGCTCCACTACTTTTCAAAATACTCCTACATGTTCGGGGACTCCGTTTCAACAGCCAACAATATCAGGCTCACAGCAGCAACAGCAAAGAAAATCTTCGACTCCAGCATCTCAGCCTATTCAGCTACCACCGCATGGAATTCACCAAGGACTACCAGGTATGCCTTACCAGCATCCGATCCAAAATCTGCCACCAGGAGTTCCTGGAATATCTAACCAGCAATATGGTTCATTAACTCCATCGATTCAATCGAAATTGTCTAGTGTGTCTCATCATCAACAACAGCAGCAACAGATTGGGTCTTCGATTCCGCTGTCACATGCTATTCAAAAACCCCAACCTGAAGTTCAGCAAGATCTCACTGGAATGAATAGTCAACAGCTGGCTCCTGGAATTCCAAATCAGCAGCAATACATCATGTTAACGACTCCATCGACTCAACCCGCCCAACCTATGACTGGAGCTCCAGTGAAATTCTCTGAAATGATGAGTCGCAATCAATACACAATACCATCTTTAACGTCTCAGGCCAATCAACAACTGGTTCAACCTCCTGTTTCCGGTCAGCCAAAACCTAGAATGAAGTTTTCCGAAATGATGAGTAAGGGTTATGGGGCTGTTCCTGATGTTTCGCCATCTCAACAGTGCAGGCTCACAACTGATGTACAGAAGCCAAATGACAAGCAGGTTCCACCTGATTTCGGAACCGATAATTATGGTCAACTATTCTACGGGGCCCAGCAATACCCCTACACTTATCAACAATCGGGAATCGCTTCTCTCCACAACTATCCATCTGGAAATTCAAATCAAAGTACCCATCTGAGTCAGCATTCACAATCACCTCTACAACAGAAGGAGGCTCTGGCAGTACCACAACAGAAATTCAAAAAAGAGGCACCGACTGCTGCGGCACAATATCCGAATATCAACAATTCCAATCAGCGGTCTTATAAATTTGAGAAAGTCTTGCTGGAAAACGCTGTTCCTTCGACTGAAGTACTACATTCGACTACATCTCAATCTGTCCCAGAATCGACTGCTTCACTGGATGCCATGGATGCCTCTGAAGACCAGGGAAATAAACCGATTTTACCAACTGTTTTGACTCAGGTAACATATACATTTGTATATATACGCGTAAGGTAGTTTATGTCTACACTATTCTGAATAGATTACTCTTGGTGTGATCTGGTATTTGCTATTCTCTAACAGCTTACTAAAATCTCCTCCTGTTAGGCATTTTGACTGGTCTGGTATCTAATGAAGGCGCAATCTTTTTAAGCGCTTCATTACTCATTTCGACCCATGTGATCGGACAGGTTGGAAGACTGCGGTGTTTGACGTCTCACCCTTTGGCCATAATGCCATAGGAAACTAATAAAGGTCTTTGGTGGAGGATTGAGATTTACTGAATGCATCTTTACAATGATATAGTTGGTAAAATCGTACTTTCGGAGTCCATAGAGTAACGTGGCCAGGCAATGGGTTGGTCATTGCATCTAAGTACTTTTTAGTTGTTATGGGAGCAACTATTGGTGAGTTTCAATTCACATCTACCACGAGGCCATTGTCTTTAAAGCCAGCATTCAATTTAAATCCTTTAGTATCTTTTCATAATAGATCCTAAAAGGATTTCGGTGATAGCTTTTGTAGCTTAACAAGTGGGTGGAATCAGCTATCGTTTGCGCTATCTGGATATTCATTTTAGGCTGATTTAGACGTTCAAAGGCGCGAAAAGCAGTTGAGAGCGATCTACAATGCTCCAGCTTCTAATCTAGCTGACTTAACCTCCGTGAAATCTCACGGTGAAGTCGTCAACCTTACCCCAACTTCAGGTGCACCATCCAACTCTGATCCGCTCTCTGATCAGTTGACCCTCAATCGATTTATCGATGCAACTGAACGTCTCCTCACTTGGTTAGAAACTATGAATGATCCAGTTCAAGGTAGCATTGGTTCCATGTCACTTCCACGCCCAACTACTCGTCTTGAACAATCTTGGTCTCGTGTTAACGAAATCTCAAGAGGAACGGGTACACGACCAACTCAGGCAGCAGCTCGTTGTAGTGTAACAAAAAATCGTCGACTCGAATGTATGGCCTTTGATTTTAACCGTGTTCCACTGAAACGTGACCCTTCATCCAAGAAGGACGACTACATCAACGCCAGTAATCTCGATTTCGTGTCTTCTCTTGGCGAATGGTGTCCGCGTTATATCTTAACCCAAGCCCCACTTCCAAACACTGTCGCAGATTTCTGGAGTTTGATTTTCGATCAGGCTTGCGAGCTGGTTGTCCTAACACTTCCACCTCGTCGTAGAACTTCTCTCCTTCCGTCCAGTATTGATCCATCAGAGAGTTATTCGGAGGGCGCTTATGGTGACCTAGGAGACAAACTTAGGGTACCATCTCATCTACCCCCTTTGAAAGTTGGTTCTCAAATTCAAATCGGGACTAGAGATTCCGCCCTAGAACTCCGTCTTCAAGCTGTAAAGTTAACCCGCCCTGACAATATTTCCCACCAGCCTCCAGCTGTGGATTCGATCTCCCAATCAACTTGCATTGAGCGGATACTGACCCTTCGTAGTTGTAGCAGTCAACAAATGCGAACAATTGTACATCTCTGCTACTCAGGACCTTCCCCCACGTCAGGCGACCCAGATTCTATTTCCGCCTTCACCGCATTTGTTCAAACTGCAATAGGGTTCTACAGACAGCAGAGGAGCCTTATTCATCCCATAGCAGTTGTCTCTGAAGACGGTGGTGGTCTAGGTGGTGTCTTTGTAGCTTCTTCGGCTGCTGTTCTCCATGCCGAAGTTCTTGGACGCATAGCAGATATTTGCGAACTGGTTGGCTGGTTGTGTCAACAGCGTCAAGGAGCTTTAAGCCAACCTGATCATCTGGCCACTACGTATTCGATAGTTGGACTAGCATCAAAAAAATTGCTTGCTCGGAGAGATATCGTTGTTGGACCGTCGTCAAACAAGCCCCGAAATCCAAGCTGCACCAGTGATACTTTATCCGAAGTAAGTACGATCATGAGGAAGCGAGAGGCTCGCAGTGAATATGCTAAACCGCAAGATTTCACTTCCTCGCTGTTCTCCGATGAACCTCTTCAACTTTCTGATATGATGTCAGCTCTGGGATTCATCCCTAAGGTTCGTTAGTTTATCAGGTTTCGTGGACTCCCGTTCCCTCTTGTGCATGTTTATTGGTTAAAATTCTCTCTTTCCTTCTCTGCTCTGGTCTGCTAGGCATGCTTGCTTTTGCTCGGCTCATAAACATTCTTAAAGGTGTTTTTTTCCTCTGGCTTCCGGATAACCTTGTCTTCTATTTATTTTAGTCTGAAGAAAATCCGCTGGAAAAAGCAAAAGAAACGAAGGAGGAACCGAAAAGTGCACCAGAGGCTGAAGGTAATGGCGTATTTAGCGACCTGCCTTCGGACCTGGTGAGTCTCTCGTTGACTGATGGCAACATGAATAACTCTCGTCACTACCATGCAAGGGATTTTGTTGACAGGAAGTACAGAGAGTTACGAGATGATTTGGCTCCTAACACGGATCAATTCAGCGATCTGGATCCATTAAACTCGCAGAATTAGAGATCGACGATGACTGCACAAGAGGAAAACCAACGACTTATTGACTGATGGTTTATTGCTGTGATGATTTCATTTATTTGAAAATAACTTGATAAATCAAACGTTTTGTTAATTCACGATCACACTGATTGCTTGCCTCTAATCAGCGAGTATGCAAGCGAAGTTCTATTATGCAAAACAAATGCTCGAATTTGATCTACCTTTTTTGCTACGTAAGTATAGAGCGGTAGCAGTTATGCTCATGGCTTCGTGAAATGTGCAGTATGGTGCAGAATGATTCACAGTTTTCTGGAGGGGCTCTGTTAATGTTTTTTTCTGGCGAAGGGAGAACGTTTTTGTCTCTTTTTGAAGAAGTATTATTTAGTCATCCCTTTATTGCCTTACATTAATCGACGTTTTTGGGCATTTCGATAAGTGGCAGCTTTTGAATCTTTATTCTCTCATAGGCTAAACGCTTGTGAATGCAGTATCACCGGTGTTTATTGAGAGTTAACGGATTTTGGAGCTCATACTCATAGCAGTCAACTTCCACCCTTCTAACTAAAAAAATTATCTTAAAATGTCATTTTAACAAACCCAAAACAGTCCTTTGATCAGCATGTGGTGGAATTCGTTTTTCTCCTGATGCTCTCACCAGCCTCCGGCTGGTGTAATTTGTCGATTATTTGTCTAAGAATTCTTTCGAACCTGCTCCGGGTCGCTTGATCTGGCTTTTGGTATGTTAATAGTAAATTAGCCAAATATTTATATTTCACACATCTTTTATTAATTTTTTAAATCAAAATCTATTGTTTTAGAGTTTTATTAATCAAGCTTTGGAACCCATGCCCCGTCGACTTCGTAAGCCTAAAATCTCTCACTTGGCTTTATTCCAGACGATAATAAGATAACTGACGTCTGCAAGGTGTAGGGTTTTTTTTTGAGAAACCACGGAATAGTGAAGGTTCTAAAAAGAGTTTAGCAGTGCTGGCTTCAGCGTGAGCGGAAGATAAGGGCTCCATAGAGCTAATCTCCTTGCGATCTACTCGAGTTTATACAATTCACCACCTTAATCGTTTCCATTGGTATTACTCGATTTCACAATAACCTTCAGCACTGCGTTACTAATCAGTGGTAATCGCTGGTCCTGCCTTAACTAGTAGTAACTGATGGCTGTCGTCGGTACCAATTAGCCAACAGATCTATTATTCATGTGTACTCTGCCGCTGTCTACAAAGCATCCCATTTTGTATTGATTCACATAAATGCAGAACCGCGGTTTGGAGCAAAGATTTGCCATTAGCTTTTGCTCGTTTTTTTGTATTGTAGATATTAAACGATTTTATTTTCGTGAAACCCAATATCTTTTCTATGCTATTATGTAGAGAGGTTTGTAAGGTATTCCATGCACAACCTTCAGTTTGCAAAGGACTTTACTATTG
This sequence comes from Moniezia expansa, assembly GCA_019097775.1. NCBI lineage: Eukaryota > Metazoa > Platyhelminthes > Cestoda > Cyclophyllidea > Anoplocephalidae > Moniezia > Moniezia expansa. The sequence goes on from JADFDV010000093.1 coordinate 1,706,664, forward strand.
AAGGAACTGCCAAGAACAATCCACTAAGTCCTCATCTTAAATAGAAAAACGGGTTTGAGATCTGGTAATTGAATTAACCGTGGATCACACATCGAATAGTTCTACGTAGTCCACGAGGTAGTCATTTCGGGGGAAGATGCACATTAATTTGTATCTTAGACACGTGAATCAGAATGTGGAAGAAGCCCTTTCCTGACTCGTATAATCCTAGCGGGAAAATTTGCTCAGAATTCTTCCCTTTTCATAAATCGAAAAACCGAACCTTAAAAGAATACGCGGAGTTGGCGAATGTTAAATAAAAATAAGGAATCACCTTGGCATTACGGACATGGCCAATGCATCTCCGAACGTAATGAATCTTCATGTATGTGAATGCCTCTTTTGTATATGCTTCACATTTTACATGAGGGCAGGTTGATTAAAGCGTCGCCTCCCAGATTTGTACCCGCGAAGCTCCCGGGTGAGCTTAAAAGTTACGCTGTTTTGAGACACGGAAGACATCATTGCCACGAAGAACATGCTTGAGATTGTAGGAAAGTGCTGAAAATCACACATTTAACATGCACAAAGAATGGACATCCCAAATTCAACGTATGTCTCTCTAAAACCCTGCACAGGGAAAGCTGCGCATCTCCCTAACTAGGGCCTACATATACTGGGTTTATTGTGATTGGATCAATCAAATAAATGATGGATTCGCGGGCTTGATGTCCCGTCTATTAAGGACCACCTATTGTAGAGCCGCACTGACCGAAGTTGATGGTGATCCCAAGTACTTACTTCTCGTTAATAGGCTTAAAACCCCTTTCGTCTTGTGGGTGAGATGCGCACGCGATCGCTGCACCGGTGGTTGTATATACAGTGATTCACATTGACTTATTTGAGTGAGTTCTCAGAATTGAGGCGTGAAACCGGTTTGAATAACTGGGCTAATTGTTAAACAAATTAGAAGCAGAACTAGCGTACCATGGAGATTCTGAATAGAGTTGATATTTGATAGAACGTCTTTATAATTTGAAACAACATTTACCATGTTGGCTTTAAATACCAGCATAGAAACGAACTTGGATTTATAATGGAAAGTCGGGGATGACCGCTGAGCCCCAAGGTGGCAGCTTTTGATCGGTCGAGTCCATGAGCTGGGTTCTTTATGTCAGTGGCCGGAGGTGGATGTGGTAGATGATCTTGCATTTATCGAAGCGAATTCGATGTTTTCTGCCTCTGGTCGTGAATATCATCAGTACTCTAACTACTATGAACTAACAGTGCATGAATAAACCTTTCTTAAAACTAGAGATATCATACCTCAAGATCATGGTATACCGATCATGTCAAACCTTAAACTGATGGATAAGAAGTAAAGACAAGAATTGTTATTAAAGAAAAGCAATAGGAGTTGGTAAAAGTTTAGTGGACTTGGCTTAGTGACAAGCAAATTAGAGGCTTCAGGTAAAGCTTTTGGCAGAACGCATGAAAATTAGCCCACTTCAATCTTCCACTCCTACTCATCCACGATTAACACCCACATTGGTCTAATTTAAATAAATTAAAAGGGTAAGTCATCACCGAGTCCTTTATTTCATGCAAATGTAATTATTCTAAGACCCGAAAGGTCTTTTTCCCCTATTGCTGTCCAGGCTCAGCATCTACTGCAGAAGGTAGGAACAAAATGCCCAAACGCCAGGTCGCTTGATCATTTTCGCCCAGTGCTGAGTTGCTCGGTAGCTGACAGAATGTCCCATTCTGATCCCACCAATAATTACCTCTTTATGATAAACCAAAATATCAAATGTCACGTTTAGCAACTGCTCCTTCGGCACATTAAAGGTGAAATGGTCATCCCACACCGGTTCTGAAGTTCCGTGCCGTACTGAAGTTCGACATAGTTTTCCCGACTTCTCTGTTATCAATACAGGTTCATTCTTGTGGTTCGTGCTGCCGCCACGAGATTTGGAGCCCCCGCGGATAGAAGGAAGGGCCTGGAGGGGGCCAGCTTTCTTGCAGATTCGTGTCATCTTCTGAACGCTCACCGAGATTTCCATTAAACTATTATCGGGGGCTAGCATATTTTTGCCCTTGACTATCTAAAACAAGCAAGAAAATTGTATCGGCTGAAAGCTTGCAAACGTATTTGCTGATTACAAATTTAAATAGTTTATTTTCTTTCATCCTTTGGCTTCATTGGAAGGGCTTGAGTTTATGAACTTTCAGGGAACTCAAACCCTAAAGCACGATTCGATGTTCCGCCAGACTTACACTAATGCTTTCTTTCGCCATCAAAGCACAATTTCCATAGTTGTACATAGAATCACCTCCTCTGTCTAGTAGACTCTGTGCTTCTTAGGGCTGTTTAAAGAGCTGGGAAAATGAATCAAGATTTGAACCCATTTGATTCATCCATTTAGATGGTGGAGAGTTGGCTAAAAGTCAATGTGTGATGAGTAGCCTCTTATTCTTACACCAAGCACTTAGTCAACAGATCCGAAATGGTTTCAGGAACGGATCTGCACGATCCGATTATAAAAGGTGGACGCAATCAGAAGCCATCCGCCCTGACTCACCATGAGGTCAAACAGACCTACATGAAGCATTAACGGGACAAGTGATTTCAAAGAAGCAAAACAAATCGTATTTAGTGTTATTTCAAGGCTTAAAAAAATCATGGGTGGATAAAACGTTACCTCCCAGATTAGAACTAAGTTCAAATGTTTTAACTGGGGATACGGATGACGCCCAAGAAGATCTACTGCATAAATCGATTCCTATGAAGGGAGGATATGCATGAAAAAGTACCCTAGGTGGACGTTATTTCTTTAGGGCTACCCCCCTCCAAGTACGTTTTAGGAGTTATAATAAATTCAATAGTAAAAACCGAAACTGATGGAACGTTCAAATTGGCTAAGGGACCAACAATTTTGCGTATCTGAGGAAATCTATATCAAGCTCTTGCGAGGAAGTTATTTGAAGAATGATGTTTCGGAAGAGTTCATGCTCAGTTGGGAAAATAAATGTAACGTTAAGCTAGAACGAGCCTAACTGGAAGTGGAAACAGTCTGTATTCTAATAAATAGTTACACCGAAACCCCTAAGCCTCCTCTGGCCCTCTATTCCCCCTTCAAGATCCTGAGTCGCGAATTTCATAGGGATCCCAATATATAACGCAGCTAACCATCAGGAAATGCTAAGCTTTATAAGCCCCATTCCCTCGCAAGTTGGTAAATTTACTTATTTTAAACTGAACTTAATAGTAAAAAAGTTCTTTGTTTAATTTGCGAAACATTTTTAAGTTAGTCGCGAAAAATGAAACGGGCCATTTTTCGTGATCAGTAAAGTTTTTGAGATTTAATGCATTCAATACTTTTTAGCGGAAAGAATTTCGTCCGTAACCTGATTAATTTGAAATTTTTCACTTCCTTTTTTTTTCAAACAAAGTGAATGAATCCAGTACCAATCTTTTTATTTTTGACATTTTCCATCGAAGTAAGTAACGCGCCTTCATGATCACGTTGATTACAAATGTGGACGAATTTCGCAGACACTTCTTCCAGAAGTTTGAAATAATGTGGGAGAATTTAAACGAAAGTCAAGTTTTAATGCGCTCCGAATGCAATTTAGAGTGAGAGTAGTGTAGCTCAAAATTAAAAAATACCTTTTTGAAAAGATGTATTCCCACGAGTTGAGGTCAGCAAACCTATTCCTGACGCCGGCTTACCGATTGCTTCAGTTATGGTGGTAGTTGATGGACCTATTACTTTTTTGAATCAACAATTAATTTATGCAAGCACTGAGCTAATTTTTCCAGTCGGAGACCGTACTAATTAAGATCGTATTGGAGGGCAAAACTCCTATTTTCTATCTATTCCTTAGCTGACAAGTGGCAACTGCTCATCGATCTTCCCTCCTTCCAAACAGATCTGTCTGCGATGATAATGGCGGAGGTGGGTGTGGACAAAGCATGCACCAGTTTGTTCTGTCCCCTCCAAATTACTGACATTCTTTGAAAACGAGTGGTTGAGTAGTTGGAATTTTCTTATGGGCAGGAAACACCACTATTGTTGCTATTTGAGGATAAACAGATACAATTAAAATGAAAGTCTGACACGTAAGCCTAAAATGGTGTGGGTGTCAAAGGAATTTTCTAACTAAACTGCCTTACTGATTTTAAAACTCACGAAGGACTCGATCTTGCTCATTCGTCCGTGTGCTGCTAATCCAGGTAAGCATCAAAAACAGCGTTCACATATTACTCGTAACTTATTTTCATCCACTTCCACTACCTACTCATGAAGCCTATGATAGTACTTGTTTTTCAAACAGCTTTCCCCGTAGCGGGTCACTAAGAGCGTTAGGACTTTTATTTCAGGACTCAGAAAAAACGCAATACACAAACACAGTGTGCATGAAGCACTCATTATTCTTAGGAAATGAAGGTTATCTGCATGTCAACGCACCTTGATTAACGATTGAATGAGAGTTTGAGTTACATGTAACTCTTTCATCAAAGTCAACGTCAAACATTTCGGTATTAATCATATGCGAAGATCGCCAAAAGCCCGAAGCAAAACATTCTAAGTGAGACATCAGAGTGGACATCGATACAAGCTGCTATAACTTTGTTTACCATAGACCGACCTGCTTCACCACGTAATTCTGTCGCTGAATTTTCAATAAAACGAATTCATTTCACCCTTCCAATAAACGTGAGCACTTACCTGAAGTGCTTCTCATTCACAATGACATCATGTAAACTTACTGAAATGGTAATCTTGCCCATGTTCGGATCGTGAATCAGTCCGATTTCAAGAGAACCATAGCAGGGTCGCATACCAGGTATTCGATTGATGTAATGCCATCCTTCCAAGGAGCGGATAACTAATGGTCTCTCATGTGCAGACAATTCTGATTCGGAGTCTTCACAGGCATCCATATCGACAGTCCGCTCGTTTGGTTCACACTAATAAATGAAATGAGGACGAATTAATCTCGTATTTTATCTGCAGTCCTCGAAGACAATGACCATTAAAGAAAAAATGTCATTTAAGAGACCGAACATAATTTGACAGTTTCTACGAGGAATAAAAATAGGCGAGTGTTATTTCACATTCAGTGGAACCATCGGATGGAATATTGCATGACAGTAAACTTAATCACTGCCAATTTTCACATCCGGGTTAAAAACTCTTTGCAGTAGTGACTGGTGAGTACACTGTTAGTAGAGGCTATTAGTTCTGAACATTAGCAGATTCAACATTAAAAAGCAATGTGGACTGTGGTTGCTATTTTCACTTAAGATGTAAAATGCTAATTAAAGAAAGCTGTATCAATATAAATATAAATGCATGGGGACTTACTATTTCAGGAACGGTTAACTCTTTAATTGTGTCCAAGTGAGTTTTCACTTCCGAGTTGGCTATGCGGAGTTCTCGAATTGAGACACTGTCCATTAGATCCGGATCTCCGAGCAGATCATGTACAGCCTCACTGTTGCAGAGAGATTGCTGAAGAAGGCAAAAGGCCCATAAATAAATGAAACGACCTGCAGCCCTACACTCCAGTTAACCATAAGTCTGAAACCATCAGCAAACTTCCGTCTTCATTGCACAGAGAAGATGCACGCTTTAACAAATGACAAATCGTGCATTGATGAACTGTGTGGGAATTTCAAACGGCTGATTTTGAACCCCACAAAAGGAAAAAACAACAAACTATCATATAAGTTTATTTTTCCTCTTTACCTCTCAAACGTGACTGGAGGCCGAGTTTTGGCTGATCGCAGTCCAATTCTGCCTTTTAAATCCGCTCTTCCAGTTTTTGCTTTTGCAAGTTAGAGTGGCTCTCTTAATCCAAACTAATGAGGCTTTGCATTATGACAAACAGTTAATCTTTAAATAGCTCCCAATTCGTTCACCTTAGCGCTGTCCTCCAAAACCCTAGTCTGATAAACTGATATTTTGCCGTAAATAAGGATCACCTGTCTTAAATATATATATATATATATATTTAGCCACAAATTCGCCTTGATAAACCATGGCTCATGTATTATATATAACTTATTCTCATGGAGTGGGAGAAAAATCTCCAGCAGGACTCTGAACTGTGCTTGAGTGTCTCTAAATTCTCCTACGAAGGCCAATCTAACTGTAAATCGGACAGGCTGATCTACGTCCAAATTACCTTTAATGACTGACCAAACAGTGATTATGAAACAGATAGTAATATTAGTAAAAGTAAGTAATCAAATGAATCGCCGCTAATGAAAATATCGTGCGGAAAGATGCAACTGAATCTTCCAAGATGGTATCTCCAGTTGAGCTTTGAACAAACAGAACAAACCCATGACAACTTCATCATACTTCGATATGTCTACAAGGTATAGCAAGAAGACTGCTGGAAGGCTCTCAAACAAGTTAAAAAATTGCATTCCATCAAACGTATCTCTTTATAAATTAACTGCTAATTATGCGCTTAACAAATGCTGAATCGGAACGTCGGGGTTGTCCCGAAAGAACTCACAGATGGTGAAGAAGTTTATTTCTGGGTAGGTAACTCTGGTGGTAGCTGGCGTCTAATGAATTTAAAAAAAGAAGGATGTGACATAACAAAATCCAAAGTTCAGGATCCATCGTAAAAACAACTGAATGGTACTTCAAAACAAAAGAGTGTCATATTTCCGTTCTTCCTTGCAGTCATCTCTGGCATTTCTGGCTACATGTTATTAGAATCAGGACGAGGAGATTAAAATGATGAAGAGATGAGCAAAAACGGTTCCTCCTTCTTCTGAAAACTTGATCTGCTTCATTAGAGTGAACCAAGGGTAGAAGCTGACTAAACTCGACTTCCTTAGTTGCTTCGAGTATCTCGACTGAATTTCGTTTGACTTTCAGTCTAAATTTTACATGGAAACTGCTGTTTGAGCTGATTACTTTAAATTTACATCTTTTTCATTTCTAAATTGAATGTTTTTAGCCCTCAGAAATCAGGATTTCTGAGGTAAATGGGATAGGGCAGCAAGCTCAAACTACATAGAAGAACCTACCAACTCTTCGAATTCCTCAATCTGCCCAGGAGTTGGTGAAGCCGTACCAGCAAGCCACCGAGCGACACTTTCCCTCTCTCCCAACGGTTTCTCTTTTGGGAGTTCAATTTTTGGTTTTGGCTCCTCAGCATGCGATGGCTGTATTTCTTTATTTTCTAGTCTAACCAAAGGCTCTCTTGATGATGCGCTGTTTGAGTGCTGATTTGGTCCCTTCATTTGCAAAGCTAGAAAAATAAAGTAAATTACCGCTAGGACTCTTCAAGCTCGAATTAGGCAAAGTCATAGTAAAAGTCCTTTGAATATCCACAACTGCAAGCAGAGTACAGAATGCGATGTGCCTACTATCGGAGCATCAAACGATGGACCTTGGTTCAACGATTCGATGCTGTGGATTTGCTTTTGACCGAACCAAGAGCATTTACTATTTATGTTCTTGCTTAAATGCATATGTTCTGTTTAATTGATAACTCGGGAGGTTGTTGTATCTATCTCTGGATGATGTAGGTTTTCGATAATGCTTGCACCGTAAATATAACTCTAAAAGGCAATTAGATTCGTCCTCATTGATGATGAGACTGAGGGAGCACAGAAAAAAATATCGAAGTCTAGAGAAACTAAACGCTCCTTTAAGGTCAAAGATTGGAATTTTTTGATTCAATGAATCCGAGTATACAAATAATACCGAAAAACAGATGGGCATATCAAATTGTGGAGCCTGAGCGGTTACGTGTTCCTATACAGATAGGCAGGGCTTTCGATGGATATTAAATCAAGGTAACTTTCATGGTTTTTAAACGAAAATAAATAAAACCTGGCCTACTTATATAGCGAATTCAATTTCTAAGACTCAGGTTCCTTTCATACGAGTAAAGCCGGTTTTTTTTAAATCAAACAATAATTTGATAGACGTGTAGAAGCAGTGAAAGATTTACTTTTCCTTTGATCCAGGCAGATAAGCCGACGTGACCAAACAAAAATTTAAATAAACTATAGTCGTGACATCCTATGAATACAAATGTTAATGAAGTCTGAGAAAGTACTTGAAAAGTATACTCAAGTCAGAAACTCCTGTTTTACGTTCTCGTTTTGATGGGTGGAAAGGGCCTGTCTAAGCGAGTCACGAGATTAGTCGAAGACGGCATTACACAATCCTCTCTCGATTTCCCAGACACCCCAAATGGGCTGAAAAGAATTGTCTTTCGATAAGTCGAGGCATTTACATTCTTTTTACCTTGAAGGTTGGGAACTGCATTTCTAATTTCGGCTTATCACCGTTATGTACAAAATGAGTTATTTGAGCAAAAAGAGAGAGTTGTCTTTGACGCCATTTTAAAAGATAATCACTGATTGACACCCACTTTAGAATTGCTGTATGAGAGAAATCGGCTCCATAGGTGAATTACCCGCAATTGAAAAGCGATGTTTGAACTCGCAAAAGCATGACAGAGTTTATGAATCTGTAGATTAGTTAATTTTAAATATCACACTTGAAGACAAAGTAGTAAAAACATCAAGCAGAGAAGCAAGAGCATCTCTCTGGAGAACCGGTTCAACGCATACGAAAGGTCTTTACAACGGGGATGTTGGCTGAATAGGCCTAAATTAAGCTGCTGTTGAATTCAATAGAGTTAAACGCTGCTTGAGGTCAAAAAGTCTAACAACTAGGGGACGGTTGTCGTGAAATCGTTGCTGCAGTATTCGGAGGCACCCAGAAGACCACATTACTGCAACTTCTCGGGAAGAGAGAAGTTATCTAGATGGCCAAGTAATGAAGACATCTTTTTCGGCTATCTCATTGAGGGCCAACATTAACCAGTATGGTCGGCCTTTCCAGTAAACAGATGATGTCCGATGAATTTCGAATCAAGACCATTTGGTGATCCAAATGCATTTAGAAGTGGTCGCCAACCAGCCTGTCCTTACCTGAAGTACACTTGTGGAGGGTAAGACCAAAGCCCATTGAGGGCAGGCAAGGGTGCATGAAGGTGGGTTCAAACACTTAAACTATAGCCTGTACCAAATGCAGGAAAGCAATTTGTCGTTCATCTTTTAAAAGCAAAATTTCTCCAAATTGTGGAATAAAATCAATACCAAGAGCTAATCCCAGGAACCTCATATCACTACTTTTGCCGTTTCGTTCTATTTGACAGCCATTTTAACTTTTGCACTGTGGAGCGGTAGCCAGCCAATTAAATCTAGACCTTTCTTATCAAAATCAGAGAGTTAACAATGCAGCTTCTGCATCTGACCCTTTACTGCAACTAAAATGTGAGGCCTAGCCTTTCTTCAATTTATAAATAACATCCGAATGGTATGAAGGGGTGTCGGCATAAATGCGGCCTCCACAATATACTAAAATGCCCTTCTCTCCTTGGTAAAGTCACATGGAAGGTCAAGTTGCAGTGAAAAGGGTTAAGAATTTTAATAATTTGCACGAATATTCTCAAACAGACACATAACTCTCAAGTGTCAAGGCGAGAAGGTGGTCAAACCTACTCTCAACCTCCTCGTGGTGACCACCGGTGACCCCAGAGACAAGTCTGGGGGCTAATGAGAGGGGCGGCCGGTTAGGACTAATCACCCTCCAGACGTATAAAATTAGATTGTTCCAGCAGAAGTATAACTTCTTACAGGATTCCTGGTCTCAATCTGGACTATGGAATGCACGTGCATTTAGCAATGAACGGAATCTCCGCCGGAATGTTGAAGGTGTGATATCTGGAGGATATATGAAGACAGACGAGGACGGACGAGGTAAAACTACGAAGCTGAACTGCTATCTGTACGACGAAACCATGCCAGAGAAGAGACCAGACACTCGAATACGTCAACAAACGTTTTTACTCTGTTCTGCGTTAACTGTTGTGCGCTACTTGTTGTAAAAGCTCTTTGTACTTCTATTGTACCTCCAATAAGTCCTTGGGACTTGACCTAATGGGTGGGGAGAAAATGAAAAAAAAATTAATCTCAGGTGACCACCGATTGGCTAGCAGATAAATACATAACTCAGTCCTGATCGAAATATGAAATTAAACCCGTCTCCCCAGTGACGGCTCCTTTTATCATTCTGCATTGTCGATCATTTTAGGTTTCTAGATGCTGTAAATAGGTTCGACTCATACAAATATTGTTCGACAAGGAAGGGGCTGATTGAATTGCAGAATGATTGATCGTGGACATACCAAGGTGACTGCATCATTTTCATTTCATTACCTCTAATGCTAGAATCTTAACACACTGACATTCCAGAATAGACCAAACTCGGAGAACTAGCAACCTGGAAAAATATCAGCCATCATAAGCCCAATGACTTAATGACTTTGCTTACATTAACGATTTTGGAATGGCGATACCCCTTTAGTTAAAAAAGAGATGCGAAACATTTTCGTGCCCTTGTACATGACGATCATATAACTGCAAAATACAACAGAAAGGAAAATTATGAACTCGTGCACGTTAACCTGCCTATTAGAGGATATATCGAAAGATATTCTATTAGAGAAACTCACTGGTCTTGCCTTGTCCACTTGTCAATTTCTTGTGGAGTTTTATGAGTGGAATCCTCACTTCCCCAAGTAGGTATTCCCTTACAGGGTCCGACTGCTGAACTGGAGCCCGCTCAAACAGTGTGAAGACAAGGATTAAAGTTTTTAAGCTCCGATTTTGAATGCCCTTTAAGGAAAAAGTAATCATAAATGTTTCAGATATGCATGTCTTTATAAGCAGGCTTTTCATTTCCCTCCCCACTCACTGACACGAATTTTTAAGCAGCTGGAAAAATTTTCATCTTAGTAAAATAAATTTAAAGAATTTTTCAAACTGCTAAGCTCTCGGCACACGCATGCTAATCACCAGTTTATTGGATCCAGAAAGGTAAGGATTTAGCTCTCGACAAACGACAGGGTACAATATCGCATGGTGAGTGGTCGGCAAAGTACAACCATTGTGAGGAGGTTACCGATTGCTCGGTGCCGGCGGCAGTTTATCAACACTTTCTGATTTCGATAGCACCACCTCCAAAATGCTGTCAGGAGAAAGCCCGAGAATAACAGCTTACACGACGAATACAAGCTAAATGGTTTGTTCATTCTGAATGTTAGCTTTATAGACGTGCCGCATGAATATTATATTGCGTCCCCATTCTAATTTGTATTACTAAGATTGCTGTGCAGTCGAATTGAGGTAAAGCAATTCATTTATCAGTTGTTGAAATGAAGAACTCAGTCAAGAGAACGAAAAGTCAAGTCACATGTAGACTGAGACGATGCGTGGGTGGTAAAACGATCGCTTATTTTGTAGGCAAGTCTTGAATGAAATCGCCAAATCGGTAACTCAGGCGTCGATTGCTGTCGTGATACCGAAGCTTGTTAGAAGCTTGTTGTAGTGAGCATAATGACTCTTGATTGACGACTTACAATTGCCGTCCATGCATCACGTCTATCTGGAGAATTTTTTAAATTCAATAGTTGTGAATATACATTTCATAGGTTTACCATCGGCACTCATAGGAGCATTAAAAGTTGGGTTCTTTCAAATAAATCACAAGCCTATTTCAAATGGTAAACTGTGCCATTCCAATTAGAATAGTTTATAATGCAATACGTCAGCTGCTCAGGTTAGATGAAATAAATGTTCCATAAATTATAAAATAAACTATTGACATGCTTCAAAGAAGAAGTCTTCGTTCCAAACAGGTCTATGCGTTCTCCAAATGATTGAGGAAGAGGCAGTATCAGTGGTCATCGTCTTTCCAGTCACCTTCTGGGCTGAATTTTGAGCATACTCCGAATTACGATTACAAGCTAATTTTTTCAGTAAACTCAAATCCGCGCGTGGTCGAATAACCTTGCTGGGTTCCCGAACATTCTCCAAAATAACCTGGACTCGTACGTTGACAAGGATTCCCAAAGGGTCTCGTGGACGCAGATGATTGGCTTCCAACAAGGTCACTTTCAGCGCCTCCCGATTGACATCATAGCTAGTTGTTGAGTAAACAGAAATGTTCATTAGGGTGCAAAAGTACTATCATGAATTATTACAATTGTTTTAAACTACAATTTCTAATCACTGTGCGGAAAAAAACATGACCTTAGTAAACGGGCCCAATGCTGAAGAAAAACTGATGAATATTTATTTAATGTCGAGTTGAATTGGTGGACCAGGCTACTTTGGTGAATTTTTAGAGCAATGAAATAGCCCTTCTTGGATTAAAGTTCATTCATTCATCAAGGAAATAATCCAGAGAAGGATGATGTCAACCAAGGCCATAGAAACTGGATTCACGTACCTGAATGAGTGAGCTCAAAAAGCTGTTTATCTATTGAAGGATTCCCATTTATATCATGACATCTATGGGGTGAAATTCCCTGGGATATGTGAAATGGAAGATTTCTTTCAGGTTTTTTTTTGGAATTGAGGCAGAGCTAAACAGAGGCTATTGTTCTAACAAATTTGACAACATCTCCTATATAAGAAGTTGTATCTCACTGTCAAATCACTTAATTATTTATGGTACATGGCGACATCATTGTGCTGAAACCAAAGGTGTTATCTCCATGACGGGGAATTTCGACCGAAGCTGCCTTTGAGAAAGGCCATGCCGATATCTTGGCATACGCATGTCCTGACTTTCCGCATATACATTATGCCTAAATTTTGATTTCAACACTAACGTTTCCAACAAAATATCCGACAAAGTCAAAGACAAAGCAGCTGTTGAGCTAATCTAATCTTTAATAGTGCAAACTGTTTCGCAATTTTTAAGGTATTTTTGAGACGGGGTTGTTGTCAGATAGAGGGAGTGACAGCTTGAGTTTAAAGTCACCTTTAGTTTTTGCTGACCGTGCCGTTTGGACACCTCTTTACCAACAACGCACTTTAGGAACAATTTCTGATAAACCCACAACTTTGACTAGCTGCTCTCACATTTTCCGTAGGCTGTGCCTTTTGCTGGTGATGTAGTTTTCTAGTTCAAGACTTTGAAATTCATCAGGGCAGTTCATTTATCGAAGTGATTACCAACACTCTCAGCACTAAATAAACGAAGAGGTGACAAAAGGCAGGTCTTCTGTCAGAAATCCAGATGGCAATCCCTCTTCCCAATCAATCAAAACCCATTAATTGCAGACTTTTTTAGCCCTTTTGAAAGCGAAACCTTTTCACGTTACGATATCGGCTGATGCTAAACGCGGTGGTGATAGTATCGCTATTCACGTGCAGAAAACTAGTGATAATTAAATGCCAACCTGTTTTTTGTTATTTATTTCAAGTTCTCAGAAATATTTCCATGAAATTTATTTGTTCCGGGCCTACCACAAAATTTCAAAGCCAGCTCAGATAATAAGATATTAAATGAAAAACTCACAAGAGCTTGAAACAAAGGTATCCTAACTGCTCGTCCTTCCCATGATCCTGGAGGTGTCCCTGTCGTTCTGCAATCAGTCGTTCCATTTCCTCCCTCCGTCTACGCTCTTTATCGGCCTTCTGCACTTTTAGACGAAGAGCATCAAAGGATTGCTCATTTTTAAGCTCCACCATCCGTTTCTCTAGTATTTCCGGGGGAATCACGGTCCCAGGTGGAAATTCACCTACAGATGAGGGGCAGAAAAATAGGCAAACTTGCGCTTTAAAAGGTAATGCTTTCCTCTCATGAACTGTGTAATGTGTTATTTAATGTGCTCTTTGTGGTTTAGCTCAGTTTTAAATTTCGAATTGGGCCTGAAAAATGCAACCACTAAGAAAGAAAATGATGTATGTAAGATCATTGAAAAAGAAAGGGATCAAGTTAGGGATGTTGTTTCCTTTACCCGGCTCTTTTTTGATGTAATACTTTCGGTTGCAAAGGCTCATGTAACACTGGGACAAAAAGTATCGCCAAAACCTTCAAGAATACTTCAGCCCAAGGTCTGTTTAAAGCTGGCGAAGTCGCAAATGCATATTCATGTCTTGGTAATTTAGTGAGCTTGACCAACCCTGGAACAAGTTAATCCGCAGTTCCTGGTTTGTCACCGGGAGATGAATAAAAGTAAATCTATGGTCAAAAAGAACTCGAATATCCAATAATGGCGACTATTTACTTGTACACCGAAGGTGAAAAGATGGCCACTTGTGGATAAAACTTTTGCGAAATCTTTTAAGGGTAACGCAGTTTGGACCGAAATAGGGCAAAAGTGGCCCAAGACTGCCTACAAATGGCGGATTTTCTCTATGAAATCTCCCATTCGCGGTCACTCTAATCGGTATAACTGTTGGCCTTTCTTAGATGAAGATACATATATTACTAAGAATTAAAGAAAACCACTGTCAGTAACACTATTACTAAGGAGTATTCGAGAGTTAAATTGTTCAATTCTCAGTAAATATAACATACTTCATGAACACCCAATAATCTGCTATACCTCACTTAGATTTTTCCGGATCTATTCCTTTAGAAGTTATCAAGATGGTAAAGAGTGAGCACAATTAGAGATTGAGCTCGTAAAATCCCTTGGATTCAAAGTTCTCATATTAGCATATTGATAACTGGTGTGCTAGACTTTGGAAAAGAGCTAAGATAATCGGAATTACTCTCTCTCTCTCTCCCTCTCTCTGAAGTCAGGTACAAAGAAGTGGTCAAGTCAATTTTGCTGAATATTTACATAACAGCGGCGTTCAAGTTAAAAATGCGGTGGTGCAAACAGACACATAATAAACTCTTTGCCATGTTGAACAAATCGGAGTCGCGCATTAGGGTATATAGTGCTTGACGCTTGAAAGACGCAAGTATTTGCATTATGGACTGCAGAATAGTTTCGTTAATAAGATCAAGGAGGAATTGGGAGAAAATGGGACTTAGTCAAACTTACTGACTTTTGTCCTGCTGGGAGTGGCTAAAACGGGTTTAGAATTAGTTGCTCCAAAGGTCATACGTTTGAGCATTAGGCTGTCGTTGGAATGAAATTCCTTACTTGATCTGCGTTTTAAGCGCAAACACAGACATGCACCCCATGTGTGCTAACTAGTCCACACAGCCAATAGCGAAGCAGAGGTGATTCACAATTCTTGAGAACTCTGGTTAACTAGTACCATGTAAGTGTGGTTTCACTTGATTAACGCTAACGTTCGACTCGGATACTCTTGTTTGCCGACTCTTTTGCAGGCAACCCTTTTTTGAGAGGTTTGCTCCGCATTCTCATTAGTAATACTCATGACTTTATTTAACTAATTAATAACAAACTTTTTTCCCAATGGGTGTCCCTGAAAGAAGAGGTACAAATGAAATACCTGAAGGATCCTTCTTCTCTCTCACTCGTGGAGCATTGTTTTCCCTTGCGTCTTCTTCATGTGCTTCGATATGTATCAACCGCATGAAGGAATGCTCCAGCTACTGAAATTCCTTCCAGGTAAGAAAAGTTTCATCTCATTCGTTTCCATTCCGATATCGTCTTGAATTTCGTGCCTCTTATATATGGTTTTTAGCATCTAGCACCTTATCAGAGGAATTTTCTGGTTAGTCTTTCGTACATTTATGATGACTTGAGTGCGCCGCAAGTGCCTTCTCACCCATTTTATTTCTTCGACAATCTAACGTAGCGCCTACGTCGCACCAGCCGGTCCAAACCCCTCAGAAACCTTATCCAGTCACTATTTTCATTTTGAAGAATTCTAGATGTTATTGACCAAATTTCGCTATCTATTCCTTGCAAACTGAGGGGCCATTATTTTAATTACTGCCGAACAAACTGTTTCAATGCCTGGCGCTTTCCACCAGGTTTGACAAATTCACAGTTTTGATTAAACTTTGCCTGGCTACCGCAGCATCATTGGCATGAACGCCTTGTTAGTTGGCTTGATAAGTAGGGAGAGACTATCTCATTAGCTCACCATTACGCCCGAATAAGTGAGCCAAACAAAGTATTTATGGTTTGTTTCAAGAATCCAGCCTCACGCAATTCAGTTTAATTTGCAATTTCTCCTGTCAAAGATCGCACAAGTAGGTATAATTTGACTTTCTAAGCAATGTTGGTCATGTAATTTTCTGTAAGGTTTACGTCAAACAATCAATTTGTCAAGTCTCTTCACCAGCTCTCGTTTCGACAGCAGAACACAATCTACATCTACAGAAACCTTGAACATTCGAGTTGGAAGATTGATATAATTTCATAGTTGTTTCCTTCCAATTTAAAAACCAATGCGACAAATAAGCAGTTTCGTAGATACACCAAACATTCTAATTAACTTTTAGGACAGCATCTCATCAAATGATGGAAAAGCTTCTTTCCCCTCAAACATCGTTTTCCAAAGAGGAAGGAATCACTTTTAAAAAGCATGGTTACATGTATCATTTTAATAATTTCCAGCGAAACACAAGAAGAAGTCGGAGGGAACTGTTTTAAAGTAATGATATGGAAAATAGATGAGGTGGACCAGGCGAGAGACGGAACGAATCAAAAGTGTACCGAGTAGAGAAACATACCAAACTGGCACAAGTCTCACAAGAATTCTCTTAGCAGTTTTGAGGGTCATATAATCAACTCGACTTTGCGTTAGTCAAACGAGGTACTGCATCGAAATGAGGGCATACTCACGGCAGTCAGTCAGTTGCTTTTTATACAAACAGTACCAATTGGTCCCATTAGCTCAGAGTACTAGTGCATTAAAGGCACGTGGTTTTATTGCCACCTTGTCACGGAGACTTGAAGAGCATTGTATTAATTATAATGAAACAAAATATGCTCCATTGGATGTTAGTGTTCCAATCTAATGCAAGTGCTGTCAATCATAACTGATATGTAAACAAATCAGCGCAATGTGGCTTGAGCTATACCTTTCTATTATTTCTTTTAAAGTGACAGCGTCACATTTACTGGAGCTGACTTTCATGTGTTTTTAGCATATGGCTACCTAATTGATTTCCTGCACATTCGACCCCGTCGTCCTTTGTGATGCAGAGAAACACGGTCAAGGAGCAAATACTCCAGTCGTAAATAGCCGGTGGATATCTGAAGATCTTGGCAGCTGGACAGGTCGATAAGGCTTAAGGGCCCTGAGAGCGCCTCTGATGTAAACAACTTGAGATATAGTATCTATTACACAGGATTCATGTTCGAACGACTCACTCTTCCTAAATATTCCCTATTTGCCTGGTTGACACGCTTTTGGCAACAATGTTCATTGTTTCAATTTCATCCAGAAAAGTTGACCACAACTGGGTCTCATAAATCTACAATCAATTGGTTTATCCTTTCGGCAACACCGGGACCTCTAAACAGATTGCTGTAAGGTGTTGAAAGATACTAGCCCCAAACAAGTCCGCTTTAAGTTGAAGCATGATCCACGGCAATAGTGACCACATGGCTAAGTGCACAAAACTTCAGCTGGCTGGGAGAGATACAAGGTGATGTGCACATTGTACCGTTTTTTCAAAGACTACGAGCTGTTTAATTTATCAAACTACCTGTTATTTAAATACATCTGTCCACAAGCCCGAAAAAACCAGCTCTTCGAGAATTCTCAGCTGCAAATTGCCATGGTATTGTCAAAAGGCAAAATCACTCCGATTAAACTTTGTTATTCATTCAATAATAAAACCGCCACCACTTCACAGAGGTGGACAGTTCTTCTGAAATACTGCCACTGAGAAGCCCATGTTGAATTTCTGCGGCAGTAATAAAAAACGGCCGGCACTCTGCCTTGACATCGAAAATAAGTTAGATAGACGTCCGTCGCGAAAAAAACCTTGATGTCACTCTGGACGATCTGAAAGAATTCATGTCAAAAAGGAGGTAATGTGAGACCAGATTGCTTTGGATGTTTACAAGCTAAGGAGAAACCATTTCAATTTAGGGCAGCCGAATTGTTGACAGGATTGGCTATATGGAAACCATCCGACGTCGAATTGGATAATTTTTGGTAAATGTTGATGTCAATGCATAGTCAGAAGGCTGATATGAAAAGTCGAAGATGTCTGGACGACGCTTCAAGAGTATGTAGACATGGCATATTTGTCTCACAATGAGGTCAGTGAGGTCACTTACAGCTGCAAGGTTATAATCGTGACAATTCGTTCTTCGAAATAAATGATATGATTTCTTGCTACTAAACTCAGGATAATTTTGAAAACACCTCGAAAACGTCGCACCGTATGAGCAACCTGAGTTCTCCCTCCAGATTTGTTCAGTTTTACAGCAATAGCAGAGCCGAACACATCTAGGGACTTTGTGTGGTTGAAGTACATCAGCTAAATTCGTCACCATGTAGTGCAGAAAGCAGAGCAAGAAGTCAAACAAGCAATATTAAATACAGCACCTGCTACTCTTCAGATATAAATTCCAGTGAAGTTGAATGCAGTTGAATGTATAGCATAGAGCCAGATTATACGCATTTAGTATTCTGCTTAGTTAATAGTGCTGATCTATCCAACAAAGAGAGAAGAGTCCGATTTCAGTAATAAAAAGCAGGTGTTTTGGTGCGGACAGCACCATACAAGTGCAGTTAGGGGACAGTATTTTGTGTACGATAGCTACGCTAGTTTGGTTGAAGGTTAGGGAATTAATACTTCTTTGCTGCAATAACGTTGTCGATATGGTCTTGGAACTATCTCCGGACGGTCCTAACACCCGATTCGTTTGACTTTTTAATGCCCGCCAAATTTTTATTGCATGTACTGCCGATGCAAATGAGATCTGACATCTCAGTTCACATCTACTACTGACGGAAGCAGGACCTGCTAAATCATAAAATATCAAAACCCAAGGTTAAATTCAAAGAAAGTGTCTTCGGCGCTCTACATAGGGCGAGATAAGGCAACTCGTTTTCTCCCCGGTTAAAGAACTTCAACATTTGATTCTAGTACTTCTAACCATTGGCAAAGTTATGATGATACTTCAGTAGCCCAAGCATTCAAAGTTCACTTGCCATTGGTTTGAAAAGTAAAAAATGGAGGCATCTCTCGAAGTCCCTTCTTTGGTCTTTGATCTTGCCTGAATCCCTACATGCTGAACACTGTGGAGGTGGCAGAACCTACTGATAATTCTCTTATTAACGAGCTTTACCAGAATCTTCACAATATTAGAAGCAATAACTCTTTTATATTATTCATTAATTATCTAAACTAATAATTTACCAGAGGCGTGGAAAGAGGTATATTTAATGGAAAAAGGAATTGGTGGAGAGGGCTGCAGATTGGGCATTCTTTTCGCAACAAAGACTTGCTCAGTGATTGTATGAATACCTTGCCAAAAGTCTTATCCTTAAATAATCATCTGGTCAACCCCTTATTCTGATCAAGCACCCTATTTAACTTCTGCTTGCCAGCATATCTCCGTGAAACAGATGGCCTTCTGACCTCGCATTTGTCTTGGAAAAGAATTAGACTTTGCAGATCAGACAGTTTCGGTGTTGATCGGGTCAATTTTACTCAGAAACCTAGGCCGGGAATTTGAAATCTGATACTAAGATTGATGAAGTTGGCACAAACGAACGCAAAAATAACATAATAAATATTGAAAATACTGCTATTCATATGGAGATCCCATTTAAATGAAGTGGATGAATCAGAAGGTCAAATATCAGGGTTACGGAATTCGAAAACTTCGACCAGTCAACGCTTCTGAAGAAATACTTAGGCACTTATGAAGAGTTAAGGAGAACATTTAATAAGAATTACAGCTAATTCTTGAAATAAAGCTTGGCCGATTATTAGTAAAGTGTGTAGCAAAACTTTGAAGGAATGAAGCAGAATGAGCGTGAAGCTCAGTCATCTTCGAATTCCCAGCTCTGAATCAGGCACTTCAGCAGAACTTTACCATAGTCAGAGGGCTATCCTGAGAGAACAACAGTACTATTAAAATCGTCTGTGTACCAAGTTTTCCTATTGCTCTGATAATGTGACGTTGTACCTTACTGCAACCATATAGGTCGGGTGGTTTCCAGCGGAAATCTGCCACAGAGCCTTATGACTTCGCTGATTGGTACTAGCGCTCCCACCTTGCTATTTATTGTATTTGTCGAACGATTGACCCACTTTCGATTTCTCTTCCCCCTCACTCCTCCTTCACGAGTATCTTTAGTGCGCTACAGCAGCATTTAAAATCTTGCAACCCTTTAGTTTATCATAAGTGTAACGTGACAGCGATTGGCTACACAGCCGAGTACTCCATTTACCAAGTCTATTCCAGCAATTCCTTATTTACCAGTCGCTTTTGAAATCACTTTTGCCTTACAATGAAGATTTTCATCCAAGCGGAAAGAATGCGGAATAAGCGACTGAGTTTGTGGTCCATGGAGTGCTTCATCACGAGGACTATCAAAATTGACAACTCTGTTAAAGACCATCTGTTTAATGTTAGCTGCCCCCAAGATACCATTTGCTGTAGAATAAGTTCCATCAGAGCAGCTGCAGGGTGAACGATGGGTTCCACTCAGTGTTAGACGCCAGCTACTATGCTTGAAGACTTAAAAGCACAATTTCAAGATTTACACCGCGATTGAACTGCGGCTTTAGCACTTCATCAAAGGCCCACAACATACAAACACCTACTTATTCAGAGGTGGTCATGAGTTTACATGCGGCAGTTAATAACGAGCTCTCTCTGGTTCTCATAATCTCTGGTTGACCGAGACCAGGTGCCTTTACTTCGGGCGGCATCTCCACTAGAGACCAAATGTCGCGATTCAGTATTTACAGTTTTTCTCTAATAAGTATTTTTATGGGAAGCCAGATTAATGATCATTAAGTGGTCTCAAGGCGATGCACCGATCATCAAAGGTCGCCTCATATGGACATGATGCATGTAACTAACCTTCTCTGACGGTTGTCTCGGAGCTCCTTTTAATCCAGACGTCTTCTTCTAGTCCCCTTGGCAATTGTTATAATTGAATTTCCCGTTTTTTCATGTACTGTATAATACAGCAGGTCTTAACTGTATGACTGATCAACCGCTACGTTTCATTTATGTGTTACGTTGAGAAGTCAGGCTTTTAACGCTACATTCATTATTGAGATTATGTTGCGAGAGAGATTAGCTGTCATCCAAATGAATTCGCCACTCCATGAAAGCAGCATCAAGAAGTCGCGCGGAAAATCGTGTTTATAATGAAAGTCATAAGTCTTATGGAAAGATGCATGTACCTGATCGAAAACATTTGGTACAGAAATACACGCATAATTGTAACAGGCAATACATTAAATAGTTTTGCCTCTAAATTAAAATTCGCAATTTCTATGCTAAGGTCCCAGAATGAAGAACTAATTAAGCTCTATTCTTTGCACTTTTGCAATAGTTAGTGAAAGAAATCCATTCAAAACTGTGGTGATCTCTATTTCAAAATTAAGTGCAAAGGTATAGATGCAGTTGCACTAAATCAAGAGGAAGAACTAAATAAGGAATCCACTGGTGTGTGTCTAGTAACTAGTTTTGACTTGGTGGGTTGCAGTAATAATAGGTAGAAAGCTGCCTTGCAAAGTGATAATATCGATGGGCGAAGACTTTGTACAGCCAGACTGATAACGCCTGATGCCTTCTAGATGAGCAACTTTGGCTGTCTAATCTGAAAACTAGCTATATCTTGCCTACCACCGAGACCACTCTGACTGAGGTCCCTCGATTCAATATGACATTTGTGATCTGAAATGGTTTTAAGACCATTTTCGCCTCATTTTCTAAATATCAAGCCTTACACAAAATACTGCAATCGATGTTTTGTACCATGGCTGTGCATTACCATCCATGCCATTATGAGTGAGACTTATGCCAGGAAGTCGTCGTATTGCTGAGACTCGTGAGTCAAAGTGGCTGGGTTAACAACTCATGGTTAGCGGCCAAGTCATGTCAACCAGCTCCATAGCACTTTAATCAGTTTTTCCATAAATTCGGTGCAAAAGCTTGATGTTATCTTTTTAACGCTTTGAAAAATGAACTATTCATTGTTAGACCTTCTCATAGACTTAAAAATAGAAAATTTCTGCGGAGTGCAAAATATGCACACGACCTCCCTTTGGGAGTCCGAAACCTGCATGAAAATTGATCGGTGAAATATAAGATGATCAAAGGGAGCTTTGTAGTGGGAAACAGCAACGAATTTTTACAGTTTACAAGCAAATAAAATAAAACGAAGAAGCGGCTTTATAAACTAACCGCATTTTAAACGGAGTACTAATGGCAAATTCGCATGTGGCACCATGTGCCTGTCATTCAGTTCTAGGACAAAGATTGTTCGCAGCTTTCAACCTGCTTAAGTTAGACAAACTATGAGGCTAATATTGCCTTTCCATACCCATGTTACTTTTAGCTCTCACTTGAGATCCTGCTAACCAGTCTTCTCTCTTGCAAGACCTAAACTCTGTGTAAGTGAGCATTTTCTTGTTTAGATCTTGGCATGGTTTAAATTATAGGCCTCTTGTCTATTATGCTGTATCAGTGCCTTGTTTTCAGTTTTATTTTTATTTTTTATTTTCTCCCCACCCATTAGGGCAAGTCCCAAGGACTTATTGGGAGTACAACAAAAGTACAAATAGCCTTTATAACAAGTAAGCACAACAGTTAACGCAGAACACAGTAAAAACGTTTGTTGATGTCTTCAGCTGCCTCATCTCTTCTCTAGCGCGGCTTCGTCCTACGGGTAGAAGTTCAGCTTCATCGTGGTACCTTGTCCATCTTCGTCCGTCTTCATGTCTCCTACCAGAAATCTTTCAAAATTTTGATGGAGACTTCGTTCATTGTTACATGCACGTGCATTCCACACTCCAGTTTGAAACTATGAATCCGGTTAATTACACCGTACCTCATGTTCCAAGCTGTAAGAAATTGTACTTCTGCTGGCATAATCTAATTTTATACGTCCGGCCCCCTCTCTCATTAGCCACCAAAGTTGCCCCTGGTTCGTGGTTCTAATATGTATTCGTATGCTATGCTATGCAATATAGTTTATAGCAATATAGCAATAGTTTCTATATTCAATGCGTTAACTACAAATTCTTCGAAGAGAAAGAGTCTAAAGTTAAACTGCCCTAGCATCTCTT
Source organism: Moniezia expansa (assembly GCA_019097775.1). Taxonomy (NCBI): domain Eukaryota; kingdom Metazoa; phylum Platyhelminthes; class Cestoda; order Cyclophyllidea; family Anoplocephalidae; genus Moniezia; species Moniezia expansa. Next base: position 1,729,700 of record JADFDV010000093.1, read on the forward strand.
CAGAAGTTCCCACCACTGAAAGCAATATTTGTGAACATTTCTTTACAATGATTGTTCATTTCGTCTTCTGCTGAGTTAATGTTTGAAGTCTCTGAGAGTGTTAATCCAGATGTTAGGCCTTGGATTCTATTACAGAGTCCAACAAGACGCCATTTACCAATCATCGGCAGTCCGGCAGAAGCCTCATGCATCACCAGAGTTCATTTATTATTTTGAATTTTTAATTTTAGCCCCTACTGGAGAAAAACCACATGCTTAAACCAATCGACTGGTACACGTTGATGATTGTTTGAAGACTCCATACAATTAAAAGAAAGATACTGCGAACAAATAAAACCCAACCTGAGTGAAGGTAGGTTTTAACCGCATTTCATCACTTTCCCTCATTGCTTAGTTGACCCACATAGTTATTCATTTCTATGCTTTTGTAGAAACTTATGCCCATTGAGAAGCGGGTAGATAAGTTATTTAATTCTTTGTTTTTTTACATTTGAGTAAAACTTCACACTCCTATGCCATTGCCATCCACGCAGAAATGTGGGATTCAACAAGTACCACAAACTTGCAACACTGAGAAGCAACCCAAGTCTGACCAATATTTGACTCCCTTGTGGGTCGTTTTCTGCAGGGCGTTTATTACTCAACTTTGACTGTTGATGAACTTTGAAGTTCCGATTGGAAACCAACTATAAAAACCAATTCCATGGTCTTTGAAGAGTAAAACAGAATCAGTTGTGAGAAGCTCTGTTTAAGACCTTGTCGAGACCGACGTTGTTGCATGAAAAAGCACAAGTGTGGTGACCACTTGATTGCGTACATCAACTGAGGTACTAAATACTTATTCAAGATGTTGATTTTGGCACGCGCTTTTTATTCAAATTAAAGTGTAGATGAATGGGAAATCATCTCATAAAGACCAGTGAATAGCAAACAAGCAGAGCTTGCTCCAGGAATTGTAAGATCCATGCCTAGTATACCAGTTCAGACAAACCGACTTATCAATATCGCGTTCGACTTCTGTCCGAAAATGATCTTGGCCAGAACTTCACCTTATTGATCAATACGTGAGAAAGTGGTTTTTGAATTCCTGGCAATCCTTGGTGCTGAAGGCTGAATTATCTGTTCCCTTGTTCATCTTCCATACGCTACTTCCGTCATATTTTATGTCGCATGTTTCTAAATGAAGACCTTTGGAGATGCGTCATATGGGGGGATTCTCCCCCAAAACAATTTTCAATTACAATGGGAAGAATCTTTTTGATTGGCCCGAGTCCGAAGCAAAGTAATTTTGTTAATCAGTTTTAAATCAGTTGCCAAAAATATTAAAATAGGAAGCCCTATTCCTGAATTTCCATGATTCTCTGGTAGTAATAGTGACCGTTCAAGAAAATCAGGCTTGGAATCGACAAAGATTCTAGGGCTAGATTGAAAACGACCAATGATACTAGTATCAATATTTGGCCCTACTTTATTAATCACTGCCAGATGTAACTGCAAAAACTAAACCAGAAGCACTTCATAGAGGAGAGTCTTCTCACTCGCATAATATGACTTCTTCAGGGCTTATTTGCAGATTCACACGAGCAGTAAATGCCGTCTGTTTTGAGTCTCTTGATCACCAGTACGAAAATCGGTAATCTTTGTGAATTCGAACCTGTGGAATCAATTTTTGAGCCCTTTCATGCACCTAGTTGAACCATGCCATTTAAACTTGAATTGTTTAAAGATACCTGTTAGCACTGAAGCTTTTCGAAAGTCTCAAGAGTGATAGGCGACTGAACAAGACAATGACAAACATGCATAAGATCAAGTAACAAATAAGGAAAAAGCACTCGATCTTCTTAGCTGAATAAGGAGTGCTCTCTCAGATTTACGAGGTTTATATACCTGTAATACTATTTAACTGGGCTATCGGGTTCACAGTGTTTTGCACAATTTAAAGTGGATCCACTTACTTTGTCATTCCGTCTTCAAAGAGAATCGAATTGACGGGTCTACAGCTCGTGAGCTGCAAGATTCAGAGTGGATATCTTAGCAGTGGAAACGTATGAATTAGGCAGAAGTTTCTCCTCAAGCTGGTTTCTGGTTATCAAGAAAGATGCTTAATAAGATGCGTTCGCGGAAAACAGCAGTTCTATTCTTTTTTGTGCTAAATGCAATTGATTGTGCGCTAACTTGGGGTAAATGATCACAGCAGTGGTAATCCACAAGTGTTGGCCAACACTTTAAGCAACACTCGAAGCCTAAGACCGGTGTACCGGAATATCAGTAAGGTAGGGAGAAGTAAATGGAGATAGACTCCAAGACCGTTCTGTCACTTAAAGATGGGATTTCCTTTGGCGCCTCTCAAGCTCAACTTATCCCTTCCAGCCCTCTTGTCAAACGCTTGTCGTCTAGGTTTCACTTTGATCGAGGATTTCTCGTTCTTATATCATTCTTAGTGCAAAGATCAGCTGTGTACTTACACATCTTTGTACTGCTGAAACACTGTGTCGAAGAATCGCAAATAACAGCCGTTAAGTTTCAATCTCAACTGTAGACCGCTTTAGTAACCGGACCTCGTCTACTTGGAGATTATCGTATAAACAACTGGCTAACAGCAAAATTAGCTTGAAAAAGCTCTTTAATAATTCATTTAAATTTCAATTTTTGAATGTTTAATAATCTTAATACCTATAGGCAAGAAGAGAAGGTTGCTCTGAGTGTTCGATTTAATAACGTATATTTTTGAAGAAGACCAAAATGCTATGGATAATGAAATAATTCTCCTTTCAGTAATATCCGGAATATGCAAATTTTTAATTTTGCATTTGAATAAACATTTGATATTTGATTGCAGGGAAAGTGTATGCCTTTAGTCTATCACAACTTGCTTCATCTTGTTTCATTTATTGCTAGCAGTTGTTCTGCCAATTCAGAGTAGGTTTGCTACTTAGAAAATTATAATTTTATTTAAATAAGGCGCTTGTATTTTAGTATCATTCCCCATAGGGCTCGTAATAGTAACATCCGTCTCCCTGTAGATCGCTATAAACCAGATCATATAAAAAGAATTCCGTATTAATCAATACTTCTAAACAATCACTCATTTTCAAAATTTATGCAACTTTAAAAGTTTAATGCAAAGACTTCTGCGGGATTCAGAGAACCCTGACGACACTTGGACTGAGAAGCTTACAATTCGCTTTACCGTTTTGATTCTAAACAAAGGCCAGCGTGAGTGGATAAACCGATTATAGTAGCTGATCATGACTTCATTTACAGACTCCATCGTTGATAGTTTTAGGTATTTTTTGATAAGCCGGTACTGTGCCGTGTTTTAGTCTTTCAAACATATTTCCTGCTCTCAAACCATAGAGATGGTGTACCGCTGCCGAACAGCCGAGATGATGAAAAATCCATTTACGATTCATTAGTGCGTTCACTTGACGACAGAGTCAAACTGCGTGTCATTTCCTGCTTTCACTAATTGGCAGCATATAAATATCTGAACATAATGTGGAAACTCCGAAGTGCATCAGACAATGAGAGACGTTTAAGAATGCCATTCAATTAGAAACGTGGAACAAAGAAGCCTGATTTATTCCACTGTTTTCTTCTTGAACAGTTTCAAGTCTCTAGGCTGGTTGCCAAGAAAATACATGTAGTCCAAGCACGCAGGATACACGTATATATGATTTGAATGGTAAAGGGTTTTAGGCCATAAGTGCAAGCATTGCCTAGCCTAACAGTCTCTTTTTCAAAATTTACAACCAGCATAATTTTGCTGCCAGAATAACCTATTTAGTGTTATTCTACTCTTGTTCCATTTTGTATCTTAAATGACTTTTGATGCATTTCACTGAAATTATCCGATTCGCTAATAACTATTAGTAAGCTGGATTTCAGTAGAAAAGTGAAGTTTATAAAAAAGTGATTTGTATTTTTAAACTATGCCTTTTTCAGTGGCAAGGCCTCAATGATTTGAAAACGGGCTGCTTCCCTAGGGTTTCCCCGCTAAATTGCATGCCAAGCGTATTGGCCCTGTTCAATTGTTTCCTCACATGGTCTCCGGAAAGGCTCCGCAAAAATCCAGATGCATTGCGAAGGCTGGCCCTTCTATCCCAGTTGTTGTGAAGTAACTTTAATGATCTTCCCTCTGACTTCACTTGAAACAAAGTCAGCAAAACAATCTGACCCACATATGCCTCTATTACGATGCATACTAGACTAAAGTTGAAAAGCTCAGTTGTTTATGCGATTCTAATCAGAATTACAAGGCATTTATTTACTAACTTTTTAAAAAAGTGGCCCGATTCCCATCCATAATTCCTGCATCTCTGGCGGTTTTTACCATATTGCTAGGATTCGATGGGTCCTTATTACCAGGCATTAGCGTCATGCTGGTTAGTTCCCCAAAAAGAATTTAAATCTTTGTGAATGTCACGTTAACTCACATCTTCGACATCCTCTGCTGCAGCATATAGTTTTCGGTAAGCGAGCCTTCATTAATAGAACGTAGAGCTTGAAGAGACCGACTGCTAGCGGCTCCTGATAATTGTTTAATCAGCCACGTCAGAACCCATTACAATATCAAAAGTATTAGCATGTTGATGTAAGCATTTTCAAGAATACGAGTTGATTTACTTTCTGGTAATGTTATTTTAGTTGATTATTAACTCGTACGTTTGGCTCTCAAAATGAGTGCCTCATTTTTAGTTGTTCGGCAAACTCCAAACAGTAACTTTGGGGTGATTGAATAGACAAAATGAGGTGTCCATAGTCTGAAGAAAATCGAGATAAACAAACTAAGTCGAAACTGTTCACACGAAAAAATACGGAATTATTGGAAAATAATGACCTAGGACGAAGCGCCTTGTATCCAGAGCTGTCTTAGACACCTGAAAAAATGATTTCAGGATCGAGTTTTCGAGTCATGAGGTTTGAGGAACTGGGACAGAGAAGGTACCGTCTCTGGATGATGCGAAAGTCCTTCTCAGTTCCCTCAAAGGCGTCACGGGATGCCAAGAGATTTAAAAAGAAAGCAAGCAAGTCTCACAACAGGGTCTGCGGCATGCGATTATTAGTTGAAAAACAAAGAAAAGCTCAAAAGCGGTTTTTTTTCAAGGTGATTTTCATTTAGACCTCACAATCATTGGCTGCAAAAAGCGAAAAAAATATGACAGACCCAGACGGCCCATTTGAGAACTTCCAATGGTCCCAGAATGAAACACTTTGGAAAACCAAATAGAATTCTTTGTGAGGATGTTTTCGTTTGTATTTGAGTGCAAGACGCTTTTTCAACAGCAGGAGAGTTGAAGTTCTCAATCCTGCACTTTCCACACATCACAACAAAAATATAAGAATCGAAATTCTGAGTAAGTATACAGGCATCGGCCAAGATCTCATACTTGAAAGCCTTGGTTTAGTGGCTTATTATTTCTTAACCAAACGTCTGTTCAGACAATCCAGCTTCTCGGGTTCTGAAATTCCACCGATTAAGCTTCCTTTTATTAAAATTATTTACAAGGGACCCTATAATTTTCCTTTTGACATATTGTTTGAGTCTAAGCCGCTTCAGATTTAAACATCAAAAATTGAAATAAATGGCGATACTATCATCGCACTTGGTGCCATTTCACAACTGCCACTTGTCTGAGAAAAATGAAAAGAGAAATTACACGTTTTTTTGTGGCGGAGAATCAAAGAGTCTACAAACTTGCGTACTGTGCTTGGGTTTTGAAGAGAAGCTATATAATCGGGGGCCGCTGAGGGAGGTCTTACTTTCAATGAACTTTAAAGATTTCTAAATGGTGGAGTATTTTGAAATTTTCCCATATGATTCCATTTTTTAATCATTAGTTAATCCATATATCGGGATCCAAGGATGAAATTCGATGGAACAAACAGAGCGGGAAATATCCAGAGCCTGGTCGTTTATTAGGACATCGGACCATGTCTAGAGATTCCTCCCTCCAACTAGCCTTTGCTAACTTTTCGTCGTAGCACAAGATCTCTTTCTCATCTGCCCAGAGTTAGAATAAAAGTGCTACATTTGATTGACTTCCTGGTTATTCACCTCGCCATGTCCGCAATTCTTCTCGGTGTCAAGACCGCGAAGGTCCGCCCCCTGTTTGTAAATTTGGCAAAGCTTTAACTGAGATTCCCTTTACGTTTAGATCGTCTTTTCGTCGCATTTTTGCTATCTTCATCTAACACTCGAAATGTTAAATTTCAGTAATACCTGCATTTTCTACTCTGTTTCTCAGTATTGTGACGAATTAAACCAGATTCTCGAAGTCTGGGACTAAAGAAGTTAGGACTCAGAGTCCAGATAGTATTCCATAAACTGAAAGTGGGTCTTTATATGTTAAAGCATTAACTTTAATCCGCTCGAGAATGTCATAATATTAAAATATTATCAAATAGAATGATATTTAGCTCTTCATTTGGATTAATTTTTTGGCCACCTCTTTATAAATTAGTGACAAGAAGAGAGAGGAGGTGCTCGCTGATTGGTATGGAATCCATGTCATCCTGTTTAACAAAAGTGTATGTAAAGCAGTCGGGTTATGGAGAAAAAATATATTAATTGCGCAGAATGAAATAGCTAGATTTAACAATGGAAAAAACAAAATTTAATAGGAGATTAATGGTTGCTTTGAGAGACGATTAACGAATTCCAGAATCCCAGCACATCATAACGAACCATTCATGCTACGCAGTCACTGCAGCTGATCATCTAGCGACCAAGTCGCAGGAACTGGGCCCGTTTGTGAGGGATAGAGCGTTGGTTGGTAATGTAGCTCTGAAGGAGCTTTTTTAGATCATAAATCTGTTCAAGCAAGTTTTGCCGAGTGTAGTCATACTCCAGTTCTGGTCCAGTTTGTGCCATCTCGGAGCCACGCGAATCGTAGTCGGGAACCACGCTGGCTTCATTGGCTGGGAAATTGGAGAACCAAGAAAGCATCATTACAGATACGGCCAGAGCTATCCACCTAAATACAAAATTGAAATTCTTCGTTTATAAAACTGAAAAGAAAATTACGAAATCAAACCGTATTCGACACCGATTAGCCAGATTCTATAATATCTCAGCATCCTAATAGCAATGACTCTGCGAATCCAGTAGCTGAAATTTCATACGGGGTGTAAATGCTTCAACTATTAACACGAATTGCACAACTTTACTGTAAGAGTTAAATATTATGATCTGACCCTGGGATTCTGAAGTGGAAGTGATGTGCACTTTTAACTTTTATTTTATCATATGCATATTGACCAACTCTGGGTGTGGAACACGTCGAATTAGATGGTTACTTTCAATTGCTGCAAATGGACCGCTAAAATTGAACAGTTAATTTACAGTGAAAATAATACTATTGTTGAATTTATTTGACAAAGGTTGACGATGATGGATGCAATCAAAAGGATAAGAGGAAAACGAAAATATCACAATGTAGCACTAGAGCTTCTTTAAGTGGATTCATCTAACTTCACCTACAATTACTGACTTTTGCTACTACTAGACGACTCAATTTGTCCATAAATTTCTTTTCAACTTACTTACTAGCCATCGGCGTTGGTTGATAAAATGGAGCCAAATTATATTTAGATTGCAGAAGAAAACATTTCCATTAAAACTCGGTTAAGTTACTAAATCGTGGTACTTTTATAAGCAAGTTAAAACTGCCATCTTATTTATTTGGTCGCCTTGGAAAACTGATATAGTTGCGTCGGTCATGGAATCGGTCAAATTTGCGGTCTTCTTGACTTGTGTGGGTTGCCGATTTCACTAACATATTTTGTATCATCAAACTTTCATTTATCTAGTTGTGTTGGGGAAATATGCTCATTTAACAATTATTCAGCTCTGACGTTAAAAATAGGCACTTCAATTCTCATTTTAATATTATACATAAACAAAAATTGAGTATTACTGTAGAAATGTATGAGAAACTAGTCTACATATATGTATATACTGTAAAACTCTAACTACTGAATAAATGTATTGATAGAAAAATGTCTGCCACTGATGGAAGGATTCAAACATTAATGAGCTTGGAACCTACGAGTTCATGTTACGGAGAAAAGAGTGTCGGAGATATTTAAAATGAAACTCATGAAACGAATGCTAGTGGGCCTTTTATACACTTTTCCCTGTCAATGCGATAGGCTGGAAAATTTCACTGACCAATCAAAAAGCACCACGAAAATTACCTGGCCAAGAAAAAACCATCAGAGGACAGTCGAATGACATTGTTTATTTGCACTGGTTAATCTACATTTTTAATCGCTATAAAAATGAAGCTGAAGTTCAAATTAAAAATATACTCTGCGAAATAGTGTGGTTCCAATGTGACCATTATTTTTCATTGCAATGAAAAAAAGGATAAAATTCTTATTTGAGCGTAGGCAAAAGGATTGAGTGGAAGTAATCAGTTGCTAGAACAACGAATATTCTATTCGTGCGCAGTATTGAGTCCCATGCAAATTCTATTCTTGCTGAAGATAGCATCCAAGATTTGCACTTCCAGATAACCAATATTTCGACCCCCTTCAAGGCCACTACACTGCTTTTCGGGACCAAACCCTGCCAAAATCCACTTCTATCAAGACGTTCCTCTTCTAATAGAATCTAAAATTAATAGAGCTAATGTACCGTATTCCAGAACCGTTCCCATTTTAAACTCACTTCCGATGACAATCTAAATTGGTTCAATAAAGTTTTGCCTAAAAGATCACATTATTTCGACAAAATTGCTTCACCCGATTTTGTATCTGCGGTCAGTTTATTTGTATGCCTTAAGAAGATACCTCATGGGATGGCGGGTCTGATTAAACGTCATCTCAAACAGGGACAGCATTTAAACAGTGGGAGACAATTCAACTTTTCTGCTATCGCTTAAAACATTTACATCCAGTTTCAGTCTAATAGAAATCCATGAAGATCTCGAAATTACAAATTATTTTTTGAAATTACGCCTTGTAGCCGTGAGATAATGGGTCAATTATACCATTTAGTGGGGTTGTGTTCAGTCCGTGCTGCTAAAAAGTATTTGACCCAAATCTGGATGCATCTACATCCAGTATGTAAAGCAATTTATTTTCATATATTTTTTAATAATAGTAAAATCGTAGTGGGCGCATTATTAAACATGTAGCAGGTTTTTTTACATTATTTATTAAATATCAAGGTTTATTTCACAATTTAAATGCACATTGAAGGAAATGGAATTATCCATATGTGTGGACATCGCCGGTGTGATTTATTTTACTCCTCTCTATGATTCATTTATCCTTGGGTTTCTTGGCGCTTCAGCAATTTTGATGGCTGGAACTCGAAATATAGGCCTGAAACCCCGGTGTAGTTAATTGACAGCAACCAGTAGACGTGTATTTTAAACAATGGACTAAAATTAGTGCACATTTGAAAGTTGCAATTCAGCTTATGCAAACATGACAATGAGCTAGTCTATAGGGATTTGAATAAGAGATGAGGAAATGCGTAGAATCGCAGAGCCCTGCCACCTATTTCACAGCAGTGAACTAAATCCGTCCATAATATGAAATGCAAACAATGCAAAATTAAACATGAAACCACGCAAACTAGAGTTCAAACATTAAGTAGAGTCAAAACAAGTTACGAATACTGGAGAAAAATTTTAGAACGTCTCACCTTTCTGAGATGGTTGGAAGCTTCGAAGGTTTCAAAGGACTGAATTCTACGTATTGTAAATGGATAAATTCATTTACGGATTTCATTAGCACACATTGGTCCAGCCAAGCCTAACTTTCATGATGAAAGTTTTCCATTTCATCTTCACTATTTAAGAAGGCTTGAATTAGGTCCGACAAAGGCGAGACACTCATAGTTGATAGGTCACCTTTACATGAACAGGAGCCAAACGGATAGCTGACTAATCACGGGTTCGAAGACTAAAATCTTGTTCCCACCGAAACGACCTAATTTTACCAGTCGCGAGTGCGCCAAAATCCAGTAGGTCCAGCGTCAGGTAAATGAATGTTCTCATGGATAAATCCAATTCAGCGATTCAAATTCGTCACTTCAGATACAATGTATGGGTCATCGTGGCTAGATTAACATTTGAGGAAATCCGATTTGACGAAATTATACCAAGGCACTAGTGCTAACTTTTAATTTGATGGTCAAGCTAATGAAAATTAACACTCAGAATTTTGATTTCGATTATAAATTTGATCGAAATACGAATAATGCGCACAAGGCACTTTAATAACACCACTAAAAGGGCTTCTTTGAACACCGCGTCGACTCAATCCTATTTTAAAGTTCCTTTCGTTGAATTCGTAGAAACGAAGGGATCGTTGTTGAAACTAATTTATGCATAGAAATCAAAATTGATAAGACCTATACCTTTCAGACCTATTTTAAGTCGTCTTTGTGGGCAAATTTTCCCCATTTCCCTCATTGACTTTCGTTTAATTACGCCACTTAAGCATTTATTTATTCATTCATTCATTCGCTCGTTCATTCATTTGTTCGTCCTTCCTTGTTGGTAAAAAAATTCACTTGTTTAAGTTAATAGCACAGGAGGTTTAAAAATCTTTTTTTGAGAATTTCAAATTTCACTGAGGAATGAGGCACTTGCTTAAGAAATGTCCACTGATTTGATTTTTCACTATCGAATCTATTGGTTTAGACAGTAAATCGCATTCAACTTATGTATTATAGTACGTCAATTTGGATGGTTCTTAATACTGAAGGTCTCGAAATAATCCTCAACATGACTGGCTTCTTGAAAGTTGCTCACTAGCATCATTACATCATTCAAAGAATATATTCACCTCGAATTTCCGGTCACTACTTAAATAATGGTCTGGTGTTGGAGGTACGGTTGAATATCGCTGTCAGATTGCTGATCAACCCTTTTTACCACACCTTTCATTCATTATCTACTTAATTATCTGAAGTATCTTCTTCCACATGCTTACAAAATAAAAAAAACGCGTCAGGATCATACTAGGTAAACCTTGACCGAAATGGTCTTTAATTCCACTGTGAAGTTTAACATACTTTGTCACCTAAACTTATCTACCTCAAAAAAGCGAACATCGTTTCTTTATTTTAGCGAATTTGAAAAAGTTGCAATGACTTTCAGCGCCAAAAATTTCATCAGAATTAAGTAAAATTGGTATTCAATGAATTCATTAGTTATTATTAATGTTTCTATCACGAGGTTACTTTGAATGAATACGAAACACTTAAGTTGACCATTAATTAGGCACAGTCGCAGCTTCTAAAATCCTCTGGAATACCACACCTTTGGTGATTTTTTAAGTGTGCTTTAAAATTGGCCGGTGTGGAAGGGCACGTAGGGTATGAACTAAGAAACTGAAGCGAAATTTCCTGACCTAAATTCCTAATTATAAATGGACTGAATTAGTTCAAATTCTTCGAGCGAAATTGTCAACAGCCACCACAAGTAATCACGGTTCGGTGATGAAGAGACTGAAATTTGCGAAAAAAGAAGTCTTCTTTCAAGTCTCATTTGCTCTATTCATCCCCAGGGGATACTCTCATAATATACATATATGTATTCAGTTCTCAGCCGATATCTGAAGTTTACCGCTTGTTTGAAGCTGACGGATTCAAACAATGATGAAGAATAAACTATAAGATATCGCACGGGCTGACGACATTGCATGGTGGCTAAAAACCCAGTTCAGGTAAGAAGTTGCTAGATTTTCCAAATAATGATCTAAAATATGTACGGTAGATAGTTGATAGTACGAGTATAAACAAGAGGAAAATGGATATGGATTAAATAGATTTTGAACAAGCGAAACAATATCAGCGATTGCGAGAATTCCGATTGCATTGGGCTCTTTTGAGAGAAGAGCAAGTCAACAGGGGTGCTAAGACGGCCCGACAAGGACGGGATTGAAGCTGTCTTAAGAACAACAAGAAGTGTAATTCATGATTCACGAGGATTTCGATCATACAATCGTTCTGGTAGGCTTGCAAACAAGCTTGGTAACGACTGTCGGATTGCCTAGTTCACTAAAACTAGTACTCTTTTTAAAAGCAAATTCGAAGAAGAACTAAGAATTGACTGCATATATCATTCACTAATATTTCAGTATTAGCAAGGTGTCAATTGACAGCGCAAATAACACAAAAGCCAAATGTAATTCATCCCAAAGGCAAAGGGAATATGTGGCAATGAATCAACCAACTCTCAGGAACTGAGCGCGCTTCGCAGTTGGGATACCGGTCATTGAGACAGAGTGAAGAACTGGGTAGCGCCAGGCACTTCTAAGCTGTCCAGATGCTGGGTCGTAGACCACATCTCGTTCTGGCTGAATGACTGGCAGGTATTGATAGGTCTCTCCGGGTATAAGCTCCTCCGTTTCTCCCAAGAATCGATTGACAACCGCACTCAGACTTGGCTCAGCTAGCACACTGAGGAGAAACACGCAGGTAACAAATGATTCAAGACGCCTGAAATAAATCAAAAGAGTATGTCCATAGCGAGATGCCATAACGATAGCCTCCATAATACATTGTCTACATGAATCAAATTTTTCCTGCAAGTTTCAGCTTCGAAATTGCCTGTTTTCAAATTAACTAAATGTCTGACAATTAAGTCATTGACACTTCAACAACTACATTAATTAGATATTTAATATTTTAACTAATTAAATATTAATAGTTCTACAGAGTATCGTTTGCTGGCAGGCGTATCTACACCATAGTTTTCTTTAACTTGGACTTGCTCTTTTAAAGTGATTCGTTTGCATTTGAGATTTCGCTGAACTTGTGGCAAGCTGCTGCATCATACTATGATTGTTGTGTCTTCACAATACAATGTGGCCTGGATGTAAATATATTAAAAACATCTAAAGGCCAAGTATAGGACTAAAAGTGCAAGTTTAAATACGAAACGCGTGAAAAGAATAGAGGTCAGACTCACAAATCCCAACCCCACATTTCTATGGCAAATGCCCGATCCGATTTTTAACCGGTCGGTCGCGGTCCCTCCTTTTATGCACCATGTTATTGCGTTTTATCCTCCAATCATAAGAGAGAGTATATTAAGGTGAAAAGACCTCCTCCTCTCGTTTTAACTTCCACCTCCACCACGTTCTCCAGCCTCCATCCACCCCTTGACACCCTCTCTCACCCCGCCTCCTTTCCCATCCCCACAAACCCCGACTTAACGGCCTACTCCTGCCATGGGCAGTTCCCACTTCCTCGGCTTTCCAACGGATTCCCCAGGAATAAGACAAATTAACACTTTTATAGGAATGCATTGAAAATAAAAGGCACATGGAGGAAAGCTGTCCAGCCAACATTGTTAATGTAAATATGTATTCACTATTTTAAACAGTAAATGTTGACCAAACAATTTCGTTAAATGTTCCAGTTATAAGATTACGAATTACCCTCTTAAGTCTACTGGAATTGAACAAAGAATTTGATTTCACGTCTAATGTTTAAAATTGCAAAACAACTATTAGAACACGAAAAGTAATTTTCGAATAATTCAATAGATCCATTGAAGTAACGTGGTGGAATTATCCTTGAGGAGACTGGTACCAGGAGTGATTGAAGAATTTTTTGCATTGGAAGTGAGTGAGTGGACCATTTAAGATCCATTAGTATCCCATGCTATTGCTATATTTTATGATCACTGGATTTTTACTACCTCCAATTCTATTTCGTTCAGATTACAGTAGGTTGACACTTTCAGAGTATTCACAAATTTTGTCTTTAATCAGTTCTGTGCAAAATTTTTAACGATTCCAAAAATTTGACTGTAGCAGATATTTTTGAACTGAACCAGAAACTTATACGATTCTCCGGGCTTTATTCTCAAACAATTAAGATAGTCTTTCTCACCAACACTTAATGAATTCCCCACAGTACTTCATAGCGGTGCTTTTCAAGTTTTCGATACTAAAATAGTGAGTTTGAATTTCACCGTGAGAAGACGCATTCCACCCAATAAAAGCGTTAAGGACAATAAAATAGCTAATTGGTGAGTTATTTGGATTAAGCTATCTCCTCACTGGAGAGAGTCGAAAAATTATTCAGTTAACCCGGAAATGGGCACATGTGTAAGGTAGAGCCAGAGTGGAGGGAAGTGCCTAGTGGCTCTTTCATCCTCTGCTTACATCTTGAAATCTAAAAAAATCAGTATGCTTTGACCTATCCGAGGGAAGGATTGAAGTACGTACTTAAGGGTAGTAAGAGGTATATAATACGACAGCTGAGACTAATGGCGCAAATTTTTTGCATTTACAAATGTCGAGGTGAGATACATTAGCTTTTCCTAACAGCTCTGGTTTAAAATCTGATCTCGCAAGAGCATTTTCTTATGGACTGTCCGCTGTCCGCGGTTCTCGTTTAGATTCGAATTTAAGTTTGAACCCTGCTCCAGAAGAGTTGGAGGCTGTCAAAGAATCTCGGCGCAACAAGGAGGACAGCAACCAAGAATTAAGATTAAGCATAGCTTGGTATTTATTAAGGGATCTTGGTTCTAATCATATGATAAATAGCTTCGCTCTCACACATTCCGCTCTACAATACAAACGACTTTGTCTCAGGAGAAGTAAAGCATAGTTTTTGAGTGTTTTGTTAATAATGGATCAATAGTAGTCTAAAATTGTGATATCTCGCACTGAGCATTCAATGGATCCCAGGAAAGAAACGAAATGAAATTTGCCCGCGTATTCGACTCGATCCTCTGGATCCTATCAGCTATTTCTCACGACAGCTGAGGCTTAATAGCAAGTGATTTCTTAATGGATGACTAAGTTGTAATTTTTTTTACACATGAAATATAGTCGGTATTAAGAAATGTGAGAGTGAGATGACGTTCAACTTAACAGTCAAAGCAGCCATAATTTTAAAAGGACATGAGTAAGGGGCGAGAAATCCGAAATAATTCAAAGAAGGTTAATCTTTACGGACAATATTTACTCTCCGACCCAGAACATCATGATTATTGAATTATTTACTCCCCAGCCATTTGTGCAAGTATCAAGGACATATTAGAAGTGCAATCGATCTAGTACTATAAACCTGAATGCACTTAGAAATGTGGATCATCTTGATCAATTGGCCAAATAGTCAGATGGTTGCGAGCACATCTATGGTAGGAAGAGGGACTCAAACGCGGCCAGTGCTTTTATGGTCGATTCCTTGGCCTGAACTCATTCTCAAAGTTTTCGTAGCCACTGCGTCTTTGAGCTTTACTAGTTTTACGGATCTTATTAAAAATAACAAGGTTAAAACCGGAATAAAGCTTGTCGATTATCATACAAGATAATGTCTGCTGCTTTCAAAAATAAGGAAAGGCGTTTGCGCTCAGGAAAAAAAGTGTCCTGATTAATTCTTTAAGGATTTAATGAACCTAGGATTAATGCTGACAAATCCTCTCCGCTACCTGCATGCCTCAGTATAAACCTCGGTTGCTCTGTTTTCAGTGCCAATGATTACTGGAGTTTAACCGTGAGGGTGAAAATAATTGAGCCAACGCAAATCCAGGACAAAATTATGTTTACTTAGAATAAAAGACTGAATGAATTCCTGGGAGAATGACATCTTTTATGTGACTGCATTAATGGACCAAGAATTTACTACATTCTGCCACGAAACCACTCTCCATAAAATCTCGGGCCCTTTTTGATATGGTATATTATAATAAATTGATGCACTGTGCAGTGTGTTCACAAATAGCGGCAGTATTTCAGAATGCGAAAATAACAGTGGTACTCCTTGTTGATACTAAGTAGAAAAGGTAACAACAGTGGAGCACCTAAATTAAAACTTCCCACTTTGTTTAAGTTTCAAGATGTCTCCTTCTCCAATTTAAAAACTCATCGGCAAATAAAACCCTCCGGAGTTAGTGGAGAAGGCGTAATTCTGAAGTGATCCAAACGAAAGGACGAGGCAAAACCTGAACAGTTTTGTTGAAGTTGGAGCTTTCAAAGGAGAAAAAAATGTAGCTAATATATGCTGAAAGTTAATCAGGACAACCCGTCTTCATTGAAATGAAGTAAGTCTCAATTTATTGGACAAACTTGTCTACTGCAAACGGGATAGGCGATACGTAAAGATATTCACACTAAATAAATGCTACATTCCACAGTGCATAGTTCTACTAAGATCGACATTTAAATAAAGCCTTTAGGTGCTCATTAACTGCGACTATTGAGCACTTCAATATCCAAGCTATGTTGTGTAAAATTCTACAAGTTCCATGATTGACAGCACTAAGGGAGTGACAATAAACAGGAAGGACTGAAGATTTGATCGGAGAAAGCTAATATAAAACTAATAAGCTACCTAGTACTATTCCATCCATCCATCCATCCATCCATCCATCCATCCATCCATCCATCCATCCATCCATCCATCCATCCATCCATCCATCCATCCATCCATCCATCCATCCATCCATCCATCCATCCATCCATCCATCCATCCATCCATCCATCCATCCATCCATCCATCCATCCATCCATCCATCCATCCATCCATCCATCCATCCATCCATCCATCCATCACAAACCTGATTTTCACCCACTTTTAATCGTTTTCCATTATCTTCGAACTTTGTTAGAAAATAATGTATATGACAAGAGGATATGCGATCTAAGATCTGGCTGTCACATTTCAAAATATTTTCAAGTTTTCCGACCAATCTACTAAAATTGATCATTCGGTAACACCCAAATTTGCCCATCAATCGCTAATAGACCGCTATTAAAAACAAACTTTCGACTACTTTTTACCCCCGATTCCCTTCATTTTTTGACCATTAATTTAACATTATAGTAATTGTTCCAAGTCCCGTCTTTCAATACGATACAGCTCCAATCGTTCTTTCACCTGCGATCACCCTCAGTTAATACTCTGTCAAGATTCTCTAGAGCTTTGGTTTTTCACCCCTTGTAGTAATATGTTTGGTTTAAAAGGAACGTCAACTTCCAAGAAGCCATGGTCAACGGAGGGAACATCAATGTGGAGGTTCAAGACGATGCTCATTATAAGCTATGAGTGTCAACTCCCCTTTCAGCTCTAGATAACCGGGACTTCAAGCGATCTCCACCTGGATATTTTAAATTATATTAAATATAAACGGAGCTGCCGAAATTCCTTATGGCCAATAAATCTCTCAAAGATATCAAAGATAGCGTGCAGCTCTCTAAAGCAGAATTTATTTGCATTGTTATGATACTTTATGATCGCCCAGGGCAATGATGCATCCAAATTAGCAGTAAGTGCACAATAAGACCGATCTAATTAATTGGCTTTATTTTTCCATTTTGAGAAGATATATTACAAGTAAAACTCAAAATATTCCACTATCTTGACGTCAATCTAGTGTCAACGAAACAAAAAACGACTAGCCCTCTCTCCACAGGGGGTTTGTTTAAATGTTCTAATTCTCCTTCTGGTGGGAGGTGGGCGACCAAGTTATCTAACTGACTGCCTGAATAATGCCAGTTCTTCCGCATTGTTTCGACTTAAGAAACATGACATGCCAGCCGAAATGACACCACTGATGGTGGGGATGATTTATTTTTCGACCATATGTAAAAAGGAATATTTACTGTTCCAATTGTCATTCTAATCAGCTACGAAAGGATGAATACTCTCAAGTACTAAGACATAAAAATATATGCATGATTTCAAAAGGAAAGAATAAAGCAATTTGAACACAAAGTCTCTTTTGGAGCACTTAACCTTGAACTCATCGAAATCAGCCATTCTCCAGCAGTATTCAGTCATTTCACGACCGCCTCTTCTTTGATTGATTACTTCACTAATCGAAGACCAAACTCCCAAGATTTTCATACTTTGATAATCCGGAATTCCTCAGCTAGGCCTATGCTTCGAATCACGTGTGGGCTATGAGACGCTCTTAAAGGTCCTAATATAAGCCATTAACCACAAGTCTTCAGCCCTGAATTCAGCCCTTAGAAAGCTACTTAAAAACGCCAGATGTGATTGGGAGCTCCTTGTAACTAAACTTAGCTTTTGACAACAAAGTGAAAGTGTTGGCGATGGTTAGATTACTGAATCGGAAATTTCGGGATATCCTGCTCCAAATGTGATTGAGCTGAGGATTCGGAAGCTCTCTTCAATGCAATTTTAATATTTGGCTATGATGACAAAAAGTTCTTTCAAGCAGATCCTTCCAATCAATTAAAAGGCTTTTAGCTTCCGGCTTTCGTATATGAAATGTAATGAGAAGTATCCAAGAGCCAAGGAGCGAAAAAAAGTAGTTTCTCTTATATCAGATGCTGGATCCGACAGTTCTTTGCCCTCAAAGGTAGGCTTTCATGTAATGAAAAAGGACGCAGTTCTGACTTCGCTTCCGAGAAATCCCTCGCTACTCTAAAATTCCATGCAAGAACTAGGACCAGTGTGCAAGAGAGAAAAGTAAAGCGACTAGGAAAATGATACCCAGAAGACCCTTAAAAAGTAGATGCTCCAATGTGCTTTGCTAAAGTATTTTTCAAGTTCAGGATTGACTAAGAGACGCCTTCAAATATCAACATTTATTAGAAACCGTGTCTGATCACAATGTCATTTCAAAAAAGTGCGAAATGAAGTCAAGTAGTTGACGAGTTGAGATGTTCACAAAAATGCACACTATTAAATATCAGGGTCAATTTCATTGATTTAGTAGAATTTGTGAGCAAAGGCATCAGTACATCTTTCGGAGTCGCCTATTTGTCTGAGTCTCCAGAAGATAAGTCCGAAATTCAGTGCGCTCAATCACCCATTGAAATAATCACCCATGCTGATTAACGTGACCTACGAAGGAACGACAGTCAAACGGAACATTCTTAATCCGAGAGGCGATATGCTCTTTTCCGTCCTCCCAAAACAACAGTTGGAAAGTGGTTGCTTCCAAACAGGCAGTTTATGAGCAGACTTCGTAAAAGGCACACTACTATTCGACAGAACAAATGAAGACACTCCGTGAAGGAAATTTAGGTTTGTTAATGTTTCTGGCATCGGTCATTAGTTTTACAGCATGGCTGCAGTAGGCCAATGATCAACGCTTCCATATTCACCTGGTTTAGTTGTTGAAAGTCAATGTATTAATATGACGGTTATTTATATCTCCCGTAGTTTGAATTTGAAATTCAGTTTTCCTCGGCTGAATTTTGTCTTGCTACTGTTGAGGCAGTGATTAAAACCAAATGAAGCACGTTCTTAGCATCTTTCCACAGTCCGCTGAGGTCTAGTGAAGTATTTAAAGAACCGATTAAGAATTGACTGAAGCGGTCTGACATGCTGCACACCTCCCATCCTTCTTTGAACATCCAGAAATGGGGCATTTGTGTCGGTTGAAATGCCTCACTTCCGAATAACAGTTCAGTTTCCTTGTTTTCAGCGAATGATTATCACTTTTATTTACATTTTTCATCGCCCTTTCAGATTCGATTTTGTAGGTGATAGAGCAGTTTATTTCTATAGAGGCGACGCACATGATACGAATACTAGTATGAGGCCATCCCAAATATCCACAAGCGCAAGCATACTTATGAAATGTGTGTATTGCATCCGAGTTTTGTAAACGTGATTCTATTAAACAAATACCTAAGTGGGGTGGTCTATAAACGTTTAAGATTGAGATTTTTCATGCTTAATATGCCTTTAAAAGTGTTACTGGTCAATTTTTCAAGTCAATGGATCCTGAGAAGACCTGGAAACGTTTACCGAAACTAAATTTCTTTGAAGGTGATAGCCTGATTTCCAGAATCGTGAGGACGGAGGAGATATACGCAAATTAACAATAGGACAGTTCTTGAGGAGGCAACAAGGATTTCAGACAACCTAAAGGGAATAAAGTACGAAACAAAAAAGCACCAGTTTTGAATATTTTCAGCAGTTCCGCCTCCATTCTTTTTTTAAGATCGAGTCTCTTAGCAAATGCTGTATCAAATCGAAGGATTAGGGGTCTTTTTTGACATAAATTTCCAGGTTCTTAAGTAACCTTCCATTCGACAAGCTCCAGAATTCATCCATCAATGGCTCATGTGCGTTTCTCCAGTCTCCATAGTTATTAAATGATACATACAGCATAGGTCTTGAATTATAGCTGAAATGAGTCGTTCCTTAAAAGTGAAAAAATTTCAAAATTTTTACCCGAAACATCTTTTCTCGACGCCTAAGTGTAATCCTGCATCAATGTGTTCCTGTCGGATCCAGCTCTCAGTAATGGGAATAATGAACAGTCAACCGATCAGGTTCTAAACTACCTTTCGCACAAGTATTCACCAGTTTCATAAACAAATGGCTCCAGCGTTAACAGAAAGTCATCAAGAGAACACATTGGAGACAGCAAAAAGTTACGATTATCAAGATGACAGCGCTCTTGGTGGTCGATAAATTGGCACAGAAGGAGGGGCAGAGCCTTAATTAGAAGGTCAAAGGCCGGAGAATCAGGGTAGATAGTATAAATTGTTGTCATAGCGCATTGGGCATTAGAAAACTGACGTGGTTGAGTTCTGAGAGGGGCGAACATGGTGATGTCATTGGTTGGCGATTGTAGGACTTTAATATAAACATACAAAAGGCAGTTAAAATTACGCTTATTTAAACTTTAATTTCAGTCATTTCAAGAGTGAAATTTGATGATGATGATGATGATGATGATGATGATGATGATGATGATGATGATGATGATGATGATGATGATGATGATGATGATGATGATTATGATGATGATGATTATGATGATGATGATGATACGTTGAATTAAGGCCAATTTATCAAACATAATCGAAAGCGTAAGACGAGAAGTATAGCTGGTCACTATTCAAGTATTTTATATTTGCTTATATTATGAACTTCTCGTTTGACCCTATCAATTCATAACGTGAGTACCTATTGGTGAGATGAATGATAAAATCACGGGAATACATTTGAAATAACCAGCAAACTGGCAGGAGTTAGACAATGCCAGAAAATTGACAAGCCATTACAATCACAAACGCATGCCAAAAAGTGAGCCATGATATTTTTCGACAAGTGATGAGGTATCCAAATCTATAACTCTCAGCTGATCTTTTCTTCGGAAAAGAGTATTTTGCAACCCCCAGTAGTCTAGTTTCAGCTTTAAATTTTAATTCGCTCTGTTTTTACTTATTATGACATCTTTTCACATTTTTTCCTTTTATTAATTGAATAGTTTTGACGTTTTACATGATTATTGAAAATCAAAGAGAATCCCAAATACCAGTTTAGGGACTTTGTACGGCCAGAAGCGAAATGACATAGAAGAATGAAGAGATTTCTGCGAACACGCTCACATCTCAATTGCATATCGGCAAGGGCTGAGTTAAGCATTCTTTTACTGACCAGTTGACTTGCAGTCACAATGCTCACAACTCAGAGTCCTGGTTTAAGCATTGTTCATGAAGTTAGTTTTATCGAAGTTTGTAACTGCTGAAGAAGGTCATTTCCAAGTTGGAATACGCGTCTCAACAGAAACAAATTTGTTTGTTCATGCAAATTTATTAGATTAAGCAAGGGCCAAGCCTGGTGGATTGAGTCCATTATTCATCAATCACGAAGTTTGGGGAAAAAAGCATTTACACGCATCTATTTAGTTTATAAGATGACTTATAAAGGAACGTTTAGGTTCCGCTAAAAAAGTCTGAACGACAACTTCGATGGTTACTCACAGTGAACAGTCACCATAAAAGAGGACTTTCTTTGTTCTTATGACTGTGTCCTACTTTACTTTTAGAAAAGCCGCAGGCGGGTTGTACTGTGCACTTTGTGCTCTGAAAGCACTTAATGAGCCAAAAAGGATCTCCATAAACAAGTCTGAAAATTTACTACCTCTGCAGCTAGGCAGTACATTTGGGTAAGGAATCGAGGAGGAAAACGAAAAGTTAACAAGTGGCATGAACAAATTATATCTGCTTTTTTGAACGGGTAATTTCATAAATGAAAAATGAAGAGTAAAGTTTATTTGCTAATAAAATATAAGTAGTCTTATTTTAACTGGAAGTGCTCACTGGGGCTTTTTGTCCGACGGGAGACACGTGCACCTGGTTATCACCCATTGAAGTAACGGACGCCTCAACAGGGGACACAGAGCTATTTCGCTTTATCTGTTGAATCGACACATCGTTCGGCGCATCTGTCATCGCTGAATGAGGCGAAGGCACGGAGGGATGAGTACCAAAAGAACGTTTGCTAAAATATCTTCTTGTTTCCCAACCGGATAATGTCCTCAAAGGGGCGTATGCTAAAGCCGATAGTAGAAACACCAGCCCACACGCATAATAGACATAACTCAATGGATTAGCGCCCATTCCTGCGGACAGATATTGCGGATCAGACAAAAACCGAGCACTTATCTGTACCCCTGATATGGCTTCGGCAATTAGACCTACCAAAATTGTAGTGAGAAATAGGTTATAATGACCTTAAATAAATAGACGATTGGTTTTTTGAAGACTTTCACCTATTAAAATGGGACCGGCGATACCACCAGTGCCTTGGAAGACAAGAAGGTACACAAAAGCCGCCGTTAAATGATGAACACCTATTAGTTCTACCGCGATGACACTTCGAAGAGAAATCGCGAGGGCTGGAAAAATAACAGCTCGTGATTTCAATCATTTTGTCAATACTTTACAGAAAATAAAACAACTCACCACTGCATAATGTGTGAAGGAAGACCAAAACGAAAAGGATGCCTCGTAGAGGTACAAGCGATGAGCATGAAGGAGCGTGCTGGGAGGATCTAATCTGAAGACTGGTGAGAGGAATGCAGAGAAGGCAGACACCTCCAGTAACCAATGATACAATGTTGAGGATCATCGGGTCGGAAAGTTTGTTAAGTATGGTACGTCTCACCCGCTGCAATAATCGTAACCAAGTTTCACCCTCAGTGACGTCTTCGCTTTCGTAATGCTGAAGGAACGTTGGTTCACTAACGATCCGTTCGATGTAAAAGGCTAAGAAACCGTAAACAAATTAACTTCCAACTATCATTAAAACATTCTTTTTTTCTTTTTAGCTCCAGAGCTGAGGTTCTTCACCATTCACTTAGAGTAATTTCTCCATCAGTGCTCATGTATTATTTTAACCGACATTTCAGATCTACCGATCAAGATTCGTTCTCAAAAGCGCACAATCTAAGCTACTTTTTGTTTCCAGCTTTAGTGAAGATAATTATTGTTTCGAAGAATTAAGAACTGCCGACCCCAATACAAAAAATAAGCAATGACGGTCTGGAACGATGATCGAACCGACAAACATCTATAAGCAATAGAGAAAGGTATTCAAATTGAATACCAAAGTCGACAAGCTTCAAAATCGCTAAAGACTAAAGAACCTGTTAAGAAATTAGAACCATTGAGTTGGGGGAAACTGAAAACCGGAGCCACGGATGGAAGTTAACTAAGTCCTAACTAGAAGAAAGAAATCACTATTGGGCATTATTTTTTTGTCCGATTTGACTTATTTTTACAAAGGTGACTTCTAGATTTTCACATCAGGTTGATTGGCTGCTACAAATCGAATAGCTTATTTTAAGTGGAAGCATTGCTCACTTCGCATGTTCATGATGACCCTACGCCACTTCTTGCAAAGCAACTGTTATAAGGTTAATTTAATAAAAAAACGATTCGTTAATCCAGGTTTATAAGGTCCAAGCCAGAATGATTTGTAAACTCTGAAAATATGACAGCGTCCGACGCTGAAGTCGCAGGTGCGGAGGCGACTGATTTAGCAGGAATCGCAAAATCACGGTGGCCTGGGAGCTGTAGTGCTTTTGTTAAAGGCTTAAGTACTACTGTTAAATGAATACGACAATAAAGTTGGTACCACATCAGAACCATCTCATAGCATGAGTTGCCTAACTGCTCCTAATGACGTAGATTAGAACGGCAGTCTTGATTCATAATGTTGGTGACGGAGGTGCGATCAGCTATACTGGGCTCAATAACTCCACTCACTGACTACCCGGGTACTTGTGCGCATGTACTGACCGATGGGATGTTAATCCTCAAAAGGGAAGTTTTTAGCTCATGTTCAGAACATTGAGTAATACAATGTTGTCTGTGAATTTTCCGGAAGCCTCGAAAACATAATACTGCCCAAATGCGAAGTTGCGAGTGAGGAGGAGCGAACAAGTACATGTAACAGCAAAAAATTTTCACTAGGGCTAAACACAATATGGGCACAATTAGGTAGGAGCTACAGTGCTCAGTTAAATGCCTATGAACAAACACCAAACACCATAACACTATGGTGATAAGACAGATAGTTTCAAGACTGTTGTCGCATCGTTCTAGCGACATGGACAATTCGACTTTTCCTGGGTCTGGTCAGGTGAGGATGACCACATCAGTTGACAAAATTGCCAGTTGATGAACATATTCGAACAGAACGCATGAGAAATTGTCATTCAAAAAGTGAAGTAGCAGATTGCGTCTTTATACAAGAATATTTCCGGTTACAGCGCTTAAAATGAGGACTGAATATCCGACAGGCAATGACCCGTTCATTAGATCAAACAAAAATTCGCCAAGCTAGCGCATATCGGCATCGTTTGGACAAAATTTATAGTCTTGAATGCTAAGAGGGAAGCAAAGAACTCCGCTATTGATTTTCGCAACCACATTCAGTACTCTTCTGGCTCAGGTTTCACAAGTCCTCTACGTCTTTTTTTACTTGTTTTCGATGAGATCGATTAAGATGGACAAATCACGCTCTTCAAATCTGTCTTCTTTTTTCCTCGTCCCAAGTGCATTCCCACAGTCCGGATCAAAATGATGGTTAGGATCCGAAAGTGTCTCTAGAGGGAAATCGCATTAGATCTCAACTACTCAGGGGTTGAGGATCGTGAAGTCTTGGCCCCGATCCTAGCCCTGGACTATTTAATCTATGTCAGCAAACCTGACAACGGACGAAAAGCAAACGAGCCAAAAGCCACGGAATAGCAATCATCTTGATCGATTTCTCCAGAAAATTCGGAGGACGTTTCTGAGCCGAAAATCCCATTATTACCTCATTTCCAGCCAAACCCGAAAGCTCAGCGCAAAAGGAGATGCAATGCTCTGCTACAGCGAAATGGCTTCTAAGAAATAGATTCTCTTATATGCATAGTGGAAAATAGCTTCAAAATTATCAAGATCTTCATCCGCTTTTATTAACCATGACATTTATGATTGGCTGTCCTTCAAACACTGTTGAAAAAATCTAAGCACTAAAACAATTAAAATCAATTCTTTACTCTATGCCATTCACCTCCGACTATTTGGATCCTAGATAGGTTGTTGACACTCACTCCCATCAAATTAAGAATTTACAAACGTTTTCTAAAAGATTGGGCACAATAGAACAAAAATGAATAATCAAATAGCAATCATGCGATTCATAGTTTAGGCTTCTTTGCGTATGAGATACCATCAGAATGCCAAGGATTGACGCACTGTAAGACTATCGATTAACTAGTCTAAATCTTCCAAATGAAAACAGCACATGCTACTTACTTGCGATAAGCCTTCCAACGAGATGAGCGATCCCTATTGTGAACGTCAAACTTATCGGACTTGCCAGTCGCTCGGAAACACGGAAGTCGGTGCCGAAATAGTTTGACCACATTAGCCGACCACAGGACAAGGTCCTTCCCTCCAATGAGACAAAAATCGGCAGCAAATGATAGGGAGCAAAAAATGCTGGAAAATGTTAGCGAAAAAATTGGTGATTAAATCAAAATTCTTATTGATTTAGAAGGTACCTGCCAGCCTACCGAACATATGCAGTGTACATGCGAGAGAAAGCGTAAGAAACGACGGACTGAGAAGCAACTGGAGATCCAGCGCATCGATTAGAGAGGTAAGCAGAGAGCTTTTGTTATCAGGAATTTCCCCGGTGGCACCACATCTTGAAAAAAAAGTTTTAGATAGCCGAGTACTCATATCGTGATCACAAGATGGATGACGATTAAGACCTTCTCCGATAACAGTAGTTTGATCTGTTTTCAGTTCCACAGTTCTCTGTTCGAGACCCGAGTACGAAAACTGCTGGGTAAAATCATTGGTCCCTGCCTGTCAGGTAAACAAATCGTAATATGTTACTAACTATGCGAACTGTTGAGCAGCGAAACCTCTGGAGTTTGAAATACCACCTAAACTTTTCAATGCAATCGCCAATTTTTTTTCTGCAATTTAGCCTAGTTCCGATATTCGCACTCACATTACTAATGTGCCTATGATAGTCCCGTGGCTTCGAATTCATCTGGCCATTAGGTTTCAGTTTGTGATAAATTGCGGCTCGTATATGAGCTTTTACTGAAGAATCGAGGTGTACACGCGATAGTTCAGAATCAATCGCCCGATCAGTTTTCAGATCAATGCTGCTGCTACACCTGCAACTGGAGAAATGTGAGATGGGACGAAATTGTGGGGTTACTCGGAGAAAGGAATTCACATCCAAGGCATCCACTGATACCGTCTAAAATCGAAAATTCCATCACTGTTGATAAGGTTAGTTTCAAAGGTAGTATCTTCAAATGAATAGCAGGTAATTTGAATGTTTGTCAGTGATTGGATACAGAAATTAAAATTACAATGATAATGATGATTGCGCATGACACAACTAGAAATCGAATGATTGAGTCGATTACGGATACCATGAATCAGACCAATTCAAATTGCTCGTGCCAAATGACCTTCCACTATACCACCGACCGCCCCAGCGTTAAAAACTTCCGCATCAATATCCTTCTTTGTTTACGACTATAACGCTTTCAGCTTTCGGTATGCCAATATCTTTTTCGTCGAAAATAGTCGCTCGTTCAACCTGCTTCGGGGATGGCCGAAATAAACCATACACGCTCGTCAAGGGATGCAAACACAAGGCACAGACAATGTGTGAAACTCTCGGTTAGACGGGAATCAAAGTATTTCATTTAAGATCTTTTGTATAACCGCCTTTTTCGATTAATTACAAAATATGAGCAGGCTTGAAACTAATCTCAAACCATCTCAATGCACGAATGACTTGACTTTACAATCCTCACTTTAATTATGTTCGAATCAACTGTTTGTATAAGTGAGCTTAGCCAACTTCCTTCAAGTCACTTACTAGGACTAGATTTTGCAGACCATCAAGCAATCTTTTATCCCGAAAAATGTGGAAATGACACTTCCACTTTTCTCTGGTGACCATTTCCCCAATACGTCTATTGGTTTTGAAAATTAGAGCAAATCGGCGCGTGTAATTTGGGCCTCAGCAGATCACCCCTCACCTGCATTGAACTTCAAAACGTGGCTAATGTAATTTGTTTATTCGAACGAAAGTAGAAATAACCTTTCTGCATCCATCATGTACTGTTCCTTCGCATGAACAAGTGTTAATATTCTACCTCATTTGCTTTCCAACAAATCTCCAAAACCAAGCCTTAACTATATTGAGTGATATTGAAAATAAAATAGCCCGGGTGTGATAGGCAGTTCTGATTAATTCAACGATAAATATAAGCCTAAGAAAAGTGCGGCTGCTTGTGCCGCTTAGCGCGCCAAATTAAAAACCACGGGGTTGAAAGGCTGAAAAACTTGGCCGACACGCAGTTTCATTAGGGTTTTCACTAAGACTACTACTGGGCAGAGGATAGTTATAGCCGCCACATTTATCGAACTCGAATTTTACGTGTGATGATTTGACGGCAAGGAAGTCACGACGACTATGCCTTTTGATTTTCAACCACACAGACCAACAATTACTATTATCAAAGCCTTATTTCTTAAACCATTATGGCATTATTTCCAGTTTAGGTCGGAAGAGGTGAGACAATTGTCGACGCTTTGTTTTAAAGCAATTACAGTTGAGCGGAGTGAAGCGTTGTCACTCATCAGATGCAAGATGGCTAAATCGTTAAACTTTTTTTGAAAGTAAAAGTCGTCGATAATTTGAGATGGGATTCGACTGCCCATTTGGAATCGATTAAATTTCTGAACGGACCTACGACTAATTCAGGCGCCTGATTATTGGCTAAGTGGTATACTCAATTTGAAATAACCACGTTCTGTTGCCATTTCTACTTGACGAAGTTTTAATTGATCGGGATGCAGACCCATGTGCGAGCTTTTGAAGCAATCAATGCAGAAGCAAAGATTGAAATACTGCATTATTGATAGAAAAAATAAAAAAAACCATAGACAAACTAAGAATTCAAACTATGCGCAGATCAACTGAGTAGCGGAAGAATTAACATAATCCTTACTGAAACCATCTAACCGTTTGAAACCCAGAAGCGGGCAGGCAATATCTCTTCTGCCATTAGTTCAAGCAAGTACAACCTGGTTTCCAGCGATTGCTAAGAATGAATAAATCAAACACTATTGTTAGATCTATCGGGTGATGCTGGCAAGTACATCATAAAAGGATTACCAAGTCATCAAGTTGGCCATAGCACGTTGGCTAAACTAGTATTCGGTTCCAACTTAAGAGTATCTCAAGAACTCAGGAATGTTATATGTGCGCTGCTCAAATTATGGATAGCCTCTGTGCAGACAAATCTTCGCAAAATTGTAGCCTCGTTGAGCCAACGCCATTTGTTAAAAATGAGCCAAAGTCTAAGATTCTGATGAATCCATAGCGATCTGCGATAATCAAGATCCATTTACGAGAAGTATGCTCAAGGAAATCAAGCTGTGCACTGGAAAACAATGAAAGAAAAGGTAGTGTTTATTGAAAGAATGACTCCGAAAAAGTGAGACTCTTCGTATGTCAATTGGAAGGTCATTTTAAAACTCGAGAAACCCTAGGTTGAGCTAAAAGTCCAATTTTAACCAAAAGTATAAACCGACTGCTAACTCTCAGCCTCAGGCTCTACTATCATTCTTGAAGAATGAAAACCAGTTTGAGGATGTCCTCTGTTAATTAATTAAGCAAAAAAACAGGGGGAATAAAAGAAATAGCTTTGGTGATACACATGTAAGGGAATCTGAAGCCAAAACTTCAGACGAAAGTCACATACCTTCCCGGAATCGTCCGACCCACACATAATAGGAACAGCAGTGCTGTCCACCACCGACCATGGTGTGTGCACAGAGTTCCCAGTACAAGTTCGCGGGGCAATAGAATTCGTAATTGCGGTTGCTTTCATAACATTCAAACGATCCCCCGATTTGCTTCCAAGAACGGCGTTAACTGTGCGATTCTCTGAACAAACATCGGGAATCTGTTGTTGGGACCGACTTCCAGGTTCAAAAGAACTCAGATCCGAAGAGTTTTCAAGGGTAAAGGTACTTTGAAGAGTCGAAGACCAGCGTCGGAAGAAGCTGGTCATGTCGGGACATCGCAGGCCTGGTGAAACCATTACTCGAACCTCGAGTTTCTGAAGAATTGCGTCCGCGATCCTGATGACTCCTGATTTACTGAATTCGCGTGGTGGACTCAGCAGCAGCACTGGCCTTGGGTTCGGAAACTTTAAAATGAATATTTCCAAACAAAACGAATGTAATGCGACAGACAAAAATGATGAATAATTCATGCATTAAATACCAATGAAACATTAGTAAAAGAGGCCGTTTTTGTGAACTCTGGTGTCATCGGCAATAAAAGTAAGATCAAGAGGCACTGACAGAACGATTGTCATAAGCCAAGTGGATGGTTGTTTCATGAATGCGGCATAAAGCACCTCATTAAACTGATGTATCGTTTTATAACTGCTATCTTTAATGGCGCCATGATGAACAGAATAAAGCGGTTGATTTAATTTAATGATCCATTCATCAAAGAAGTGGGACCATCAAAGTCAGCATAGATAGGAACTAACTGGTTGGCGTATGTGAAACTTTGGAGAGAGTTTAAAAGTGAAGCTTTTTGCGATCTGGATAGGTTCTGTATGATTTCATTATTTGGCTTTTTGCTCTTACTATCTATAAGGGCGCTGCCTCAGACGGACAAACTATGCTTTTCAATGGTTGGGGTTGGTTGAAGCATAGTTGGAAGCCTCTCAAAAATGCTGAACTGAAAAGACTTAGACTTTGAGCATCTTATCCTAGTAAACATCAAAGATGAAGCAGAACCATTCAAAACGCAAACCAAGCCGAAATAACACAACACCGAATTGCCCTTCAGGAGCATTCATTTGCGAACTTACTGTCTAATTATCGGTACTATTATTATTATTACTATTATTTTAAATGACTGCTTACAGGCGATTGGTACTCATTTGCTTGGGTTGAGCAATAGAATAATGTTATAAAAATATTTACATAATAAACCTTTCTCACTTGCAAAGGTCAATAATCCCAAAAATAATGAGTCTGGACTAGACATCACCTATTCAGACCTGACCGTATTCAACTATCTAAACTTCTGCCTCTGTACTCCAACCTTCGTTGGAGGGAGTAACTTCCAAAACCCACCTTGAACATAGGGATATTTGGTGCCGCCTTGATTTGAAATCTCCATTCCGTCACCGACTTGTAAATCAGTATTACGTGAAGTGGGTAGATATTAGAATCACTGGATGCAAAACTCAAAGTTAAAACCAAAGCACTTTCTTTTTTATGCGCCCCTCCTGGTAAATAAGGGACACTAACTAGTTAGAATTTTAATCTTGCGATCGCAGGAAGAGGCATAAGCAGGACTTTCATGTTAACCAACTCTCCTGAAATAATAAAAGAAAGAGCAAACCTTCGAACGAGCTTTTGCGACCAGATCGATCAAAAGTTTAACTAAAGAGCTAAATTTAATGATAATGTGATAATGCTGGGTTATCACAAAAGAGTTACCACGAAAGTATTCGCACCTTGGATCGGTTGGCGCTTGCGGGTAATGGATTTATAGATCGATCCGATACACTGAAGCGTCCTATTGGCGATTGAATTAGGGCAGAAGACAACTGGTCAATGCGGCCGTCCGCTGAGATCGCAGCCGTTCTAAATGAATCGCATTCGACTCCGGTTCGAAGGGAAACGAGCTTATTGTCACGCGTAATCACTACATCATCCAGACTACCTGTGGACGAACTTCGTTGATGGAGCTTCTCTTCCAGAATTCGACTCATAATCCCTCCAACTCTGTAATTGAAAACCAATAGAACACGTCTATAAATGCAAGGCAGCTAGAGCTAAGCCCAGTGCTATTGCCATAAAATGCATAATAATACCTAATCCAGACCACTGCCAATTTAGCTTATTTATTTTTCGCCACACCTCTGGTTGGAAGGAAGCTCCCAACTCGCAAATGCGCTAACATTTACGGAATCCAAGCTCTAGCTATTTCTGCTCAGTATTAAAAAGCCGAACGCATGGCTGCACTTTATGCAATGAACCATAATCTTCCTGAATATGAGGATTTCAACTGTAATTTTTTGATCCAATTTAGGATGCATTCGTTGAATTCCTGCCTCTCAACAAACCTCCAGTGTATTATTTACAAGTCTAGTTGATGCTACAAACAAGAGCATGACCTGACCTATATGAAGACTTGAAATAGTTAATTATGATTGACACAGAAGTTTAAATCGTTTCCATTCATTAGCTTTTTATATTATCTATCTGCTAGGAGAGTGGATCCTACTGGGTGACACCCCATTATCGTTCTGCTACTTTTTGCAATAAATAAAAGTTTTGAGAGTACTGTTTCAGCCATCAGGCACCGCCAGATGAATTCCCTTTTATTTTTGTTCCTCAGATTTCTTGAACATAGAAGGCCCGAACTTTCTACCCACACCTTCAAAACCCAGTGATTCGAATTAACATAGGTCCATCCAACATTTTACATGAGGCAAACAGAGGGCAATGCACTCACTTTTCTTCTAAGAGATTTCTTTCAGTTTACAGGGGTTTTTGATGAACAAGAGAAGCCAGATTTCTTCTGACATGTTTTCAGTGAAGCCACTGCAGATCTGGACTCTTCAGTTACTCAGGTCCAGAATCACTGGCAGAACAGCAATCTGGAAATATTAAAAATTGGGGGAACTTCTGCCTGTGTTCTAAGAGAAAGTTGGGGTACGTGCAAATAAATGCATCGAAACGAGGAACTATTCGACCCAGGATTCTGGACTGTAAATGACATAAAACATCATAAATGTATAACGATCCGTTGTTCTTTCTATAAACCCATATCTTACGATGGTATTCAAATAAATGAAGCCTGAGACACAATGGAAAATGGTTGATAAGACACAGGCCGATCAATCTGATCTTTGGAGCAGACGCAATAATGTTCAACATGGAGTTGAGAATCATTGAAGGATATACTTTGGAAGGAATGATTATTGCCATTCTGGAAGGGAAAGACTAAGTGGGAGATTATCAATCAGAGGCGTCAGAGACACGATCTTGATAAATGCTAGCATCTTCAAAAAGGGAATGGTCGCATTTAGAGGATTGCCATTTTTCTTTTAAGGTTCGTTCTTAAATATGGAGAAAAATTTACGAACCGAGGAGTAATGCCTCTTCGTTGATTCTGAGATTGATCTGTTGCAGTTTGACCAGACTTTTCCCGATGCACAACAGCCGCTAATCGCTCGCGCTCAAGGCGACGCAGACGCTCTTTTGACCGACGCTTGAGCTTTTCCAAGATAATGATCTGTTGAATCTCTACCGGACGAAACAGAGCGACTGCTACCTAGAAGAAAAAAACATAAAATTGCAATAAGATAATGGCGTTCAACTTTGAAGCTGTGGGTGTGGGAGTAAGCGTAAGAATGTACGATTGAAGAATACCTTTTCTGGAACTAACCAAGGTGTGGATGCAATACCGATTCGACATATTTAAGTATTCAATCCAAGACGAGCATGATAATTCAGTCCTTTGATAAAAATTAAGCGGGATTTTGAAACCATTTTCGAATGTTTCTGGCTATGAGTTACTTTAATTTTCTTTCTGTGGATTTGTCCACTCGTACTGCGGCGACAGAGGATGCCATGACTAGAAAAACAATTTACCTCAAAACACACTTCTACAAACTTATTGTGCATGGTGTAAGTTCAGAAGGGGGTTCCAATTTACTTACCTGATGTACATCAAGTAAGCATGTGAATGTATCATTCACAATAGCAGAGTGCACAAACCCTCAAATCTTTAAAGAAAATGTCACTTATAGGTATCAGTACTGCTAACCGAAATTAAAAACTAGAACAATCGCTTTCAATAATTTGTAGCTGTGGACAGGTTCAAAGTTTCTGCCTACAAAGTTTGACCTATAGCTTGGAATGTAAGAAGCACTGATAAGCACACTGAATACTTGGAAGACAACCAATTCTTAGGGTGTATTCGATTTCAAAAGGCAACATACTGCAATAGACAAGCGTTTGTGGTGTATAAATCTTCTTATATGAAACCTCTACACTGATGCAGGGTTGAACTTAATGTGAAACGGCCTTCAGCGGTAAAATGTACTCCACTCCCATCCATTGAATTGCTTGTTTTATTTTCTTCTCGTGAAATGACATAAAGGTGACGGTTAACTCAACTCGATAATTAGATCATATTTTACAAAGCATCAGATGAACAGTTTTTCGACTGTAGAATAAGTCAAAATTTATCCGGATTCGGGTACTCAAGTAAAGAGGCCCCAGTTTGCTAAGAAAAAACTTTGATTTCATACGCTTCCGAGAACGTTTTGTTAATTTAAATCTACGTTTGAGGAGGCTTTATGATAACTAGATATGTGAACAAAACAAACTTGAACATTATTATCAAATCCAACCCTCACCTTCCCACGCCAGTAGCTGGTAGCTGCTGAGGCCTCTGATAGGAAATGAAATGGTCAACGATTCTGTCAGCTGATCGATTCGGCAATTCGACGGATTTAAGCAAGCTTAGAATCATCAAATCCCAACGCTTAATACACCTTCGAAGCTTACAGTTAAAGGGATACCGGATACACGAATTAGGAGGTAGTCCATGTCTAGTCAAGAGTCCAAAAGTTCGCCGGATAAAGACAAAGCGGCTAACAAGGTGATCGCCCTTTAGGCTGCTCAAAATAGACTTGACAATATGACCGCAAAAGTAGTCGTCCTGACTGGTTCATGCATCGGTATTCCAGGTGTTGATGGTAGAAATCTGGAGTTCCTTAAAATTTAAATTATGAAAAGAATTTCCATACACCTGGGAGGAATTAAAGTAAGTAAAAAAACATGTCATTTCTGCCTTCATTGGTTCGGTCCTTAAGGTTTCCTAAAATCATGTATTAAGGTAAATGAGACAGCTAACAAAACATCGCACAAAGGGACAGTTATTAATTTTGCAGACGCAGTCGGGTTGAAAATTACGGCAACTGAGACACTTAGGTCCCTACCGAATTTGTAAGGAGCACATGAACATACTAGATGCTCAAAATTAGCAGATAAGCCTATATGAAAATGGCCAAATTGAAGTCAGTGAAGGAGTTCAATACTAAGCAAACATTACTGCATTTGAGCTGAAATCAGTATTTGCGCTATCATTTCAAATCGATGAGAAACACAGAGGTTTACCGGATCTTCACCGATCAAAGAATCTAGGTATGGATTCGACCAGACTGTTGTGAAAATATTCACCCTAAGATGACCTGATTTCAATTTATTACTTGGGGATATTTTCAAACGAAATTAACCAGATTGCGTCAGCTTATCGAAATTGGGGTTATAGAGTTGCATTTCTGTTAGTTTAAGTGCGTAACTTTATTTCTAAAGAAAATGGGATGAATGTGCGGACATAAGAAAATTGCTTTTCGTCATTTGACGATTTCATATTAATGGAGTAATATGCCGCTGAACATTTTTCATCGAAGTAGCAGCTTTGTACGACTTCCTCTAGCGCCGATTCAGCGAATAAACTGAGTAGCCTTCTGATTGAAGTATGAAGATCTACAAGTGCTCAGTTTGTACGGTCAGTGCTTATGGATTTCGAATCTGTTAATCTGGATATTCAACGATCCATAAACGACTGATTTCTAGATTCTATATTATTTCTTGAACTCATTCAATGTTAAAAAACACTTAAAAATTAAAAAAAAAATTTAAAATACTTATTTCTATGCAGACTTTGAAGGCACCAAGCTTGGAAACAGGAATGTTGACGCAACACCTACAACCAGGCACCCTACTGCCTTGCAGTGCTGAGTTTCAAATTTACATTACGGAGTATTAAAGACAGCTACAAAGTAGATGCTCCCATAAACAAGTGATTTCCGAAATCGAGAAACGATCACTGCACAAATACACATCAGATTATGCTAAAATGTTGGAATTCGAATTTAGAGAGCAGAAATTGAAATCCGATATTTATTAATTGAATGAATTAATTTATGCATTTATAATTTATCGACAAAAAAATGGCGAAATTTCTGCCGATGTGCACTTTTACTTGATATTTCAACAGATGCCTATTACATCTGGCATTAACCAACCAGAATGGGATCTGTAAACTGCTTAAGGGATCTTTTCCATGTAGGACTTATGGAAGAAGGCCGCAAAGAAATCAAAAGATGCAAAGGTAATTTTTTTTTTAAAACAAGGGCTATTGAAACCAGATATAGGCAGCTTACGGCTAGCTGAAAGAAAACAGCTCCAAAAATGATGAGAAGTCCCCGCCACGAGAAGGTCTGTACAGCGCTGGAGAAGAAGACTGCTATCAGACAAGTTCCTACGCCAGAACCGCATATAGCCAGACCCACCGCAAGAGCGCGTCTTGACTCAAACCATTGGGCAACAACTGAGAGGGACGGGAAGTAAAGAAGTCCACAACTGAGGCCTTGAAAATTTTGAACAAAAGGTTACCAACTATGTACTCACTTTAATGGGAGAAAATTAAATCAAGGTGAACAACTAGAAAAAAAGAATGAAGGAATCCTCGGCATGATTTTCATATAAAGTGTCAAGTCCATCATTTATTGTTTGAAAAAGTACATGAAAAATAGCCTAATAAAGTGCAACGAGGCAAAGTCGATGATTTACGGTAAAAGATGATGTGATGCGCACTATCCCCTATGCTTTTATTCCCCAGGGGTGATCTATCATAAAGCGCATCAAAGATATGCAATTGATCGTCAGCTGAGAATCAATTGAAAAGGGATTCAATTATTTTTCTTTCCGGTAATGCAAACAAGTGGTTATTTTGAATGAGAAGTTCTGGGAGAATTCGTGAACATGTTACATCAAAATGACACAAAGTATTTAATTTATGAATCAAAAAATTATGAACAAAACGGTGCAAACGCAACTGCTGATGTTTGAAATAGAACAAGTTGAAGGTTGTGCTTACGAGTCCAGCCCGCATGACTCACAGGTGGAATACACGTCCTCTTACAGCCCAGAAAGCACACAGGTATACCATAGGGTTGGCTGTTATTGGCAGCAGATAAACTCTGCTGACGATGACATAACTTAATCTTGGTCCCCCAAAGATGAAGGGCGTCGGTTGAGAATGACGCAGTTTCATCAAATTTCACTTTTGCAATCTTTGATAAATTCTTTGATGGCGCATTTCCTCTTCATTGCAATATATCGCATGCATGTGATAGCTATCATTCCTATAATCCCGGACCATTTCAGTGTAGATTTGAAATCAATCGGTCGACTTCCTACGATTCTTTTGAAAATTTTCAATTTGTTCGTATTCAATATTTCGCTTGACGGTTCCTATATCTAAAGAAAAAGTATTTGAATGTTGTTTTTTCCACAGTGTATAAGGTATAGCTATGAACTTAACCGAAGGTGTGAGCTGAAAAAAAAATTAATCTCAACGCTGACTGCAAGTTATTTGCTTGACTGACTAGAGTAGTTCATTATGCACATCAATCCCTTCTGACACGAGGATGAACTAACTTGGGTGGATCAGACACTTACTTGATCAGGTCGATTTTTTAACCTTGCGCTTAATACTGCCGAAATGGTTTTTTGATACAGTATTTAAGGGGAGCATTCACTCTCGAAAATTCAGAGCCTGCTTATTTGAGCTAATGACAAGACAAATCTTGATGACCGACTTAGAAATCCTGAATGCAGAGGATTAAAGCAGCAGTTCAAATCATTTTCATGTCCTAACCCTTGCTTTTCTTACTGACTGATACAGACAGCAGGCTGTTCTTAGTCTCCTTCTACCAGCTCAAAGGATGGATGCCAATCACGAGGATGCATTTTTAGTCATTCTTGAGCCCTATTAGCCATAAAATTTAGGAAATTTTTAGTTTCTGAGGAAGTATTCGCAGCTTGGGTACTGGCAAATTAAATCACTATCATCGCTACTTCTTGGGTCTTAATAATGTGCCATTTTTCGGGAATGAGGTATTACCAGGTTTTTTAATTCAGAGAAGTCATCCTTTGTAACGTTGGGTATGTAAAACAATCTAAACTCAGGCTGTTTCTCATCACTTTTTATTGAACTAGAGAAGCTAAATCTATAGAAGGTTTAAAAATGAATAGCTGAAATTCATGTGTGAAATTATGTGCTCATAGTGTGTACCAAATATTTAATGAGCCAGAAATGTAACCAAGCGTTGAATAAGATTGATACACAGAAAGCCTACACAGGCACGGTTACGTTTGAAAGGAGGCATGTAAGTTACTCGGATCCAATGTGCTAGTTCTGTTAAGGCAACGAACTAGGGAGGAAAGCCCAGAATGCACTCATCAAGAATCATCAAGTATTTTTTTGGCTGAGGCAATTAAGCAGAAAGTTAGGAAGTGCTATATCACTCCGTACTTGGAAATCTGATTATAGAAACGATTCGGCTGGTCTGCAAGCACCTGGAAAAATCAGTCACTCTGACCCCAGTGCTCACAAGTAACACGAGGAACGATTCCTTGATTTGAACGATCAAGCATATCGGCTGAGTGTATGTAATAAAAATGGAAGGCCAAAGGAAAAGCCCTCAAAGATGCAACCAGATTCTTCAGCCGAGGCAAGAAAGTTTAAAAAGATCTTTTCAATAACAGATTTGACGAACGCAAAACAGAATATTACCACTGGGGTCGTGAGAAGTCAGCGGACGGGTATTTCAACGGGCAACAAAACAAATAGTATCACAAATTTGACCACTTTTTATAACCGAAGGTAAGTAAACAGCTATAGATATATTACCTAATTTTCACCTTAAAGGAAGCGCTGGCATCAGACGAAATCTATGATCGGCGATAGTTTTGGTACTAGAGTCATGGATAATATCAATCTATTTAGAGGCCAGTAATAAAGCTAAATGGCAGGAAAACAGAGGGAGTAGGTCCTCCTATAGTGTAATTACTTGAGTTATCTCTATGTCAGCACTGGGAAGCGTACTTACAGTCGAGCAATTCGATAGTTCAACAAAGGCAGAGACTTTGATCGAGTCAAAAAAAAGGCTTCCTATTTCTTGATAAAAGTAAACATTAGTTTATTTTGTGCATCTTTGCATCCTCAACTAATTATTTTCCTACTAGCTGAGCCTCAAAATTGAGAAATATCAACAATGCAGTCATACTTTGTCTCATCGAAGACTCGAATGAGTCATGCCAAGAAATTGTCATGGATTCAATTGAATTCCGCTTAACTTTTAAGGCGATCTTATTGGATAGCTAAAGAGCTGCATGTTAGTGAAAACCGCCAAACAGATGACTCAAGAATCCTAATAAAAGCACTATTTGAGGAAGAAAAAGGCAATATCCCTCTGCAGTTGATGACCACCGATAACAATTAGTAATATGCTTGCACTTTCTCGATAGTGAGAGAAATCTTAAGGTGGTCACTAGGATGTGGTTGGTCGAAAGAACTTTGAGTTCTAATAACACATTCACTTCAAGAACTCTACCTTTCCTGGAATTTCCATGCTGTCTTTAGTTCTCAACAGTTTCAGCCAACAAAACAAGAAAAAGCGGTTCTGAACTGACTTCAGGCAATCGGTCTTCAGTGGTGGATTATTCAAAGATCAGGATTATCCTCCTCTAAGTGCGCTAATTGGCAAACTTCTGGGCATCTCATGAAAACAGTCCTTTATAAGAAGTCGGAATAAGACCTTTTCGAATATGCACATGGAACGATCAATGAGAATCGAAAAAGAATTGCATCCGTTTGCATTCCAACGCCCCTGAAAATGATTCTAATATTTCGCTAATCTAAATAGAGACGACACTGTTCCGAGGCATCGTTGATGATTGTTCCATAAAAATGCTAACAAAAAAACAACTTTTCGTCCTTTTCCAAAAACAAATTCTCCAATTCTTATTCGAAATATTCCATATTTCCTTAAATATGATTTATGAACTCTGAGCATTAGCTTACCTGCCACAAGAACGCAGTCGTTGGAACAATCAAAGGCTTAGAAAATTGAAAAGAATTCCCCATGGAACCCACAATCTTCAAAACCAACGAGAATAAAAAGCGGCGAGAACTGGGAGAAACCTTCAGTGTTTGGCCGCTTTATCACAATGCTGGACAAATGTACCTCGGAAAAAAGTGGCAGTGAGAGAAAAATTCTGAGACCACCCAGATTCTAAGACGGAATTCGCATCAACCGTTCCTAAAAGACCAATACAAGAGAGGTGAACTGTTGAAGAAGAGAATCAGAAAACGAATTCCTTATCTTACCAAGTGAAAAGCTGTCCCATAATACTTAAGTGGCATCTGTTTCTTCGGTCAGAAGACTGGAAGCTAATTTCCTATCATTTGGATAAGATTAAAGTCTTGAAGGCAAGCACTTAAAGGTAGCAATCATAACAAAAAATCGTGCTTAGATTCATCAAAGCTTCTACAGTGCCCAAAAGCCCGAAGATTCCGCATGTCCTAACATTTTGTTTGATTGACACAATCGATTTGCTTTGAATGAGTGCTTCCAATATCCCACCTCGTTTTCCTACTCTAGTTATTTACTAATTACCAGTTGCTTAGGCAGGAATAGACATGCAACTCGACTACCCACAGAGCTCAGGCCTAAATTGTTAGATATTATTTGTGGGATAGAGCAGGTACCATGACTTCTCTTTGGTTGAGGATCTCTAGTTTGACCACCTCATTGTAGATCAGCGTCAGCTAAGCCGTTTCAAATTTCTTCCAGTCACTGGTGCTCATCCAAGCCAAATGAGTATATGCAGACTCGCTAAAAATTGCAGTAGCGATTTAGCGACCATATTGAAACACGAACACGCTTTCATCCAAAGGGAGAAATACATACGAAACAGTTTCATCAAACGCTTAAAACCTAAGATAAGCCTTTTGCATTTAAAAAAAAAAAAACTGAAAAGACGCTCGTAAGTTCTCGCATAAGAATGTACAATATCATAGAGGAAATCGAAAGACGAGTTAGGCTATTTCAAACTTTCTTTGTTCATATGTCTGGAGACTTGAAAAAGGCATATAGAAAAAAAGCAGCAAAAGGCATATCTCGATGTATGCCAGCGGTGTAGAGCTCAATGAAGACCTGGTTTCATGTAATGCCAGCCACTCCGATGAAGACCCGAGCTTGAATAGCTTTTAGAGAACTCGGTACCAAATTGTAATGCGATTTTTTTCATTTTAAAACCCAAGCTTCAGGTTTCTATGGTCTGGAAATTTCGAAGAATTTTCGGCTAAATAAATAGGGCGAATAATCACACGACCTACCTAAAGGCGCGGCATTTTCACTTCAGTTTATCACTCATCTAGCTATTATCTTTTTTTCTGGATTGATATACGAGTATTAGGTGCTAATGAGTAACTAAATTTCTATTTCACTGACTGTAGAAACTGACTTTATCGGCCTTAAAGAGGTCATTTACTTGGCTTGCTATGACTTCTTCTCTTGAAATTGTAAGAGTTCAAATCATTTTGCGGGAAGCAATGAAACAATAGGTGTTTCTTTTGATTTGAATTGTCTTGACGTTCATTAATAAATTCCCATTTTTTAACTTCTGCCATGAATACAGGTAAAAGTATTGTCCGATATCAGTTCCCTGTTCAACAACGGACAATCAACATCTGATATAAGCACCAAGTAGTATTCATTATATAGCGCAGAAAGACGCAATAATGCAATAAGCCTTTGCTGAGAACGGACGCTTGGACAATGAAAAGGAAATAGTCGTTCACGAAATCTAGAATTTTCGCTTTGCTAGGAAAGGACTGATCCATTGTGATTTAACTGATAGTCTTTTTTAAGCGACTATGAGACCAATTTCAGGATTCCAGCAATGTTGCAGCTAAGTTGCCCTAATTAAGTCTAATTCGCACAGCTCAAGAGCCTGATTTTTGTAGGGCTTGAAACAACTTCCAGTTTGACATACGTAAAATCTCAGGCCATTACTACCCCATTAATCGTCCATTTCCCGTACTGTAGCGAAGGACCTTGCACAGCTTTGGCCTCAGCAGATATCTCCCTTATTTTAGTGTTCAGTGAACTACGTATACAGCTAACCGATCACGAACCAAACAGTTTGGGGCTTTTATATCGAAAATCACAAAGCAAAGATAGAGGAGGTCTTATTACAGAACGTGCAATCCGGACAAACCAAATTAGCTGGTGTTTGGATGCACCATGCGACATAACATGCGACTTTATTGAACTTGTCTGATTTACAAAGCAACTGACCCATCTCCATGATACGCATGACCCTAAAGTTTAACAAACTGTTAGCGAGAGAATAAGATAAATAAAGTTTGAATTCACTTGTAGGTGGTAGATTTAAAAGGTTGAACTTTCCCGAAATTATTGACGGCCACATAATCAGAAATCACTGAAGACGCAATCCATAGTTTAAAGTATTAACAAGATTTTTCAAGAGCGAAACTGAAGAATTAATAAGGGGTTCTGTTGAATCATGGTTAATGTCGAACGAAGAGAGAAATGATTGTACATACTATAGAGCAGTATTTAAAAAAACAGAATTGAAAAGGTGAGATTCGTAAGGCCTGCTACCCTTCAACAAATACCAACTTCAACAGATATAAGTGGAACAAGTAAATTACTTTATAGAATCAAGGACTTTGGATTGCTGAGGAGGGGTGACAATTTAAGTAAACTAGCTAGTAAAAGAAAGCTTATCGCAACTTCCAATATAATACGACCTATTTTTACTCCTACTGGCATAACTATTTGAATTTTTTTATTTCAAATAAGGGCTGAGATGAGATGGAAATAAAAGATGATAATTGACGTTTCTGAGGTAGCCACCTACCACCACAGACACCGACGAAGAGCGAAAAGGCTTCGATATTTTCGATAAACGCTGAGCTCATGAAGACAATGCCAGAGAGGAAGGCACTGGCCATCGCAACGGGACGGTAATCAAACTGGTTGGAGAGAACATTAGCAAGTGGACCTGCAAAACAAAAAAAATAACTATTATCAGTAGGTCGTTCACTACTACTGTTGAGCAAGTGGCTAATGTGAACAAAATAAAATGCTAGAGAGAATTATAACCCGAAATCCACTTGAAAGAGTGAATCGCACCCACCTATTTGGCAAGCAAAAGGATCAATACCTTGACAATACTTGCCCAGTGAGCGCTTCCCTTTGTCTGTTAATTTCTAAAACTGTTTCAAATGGCACTACACACTTTGAGTCTCAGCAGACCGTGTTAGAGAAATGGTTTGTGCAAATAACTGATTGAAGTGGAGGTGGTGGTCATGAATATTTCCTTTTCATCGGCTAAAAGTTCTTCTGTATATGCCCCTAATGGGAGCATAAGAGGCGGTAATGATCAAATATCAGATTGCTTCTCAACACTAAAAAATGCCTCTTATCTATAACTCTGGGCCTGAGAACCCGATGATCTTTTACATCTTCTGGATAATTCAATTGCCTAGATTGTTCCCTCCAAACATCGTAGTTCAAGCATTCTTGGCAAAATTTGTTTTCTACCAATTGGATTGTAAACAGGGCTTGTAAATATCGAAAGTTACATTTTGAGTGTGAGAAAATAAAAATGAGCCTGAAAAAAAAACCCTCATTGATATAATGATCTCCTGTGTCAAATAATACGGGTCCGGGAATTAGAATGACCTAAACTCTCTATGAAACATCGAGCACGGCATTTCACGACTTGTAGAGTCCAAATGAATACATTAAGAATTCCGTTGAGAGGGCGTCAATCAAACAACTTTCAGTGGGGTACATGTAAACCGACTATTAGGTACAGGTTGAAAATGATAAACTACAGTGACCGGCATGACAAAAGGGAGTTCTATAAGATTAAAATATATTTCCTTCATCCTCAAGCATTGTTTGAGTCCAGCAATCCAAATTGATGTAAATGATTTTTGCGGAATAAAAGGGGACCTTTCGAAATTAAAAATGATGGAACCAACAGGTTTCAAGAAACGACCAAGACATAAGAATGTTCCGAAACCCGAACAAATAGACGCATGGAGGCCAATCGTCTGACTAATAAATCTCGAAAAAAGGAATGCCTTAGAGGTATTAAATAAATTTATGAATTGTCCTTCACTACTACGGAAGAACAATGGAAAGTATTCCTAAACGGAAAATCGTGGCAAATTCATTTTTAAGCAAAAAATAAAGAATGCAACCGCTAGAGCGCCAAAGCAAAGCGCAATGAGTTGCGGATGTGGAGAGCAGGAAAAATCGAGCACATGCAGAAAGGTGCTAATTTGAACTTGCGTTTCAATAAATCGATATTTAAGATATG
Source organism: Moniezia expansa (assembly GCA_019097775.1). Lineage (NCBI taxonomy): Eukaryota > Metazoa > Platyhelminthes > Cestoda > Cyclophyllidea > Anoplocephalidae > Moniezia > Moniezia expansa. The sequence continues at coordinate 1,773,257 of JADFDV010000093.1, forward strand.
AAGCTACCAGATGTGCATATTCATTGACAGCCGTTAGGAGGAGGTTGCAATACTCGCAGAGGACCACACCTCTTGTCTGGGCAGTCAAACATTATGGAAGAGTATCTTAACACCTGATTGCCTCTACATTATCGTGCTTCAAATGTTTACAGAAGTTGATCAGATCATCATCACTAAACACTAATTTCACTTGAGAGATGCTTTGAGGGAAGTTCACTTTGCGAATCCATGGTGTTCATGCTTTTCTGGAAATGAAAGAGAGGTGTTCATCATGAACCCATCAGAGACCAACCGGCAAACACGCTCGTGGCTGGAAGTTACAAGCTAATCACTTGGAGTAACTGCTTGGCTTTATATTGATTGGTATTTCGTCAGTTAAATATCAAATATTTAATTGGTGAACACACCAATCAGTAGGTCCTATATTCCCATAACTTACAATATTAAAATAACACGGTTTTGGATTGAATTCACGTAACTCTGAAATGTGTCTCTTATCAAATGTACTCAAACTTAGAGACCCAAAAAACCGAATTCCCGTGAACCAAGCATCCATCGGTTATAAACCTGGACACTATTGGGCAAAATTTATATCAATGAATTGTAAATACTACTTGCGACAGTCATCTCTGAGATTGTTAATACATCAAGAGGAAAAAATCGTTTCTTGGAAAAATGCTAGCCATTATGATTAACTGCTACTTGCACTATAAGTCCATTAATGACAGTGTTTTCAACAAGCGTACAAACCCGAAAAAAATTTTACCACCAAAACGACAAAGTGTAAGTGCTCTAAAATAAACCACGTCTCATAAAAATAAATTATATTCCTTCTGTAAATTTAAAACGTTTTCCAATGCTATTACCGTTGCCGATGTTAATAATAAATTTGCTTGAGGTTGCTTCATGAATTCGTTACTTGAACTCGAGTCTATTAAAAAGTGAAAAAGAGTAGAAACATATATCATTGCCAATAACTAAGATTTATTATATTAATTTCATTTAATTATATTGAAACAAAGTTTATAAAAAAATTAACTCGGCTGGAATTTGTCAATTTTACCACAATTGCGGTTATAGAAGTCCTTTGTAAGGAAAGTTAAATGAAAGATGAAGATGAATACACCAACGAAAGAGCGCTATCCAGACCAAGGCAAGAAAAAATAAGAGAGCATTATAGGAATGCCGAAGAAACAATTGAAAATCTGCCATAACAGCTTGTAGGTAACCATCAACAAGTAGTCCGGTCGGACGCGTAATATCAAATGATATTGCATCAATTCTGGTCTGACGAAGGACTTGTCGAATCATACCCTTGCAACCATTAGAACTAGTAAACACAAGCTAATCGGTTAGCCTAGGGTTCATTCATGATAGAGCCAGCTAAGTGTGCTGCATATTTCATAGTTGCGAGTGCATATTTGTCAGGATACCCTCTGAAGCCGGAATGCACGCCTTAGTGACTTCTTTAAAGGCCTGCGTAGCGGGTGCGGCCGTCACAACTGTCGGTTAATTTGAAAGCACATCGCAAAAAGGAAACAAGTTATGAAACTGAAGTTTCCATATTGGAATTATTAACGTTAGCGAAACATTAAAATATGATGGAAAAAAGACGTCGTCAGTCCAGCTATGAACCGTGCAAGAATTTGCCCTAGCTTAGGAAATGAATAAACACAGGGAACGACCATCTGGCAAATGATTCGCAAGGGAGGAGGCCCTCTATATGTCTAGCGGAACACTGTTTCAAAGGCCACGCCAAATCGTCATCTATATTGCCAACGGAAAGAATCGAAATGTAGCAATAACCGACCGGTTTTACTCGTTAAGTCAGCCCGTGTACGTATAAAACAAACGACCATTGAAAAAATGTACCCCGCAATGCTGAGTGAAATTTGACTGAAATCTGTCAGTCGCATAATAAGAGAGACTATATTAAAACAACACTCTTACTATTTTATAAAAACATAAAGTTGTTTTCGCCGATTCGAAACTCACTGGCATAAAGATGCATTCCAGTAAGGAGAGCCCCAGGAAGAAGGTAGTTAAAGAAGGGTATTGAATGACCATTTCCAACCCATGAACTAAAAGATGGAGTCATCATCATTTCCAAAATATGAAGACCGAAGGAAAGCATAAGTCCATCAACAACAGCCGTACAAATGAAGGCGCTGAGTAGAATTAACCAAGCCCAGCACCCCCGTCGAGCCGGGTTGACTGTAAAGGAAAAAACTTGCCAGACTGAACAAATACTCGAGGTATCAAAAGTAGGAATAGACTTACTATCCATTTTTGGGTCTCCTAAGGCGGAAGATGCGTTTAAAGTTGAAATTTTACTAGGTCCGATGCTGGAAAAACGAACCTAACAAATTAGCTAGTCGAGAAAACGCATATATCACATGCTCTTGAATCCATTTGATTGTCGATAAAGTTACTGCTGTTGTCGTTTTTGTTTCGATGTCACAATTTATATTGACCGAATTGATCGACGTTATAAACTCGAAATAAAATATGCGATGTTTAACAGATAAAATAACTGTTGGACAGACTGCACGATTTGAAATGATTGATTGAAACCTCCACACCCCGGCGCAGAGGCATAGAGCATTCATATGCGCACGCACGTCTCGGTATTCGCAGTTTACAAACGTAAACAATTGGCTTGACCTTGGCGCGGATTCAAAACCTTAAACCATAAAATTTTCGAGCAAATTAAAAATTTAATCAGAGTAAATATTCGTTATAAAAGGAAAAAAATTTTTTGATTTATTATGTAGTGAATGGTGATTCGCAAAAATTAAGTCCATATTGCTTGATCTAGAAGTCTACAAAACACAGAAAATTTTGTGTGCATTGATACTTGATCTTATGTTTTGGTCTATAGCCTAAGCGTTGCGGTCGTCGTGTGCTGGTTGGTTTCTACCTCTGTTTTTCCTTTAAATACCTGCCTGCCACAAAATGACCTGAGATATTTTGCTGGATCTTTTGTTTTGTCAAAACCTTGGATCAGTTACTTTTTGTTGTTTTTACTTATTCTTTCTTCATTTCGTAAGTGTTTCCTCCAACGCACTCTTTTACCCATCGTTTCTTCGCTTCTTTAAATCATTTTTTAATATTTTCACAGCAGTTCATTAACTTGAGTATATATTTTTCCTTCACATCGGGCGTCCGTTATGCTGCGAGTGTTGCCGATTCTCCATCGACCCCTTAAACATTTTTCTTTCAAGCCATCACCCTTTGTTTCGCTTATTGGTCTTGAAATACATGCCCAGCTTACGGGTTCTCGTTCCAAACTTTTTTCTCCGATCCATTACTCTTTTGCTGCCCCTCCAAATACACAAGTCCATCAGTTTGACGCTGCTTTGCCCGGTTCTATGCCTGTTAGTGCTAATCGTCGTAGTCAAATTCCTAAATTCCTTCCTACTATAATTGAACAGAGTTATTTGTTTCGTTTTAAGGTACTTAATCGAAGTTGTGTTGAATGCGCAGTTATAGCTGCTCTAGGTTTGAACTGTCGGATCAACACAGTTTCCCGATTCGATCGTAAACACTACTTTTACTCAGACTCTCCCGCTGGATTTCAAATCACTCAACATGATCTTCCTATTGCTGAAGACGGCTGGTTAGAATATATCTGGGAGTCATTCGATCGCAAGAATGAACCTCGATTGGAAAGGGCCAAAATCCGACGAATTCAACTCGAACAGGACACTGGAAAGAGTATGCACGACGAAAAGACCTCTCGAAGCCTTATTGATCTCAACAGAGCTGGTAATGTCTAGTAATATTTCAACGCCTGCATATATTGTTTTTGTAATTCGCTTGTTTCCTAACTATAGGCGTAGCTTTGATCGAAATTGTGACGGATCCAGTTTTCACTGCAAGTTGTCAGGCTGCAGCATTTGTGGATGAATTGGCGTGTTTATTGCGTCATCTACGAGTCTGCTCGTCCAATATGTCTACGGGTGAAATGCGTGTTGATATCAACGTTTCCCTTGGTTCTTCAATCTCTCAACAGGGTTCCGTGGTGGAGATAAAAAATGTCAATAGTCTTCGTGCCTTACGCCATGCTATTGGTACGCTATTGTTTTCCATTACTCAATGTTACTGTCAGTCATGGCGGGGAATCGAAAGGTAAAATGGCTCGTCGAGATCTAATGGTAATATTTAACTTCATTCGGTATACCACCCTTCCGACTAGCATCGACCATTGTTCTCGCAGTATATAGTCTTCCTTGCGACGTCTCGTTTAGTTTACTCTTCTGCTATTGTCTGCAGGCTAATCGTCCCCAACCTCTCTCTCGAGCTGGCTGATTGCCAAGTTTACTAAACTGGACGATTGGACGATTTCCAATCCTTTCCAGGGTCCCTATTAGCTGCCAACATTGCCGCAACACCACCTCAAGGAGGCGGTAGTTTGTCTCTTATGCCTTGAACTTCAAATTGTCTCCTTTAAAGAGGATCCTCTAACTGCGTACCTAATTCGTTTGGAAGGCTTTTGCTATTCTGTTTTTCATGCATCCGTATCGTTTAATAACTAATGGGCATTAGTCAATAACAGATAATCTTCAAGTTCCCCGAAATTTTAGTCCGGTCAGTTTCATTTCCATCTATCCTACTGTGTGTGATTTTATCAGAGGCTTCTGATCTTTCTCCACTTCGACGACTTAGCTCTTCGGACATGTTTATATAGGTGCTCCTAATTAGGGTGATCAAACGACGTGTTTGAGGGTCGTTGATACCGTGTAGAATTCGCCAACGTGATTTCTCATAACGCTGTCGACAGAAGTGATTTCTTATAACAACTGAATATATTTTCTCACTGCGATTATTCGTCACATTAGTCTAAAGTCGTTGAGAGTTTTCATAGTGGCGTAGGTGCTTGATGGAAACTTCAAGATCTTGCTAAATGCTATTTTCTGTTCAACCTTAAAGGGTCTTAAGTACGAATTTCGCCTTTTTAATGCAGACTATGAAGTGGATCGGCAACGCAGAGTCTATGAATCAGGTGGAAAAGTAGTCAATGAGACCCGATCCTTCGATGTAGTTACCAAGTGAGCAGTGTTGTTTAGTAACGCCATCACTGACTCGTCTTTTTATGTGACATAATGTTCGACAATCGACTTTTATCTCTCATTTTAGCAAGACTGCACCAATGCGGGATAAGGAAGTAATTCAGGATTACCGATTCTTGCCAGAACCCAATCTCCCACCTCTTCGGCTTCTTGAGTTCTGCCATGAATGTTCTCAAGTGAAGCGCTCTAACTTAAAAACCTTATGTATTAGTTGTATAAGGGAACAGCGTAAAGCAGATTTCGCTCAACCTCCAAGTAAACTTCGTGAAATGCTTGTCTTTCAACATGGTTTACCTCTTGAACGTGCTGGATGCCTTATAGACAATCCGCGATTACTATATCTTTACATTTCCACAGTGAAATTAGTCATGGATAAGAGCGGATCTTTTAAAACGAATATTCTAGTAGCTCAAAGTCTCGATAAAAATGATCTTAACTCACTCGTATATCGAGAAACGTCTTTCTGGTGTTCTGGTCTACTTCTCAGCAATCTTCGCAATGAACCGGATCTCTAGTATGCTTAAATGTAATAGACGGACACTTCAAACAAACAAAAATTAATTTTTGATTTTGATATTATAGCTTGCCCAAACCGGAACAGCTGAGTCAATTCGTAATCATGAATTTAACTGGGGAGATTTTCGGAACGGGAGCCGAACAGGCAACATGAAATACTTGAGTTTATTTTACTTTCTTCTGTGCAGATCTTAAATAAAATTTGTGCACTGGGCGGATCTGCTAATGTTTTGGACATTGCTGTTGGACTGGGTGTCCTGTTGGATAATGATCCACTATCGATTCGGACCATTTGTGCGGAGTTCATCGAAACCAATCCAACCTTGGTAAATTCCGTCCGACATCCAGCTTTCAAATTCATATTTTTTTGTCGAAGTGCATGTAGCGTAACAGAATGTTTTTTTTTCGAAATTATTTTATTATAGTCTTCTTAATTTAGCAAAATTGTTTTTTTCATTCACGGTACAGGTTGAAAAGTACATTCGTAAGGGACGAAAACGTCGTCATTTGGATTCCATGGTTCAGAATATAGTAAGTAGCAAAGAAGGTCAGAGGAGACTGCACGAGGTTCTTGTTGAGCGCTGTCTTTCCGAGCTATTAAATCGTGAGTGTGTTATTCGTATAATTTTCTCGCAGTTTATTTCATATCCTGTAAGATGATTTTCAAGTCCACATAACGCCTCCTGCCACTAAGTTTGACTAATGTTCCCATAAAATAAGTTATTTGTCTAAATATGGACATAGATTAATGGTAACTTTAGTAATAATTTCAACAGAAGTGTTGCGAATGCTCCCTTTTGATTTGGACCGCTTTTCATTGAAGCCAATCTAAGTAGTCTCAAAAATTGCTCGTAAATACCCGTGAATTCGTTTTTTTTCTCCTCTGTGAACATTGTTAATTGTTTTTTTTTTATTATTGTTTTAGAAACCGATGGTCAAAAGTCGAAGAAATCCTGATTGTGGAAATTTTCATTTAGTGTGCATTTAGTAAAATAAAGCTTTCTAAAATCCTGCCTTTGATTTCATTTCCATCGTTTGAAAACCTTTTTTTGGAACTAAGTACAAATGAGAGCAAAGCGGAACGCAATCGACTTGATGGTTCCACAACAGTGCTTGGTGGCTCGTCCTAAATGCTCCCATTTCACTTCATATAAATCGGTATTTTTAATTGAACCTTAGTTTGTTTCAAATGCGTTGAATAGCCCTTTATTACCAGGGTGAACTTCTTCTGGATATCCTGGTTGATGGGGGGTTCAGTATAACTTTTATTATATTATGAACTTTATGCACCTTTATTTACCTCTAAACCGCGAAATTGTCCCTTAATGTAATTGAAAAACACAATGCGCACCCAATTCCCACTTAGTACCTATCGCCGAAAGATTGCGCATGCACAAATTCCATTAATTCCGCTATAAATTGCGAACAATGAAATATATTTTCTGAAAGCTAGAAGTCCTGCTGTGGAGCTTTTTTCGGTCTGTTGGTGACTTAAAACTCCGATTCTTTTTGACTATATTTATCGGATGGTTAATACAACTAAACTTGGGCAACGATGGGATGGGACTCAAGAGGTTAAGTTCGAGAACCCTATCAGACTTTAGCATGCATGTTTTATTCTCTATTCTTCCCTTTACTCGCACAGACCACTGTATTATTAATCAGCCAGGTCAACGACCATGTTCTGAAGTTGTGGGGCTAGCTAGTTAGCAACAGGTTCCAGTTAACGTGAAATGTTAAATTACAATGTACGCAGTTAGATTGATTCTGCTTATTTGGATCTGGTGACCCCAATTTATTTGGTCGTAGCAGGGTTGTGTTCTCAGACTATTTTTGAATGAGCCGGCCTTAAATTAGATGGTCATCAGATTCTGAGCATGCTTGACATCGTTGTAAGCAGCCTGAACAGAAGGGCACGCTTCGGACTATTTGATTTGCTTCTCCTCAATAGGCGGTCTTACTGCCTGCCGACTTTTGCGCTTGCTCGCAACTTGATGTTTTAGCCGATATTTCAGAGGTGCAGTTACGCCACTTTACATTGATATGGACCCACTAAATTAAATAACTCAGTCTCAAGTACCGACATTCACGACTTTACATTTTCACTTTCGAATCCCTTCTCATGGTATTTTCTGAGGTATGAAATTTATTCCGAATCACTCATTCCGGCTATATCATGTACGGTCGACCCTAAAGAGTATCCTTAAAGTTTCCTGCTTTCTGAAATTTCCAAAGATAAAACAACAAATGTGGTACCGAAGGACCAAGAATAGGAATTGTATTAGTATAAGAAACGTAGCAATTGGCTCTACCATTGTCTCTCATTCAGTTTTATTCATTTTTAGCGGTGGTTTGAGCTCAAGTAGCGACGATATTTTTTATTCGACCCCATCCGTTGCAGCAAGTCCCAACGACCTATTGGGAGTACAAAAGAAATACAAGAACCTGCATAGCAGCTAAACACTTGCATATAGCAGAGAAACAGCTAAACTGACATCTTTGGCTCCCTGGCCGTTTCTCGGCAAGGTTTCGCGGTGCAGTAATATTTCATTCTTCTGCTACATTTCTTGCAGCATCTCGCTGTCCTCGTCTTTTTAGTGTTTTCCAGATATTCATTTCTAGTGACTATGTATGGGTCGGGACATTTACCAACCAAGTTAGCATCGATTTCAAGTTTTTGACAGGAAAAAACTCCCTAAAAGTGTCAGAACAGGGCGTTTTCATTAATTAGATTTACAAAACGCAAAGACACTTGGTTCTAGCTTCCATGGTACAAGCCAAAATTTTCTCTCTTTGAATGGATTATTTGCCAAGAACAGCCCAGATAAGTCGATTGATTCATTGTTGCAGCTTTAGACAGCGAGTCAAAGGCCTTTTTCAGGTCAACAAACACTAGCACTGTTTTCTGCTTCTGATCCACGGCTGTCTGTATGTGGGTTCTTACTCCAAGTTTAGCCTGTTCAGTGGATCTTCCTTCGCAGAATCCAATTTGGGTTCTTGAGTGTATTTTGACAAGGCGGTGCTTCAGACGTTGGCACAGAATCGATGTATATAACCTGCCTAATGTATCTAGAAGGAGGATTGATCTATAGTTTGCAGGATCTGTCTGCAAACCTTTACGCATCAATCCAGGCTCGAGGTGTAGAAGTGGTCCCATTGTAAAAATCATTGAAATCTTTTAGAAGGTGGGCATTCAGATACTGAGCGGCCCATTTCAGTAACTCAAATCGATTTCCATTTTCGACGGGACTTTTGCGTAGTTTTAATTTACTTTTAACTGTCTCAGTCTCCTCCATCGAAATAGATTACTCTCTTGACAGAAGATCATAACTTTTAATTTCTTCGGTGGTTCTGTCCTTAAACAGTTCCTGATCTTTCGGTCTGACTGGTATCCTTGCAGTTTGTGTTTTCCATGAGGAGCTTTCCTTCATTATGTCCTTAAATAGCATGAAGTCTTTCTGAGGTTCTCTCTCTGCTGGGTATACTGGAAAGCTGGTTATTCTCTCTTCTTCATATACTTGTTTCCAGTTCTGAATCAGGTTGTTCACCCTATTTCTCTGCTCTTTGTACCTCATGAGCATTTCTTGAGTTGGGTCTGAAAGCCAAATCTTTCTCAACTGCTCTCGTAGCAGGAGTTCTCTGTCCTTCTTCTTCTCGCATGTAGCTGTATACCATCGGTTTTTCTTTCGCTCAGCTTTTTGCCTCGTTGTTTCGGCGGCAGCTTTATCTATAGATTTTAAAATATCCTCGTACGTAGTTGTCAAAGGGTTCTGAGGTAGTTCCCTTTCGAGGTGGTCCTGGTAAATTTCCTTTAATTTTCTTATTTGTTCGATGCCTTCAGGCAGTTGCCACAATTGTTTTCGACTGCTTATGCCTTCCTTCAAAGTTCTATTCTTTCATTTTCCTAAGCGCTTTCTAATATGCGGTTTGAGCTTGAGGTCTATTGTCTGTAGGCAGTGATCAGAATTTGCATCTGCCTTTCTAGAAGCTCGTCTATCACTTCTTAGGAATAATTTTGACATTTTCACCAGAACAAAGTCAAGAATAGCACCTTTTCCTGTAGGGTAGTACCAATTCAGTCTTCGAGAAGTTGGTTTTCAAAAGAAAGTGTTCATTGCGTTAAAATCATACTTTTGGCATAGGCCTAGCAGCCTTAGTCCGTTATCTGTAGTGTCTTCTCTATCAGTAAGTGGACCGACAAGTTTGTTGCCAGTATATATAATTCAACCATGAGTAGTGCCAGATTTAACAAAAATCTGGGATCTTTGGAGTCAATAAGCATTGAAGCAGTAATCAAACTTTCAAATTTCAGTGAATATTTTCATGTTCTTCTAGCGTAACTACCTTAAGCAAGACTGTTGCTTTTATTGGTATTTTTAAATACGGACTTGATGCAATTTAAAAGGTTTCTTCGTCAACTGATCCTCATTTTCGATTGACTTCCTTGCAAAGTCAAAGGAACCGAAGCTAATAATCTGGTCTGAACATCAAGCTTATTCAACATGTTCTAGCCATATATTCTACCTTTTAAAAGCCAAGTGAAAATTACAAGAATGTTTAAGCTATACTTATTTGCCAGCCACATTATGACTTCTTCGAAGCACCTCAGGCATAGTCAGTCAAAATCTTATTTTTACATTAAAATGGAAATTTGATCAACATCGGTAAACTCTCGAGCTTCGAATGCAGCTTCTTTTAGGCAAAATTGAGTTCATTTACAGTCGAAGCCTACAACATCTATGTTATTGAACCGAACTTTACCGAATCATTATTTAAATTTATTCAGTCATATTTATTTATTAACTCGAATACCTCGCCAAAATTCCTGGGTATAACATTGCCAACACATCCAATAGGGAGAAGTGAGTGTCCCGTAAACAGAATGTATTTTCTTTTGTTCATTCAACTTGCCTTTTTAGGAGCAGCAATTCAATTTCAACTAGATTTTGAGCCCTACTGTTCGTTTTTATTTGCTGTTCTCGAATAAGGCAGGAGTTCGCCCGGAAAATCAAGCGAAAAGGTTTCAAAATCAATCTGTTTACACTTCGTGGCCATGGAATGAACTCAAACCTTGAGTGATTGTCAAAAAAACTGTCTCGCAGGTTGAATGTGCTTGCAAATCACAGACGGAGTTAAGCGTCAGAAAAAACGCTACTGCTAAACTGCTTTCTTCCAAAGTCTGGCATGCTTTTGCTCCTCTAAGTAAAGCAAAAATGATTCGAAAAATAAAAAACATAAAAAATCTAAATCGAAGAAAGTTCACTCAATGTAATACGTTTTAAAGTAAGACAATCACATTGAAAAATACAACGAATCAAATAATTCTCTACTAATTCGTGTAAGGATATCGTAAAGAAACACGGACGGCATCAAAACCTAACAGTCAGATGGAGGATGTAAACAATCGAACTACAACTGACTTACATTGGAGCGCTGCGTGGCCTTCGAAATCGTACCACTGAAGGCTCGTCTTGTGATTGTTTTTATACACAATGACCAACCAATCGCCTTTGAATATTCTACTCAAAAAGTGCACATTCAATGTCGTCGATAACCAGTTGGTTAAAGCTGTGGATACTTTGTACTTCTTAACACTGTAAAGGTGCTTCCGAAGGTGTTGAGATGTCGAAGAGCGCACTTTAAGCATTGCCCTTATTCGCAGTGAATCTCTAAGTTGGTAAGTACAAAGATTGCGTACAAGAGCCTGCGCTCCACCGTATTTGTCCATCCATGCACATTCTATACTGCCTACACTAGTGTCATGCCATCTTTCATTCGTGAGTTCAAGAACCTCAATGGTTTCTAATCATGACAGTCAGGTTTTCGACGCTACATCGCTGCTAAAAACGTCTCGTCCAGCCTAATTGAAAGCACTCCTAACGCCAACACAGAAATCACCTTCCTTGATAGCAGATAGACCATAGACTTACTGAGGGCTATAATGAAGTGTATCCGGAGTGTGTCAGCTCATGGGAGGCGGTGCCTCGCCATATGAGATCGTGCAATCACTGCGTCAGCCAGTGCGTCAGCCACTGATCCGACTCTTAATAGCTGATGAGTAGAATGTAAGTGAAGAACCTGCCACTTACATCCAGACCTCATATTCCTACAGTTTTGTGGTGATCAACGAAGCGGGTGCGCCGCACTGATTGTGAAGCCATCAACCGTTACTTGCCAGCCGGTCATCGTCATGTTTGAGTGGACCTTTACCCACCTACTCTGCCACACCTGATAAATCTAGATGATTACTGATAAGGTTGCATACTACGTAAGAAGCTTTGATCTGTGCCACTCAACTAGAAAGTGTCCAACACAAGGCATTGTGCCTGACTGACCGATCACTCCCATGAACTGCTCGCCTTTCCTAGTCCACCCACATACTCTTCCCTATTCATTCTCAGCATCCTTGTTAGCACAAAAGCACTTGCCTCATTGGACGACAAGGCTTCCCAACGCACTTGCTCATCCGGTGATGACAAAATGGGCTCTCTCGATTTCAGGGGCACCAAGACCATTTCCTCTCTCAAGATGACATGAGTTTGAGTACACTGCCCTTCAATACGCGCTGCCATCTACGTCGTGCCTGTTTCGCCACAATTTGCTCGAGGTCAAGACAGCACGTACTCAAAGTTACACAGACGTGATTCCTGTACTTGTGCCCTCGAGACTGACATTAAGTTGAGGAACTTCCTTGAAAAGTTCTTAGAACTGCCCTTTGCTACTTTGTTAGTACAAACGAATGTGACTAGCCACCTAACCATTAAGGCGTAGAGGTGGCAGGTATCAGTGCTTCAACAATTGGCAACAGACATTGTGTAAATGCACTTGTAATCAGTTTCTCCGAGTGAACTGATACCTTCTTAATCGGAGAGCTATGAGCACGTTGCTGATCGAAGGTAAAGCCGAGTGAGTTACTTCTGATTTTCTCGTAGTGCATTGAGGCCTGGCCAGTAAATAGTCTCCATCTAATCCGAACTTCTTCACTACACATCCAACATCGAGCATTGTTTTCGATGGGTGATATTAAGCAATCAGAATAGGGAAAGATATGAGAAATGAGCGAATCTCCTTGGTGCTTCGTTTTCACAGACCCGTATTAGATTTACAGCTAAATTTTTTCTCTACGAGGTGTCTGTCAAGCCTCTTTACCTAATGTATAATTGTTTCAGTGCTAGTGTCTTCTTCATCAGTATTGCTGCTACCGATGTTCTTAATGATATTCCGTCTTTGAACTAAATGGTTTTTGTTTACTCAATGCAAAGCTGAGTTTTTCAAAACACCGCCTGTGACTTGAGATCTATCTAAAGTAATTTTGTAATCAATAGCGGTATTTTTGACGTCTTACATTAAAGTCTATTTAAACTTAAATGATATAAATTTTAAAAGTTTTAACTAGCTGTACCAGGAAATAAATCATGCTATTCATGGTTTAATAGTAGTCATTTACGGAAAATGCGTTTCCCCATTCCCTGGTGGCTTTCTCTTTGACCGTACCTCTGTGTATAATATTTCGGTTGTGAACCTGTGGCATTGAATAACTTTAATGCGCATATGAAACTAACCTGGATCCATATATCAATTGGGTAGACGTTACTTAGTGCACCGATCTGTCGATCTACTAGCGGAGTTACTTATGACTTTGCACACTCTGCTTTATTAGTCGTATTAAATAGTAGCTCGTGGTGCAATGAATAATAGACTCGCCACTAAGTGAACCTAAACTATTTCATGGAGGTTCAATCGCGGAATTCAACTGAAAGAAAGTTTGTGGCCACTTCTGTATCAAGTCCTGAAAAATGTCAATAGTTGTGCTATTTCCCCGAAATCTGACCTTGAAAAGAATCGCAATTATAAGAGCTCGGGCAAAGGGCACTGATGTGCTTAGTACATTCGATGCTTAGTAAATATGCACTTCACTGATTTTTTCGAGTACATCGCCACTGGAATCCATCGTATTGAGGAACCGTCTAGTTCGACATTTGAAAGGAAAGAAATAATAAAATATCCATGATTTGTCATCTGATTAATTTTAAGCGGTTCATTTTTACTCGACACTTCAAGGCCTGCATCTTGATTGGGCACTGCCTAGCCTTTCGATTTCCTCAGCGTAATCCTCATGAAAGGAGGATAACATCCCAGGCACAGGCCCCGAGAAAATGCTATTTATCGGGACATTTACCAACCAAGTTAGCACCGATTTCAAGTCTTTGACAGGAAAAAACTCCCTAAAAGTGTCAAAACAGGGCGTTTTCATTAATTAGGTTTACAAAACGCAAAGACACTTGGTTCTAGCTTCCATGGCACAAGCCAAAATTTTCTCTCTTTGAGTTGTTTTATATGGCCGTCCGCATTGGTTTCAGCAGACAGAATTTCCGAGTACTGCTTATTCAAGCATGAAGCTTGTTGAACGATCCAATTTAGGATGAACCTGAGACGATTGAACAATACTCAAGCTACAACGTGACTTCTCAGTCAGCCGCCCACCAGAAGAACTTTCTCCCCAATTGCTATTTCCCTTCAAAAGCTTGAAGTTCCAAAATGAGCTGTTAGGATTTGCACTATTCCTTTCAATAAAGTCTGTGGTCAACAAAAAATGAATTCAAAAACTAACTTTTGGGGACAGTTTATGTCCTGGAATCGATACTTTCGTAGAAGTAATTTGTGTGCTATCGATATCAATAGAACTAGACTTGGTTAAAAAAGGTAGAGTTGAATATTTAAAGTTCAGCCGCACATTTCAACATTGCGTTTCTGCAGAAAAACTTTTTAAAGGGAAAATTCGAATAAAAAAATCTTTAAAAAATAAAACTCAAACGTGTTGATTTGTTATTTGTTGTTAATGTTTGTTAATTTGTTCACTGGCCTTGAGTCTCAACTCGTCCACAATGAGCAAACGCTAAAAGGCATACACGGTCAAGCAATAGCTAATAATAATAATAATAGATTTGATAAACAAATGAATAATTGATCTTGCTTCTCAATACATCTCTTCCCCTTAGAACGTCTGCTCTCAAATGAAAATCTAAAATTGAATTTTATGCAAGTTAGCGTCATTTTGCTCTCATTTATTCGCAGATAACCACAAGAATTATTTATTTTTTGTGGGTAACTCCACGATAATCTCGAGGGTTGTAGTTTGTGGTTTTTCTCCTTTTTGAGTTTTTTTTTCGCTTTAATTTGATTAACAATTAGCCAATGCCAATTCAAGAAGTATGGATAAGAGAGAAGGGTGCTGCTTTTCAGTTGCGACAGAGTTCTGCTTATAATCCAAGTCAAATATTAAAAAAATGCGTCAGTGGCACTGGGTTTTGATGATCCATTTTTCCTCCGTGTTGATGGATCTTTCCAGAGGGGAATGGTTTTCAATAAGTAACAGAATGAATGTAAAAAGTTTCGATTAATTTAACAGTCATATCACTTCTGCATCGTCAGGGTAGAGGTCGTATACGTACCTGGCTACACGAGTTCAAGACCCAACTGAAGTGGTCGGAATGCCCATCCCTACTGCCTAAAAACCCTTTTTCTCAGCTAGTTTGGGAGACACCTTCGTTTCATGCATGCTTGAATATAACAAATATTGTGAGTCAAGTCGCTGCAAATTGCGTGGATTTAATGAATCCCTTTGTTACTTCCAAATTCGTGAATATTTCATACGGAGCGGTACAAAACCCTAGAAATCACATCGCAGGGGGTTCGGGGCTACTGAAGCGAGTAAATTATTTTGTATTCTAAGGCGCATCCAGCTTGATCTTGCCATAGTTTACTTAAAAAACGGAGTATTTACTGCTGCTTGTAATAGCCTTCTTGACATTCGTGGTTCATGTCCTCGAAAGCTTTTTTTTGAACTGCAAGTGTTAAAGCAGATGAATCGCAATGGTAACTAATGGATTCATTGATCTCTACCACCCCCAAGGCACTGGGGTAGTAAAAGTCTTGCCGATCTATTTAGGGATCTCAAATCATTAAAAGTGGAACAGCACGATAGGATAAAAACGAAATATCTGGAAAGGTGCATTTTGACGGTTAATTGAGCTTAATTGCTTTCACCGGCCAATTGGCATTCGCATTAAAGCAGTTTCAACACAACACCACAGAAGTAGACGGTCCAATGCCCTGATGTCCGTATCCTTAAGAGCTTCTCTGCAAGTTTGTGCGGAAACTTGTAACCACTGATGGAGTGAAGTATTGCCATTTGAATCCATCCATCTCAAAGAGCACAACCACTCAACTCGCAAGAGCACATTGTTTAATTTTTGGACCGATTTCATTGCATTATTGAAAGACTGAACAGGTGGATCAAGTTATTCTTTTAACGGGACATTTTATTCTGAAATACAGCAAAGACGAGCTGACTGAAAAAGCCAGAAGTTGTATTTATTTCAATGCATTGGAAACTATTTTGAAGTTTTTGATTTCCAATTTGTCTGCCCTTAAGTCTTCAGTCAGCCCAATGAAAGTGGCAGCTGGCACGAGCTTTGTCGATTTGAAGCGCATGATACCACTGAAGTACTCGTGTACACGAGACATTAATACTTGCCACTGCAATTTCCAAAATACCAAGTTGGTTGATGGAGTTAATGCTATCCGATTAGTTCGAGAATTTAAATTACCTGAGCATTAAAAATCATTATTTACAAGTTGGCAAAGTGCCGATTAGTTCATCGATTAATTATTGTTTTCCTATTGATGAAACTTCAAGTCAAACGATTATTTACTTTTGAGCACCACTTTATAACCTTACGAACTGAAAGAGTACCTCACAATGGTGCATTGAATCAAAATCTGAGCTGCAAATGATTTTGTACTTTATTGAAATACTGATACTAGAGAATGGATCAATGGAACGTGGGTTCCCAGAAGCGAATACTTCTGCTTGACTTAACGATCCCAAGAATAAGATAAAAAGCATGGAAGAGACTGCCTTCTGTTCACTAAGCCAGAAGAATCGAGGCACTCCATTATTTGAGATAAATAGAGCCTGAAAACTTCACTTTCATTTTTCTGTGTCTGATGATTTAAGCATTATCATGTGTACAATCTCTGGTCGAATACATCGAGATCACTAACTATGAAATTTACAAAACTTCAGATAGTATGCAGTGAGCCTAGCCAGAGTGTAGGTTTATCAGTAAATTTGATAAGGGTAATTTGGCATACTTCTGGAGCTGTGACAACGAATGTCCAGAGGAATTCGCTCACGTCTCACCGGTCGAAAACCATACTCAATGGTGGATGTGTAGTGTGGAAATTCGGATTGGATGGAGACTATTTACTGGCCAAGCCTCAATGCATTACGAGAAAATCAGAATTAACTCGCTCTGCTTTACCTTCGATCAGCAACGTGCTCGTAGCTCTCCGATTAAGGAGGTATCAGTTTACTCGGAGAAACTGATTACAAGTGCATTTACACAATGTCTGCTGCCAATTGTTGAAGCACTGATACCTGCCACCATTACGCCTTAATGGTTAGGTGGCTAGTCACATTCGTTTGTACTAACAAAATAGCAAAGGGCAGTTCTAAGAACTTTTCAAGGAAGTTCCTCAACTTAATGTCAGTCTCGAGGGCACAAGTACAGGAATCACGTCTGTGTAACTTTGAGTACGTGCTGTCTTGACCTCGAGCAAATTGTGGCGAAACAGGCACGACGTAGATGGCAGCGCGTATTGAAGGGCAGTGTACTCAAACTCATGTCATCTTGAGAGAGGAAATGGTCTTGGTGCTTCTGAAATCGAGAGAGCCCATTTTGTCGTCACCGGATGAGCAAGTGCGTTGGAAAGCCTTGTCGTCCAATGAGGCAAGTGCTTTTGTGCTAACAAGGATGCTGAGAATGAATAGGGAAGAGTATGTGGGTGGACTAGGAAAGGCGAGCAGTTCATGGGAGTGATCGGTCAGTCAGGCACAATGCCTTGTGTTGGACACTTTCTAGTTGAGTGGCACAGATCAAAGCTTCTTACGTAGTATGCGACCTTATCAGTAATCATCTAGATTTATCAGGTGTGGCAGAGTAGGTGGGTAAAGGTCCACTCAAACATGACGATGACCGGCTGGCAAGTAACGGTTGATGGCTTCACAATCAGTGCGGCGCACCCGCTTCGTTGATCACCACAAAACTGTAGGAATATGAGGTCTGGATGTAAGTGGCAGGTTCTTCACTTACATTCTACTCATCAGCTATTAAGAGTCGGATCAGTGGCTGACGCACTGGCTGACGCAGTGATTGCACGATCTCATATGGCGAGGCACCGCCTCCCATGAGCTGACACACTCCGGATACACTTCATTATAGCCCTCAGTAAGTCTATGGTCTATCTGCTATCAAGGAAGGTGATTTCTGTGTTGGCGTTAGGAGTGCTTTCAATTAGGCTGGACGAGACGTTTTTAGCAGCGATGTAGCGTCGAAAACCTGACTGTCATGATTAGAAACCATTGAGGTTCTTGAACTCACGAATGAAAGATGGCATGACACTAGTGTAGGCAGTATAGAATGTGCATGGATGGACAAATACGGTGGAGCGCAGGCTCTTGTACGCAATCTTTGTACTTACCAACTTAGAGATTCACTGCGAATAAGGGCAATGCTTAAAGTGCGCTCTTCGACATCTCAACACCTTCGGAAGCACCTTTACAGTGTTAAGAAGTACAAAGTATCCACAGCTTTAACCAACTGGTTATCGACGACATTGAATGTGCACTTTTTGAGTAGAATATTCAAAGGCGATTGGTTGGTCATTGTGTATAAAAACAATCACAAGACGAGCCTTCAGTGGTACGATTTCGAAGGCCACGCAGCGCTCCAATGTAAGTCAGTTGTAGTTCGATTGTTTACATCCTCCATCTGACTGTTAGGTTTTGATGCCGTCCGTGTTTCTTTACGAAATCTGAACTGGTTTTGAGTGTTATTGCATTTCCTTAGTGAGTCAGAATTTCCCCTAGTCTGTAAATTGAAGTTGCCAGTTTGACTCTTTTTTACCGAATTTAAAGGTAATTATTTTTCCTTATGCGCTTTTCCTTTTCAGAATATCAAGGTAAACTTGCATTATTGAAACACTGAGAAACATGGACCATCGAGACAGCGACCAGCTTAGTGAAGCTTCGGATTCAGAATCTGATCACTGTGAATGTGATCACAACTTTACTAAAACCACGACCGTGGCAGAAGACTTTGAACCCTTTGAACCTGTATCAATTTATCCACCAGTTCAGCTGAATCATATTTTTCAGGGAACGGATCAAGGGCCGCCAAGTATTTCTGTCTTCCTTCCACATCCTTCACCCTCGCCAATGATAGGCCCCCGTTTCGATCAACCTGAAATGTACTTTAGTGCATTCAGTGGACCAGCTACTTTAAAACCTGAAGGAGCTTTTCATGTGCTGCCACGCCGTCAAGGATTCCTTAACACTTCTGATTCATTCTGCTCACCTCCTCCTCTTCTTCCTCCTCCTCCTCCTCCTCCTCCTCCTTATAATCCACCTCAACCATCAATTTCGTCACCATCTTCGTGCATTCCACTGCCACAGATCGCACAGCATCTAGATTACCAACGCCTGAATGCCTTTCATTTTAAAAATTACACTCCGGTTCCACCTCTGATGTCCACCGCGGTGCCTGAGAATAGACTTGGCTTCACATCCAGTTCCAGTGCTCATGCGGTCTCAGGCGCTATGCCAATATGTTCATGCGGGAGAGTAAAAAGATAAGGACTTATTATTCGCTTATTCCCCAACTTCAGTAGGCATTATGCATATTGTCGCTGCTTTTATTATGAACAAAGATATTCTGGCTATCTTTATGTCGATAATGATACTGCGTGTTGCACCTATTTAGTTTTGATCCTTAAGAAACACAATTTTTAGTCTCAATGGACAGTCAGTAGGTTCGATTGTCTGCCTGTATCTGGAACTTCAAGGAAAGTCACCTAAAGCAGAACATACTGAATGTTTGATTATGTACGGTGAAGATCAGTAAACCGGAATGTTTATAAAGAAATGAGGTACGAATTCTTTTGAATTAGACTTGTTTAAAACACTCATTTCAATCAACCTACTAAAATGTTAACCGATGAAATGTATGGTGGACCGATTCACTCACGTGGACTAAGTAAAGCAGTACAACAGGCTAATTATCTACGTGAATTTAACCTAGTTACTCTGTTTATTAAAGTAAAACGTTTGTTCAGCAGGCAATTTGCGCGAATTCCGTTTCAGCTTTTAAGGTAAGGCAGTATAAATAGAAGGTCTCTGGCTCTTATTTTTATTTACTTGGCTTAATCCCATATTTAACGAAAAAGAAGGTAAGCACCACTACCTTTGAGGATCGCATTCATGCTGTGCCGCGGCAGTTCAACACACTCAACAAATGCTAATTGACTGACGAAAGAGCTGTTTATCCTGCTTTTGTGCCCCTTTCGATTTGAATTTCCCAAAAAATGTGAAATACATTAAGTAACGCAACTGCGGCTCACCTAGTTTAGACTAATTTTAATTCTGAAACCTTATTTTAAAAAAGAAAATTCCATTCGCTGATTCTGGCGATAATTCGAATTGAATCTGGTGCAAATTTCATTTCTAATGGAGGTGCGGTATCAGCAGATTTCACATACAACTTCTCTTGATTTTGCAGAATTGTGTATTTGAACGAAAGGTAGGTTGCTCGACTTGATTTCTGTTGAAAAAGCTGTTGAAACTTGTAGTGAAGGCAAAATGCAAATGCAATTAGCTTGATGGGTTGAATAGTTACATGGCTTCTAATTTACCCTTTTAATTTTCGTCGAACAAGCTGGATGACATCATTGTAAGAAAATACTCAATTTTTCTCATTTTTATCGAAGAAGCCATCAAACTGCTATGCATGTGTGCAGCTCGTGTGCGTGATCACACTTCTTATAACCTTTTTTTTTTCAAAACTATATAACCAAATAAATGCATGTGCCCGGAATACGTTCTGGCGCGTGTTACTAACAGCAGACCTTGTGCAAGTTCCTTTAAATAAACAAATTTAAAGTGTAATGTGTATACAATCACTTGATGAAATTCAGCTGCAAGATTGCTTTTAAAAAATTACGTGTCATTGTTGTGTGAAAAAGCATAAAGTGATTGATCCTCATCTCCTTCTTTGTAATCGACGAAATTGTAATTGCCAATTTTTCGATCACTTATTTGAACTTGAAACAAACTTTGCATTTATAAATTACCTGGTGATTTTCAATGCTCGATCAGCATCTTTTCAAGAACTAAAGCATATATTCGAAATGCAAATCGATACATGGCTATGCCGGTAGCCAAGTAGGTCATGTCAGTGAATTCTCTGATGGTTTACGTTCCAGCATTTGAAGCCATATCATCATATTATTCTTCACGTATTTGTTCCTTTTGTTTGTGTGTTTCCTTTAAGGATACCAGAGTAGTAAAAATGCGTTTTATAAGGACTTTTCATCATTATATATATAATCGCATGAGGTGAAATAATCTTTATATAATTCTCAAGTTATCCATCATGGTATTGGAAGCTTAAACATGCAAAAGGGATGATTACTAATCTTTAGTGATTGCGGTGAAATCTTCAGCACCGTTAATGTCATATAGACCCCTTGGATGAGTAGGGTCTGCTGTAAATGGATTTTCAAACGACGAGGTGTTAATGGCTAGTTGGTTGGTGAGTGGGCCAGACCATACATCTACAATGACTTATTAAGTTTCGAGGTGAAGCTAAAGGCGGGGATTTTTCAGTTTAATACACGCTTACTTCATGAACCAGACACTGAGCTGCATGTGGTTGCCAGGAAAGGCTGTGCATTGCTGGAGAAATATCGTCAGGGAGAAGAGGTGAACTGAATGAGATTTTATATCCTAACTATTGATTTAACCCTATCTCAAATACGTCCCATCAATCTTAAAAACTATACTTAGATCACAAACATGGTGTTCACCAAAAGTCGTCAAAAGAGAGCAATCAAGATCTTGCCGTGAGGGTACTTGGAAGACGCTTTTTAAGTGAGATACACTTTAGCCATGCCATTAAGCCATCCTTGAAATTTGTGTCTAATGTTGTTAATGTTATTTAATTTTTTAGTGATCGGCCCTCATCGGTACTCACTGTCGCTTTATTAGCTACTTTTTTATCAGATGCAGTAATTCTTTAAGCACTTTTTCATCCTCCGTTTTCGGGAAACAGCTAGGCCTCTTTTAGGTGAGATTGCCAAGCTAACCGTTCTAAAAATATTTCCGATTTATGCCATGTATCTTTCTACATCTTGGAAACGAGAGCATAGTGAACTGAAGCAAATATACATTATGTCTCATGAACTTAGTCTGTTGAAACTAAGAGATTACAAAACTCGAGATTTGAAGACATAAAAAGGGCTCCCTATGTTTATGGAAAAAATTAGTCGACGAATATCATTTTGTAAATCAGCGAATCCTTCTTTAATAAGGAGTGATGAGAAGTAACATGATATTTGATTTCTTCCATGTTCATTGCGCTGGTGCAGGATTTAACAAAGTAATATTAAAAACCTAACGATCATTTTTAGAGAGCTAGCTCTTTTCACATGTACACACTGATGAGATGATGGCCCCAACTGAGGTCAAGTCAGTCAATCGTGCATTCGCCATTGAAAATTCAAAGACAGACCGGTACTACCACAGGGAACAGTAGTTGATAGCCCATATTGTAGCAAAAATATGCGCGCAATCTAGTCAAGGGTTTTAAATCCAGCTTTTTCAAAGCTTTCGCGTTGGGACTTTAGTCTTTAAGGGGATACTTGGGCAGCCAATATGCGGGTAACGAATCAGCTAGATATTAAGCGATCTTCCATACTCCTAAAATAGCTGATCTTCTTCCTCTTCATACAGAGTTCTGCTTCGAAAATCTTGCATCTTAATTACATCCAGTTAGAAATGTGCACTGAGGAATGTGCAAAGACGATCCACTTTTTTTAATTAGCATGTATGCCTGGCGAATTTCGAGCTGCATTTGGGCGAGAAAAAAAACAATTCTGGGAAATGGTGATGCATACAGTCCGTCCGGTTGAAGGTTTTTTCCTCCACCTTGCGTGAGAGAACCTCAAGAGCATACTTTTTATCCCCTCCATATTATTCTTCTAAAAGAGTCCTGGAAAAAAAATACCTGGGGCCATTTCCATCCTTTTAACTAAGGAGCTGAACTTTGGGAAAATTTATTTATTAGAAGTTCGAATCTCACCTTCTCGTAGCCCACCGGCCAGTGGTGTAAGTACCATAATGGCCGAAGACTGACGATAACTCGGCCCTGAATTGAAAATGATCAGCTTCATCTGATGACTGATCACTGTTAGAGCCATCTAATCCGTGAGGGAGATTTTATAGTAAGAGTCTCCCAATTGAAGGCCTATTTATTCCATGTGTAGACAGGTGATCTGCTCGCAAACAGCAATTACCGGAACTTCAGAGCAGTCCATGATGTCAATGTATTGCCAGACAGGCACTAATCAGGATTAAATAAGCCAGGAGTGCGCCATATGAGACTGAATGAGCACTTCTATGAGCTCTATTTATGTGTAATCTGCCGTATTCTTACTGTTGATTAATAAATTGGTGAGCCAGGCTGCCCCTCTTGATCTTTACTTTACTTTTACTGAAAGAATATTTTGAAATTATAATTGCTCTCCCATCAGGTTGCATAAGATGAGTTAATGGCTCAAATCAAAAATTCCCTTTCCTTCGGTCGCGGTTGCACTGATAATCATGTCGCTAATCTTCTCCTAAATATTATCCCCTAGGTAGATTACATTTGCGATTGATCAAGCTCATATGTTAAATCATTTGTTATCCTACTTTGGTTTTTCAGCAACGATGGTTGGTTAACGTTCAAACCCTCTGATCTGGTCAAACTCACGACATTCCAGTTCAATATAAATGACTTTTATTCTATCTTTATGGATGTTACACAAAGTGTTAACATTGGCACTTCATGGTCTTACTGTGAGTGCAGCTAGACCATTTATTCAAAGGATTATTAATGAATCTGCTCACTTTATTACTGCAGGGAGAGAAAAGAAGACAATGTGATGCCACGTAGAGAATGGAAGCCACAACCTTTCGAGATTGACCCTTCCATAACCTCGTCCGCTTTGCTTCGTAAGACTACTGCCTTTTAGCTACTAGAATCCTTGCTCTAACAACATAATTTTCCACTTATCAAGTCACTCAGGGACCTAAGAGCGGAGATAAACCACGGTATCAAATCTTGCCGATACACTTAAGTGTCTCCAAAAGATATAAACTATATCTGAATTCCCACCCAACACCGATCAAAGGAGATAAGGGAAAGTAGAGCATTTTCTAGAAACTATCCTTGAAAGCTAAGACTTGGGTAACATTTAAAAATTATTTCTGAAAATGTTGCTCATTATCACTGCCTTCATCTGAGGGAAAGTCTGATAAGAAACGAAGCAGTGCCCACGAACGAGACGTTCTACCACAAAAACGAAGAACTTACTTCACCGAGTCCCCAATTTTCTGTGCTTATATGAAATCAAAAATGACAGACTGTTCAGTCAGCTTCATTAACTAATCTAACGGGTTGTTTAGGAATACCTCCAGATTAAACCTAGATGACTTTTCGTCAAGATTTGTGTTTATTCACTTAAATAAAGACACCACCATAAGCAGTAAGTAGACGTCCTAATAGGCAGTAATTTTGTTTCAAATTTAAGCCACCCTTGGGAAAACAGAATTGGGTGCGTCCTATTCCAGTGGGAGGCAACAGGTTTAGCGCTAAATACATTCAAAACGATACTGATAGTATGGAACTGAAAGTAGCTTCAAAGGTGAATTCATTTCACTGATGTCAACTACTATATCTTCCATAACTAACGGTGCAACTTTGTGAAGTTTTTTCATAGTACTTAATGGTAGCATTAGTTTAAATTGGTTTATGATCACTGAAGCCAGTCTACCATCATGCAAATTCGAGGTCTGCACTCTGGACGTTCGACCTTAATTTTGAGGAGCGTCTCTGCTCTATGGCGTTGGTTATGCCGAACAAATTATGTCTTCAAAATAACGCTAGCTAATTCGTTCTTCTTCTTCTTCGTCTCCTTCTTCTTCTTCAGTCCCTTCTCACACCCCGTTGAGGTCCACCGAAACTTAGCCAGGCGAGGAGAAATTTTAGAATATATTTGGCCTTATAGAGACTGCATGCAACAGTCTGAAATTTGACTCTTAATCATCCGTTTCTTTCGTATGATTTAAAACACTTAGAGTTGGGACGTTTTCATTGGTTGGAAATGACCGGATTCAGTTTACAATGATGTTGTTTGAAACCCCGGATTATTTCCTTGTTCCCAGTGCATAACGACTCGATATCCTTGTTATGAAGAGTAAGATTTGAATACTCTGTCAGGTTTACGAGCTAACACTGGTCATTCCAGAAACTACTTTTACATCCAATTTGGTTGGTCTAAACCATGGTTTTTCTGAATAACTTGCAAACGGGATCTTCAGAAGGTCAAGGGGGCCTGGAAAATGGATTATTCGGCTGCATGAAGCGATAGGGACAGAGGGCAGAAAATAAATGACAAGTTTTCGATAATGAACTTGCGGATGAAAACAAATCTGTAGGGTGCTATGGTTGTATTATTTTCTGAACTCCGGTAGATCGCTCGACAACCTAGTTTATTTTCACCAAAATCGTTTACATTTATAAATTATTACGCAGACATTGGATCAAGTCCTTGCACTCTTGTGAATAAAAGTGAATTCATATGTATGCACCCGGAAGTAGGAATTTCGCTGAAATATCAGCAGCTTTCATACAGGTATTTGGGACATGTCGGCATAAGCTGTCTGCCTTTGTTGTGAGAGGTTAGTTATTCAGCATGTGAGAATTTCGACTTCAAACCGATGCGCTTACTTGGAATACCAGCACGTCGACCATTTGAGGATTTTGTTAACTACCATCAAGGAGAATTAATTTTTCTGGCCCTCTAACTTCGAATTGATATCAATTGCCATGGCATGGGAAAATGGTCGATGAACGCAAGGATCATTTAAGAATTGATCTAGCTGTTTGAATCCTGAGGTCATTCAGACCAAGGACCTCCGCGGACTAGATCAGTGGGAATAGCTGATGTCGATCGGAGTTCTTTAGGCTATCAGCTCCTCAGTATAGCGGTAGAATCTGGCTATCATCAATTGCAGTTATAAATATCCTTGAATAGCCGCCTCAGTGTTGATTAACAAAGACCTAAAACCACGTGGACCAGAGCTTCGGATGGATGAAGAATTTGATTGATGCTTATTTGGAACCGAATGACTGAGGTCGGTGGTTCTTTTTGCCAGCAAAAGCGATCTATAACGCCTTTTGGCAAGATGGATTGAGGTTAACTATTTAGATAAGCCATTATTCACTTTTTCAATTGCTTCTCAATGAAATCATTTCTTTGTCAGTCCACTTGTTGGATCCTACCTGCGTTTAAAACTCTGAGGTCAGTATTCAATAGTCTTCACCAATAATAGGGCTGGTGATCTTGCCCACAACGTTAGAGACGTCTTTACTGTAAGCAGGCACTTGAAAAGAGCTATCATTGTTTCATGCCACCCTGATTGCTCCCAATCGTCAGTTTCTATTCTGTCGTACAAAACTTCTTCCTCTTCGTATTGACCTAATATGTGTTTTCTTTCTGGTTTATAGTGGGATCTGGCCTCATTCTAAATGTCAACTTTATTTTTCTTAAAGAATGCATCTACACACCATGGGCGCGTTTTAACCTAGAATACAAAAACCTTATCTGGATCACCTCTTCATACTCCACCAAACCTCATTGTCCTCGAAAGCGACCTCCTCGACCGTCAAGTTCAAGTTACCATTTTCCTTGTCTTCTTTTGAACGACTCCTGCTTGAGATATAGTTTATGTATCTGATGGTTACCTTCAAATCTCCAGTTTTAAAATGTTTGCTTCGCTTGTGCATAAATTCAAATCGTTGAGATCAGAAAGTTACTTATCTATGCTACTACTGCTTAAGTGTATCTAAATGGAGTTATACTTCGACCTAGTCTAGGAAATCTAGAATATTTTACTTCTGTAGTAAATATCTAGCGAGAAAACTATTTAGAGCATCGGTTAAATTTCCTTCTAATCGGACCATGTACAGCTAATATTTTCAAGATCAACTGCAGTTGTTTGCCGAAGAGGATCGATCACGTGGGCATCATTAGGACACACTCGAAGTTGTCCGCCGTTGCTACGCCCAATATAAAGGCACATAAAATTGTCCTCCGCCGAAACGACCGTGGCTTTTTCCCTCCCCCTGTAAGTCCCAATGTCTCGTTCACCGACTGTTCCCACAGCTGAATACGACCGTCTGCGTGATGCGCATGCCACGCAGCTCTCACTGAATATCCGGTTGCTTACCTCAAAAACACTGTACCACAGGTACACCTGCGGTGAAAATAAAGCTTTCAGCAGTTGGGAGACCATGCTGCATTCATTAGCATTGTGTAGTGTTTTACTGCTGGAGAGCCTTGATTGATTGTTATAGCCTTCTGGGAAGGACTGTCAGCACCGTTATTCGACCATTCAGAACCGTATAAAATGAATATGGCTTGTTAATCGAATGTGAAAATTGCAGGGAAGCTGAAAGAAAGCAAAAAAAGACTACAAACACTGCTTTATAAAACGATGAAGGTTGAACATATTTCTTACTCTTCGTAAAATATATTGAACAGAATATCAAGTTCA
The DNA here is from genome assembly GCA_019097775.1 of Moniezia expansa. Classification (NCBI taxonomy): domain Eukaryota; kingdom Metazoa; phylum Platyhelminthes; class Cestoda; order Cyclophyllidea; family Anoplocephalidae; genus Moniezia; species Moniezia expansa. The sequence goes on from JADFDV010000093.1 coordinate 1,800,566, forward strand.
TTCTTGTAGTAGTAATGTATTCTAGGCCACCTATGGATATGGCTCTGTCCATGAACAAAGAATATAATCTCCTTTATGGCGCTATGGAGCTTAAGGTTAATAATAATAGCTCCCTTATTCTTGTCACAGAAAGTTGCCGATTAAGGGCATATGCCAGATAGATGTTTCTCTACCGACTTAGATTTTCGAAATATTAGCGATCTTCATCGAATCTGCTTTAATCAGTGATCCGCTGTGAAGATATCGATGATTGGTTAGTTTGCAAAGCCTAAACAAACAGATATAGTTAGATATAAGACGCATGGCGTTTAAAGATGCAAAATACTGTAGTGCTATGGTTAAAGAATTCATTTTTTTATAAGAAAAGGGCAGGAACAGTACAAATTGTTGAAGCCACTCAATCCATAATGCTGATGTTCCAACATCTGAACTTATTCCACAAATAAAATAGCTTGTGTTTATTCACTAACTTACCAAGCTTACACTCTTCTCATGAGGTGCAATTTAGGAATCCCGACCATTGTAGTCGGCTCAGTCCCTACCTACTCGTCTGTCAATGCGTCAGCTTAATAGGCCTGACTAACTTGGGTTAATAAACAAGTTAGTGAAAAAAGCGAGAGGCCTCCAAGTTATGGCATACTAGGTTCTTCAGATGGCTGTCAGACTTAAACATGGTGCCAAATGATGTGTTCATCTAAAACTAGAGCACTCTCCTGGCCATCATTGAAGAGACTGCATACTGTTAGATAACTATCGGCCAGGACCTGATGTGCTCTCAGTTCCTCCTAATCGAGGAAATATGTATTGTTGTACTACTTCGGGATCATAATTTAAATCCTACCCAGGACGAAAACCTCAAGCATCAATGGGCATTTTACTATTTAATGAATTAGGTGGGGTGCTTATCCCTAACGTGTAAGGACTTTCATGACACCTCTTTTTATCTCTTTTTCTATCATTTAACTTTTCCGAAACGAAGACCATCCAAGACGCCAACGACCGCCTAGTCAACCTTAGTCATTGTACATCCGGTGGTATATGAATAAGATGGCCTCTATAAATGCGCTGACAAACACAGGCGCCGAAATGGAAGGCCAAATTTACTGCCGCTTTGCGGGCAGTACCTCTTCTCCAAAGATGGCGCCATTCGCCTAGGAATCAAATAAAGTTCCTTTAACTTTGCCAGCTGAGCTTGCTATCGTGCAGAGCTTAGTTGCAAAATTTTATGGGATTCGAATTTTCCTTCTGATAGATATTTTTTTCAATTTGGTATCGAAGAGACTTACATCGTCCATGCTTTTAGGGATGGGACTCCACCAGGTTTTAAAATAAAAAAGACAGCAATGCATCAGACTGACTAAATATGAAGCAAGCTGCCCGAAAATTAGCTTTGTGCAGATCAAGAGCAAATCCAGGGTATATCAACATGTATCAATCCATGTGTTCATTTGTTCAAAGTCTCTGGTGACATCTCATAGGTATTATATCCTCCGACATGTACATATGTGCATATATATTCCAGAGCTTTTAAAGTGAAGACATCCAGCAATTTGCTCTTGGTTGAAAAGGATACCTTGACTTAAAGGAGCAATAGTTGAAGCAATCAATCATTCTGCCGATCAGCGATTGCACTATTAAACTGCAAAATACCGTAAAAATAAAAGCTGCGTCTTGGTTTGTATCATGAAATGACATTAAGGCTTGGGCCTGAAGCCCGAAACTCATAAAGGCTAAACTTGATGCGAAGCATCTCAAACTCCGAAGAGGTCATCTTTAAATGGCAAATCCCAAGGAATATCACTTTTCAGGACTCAAATCATGTGCGAACTAATGAATTGGGGTTTCTACAAATGAGTCCAACATGGGAAGCTGACCCTCAAAGTCTTCAAGGTCTCTTCGTATTTCCTTACTCAGTTGGATATAAAGTGAATAGCACAAAGTAGAAAGCGGTGTTTTATAGAATAGAATTTATTAAGATAGGTTTCTTTTTGTTCCACTTTATTCACACTTCTACAGAAGTCCCTAAATGGATCGTCGAGATTTGTTTCGGCAACTACCTTAGGGATGTAAATTAACAAAAAACTTACAAACAACACTCAAAATTTGCCCAACGACCGGTTCGCTGGCAGCAACCTTCGAATCCTTTCGTTTTTCTCAAGTCAGATAATGAAAAGCCAGTTTATCAATGAAGCCCTTTTACTTGAAGTGGGTATGATTTATTTAAAAGGAACAACGTTGAAATGTAATTGATGTGATTTAACGTGATTTGATCTAGCCAGAGCTTGATCAGATCGGTCACTTAAATGGCAATGAGTACCTAAAGCATGATAAAACGGCTAACAGTTGCCCTCCATGGTTGCCCTTATATGGTTCCAAACTGCAACAAAGAGTCAAAGAATAGAGATCTTGGCCTGTGCATTTTTATTTTGATATTTGCCTTTCTGGTGAAGTGCTGGAATACGCTCAGAAAGGTCCCATTGTATTCTGTTATCAGTTAGGCCCAATGCACACCTTTGCGACTGCATGGAAAGAATGAATAGATGAATAGATTGGTGTTTTTGGAAGCTAGCAAATCTGGAACTTAGCTGACGCTGTGCATGGGAAATCGTACATTAAATTGTTGCTGATTTTCTTCGAACCCTAATTGATTTTTCTATGCCACTTTTGGAAACATGCCTTGTTTGAACTGAAATTGCTTGGACTTCTTCCCGATGTTTGCTCTAAATGGTCCATGTAATTTATAGGTAAAGCACTATGACATTTAGTACTTTTTTTGGTCCCAATGATGTTCATTCATGTGACTTATTAGCTAATAAATGCAAATTGTTACTGGGATCAAGGCCATGAATGATCTGGCAATCTAACGGTACAAACCCATTCATAAAGATTCTGTTTGAACAGAGTTAACCCTCTGAAATAATGAGTGCACCTATTTACAAATTCGATGCTTATCCGTATTTTACACAACATAAATAAGGCCAATTGCAAGATCCAATAAACTAACTAACTAACTAGTCTAACTTCTTCGATGGCATGGGCTCGAAATCTTACAAGGTCAAACAAGAGGATCTCAGTGAGTCATCTATTCTCGTGGATGAGGTTAAACTGGAGCTTTCCTAGAATTTCGAGAGTCTATCAAAACATTCAAGCTCCAAAAGCAGTAAAATCCTAGCGCTTCTTCAAATGGCGTGACCGTGATTTAGATATCCAGTTTAACTTTTCTTATGCATGGTAGAGAGAAAAAATCATGGAGATTTTACCCACAGATGCTCATCTCCGAGGTTCACTTTTCTATGCACACTTGCAGGCCAAAGAATTTGTTCGCTAGTATTTCCAATTGTCATTTGAGGAAGAAAACACCTCTATTTTGGGACTAGATGTACCGAGGACTATTGAATAATGTCGGTGATATGAGGCCACTATGAAAAAGGTTAGATGTAACCACCTAATCGAGGCCAATCATGAGGTGGTCAGAAGTTTGAAAAGCTCAAGTAAACCTTAATTGGATAAGTTTTATTGGTTGTTACTTTTAAAAGTTATCAAAAAAACATCATACTTCAGGGTTCTATGGATTATGGATTTTCGCTGAAATCATTTTTGCAATGATTGAAAAAAAAACTTCTCAGAAGAGATCATGCTCTTCTGAAAAATCACAAGAATATCAGCAGATACTAAAAGTAATATTCACGATTACTTGTGGAATCAACTCATGCAGAAAAAAAAAACTTTTTTTTTGTTTTCAGCCAAACAAATTTGTCCAGTCGAAACAATAAGGAATGGTGCTGTTTAAGAAACGTGGCACGTGACGCTGTCGGACGAAAGTTAACGAGAGAGCATTTGCTTCAGCATTTCATTGTAACACGGCATTTTTACGAAAAATAGTTCGACGTTTCGCCTCCTTCTGTTTAGATTTCCAAGTGTTACGGCATTTAAACTGGGTTTTCTGTGTTATTTCACATTTGAGTGTGACTTTGATCCTACAATGCGATTCTCTTGAACATGTTGCATTGTTCTAACATTTAGGGTAATGTGAATCAGACCGAACGTCGAAACTCTTGAATAGGGATCGGTTTAACAGTCCAGTGCATTAGTACTATGAATTTATTGACATTCAAGTGCTATGGATTTGGTCAGTATGACGCTCGGGAGCTATTCAGGCCGTGACATTACCTTGACATCCAATGTCACAAATATGGATGTGGTTGTGTGAGTAAACATTTCAGAGATGATGAGAGTTGCAACCTTTTAATTGAATGCACGAGTGTGAATAATCCTTAAATTCGGTGGTAAAGTCTTAGGGCCGGCTCCCAACCGTCTCGACACATGAGTGGATCAACTTGTCTTCAACAAATCAACTGCTGACCAAAATGTGGTTTGTGACTTCACGTTCCATCACCTGGCAACGGAAGCAAAGTAAATTAACTCAGGCAAGAATCATGCATTAAAGCATTAAAGTAACGTGACAATTTCAGTCTTGTTGCATCTCAGTTTAATCTTGACATTATCTGACCATCAGGTACCTTCTGTTGAAAGAATGAACTACAAAATCAACATTTTTTATCTTTCCGTAACTTTTTTCATCTAGCGAATCCTTCCTCCTGCTAATGAATAAGCTTTGTCCTGGCGATTGTTTCCTCAACAGTAGCAAAGAGCCTGACATGTCTTTGACCTCGATTGATTGCATCTTTCCTGCGAGTGCGGGGCTTCCATCCAATAAAAAGTTAATAGATATTCTCGTGAATCGGACTGGTCTAAGAAGTTTCCTCTTACAATCAGATACCTCCAAACTGAAATCAACGCGATATATTTAACTTGAGGCACCGGATTTCTTTAAGTTAGTATAATTGGAATCTCTAGAAGTAATTGCAGCGAACGAGGGTTTAAAGTATGATTAGATATGACCTGTTGTTCCATACCAGGCGATCCAATCGCCTCAGTTCATTTCCGATTAAGAGATACGGTTGGAGAACTTTAATCCAAGGCTACAATCAGAATTGGAAGCGATAGGGCATGTGGGCAAGAGCCGACGAGAACGCCATGGTTCATTAGATGGTCTTTCAAAACTGGAGCTTCTGGAATGATTAGGAATTATTTACTTATTTACTCCTCCACCTATCTGGGAAAGTCTCAAAGGCTTACTGCTGATTTATTTATTTACTACCCACCCATAAGTGCTGGTCTCAAGGACTTATTGGGGGTACAAAAGTAGTACAAATAGCTTTTACAACGAGTAGCACAGCAGTTAACACAGAAGGCAGTAAAAGCGTTCATCGACGCCTTCGGTTCTTTGGTTACTTCTCTGGCATGGTTTCATCGTACCGGTGACAGTTCAACTTCACAATGGCACCTCGTCCATCCTCGACTTCGTCAAGGGCGGACAGTCTTCATACCTCTTCCAGAATTCTTTTCAACCTTCTGGAGGAGATTCCATTCATCGCTAATTTCACCCACTTTCCACAGTCCAGCTATTTACGTCACACCTCGTTTACCAGGCTGTGCGAAGTTGTAGTTCTGCTGGCACATTCTAATTTCATACGTCCGGTGGATGATTAGTCCTATCCGACCGCCTCTCTCATTGGCCCTAGAGTTGCCCTCGGGGTTACCGGTGGTCACCACGAGAAGGTTGAGAGTACGTTTGACTACCGAGTAGCTGATAATGTTCGTGTCTCCGTATAAAGTGCTTCTAATTTGAACAGCGCTACAGTGGTAACGAGCACAACTGCTGCTACTGCTCTTTAGAGTTGTCTGAGATGTGCTTTCGGTTGTCTTTGTACCGTGTAATATCCAAAACTCATAACAGTAAATCCTTTAGAATAAAGTACTTTCATCCATAATCATGTGGTTGATTCGATCCACGTGTTCATATTAGAGTATCTATTTCATCCGAACCAATCTCGACTTTATCACTCTAATGCTGGCCTTAGTACTTCGAGGTTGCGCAAATGTCTATTTGCTTTTAGGCATATTGAATGGCTAAAATTTATGCTCATTCTCCAAATCAAATTCTGTGCCTCAGCTCCAACCATATTTTTTTTCTTTTTTCTCCGTACTAAGTGCCTCTCTTACTGGAGAAGACTCTTCCAACGAGCGAATTAAAAAAAACGGAACGCACATGTTTTATTCAGGGGTTGCAAAGACGATGCTCCCTAAGGAGCAACGGCATTCCCCTTTCACAAGTGTGATTTAGCAATTATATCTAAAATGAATTTGTTGAATATTGGCTTCGGTGATCTGAGAAACTATTCATTTGCATGAGATAGATATTCTATGGAAGGCAGAGTTTCATAGTTCGTTAAAATTTGCAGAATAATCAGAAAACCAATCTCAAACTGCAAGTTTATAATTTCTTTTTTTTAAAGGCTTGTTATTCAAATAAGTGTCCTTCTCAGAACTTATCCGAGGTCTAAAGATCATCATTGGCTATTAAATGCTCTCTCCGTTCTAACCATTCGAAGCCTTGGGACACATCGTCAAAACTTGGCCTGCTTGTAGTTCAGCGATTGATGTGGTCAATGATTTGCTTTAGGAAATATGTGCAAAGCGAAGATGCCTAAGATGTACCTGTTAAGTTTACTTTACCGACTGTGTAGCGGCTGTGTGTAAATTTGATTCGCCTTAATATTGAGAATTCAAAGGCCTCCAAAGCACACCTAGTTAATTAGAAGGAATTCAAAAAAATTGAATGCGAAAAGGTGTAATTGATGGAAGTAGAAAGTGGTCGATAGATAAAGTTAGTTGAGGAGACCTTTCTACAAGAGCAGCTTTTGTAGAACAAGGCGAAATTCACTAAGATATTCTAAGTAGCTGTGAACCTTCCATTAAAATGCGGAGTTTATTTCTGTGCACTTCTCCCTTAGTTTGATCAAACAAGCCTTCCTCTTGCGGCATACGGGTGGTTCAGAGTTTCGACAAAAACGTCATCCTTGCACAACTTCCCTATTCGTCCTGTTCATTCTAATCCGGCATCTTCAATTGATTTCGAGATGTTCATTCAAGTTGATTCATTGCTTTGGGTTCAAGTCTACTGGCAACGCAAAATTCAATTTCTCTCATTTATATTTCTTGTTCTACAGATGAGACCCTGAATAGCCTTCCACTTCACATCATCCCTATGCTTCAGAACTCTTCCGTTAGAAGAGTTTGTTATTTATCTTTGTCTTCAAAGGAATGTTCAGACAGAACGATATTTTTTACAGCCTTGTTATCTAGCGCGAAACTTACAATTCTCGCCTGGCTTTTCAAGCACCTAACACACTAAGAATGCTGCCACCATTGGTGTTCTTTTAAACTGAAAGAGTAAATTTGCCGGTGCAAATACTGTCTGTACCTTGGCTGAATAAGTGGGAGTAAAAGACTGACTACGCCTACAAACAAGGCATCCTTTTGGAAGAGATTGGGTCATCTTTGCGAAAGAACAGAGACGGACCTGCAGCTTAGCAGCAGGAAAATCGCAGGACACAGCGGGGCTGGATTTAATGGCACTCTAAACGATCTGCACTCATCACTGCTACAAGATACTCGGGTCAGGAATCAGCCCTAGTTTCGTCCCTAAAATGTCATCGTGGCCTTTCTGAGGTCACAGCAATTTTTGGCCCCACAAACATCAAGGTGAAATTAAAAGTCGTATGTGATGTTGGAAATAATAAAGAATCCTACATTAAAACTTGGAAACTCTTCCGCTGCAATTCTTTCTCGACTAACATTGGCTCCTATACACACGCAGCTCGTCGGCAAAATTGGAAAATGAATGCCTCCTTAAATGATGCCCTTCCATTTCTAACTGCCGAGGCAAGATTTGGTTATTAGATTGATACAGGATAAGTCAAACTTATTTAATCGCCGCGCTGACCATCTAGCATCGAATAGCTAGCCATATAAATTCCATTTTGCCTGAGTCTTCCTTGGCCACCAGCTTCCATTATTCTAGAAGTTTGAGGCAACTGCAGCCTTGGACGGAGGGTGGTAAAGGGTTGGGTTGCCAGTTTCTATTTTACCATTCTTCAAAGTTTGAAAGAAATCACTACTTCTTACATCTTTCGCAAATAGTTGAAACACAGCATTCAAATCACTTCTTCAGCCATGACCCAAAATTCACACAGCTTAACTTTCATTCTTTTAGAAAAGATTTGACATGCCTAGTCAAATGCCAATATCGAGGCAGGAATTTCAGTCATTGCATGAATGTAAGATGAAAGCATTTTAACTGATTTGGCTGTTCTATATTTTTTTGTTTTCTCCTTCTTTTCTCCTTTTGAGTGAAGCTCAATTTTCATTTGCCTGGTTGAGAAAGCTGCTGTCAACCATTTCTAGGTTCGTTTAGCAGATCCTAGACTCAGAGGCTTTGATTCTGTCTTTCAACTGACATGCAAGGAGCATTGCATACCTCGTCTAAATAGGTTGAATCTCTCAGGCGTTTATTACTCTGGTTTGGTTGATACAAACTAGTTTGTAGTAGTGAGAAAGCTTCATTTAGCATTTGCTTGAGTGCTGTTGCGCTACAATGGGTTATTGAGTGAAGGTTCCCTGTTTTATACAGACTCTTAACTGATTCAAGTGACACGACATGTTCCAGAGGAAAAATCCTTGAATCCAGATCTTCCGGAATTCTATTTCATAACGCTATATATCTGCAACTTTCCACGTTCTCGGCTTTAAATTGACATGATGATCCCTAGAAGAGGTTACAAACCTACATAAAATGGAGCATCTACAATGTAGAAGGCTGACATCGATAGCTGTCATTTAGTATATTGTCTCAACGAAATAGACTGGCAGCAAAGACCAGGCCATGACAAGCCCGAGCATTGCTTTTATACGGAAATGTAAACTGATGTCAAATTGCGGGAAAAGACTTGGTGTTCTTGCCACACACTCACTCGAAATGACACTACCAACCGGTTTGTTGTTTGTTTCAGAGCGCTTTACCAACGCAGTAGTAAATTCGCCACGAGGCTGTCGGCTTGAGGCTGTCCTCACTAAGGAAATGGTTAATGTGGAGCAAATGTACAGATCTGATCTATCGACTAGAATGGCATGTGAATGAGTCTACTCCTATACGATCCAATTTAGCAACTCCGTTTGGTGAAATATAAAGGTCCCAATGGTAAGATTGTTACGGTTCCTCTTTTGAACCTAAAAATTCATATTTTTGATACACGCTAAGGGAGTTTGTATTGTTCACTTCCATTTTGAAAAATTTTACCTCCTTTTACTCACACTTTGTGCTAGACGGCTTATAAGCCTGGGCCACTTATGCCACTTCTGATATTTAATGCCTTTTGCGCCACTGTAGGCGCTTCGGAACTTATCTGGAACATCTCGCGATGAAGATAGCACCGAATTCTGGCTATCTGCAGAACTTTATATGATAAATTATGAGGGAATTGCCACCTCCTCTTATGACTGTCAGTTGGTATTAATTTCATTGGCTCTCGATGTTGAAAGAAAATGTTGTGACTTAATCCTATAAGCCGACTCGAAACAAGTGTGAACAGCGGAGAAAACTGGAGCGTGGTTAAGGATGCCCCATAAATTGTCGAGTCCCATTTTCTTAGTTAGCGGAACTTATTTTGACCCTAACTGTATTCACTCTTTCTGAATAAGCCCTTACAAACGTTAACCCAGAGATTTATGAGGCCCATCGAGGCAATTGTAAGGCCAACTGTAAGGCAACAACAACGCAAAACTCCCTATAATTCTAAAACTGAAAAATAGAGGGCTGAATATGTGAGACTGCTTGTGGAATGTTGTCTAGACCAATATTTTCTGAGATCGCACAATATGAGGTGGCCGGGAAGAGCGAGATCTACTAGTTTTTATATTAGGGACGGTTAAAAAACATTTTGGAGAGGAAGAACATTTGTCAAATGATGGACCGTTGGTGTCGAGAGGAGCAACTGGCGGTCATTTCCCCATAAAAGTGATGCCCGATGTCTGCAATTACTTCTTCTATGAATATGGTCTCTAAAATGAATTAAATAAATTGTATGTGCCTATTCATAGATGATAAGACCGGTGCATTCTACCCTTCGTTAATATTTCACTTTCCACCACTATGTCAGCAGTACTTTTTCGTTGAATTCAACTGAAATTTGACTAACAATTTACAGTGGCCTTTAAGATTTAAATTTTCTGATTTCAAACTCTCTGAAATCGCATGAGATGTCCCCAGATTGGAATCCATTGCTAACTCAGCGCCATCTAGTTACATCAGCAGGATGAGATTCGCTAGAGTTTCGGATGCTTCAAGAACCCGCGATATCAGTAAATTTCAAGTGATGCAAGGCTAAATATCCCTACCTTACTTTGCTTTAGACAAAAATTAATTTTCCTTACGTCGACACTTTTCACAATTAAACTTGATAAAAGTGAGTTTGTCGAATTGGGGAATTTCGGACCATAAATATTACTAACGTTACTGCCTCAATCTAAGGTGTTGTGGATGGCATTGAGATGGATTAGATTTCGGCAAAAAAAATTGACTCTACAGGAAAATCAGCGGCTCATATTTTGGCACTCCCATATATCGTCATAAAACTTGATATTTGAAGTCGACTATACTTAGCTGGTTATCTGTGAGGCCCAACTGTAATCGGAATTTCAACTTGTTCCACGCAGGTGGTAAGTGGAAGATTTCCATCTTTTGCTAGTGCTCAGTTAATAGCCGAATTCATTCATGGTGAAAATAGCATATTGAGATGCAAACTGCTCAATGGTCCTTGACCAAACGAAATGAGACTGAGGACTCCAGGCTTGTATGTGCTAAGTGAAAGTTTGACTTAATATTTAAAAGCCCCGGATTTGGTGAAGGCACCTAAACTTCAAAGCACCGCGTTTTCTTTATTCAGCAAGAACAAAGCGTAACATAGATCTTTAACAAATTCATAATTTTCAGGCTACCATGTACAAGCGCCTGCATTTTGAGTCCACCCTGATGGAAGATAAATTCTTTTCTAAATGGTGCAGAAAGTGAATGAATGCTTTCTGGGCCATAATGTCCTCTAGTACTCCCACTAGAAATCATTGTTTAATATCACTAGCCAAATTTCAATATTCAGGATTTCAAATATCATTTGTTCACACAAAAGACCAAATCAGCAAACAACGTAGGACAAGGGTGTTAGATATAGCTTATGGAGGGGCTGATGCGTAAAAGGTTACAGGTATTTGAATGCATAGACACTAACTGGCCTCATTTAAAAATATGTACAAAACTTCACGCCCAAATCAAACAAACGTAGCTTTGGGAAAATTGAGGGTTTTTAGGCGCGCGACTGCCGAGTTTGTATGCTTCAGAAGCGCTGGAGGAGATGTTGGTAGGACATCAGTTTTGCTGTCACCATCATTGTCGCACAAGGAGTTTTTCATTAGCTCTAGACTCCCGCTTCCATGATCTTCATCAGCACCATCGCTCAAGTTGTTGACAGCCGTTGCTGCATAGTGAGATACCTCAAGGGGATTTTTCTGGCTTCTGGGCCAAGACGTGGTAGTTGTAATCTGGTAACGAGGATCCCAGGAACCTACACTAGTCTGACGCGTCTGATAGTAGGCCTCACAATTTGTCGGCGCGTTCTGATCCCGGCCGATTGTAGGGTCTAAGCATTGGTAATCATCTGCACAAAAAATAAGAGTTCTTACACTACAAAGGCTTAACACAATCTATTTTGGTTCGAAGAGTGAAACGTTTTGTTTAAGCGCATCTCTCAGTCAAGACAACTTTGTAGTGGAATATCGAAATCCCTCGATCACAAAGTTGGAAGTAAGAATTCTGCTTCATTGGGTAATCCATTAAAAGAATGTTCAAACAATAAAGCATCTTCCCAAGTAAAAAGAATGAATTTTGTCCAGGCAAATTCTAAACTACTGCTAGACTACATTTGGATATAGCTGAAGCAATTATTCACCTAGAGAATAAAACAAAACTGAAAATAACTCCAGAACGTGCTGACATGCGTTTTTTGACATACTTCAATGGTTTTTGAGACTTTATTCCACTGTTCTCGACGGAAAGTACTTTAAGCTGATTAATAACCCCACTGTTTTAAGAACAAAGTTCACAATCCTGTATTCCAGAATCGAATCAAGGTACTGGAAAATTCATTTCCCAACTAATCTCAATAATTGTAGATTATCCGTCCTTAACTGCTACAGCCACGCAATTCATGTTCATATCAGTAGCGTTTTGATGAGAATAAAAGTGAAAAGGGTCTATTTGAAGACGGTTAGTAAGCAGATATTGAGATACTTCCATTGCATATAGAAAGAAAATTAGTCACAGGCATACAAGTCGTGAGGACTGCAGAACTGCGCGTGTAAACGCGAGGTGAGAGAAGGCGGACTCATTTATTATGAATTAGATAAGTGATGCAGGCACTTCTCAGCCCCCATTTCCAAGCTCATGAACTTTTTTGTCTCCAAGGCTTGATTGAATACACAAAAAACAAGATCTGCTGAGAGTAAGCCTACTTGCTGGGCTATTTTTGTCCACTAAGTATAATCAAATTTGTCTAGAATAGTTTAATTCAACACTTTCCGAAAGTAAGAAAGAAAGCATTGCGTGGAAAATGCTCGTCAAAGTGATAATGACGCAGGAGCTAGAAACTTCTTATGCTTTTTGTGGAATAAAATAGTCACAAGAAAGCAGAAGGACGTCTCCAGAGGTGACTGTTTATTCAGAATATCTCTTATCCACAATGAATCAAATCTAGGCAAGTCTAATTAGTTTTTAGGAGTAATGACTACTTGCTTCACCATCCATTGTAGAAGAGACAAATAGGGTTTGAAATAATACAGCTATAAACAGACGGCTATTCAACGAATACTATTAAAATGACTCAGTCAAAGTCTGTACCTTGTCTGCAACGCGCTTGCTGCTGTATGGTCCCAACAGCCGGTCTAGAACTGACAAGAGAGGTAGGACCTAACAGTCCATAACCTGCCGACTGCTGAATTGACTGCGGGTGAGGATAGAGGATTTGGTTGCCCAATTGATAGCCGTCTCGATAAGAAGAACAGTCAAATATAGCTTGAGGTAAAGGTGAAAACGGCGCGGCTGGCAGAATTCGAGTTCCTTGACGTGGATCGATGAATTGACCCTCCATGCTGAATCGACCGGTGGTACCTCCTCCAAGATACTGAAACGCGAGAAAAGAAAAACATTATGCTGATATGCTTCGGTTTATAATTGTAAAAGGTTTCATTTGTAGCCATCAAACTTATTTCAAAGACAAAAGGAACAACTCGTAATTGATTCTTTTCATATCTCTTGGCTAATGGGAGTGAGAGACTCGGAAATGCCCTACCAGCAGCTAAAGCCTAGCCCGCAATTGCTTCCCATGAATGGAAAGTGAGTTTGAGTCTACTAATTGCTTTCGCAGGCAGTAATAGCGGCATTCGAAACTTGGGAAGTAGCAGTATTCTTACTCTATTTCTTGGGATATAAATCGCTAAATTGTAGGCGAAAGCATTCTCACTCTAGCTAGGAAAATCCCATTTGAACAGGTAGAACAATTAGTTTTAATTATTCTGGCATTCCTGGGCATTCTAGATCTCTTGCCGGAAGGAGTCTAGCTTTGACATGCTTGGTTTTCTTGTGATACCACCAGGGTGAAACACACCTTAAGAACAGTTCAAGAATTTAATCTCGAGAACAGAACTGTTTGTTTATTTTAGACCGGTGTTTAAGTATAAACAACAGACGTGCATTCGCTCCATACTTCATGCATGTCGGCATCTGACAGTGTCGCGAGTTAACCATTTGGCGCCTGAAAACTGGCCGTGTTTTGGGTTGCAGTGGGTGAATATTCACATTGAAATCTTGTTTACTGCCATGGAATCACTATACCTCCCAGGACAGAGAACTCTCGTCATTTGGTTATTAGTGAGGGCACTAGCCTGTTGAGGTCATAAGTCCAAGCATTTAATGAAGCCAAGTATAATTCAACCCTTATCTTTTGGCCATCCTTCTGTAGACCAATGTTTAACTGATTTGGGTGGCCATTCAAATCAATGGATGCTAGCAACCGCCAAAATACCGGACGCAGTACTAAACTGCAACTTGGCTCGTATGGGCAAATTAAAATATAAAAGGGCTATGAAGATAAGTTTTACCCTGCAACATCATGAAGACCGAAGGAAAATCGTAGTTTTTCTAATCAACAAACACTCAAAAAGTAGACTTTATCAATGTTTCGCTGATATTAGGTATAATGTTACAATTTCGAGAAAGGCGAGTCCGAAGATCGGGGGATTTAATAGCTCTAAAGGCATTACCTGCGTTGCGGTTGGCTCTTGGCTCATGGGACTTTTTAACATGTAGGTCTCTGTGGCCTCCTGGTTTTTCTGCAAGCCCAAGTCGCTCGAGTCAAGCCCGAGAACAAAGAACAAAAGAGGGTGTCTTTCATTAGGGTCGAATCGACCTTGAGGAAACATGAACAAGCTAGGATGGAAGGGCATCAAGGTCATCTTGTTTATGTGACCCGAGATTTTTTCTAATGTGATCTTAAATGTTTGTTCCTACTGTTTGGCACCAAAGGTGGTAGGACCGATACTGACCGACAACTGAATACCATCAACGAAACAGTAATCTAGTCTGGACGATAGGAATCGGAAGACGAGTTCAGGAAAGTGGTACTCTTACGATTTATTTGACATTGTAAAATAATGGCAATAGTTATTGGCTTCGGCTACTTTGAGGTGAACACTACCAACTGCGCTAACAGTACACAAAACATCCTTTTAAAACTGCTAGAAACAATTCAAGTGTTCAGTACCTTTCCGAATCTCGAAAAGTTTACGCTGTAGTTAATAATTGGCACCACACTAGAAATACTCAGCACTCTGTTTGTCAGAACTCTCGGTTACCTAGAACTGCAATCGGGAAAAGGACTTCTTCATCCGAAGAAAGCACCGAAGAGATGTACAAATAGGGAACACCGGCTCATTTGGTGGCGCAAACTTTGCGGTTTAACCCAAATTGTGGGCTAATGAGTGGACGCTAGTGGAGTGTGCACTAGAAGTTGAATTCTCTACGACGAAAATGGCAGGCTCTCTCAAGGCCCAAAGTATCCCATCAAATGGAACTTTGGCTAAAAATGACATAGGACTAGGATAAATGGAAAGAAAGAGGAAGCAACAAGATACGACGCTTCTTGAATCATCCTGCATTTAATGTCTTTGGAACTTTCAGGCACGCTATTAAAAAACGTGATAAATAACAGACAAGATCACTGTAAGCCAAATGCGCCGGAGTTTGGCGAATACTGTGAATATTTCAAAGTCTATAAAATGGGTGGGTGAATAGGATCTCGCATTTTGAGCTACGATTCTTATTCATTTGTTAACCAGGATCTAGTGCAGTTACTTTCCTGAAAGGCTGCCAGCTAGGCTCAAATGGACTTCAACCTTTGATATATCTCGGTCTATGAGAAAAGCTATAGATGAAGAAAGATATCACTTACCAGTCCTAAGAAAAGCAAGCATAGTATATCATAATCAACTTCTCTAAAAAGTCCAAAACAAACACAAACAGTGGAGATCCAAAATTTGCAGGTCGCTCTATTTAAAATCCACCTAGCACATTTAGTACCTACGCGCAACACCTTATAATGATCAATGTGACCCGTTCAATGAACTATCAACCAAGTTAATGTTAGAAATGAATTCGTCTGCTATTGTTTTCTAATTTCCAACGGAAAATTGGTACCAAACTCATTGAAGTCTCCAGTTCCACCAGGTTCCAGCTCTATAAATTTCTTAAAATATGGCTTTCACCATTACACGAACTACCTCCATCTAATTTTTGAGTGTCTTGAGCTCGCAAAGGCTAAAATTTGCAAAGTTTTACAAATGAAATAGCTTGTTTTAGAAAAGGACAGTTCTCTTTTCGATCAACTTACCTCTTCAGACCGACAGTGTATTGGCTGCTGGAGCTCAGGTTCCCCAATAGGTCCCACATTTGGTGTTCGCTTCATATTTTTTGCGATTTTATCGGCTAAAATAACAAGAGAAGAAGGAAAGCATTACGAGGGGAGATTCATACCCTGTTTCCTTTCCTAGTGCCTCCCAAAATATGAAGCCTTTACAACAGCTGACTACATAGACGCGAATTCCTTACGGTGCAAAAAATCCCGGAGAAATTATCTCAATTGTATAATTATTGCCTAGTTTCCTATTGTGGGCAAATCTTTCTCTTTGTGGAGTGGAACAGAAAGCAGGTGTTATAGAGGGAGACATGCAAACAGTCTAGATATTGTTTCCACTGATTCATTTATACTACATCACTTGCCCGCCCCCTGCCATCCTAGTCGCCAGCATTGTGTCCAAAGTTCTAGAGAGTATGTTCGGTGCGTGTTCAGTACATGCGTATAAGCGATTATGTTAGACTTAGTTCTAATCCAACCCACTCTACACCACCATCGCCGGAACGATAATGCCAAATCGGCCTATCCAACACGTTCGCGCCTAAAACAAACAAGCTGATAGAAGAGGCGATGTTGTTGGAGAGAGAGAGAGAGAGAGAGACGGTGCTTGAAGCGTTAATCTTCCATTACTTGAGTCAGGCGCTAATATGGCAATTACAGCCGGAAGTTGATGGAGCTTTTAACGGTCCTCTTCTTCTGCTCTACCCTCCCTCTACCTCCTTGCCCCACCCTCCCCATCAGAAATTCTGAGAGCAGATGTTTAGCTTCTAGCCCAATCAATGCAGATAGGAATACTCGCAAGAGTGGGGTGAATTTGTAAGGCGCTATGCGTTAATCTCTCTTAAGCTTAGAAGACTCTGTGTCTTGTCAGTTAAAAGAATTTAATGTTACTCTTTTAAACTGTCTTTTCCTGAGTGCAAGGCGGTATTTATCATCACTTCACTTTGCTAATCTGACCTAAGAAACGGATAAGGAAACAGTACTACGACTGCCATAGTAACTGAATGAGGAAAGGAGTATTTTGTTTTCACGAACAGAAGCTAACACAATACCTTTATCATCGAAGTAAAGGGTGGTGGAAAACTTCCCGTTTACCGTCAACATTAATTATTTCTAACTGACTCAGACAAGAATAGACCGAGGGTGGAAATGATGCAAAGAGAATTAAAATGAATGACCGCCGGAAATCTTAGCTGATTTAGATGAAAATCGAGTGGGATTCGTCCCCATATGAGCGGGAATTTAAGTGTTTCTTCAATTTGACATTCCTTCAACTATGGTTTTATTATGGGTATAGCTCAGATATAACAAATCGCCAAGCACAAAGCCAACAGTGCTTTATCATTTGTTTAGAGGTCAACAATAAGGTAAGTCAAATATCACAATATAAAAAACAATATAAAATAATGTAAGATGGGTTCTTGGGAGGAAAATTTTTAAAAAAATCATTGCATTATGTTTACATTGTTAAATTAAATCGTCCGACATCGTGATAGGGCTAATCGTAACTCAATGTCCTTCCATTGGAAGTTAGAATACAGCATATTGAAGAGTATCAGTTATTCTTGCTTTTAAGAAAGTCAAAGAACCGCCATCACAAACAACTCGCAAGCGTGGACTCGATCCTCATCTCATGTTATTTGTAGTCATACACTCATAGTATTCCAACCCATCCGAGCTAGCATCGGGTGGTCTAGGCTTTTCTTCTGACATATCAGGACGCAAGTAGGAATTTCATTCTTAAGAAATTCTTGAATCCCCTTATATTCATTATTTTTTTTGCAATTGCTTTCGAAGGTGCATTTGATTTGAACAGAAGAACATACATTTTCTAGATAAACAGAAGCTGAAGGAGCCCAGACTAGAACTGCTAGTTGCACTGCCGCCTCCGCGCATGAAGAAAACGATGAGAAGTGCGACTAGCACAACCACGGCGAAGAAGACAGTTAGACCAATTATGACTTGTTCGACTAAAGAATTTCGGCCCCAGCCGAAACGTCTCTCCTTATCACTGGCCCCGAAGACATCGGAGTGATCGCCGTATCCTACGCCGGCTAGTCCCATTCCAATGCCATTTCCTCCAGTGAATCCTCTGCTGTGTTCAGAAGGTACGCGAAGCTGCAAAAATCCAAAAACGGAATTACTGCCAAAACGGTAGAGCGATTTCCTTCCGAATATTGAAACAGCCAGAAGCATTAGAAATTACCATATCGTAAATGCTTCTGTCTACGATATGAATAGGAAGAATTTCCAATTTTGTTGCACCGAAAGGTTATTTCGACATTTTTAAACTGCAGTAAAATGTGCTGAGACTACCTCGCTTACAAGAAGTGGCTATAACAATGAGGCATGAGAGGACATTGCAAAAGGAATTGGTCCACAGTGATGCAAAATGACTTTACGGCAAGGAAGAAGGAAGCTGCTTAGCGAAACAATTCTGACGCCTCCAGCACAGGAATTTTTTCGCGAGACAAATGAAACATTGCTCCAAGGCATGAACAAGAATGGACTCTGACTGTCATTCAAAAGGTCTGACCGGGTCGTCACTGCAGAAGGGAAAGAACGAAGGCGATCATTTCAAATATTCTTTTGTCTTCCCGATGTCAGAATACGTTTGTGTTAAGCTTTTGATATAGCAGGTAAGAAAATAAATAACATCATTTGTGACAACGATTCACTGAGACTTAACTAGGCGGGTAATTTCTGGTGAATGCAGCAGCGCTGAATGCTTGCAGAAGGAGACAATTTATGCACCGTGAATGGGATAGTTACCATTAACTGTTGGACCGTGGAAAGCGCGTGCATGTATCAATGACTGGAATCTCCGCCAAAAAGCTGAGAAAGCTTCTGAAAGAGGTCTGAAGACCTTCTGCCTTAACATTGTCGAGGACGGATGAGCTGCTACCTGTTCGATGAAACCACGCCAGAGAAGTGACCAGAGAACCGAAGACGTCCTCGAGACTTGCCTTAATGGGTGGGGAGCAAATAAATAAATGTTTAACTGTAACGAGTTCGGCACAAATGTTCAGAGACGCATCTTATTAATATATCTTAAACGTCCTCCATGCCTAACGAAAAACACACTTTAGTAAATACGCATTCTTAATGCTATATCCCGCAAATAGGAGACAGGGTCGGCAAAATGTTCCTCCTCCCCACTTGGTGATAAGAATCAGAAGGAAGAAGGGGAGGTTAGTTGCTTTCACAACAAGCCTTAAAACAGCTCGTTTCGTCAAAAAATGTCTTAGCCTCAACCACGATTTGCGACTTTTCGAGCTTTTCCACTTCCGAATGGCGCATATCTGCTTGCCTTTAACACCATTTAGTCACGCAAACTAAGCTAGAATAAGGCGAATCCACGGAGGAATAATCGAGTATGCGTTAACTTGAGTCATTGCAAAGCTTTCCTGTCTCTAAGTTGATATATTCACTGCTCTTATCTCCAGGCCCGTACCAACCTGGTATGCAAATACTGGGTTTGTGTTATGCAGATTAATTACATAACAGCATATTCTTCTGACAATCGGCTAGAATTTCTATGAGACAGAAATAGGAGCCTAATGTGTGCTGGTGTTCTCTCATCAACTGGTGAATTTAACTGTCTTTCAACGTAGCGAGCTGCTCTATAGAATATAACTATGTTACAAATTGCAGCTAATGCCTTGAAGCACAAACAAAAGCTTAATGCTGTTGAATCGCTCTAACAGGTTCGTTCCAATCACACCGCAGATGTCCAAATGCGGAGGCATTCACTTAATCCTCTGAAGAGTTGAGCTGACTGTGAAGTGGCCTTAAGAGGCATAGGACACAGAGATATAATGAAGTAGTCATTTGAAGATTCGATCTGCGAAAGCACCACAGAAGAGGGAAACTGTAAACGGCTTAAGATGCAGAAATATTTAATTAGATTTTTACCTGAGAACCGGCTTTTCTTCAAACTGATGCTACTTATCCTTTAAGGACAAAATCTTGAACTCCAGGTACCCATTTTTGTCTATTACTAAATGAACCGAATATAAGAAATTTAGATCAAACGTACTGCATTAGCAGAGAAACTCGAAATCCGAAAACTAATCTTCTGATCCCATTGTACAGATTATAACTTTAAAATCCTTTTCGTTACCTGTTAAATGAATGAACCTACCAAGCTTATTCCAAATTCTATTTTTTTTTTTTAATAATTAGTCTCAAGCACAAACCTCTCCATCAGGATAGCATAAGTTGAAGGCGGTATTTTGAACCTAACAACAATATGGCACGCCTATACGAATTTTCCTTTCCGAACCCCCGCCCCCTTCGTAAATAGCAGGTATTATCTCAAGTAGACCATGCATTCAAGAATAAAAAAAAGTCCATTTGTGCACCCGCATACACACACTATCATCTACAAATTACTGCAAAGACATTCTTAAAACGGCAATTTTTTTGCAAATGCACCCTTGTTATGAGGTTGACGACGTTATTAAAATGAGTTACGAGGAGACGGAGAAGGTTTATTGGTATAACAGGTCATAATGGCAGAAACTGTCAACTATTCCAAGTGCATCGGCTGTATGATAATGTTTGCTGAGCACGTAAAAGTTCTCCAAAACATTTGACAAGATCATGTTAACCCGAATGCAGCCGGCTCCAATGAATGCGAAAGCTCACTATTTGAGTGCTTAAGATCTTACAAAAGAGAAGGGTGTTTAAGACGAGGAAAACCAGTTTGTCAATCAGATAAAACATGACTCAGGGCGATCCCATTCTAAAAGCTTGACAAATGTAGCAAACCTCAATGGAGTGGCTTATTCAACTTAATCAACGTGCTTAAGAAGAAGCAGTCACATGTTTAGAAACTGAGAGTGAAGGTGGACTGAGTTTTATAAGACACACCTTCCCGTTCCAAATTTCACCAGTTTAATGTAAACAGCCTCGTCCAACTTAAATGAAGACAGATTGTTTTAGTGACCATAACGAAGCTAAACAGATTATTCTCAGTTCAAGGATCCATAAAACAAGCAGTTGTAAGCGTTAAAGTATATCTTTAATAACCACCGAAATTAGTTAAAAGTCGATCTACAAAAAGTAAACCGAATATAAGGCTGTATGGTATACCTTCAATAAAATCGAAAACATCGTACCTGAATTTGAAGGTTTGGAAAGTACGAACATTGCTTCGGTGTCCCGCTATCACAGGCTTCCAGCTTGAGCACATATGTTGGATGGATTGGAACGTCACTGGAGTCCTCTTTGACTCCAACAGGAACGGAAATATCATTCTTCTTCGGCACATTAGGAGACGTTGAAGGAGTGGCTGCTAAAGCACTTTCGGATGCGTATATGGCTTTTTCAATGGTCCTTCGGGGAATCTGACCATTCAAATAAAGTAAACCCTCCACAGGAGCTACGAAGAATATGCCTCCAGCATTTCCATCCACGATCGAATACGTCACCTTACCATTTTCGCCTTCGTCTGGATCCCTTGCAATAATCTAGAGGATAAGATTCGATAGAAAAAATTTGATAGACCATGTCTGTTTAGTTATATCTGGGGAATTATTTGTGATTAAGCATTGAAAATTGTTGATTTAAAGCTAAATATTCAATTGGGTATACAAACTAGATGAAAGACGCTTACAAAAACTTAGACACAGAAAGGATGTCTGCTTTTGAAGCCAAAGTTGGGCAAAAGCCGAACCCCCCTTTGTGTTCAACTCCCTTTCGCATTCATCATTCTATAACGAAGAAATCATTCGTTTTCAAGCTAACTAACTTTGTCTTAAATGAAGCTTTTTTTGTAGATGAAATGCCTTTGTTGTTAGAGTCTATTGTCTTCTAACAATGACACCGTAAATTCGGAATAAATGCTTATTTTGCGAATCATAATTCAAGAGAAAGAACATGAGGGGACGGAAAACGAGTCGGATTTACAAAAAGAAAACAAAGCTTCGAATCAAGTGGGAGGCGGCAAAAATGCTTCCGAACTGAGAGAATTCACCTCTGAGGGAAAGAGAATTATATTAGTCGTTGCTACGTGCATGCATGTAGCAATGGATGGAATCTCCGCTAGAAAGTTAAAATGACTTCTGGAAGGGGTATGAAGATTGTACGCCCTTGACAGTTTCGAGGACGGACGAGATGCCACTAGGAAGTTCAACTGCTACTTGTTCGATGAAACCATGCCAGAGAAGTGACCAGAAAACCGAAGATGTCGATAGACGCTTTTACGGTCTTCTGTGTTAACTGTTGTATGTTACATGTTGTAAAAGCTCATTGTACTTCTGTTGTACCCCCTAAAGCGGGCGGGGAGTAAATAAAATTAAAAAAATCGGTCGCTACTAAGGCGACTAATTTAATTCATATTAAATGGAATAGGCAGTGGGAGTTTTTGGAGTCCTATAGACCAACAGGAAATTATTGTCAGGTTCACCTAGAATACGAGGATTTCTGTTTTATTTCTACTTGTTCCTATGCAACAAGTCTTTGCCTCCTTTCGCTTCCTGCTTTGGACAAGCAGGTCCTTCTCTTGAGAAGGTTTGATTAAATAAGCCATACCTTTTATCGCATTAATCAGTCAGAAACAATACTCAGCTTGAGATACGCCCAAGGATTCCGGAAACAGTTGTGATAGACCTAGTATATTCTTCTATTCTGTTGACTCAAGCAAACGAAACATCAAGCAGGATGATTCAGTCAGTGCAGGAGCCTGAAGTTTTAAGTTTTTCAGAAGACAGACCAAACGAACAGACAGTACCATTTGCTTAATGTTTAATCAATTGGTTTTCAAACTTGAACGAAAGTGAATTGATCGTTATGAATTCAAAAAATGCAGTCAAAACAAGAGTCTGGGAGTGCGCATTCTGGTTGCACATGGCTATGCAAGCCAGCAAAATACGATTTAAATTTACCGTCAAAGAGAGCTCTAATAGTTTTCCCACACTACTTTTCTTCTCACTCAGCCTTTGAAATCCGCCGCTTGGGCACCGTATCGAGCCCTGCTATCAGATCAAGATCACCAATAAACTTCTGGTTAAACAAACGAATGCTTTACATACATCGCCAGTTAATTGAGCTACGAGGATTGCCGATTATAAAAATGTCCTTACCTGAATAAGTGACCTCCCAGGAGTGGTTGTAGGATCCAAAAGAATTAGATGACTGGAAGCATTTGGTTGAATAAAAGTTGGCCGATTATCATTCTGGTCCTTCAGGTTAATAACAACGGAAGTGGCCATAGTATGAACTCGACTTTTCGGTGGTATCCAGCGTTGATTTAGCGAGGCTTCAACTGAGGCCTCTGGCAAAAATCCATCGCTTACGAAAACTCGAAAAGTGTAGGTACTTTGCTTTTCTCGGTCAAGACGCTCCCTGAGTTGGAAAAAATTAAATAAGTTTAAAAAGTTAGAAATAAACTAAGACCCTAGTTTTTTTTTTCGATTTTCCGACATATTTCTCTAAAATAATGACTGGCACTAAGAAAATTTTTTAACCGATGCTAATATTCACTGTTTACTGAATTAATTTCAAAATTAAGTATGTCTATCAGGGTTTCATTTGTGAGCTATAAACTCGATCACTAACATACAGAACCATTTCAGGTCTGCAAGTGCCTCAGAAATAAGCGCTGTTTGAAAACGCATTAATGGAATTGCAGTGGAGAGTTATTTTCTACACTGACGCCAGAGACGACAAAAGCGACGGCCTGGTTAGGGATGAAATGTTTTGACCATAAGCGAGGCATTAATCTCCATACCGCACCAGCAGGAACGTTGCGTTTGACCGTTTCAAGAGTGTAGCAATTGTTCCGGTGGGTCCACTCTTCTGGAAATGCAAAACGCGCAGCGAAAGAGTCCCCTCCACAGCCATAGTTAACCTCGATTCAGACCCTTCCCAAGCTCTTCTTGTCCCTCAGTGCTTCTCTAATCATGGTGGAACAGAATATCGGTGAGTCTTGGTGCTACGTTGTGGGAACGAACCACCCCCACAGGTCAGAAATTTCACGTGCATTTAACAACCGGCCACCTAAACAGTTGACAAATGTAAACTAACCCAGAGAACCACCCGTTAATGTTAGGTCGTTTGTAACCATGACTAGCAAGTCATAACCCAAGCAAGTAAATTGAAATATTAAATTAATTCCCAAATTACCGAGTTGATTTGCTTGTTTGGCGACTTCGAAGTCGATTTTGGTAGGAGCTCACATTTAAAAAAACCTGTCGTCGTCACTTCGGCAATTTGTAAACACTCAGGTTAGTTTATTCCATCCAACACGCACTCAGTGTGTTTATACTATGGTTCAATAAATTAGGGTTAACTACTGAAGGAGATGAATCGAGCGAAAGCGCTATGAAGGAAAAATGGACAGGTTTAATGGAAATCAACTGTCCATCACGTTTCGATCACAGTGAGTTGATAAGAAGTAGTGTCTAATTTGCATCCATCCTCTTCCTCCTCTCTCCTTCCTGTGTCTCGCTCAGCAGTTATTAAGAACACAAGCTTAAAGCCTTTCATTTTCGAATCGGCGGGAGTGGTTTGAATTCCATTAAGACCCTATGACTGTATTTTCGTGAGTGGTTTTAAATGAACACTAAGGATAAAGCACTTAGGCCTAGGCACAGAGGATTTTGACAGTAATATTAGGGTGTCCACCGCTAATTAACCACCGCTTTTGATTTAATCGTCTCCACTTCTCGATGCAAAATGAAACAAATTGGGGCTGGGCACGCCCAATATCCAGTCGAATGATTGGAAATATTTGTTGATTCATTTAAACAATTTTGTACGATAGTTGTGGGCAGATAAACACTTAGAGTGCAAAAAAATACCAAAAGTTTATGTTTTTAACTAACATTTGGCGGATTTCTCATTGGAGAATAAATGGCTATTCTTCGATCTGTGTCTTGAAAAGCATCATCAACTAGCTAAGTTCATAGTTTAGTTCACTGAAAGAACACAGTGGATGAATGAAAAAAAGGATCGCATCCGGGGCGGCTTAATGGATCAAGCAACCCACTTTGTGCCAGTGTACTTCGAGCTCAATCGATTTCACGACCTAGTCCAGAAGCATGGTGATAAACCGAATACCGACAAGTCTGCGATCAACTTTGCAAGTGGATGTATATGTCTGTTCTTCACCTCTTCTTCAAGGTTTTGATGAAGTTTACGATCACTGAAAGGCAGAATGGTCATTTTTTTTCAATCTCTTCTTGATTGAAATAGAGTATCTGCCCTTAAGCAAGACTAAAACGGAGCCACAAAGGCAGGTGAATCCTAACGCACTTCGAATCTATGTTTAGCACTCAACAGTCTTAGTGGTAGTCAACCACAAAATGACAGATTCTTAATAAGTTTCATTCTACTTAGGTGATACAGATATTGCGGACATGGATTTATACCCTACCTAGTGGTAATGTTTCCAGAATACTTATCGATGCGAAACACGGCTGCATCCGGTTCGTTTCCTAGGGTGTATATGAGTCGATTAGGTGACGGTTGGTTTGTTCGACCTCCTGAAGCCCTATAATTGCCAGAATGCGTCCAGACGAACGCATCATGTCCATCCATTGTTTCCTCATCATCAGCGTCAATCGCGGTGATCTGACCCACAAATCGACCAGGTGATTCGTTCTCATCGATGGTGAAGGAATAGCCAGCCTCTGGAACTAGCTGATTGACAAACTGGGGAACGTTGTCATTCAGGTTTTCAACGTGGACCAATACCTCGACATTTGCCGTTAATGTCGGATCTCCATGGTCAGTAGCAACAGCTGCGAATTTGTGCCAACTTTTAGCTTCACGATCTAGAGGAACCACAGCAAACAGAGCTCCTGTATTTTGATCGATTGAGAAGTAGGATACTGACGACTGATCCCGCGGATCTGGTTCAAGATGGTAAGAAATTCTCGCATTTTCACCAGCATCGACGTCACGAGCATGGACACCACTTTCTCCGTCTTGACTACGCACTGGACGCTTGTCATTCTGTGGAGAAGAATCGTCATCCACTTCTGCTTCACCATCATTTTCTTCTATGTAGAACTCATAGAATGGCTTATCGAATTTCGGGGCATTATCATTGATATCGAGGAGGTTTATTCCCACATCCTGCCTGCTCACATGACCAGCCGAATCTCGGCAAATGATCGAGACCTCCAGACGAGGAGTAGTCTCTCGATCTAGTCGTGCATTTGTCATTAAAGAGTATTCCCCTTTTCCCGAACTGGAAGGTGTGGATGTCAGTTGAAAATATTCGGCAACGCTTCCTTTCAAATGACATTCAACAGTATCGAGGCCATCCATGTCTGGATCAATAACTTCAACTAGTGCTAAAAGTTGCTCCGTGTTTCCATATTCTTGAGCAGTTGTTTCGACAGAATTCCCGATTCCAGCTGGCCGATCTTTTGGTGGATGAACTGGATAAACCTGGATTCTCGGAGCTTCGTCATTTGCGTCGCTAACTTGAAGCTGAACTGTTGTTCGACCGGTGAGAGCATAAGCTGGACTAGCTCCATCGACAGCCTCAACACCAAAGGATATCGGAGAAGAAGAAGGAAGATTCTGTTCTCCCTCCATTTTGTCAACGTTTAGACGTCGAATAATCTTCATCTGTCCACCGGAAGTGATCTCGAAGAAATGTTTGATTACATCAAGCATAGGTTGACCGTTATCTTCAAATCTGTAGGTAAGTTCTGCGTTAGGACCACTGTCCATGTCTTTAGCATCGAGCTGGAGCAATGTCTTTCCAATCGGAGCGTCTTCTGGCAGGATGTCTACCTTGTAAATCGTTTTTTCGAACATGGGAGCGTTATCGTTTACATCAGTAACATTGATAATTAACTTGAGCGAGCTTTGCTGTGGCGTCGGAGTACCGGAGTCTCTCGCAACCAGCAAAAGTCGAATGATTTCGGGTAGTTGTTCTCTGTCAATCGGAGTCTTCGTTCTCAAGGCGAGTTTTGGTTCTGCCGTTTGCGGAGACATGATCCTTGGAGCGGAGGGGATGTCAGAATGTTTAATTAATTCAAATAAACTCAAGTGAGATCCAGTTTGCCGTCGACCACTATTATAACCATTATCTATTTCATCATCAAGGGCTGCAAGACTGTAAGTAATTTCCCCGTTCACCCCAATGTCTTCGTCCTCTGCCAAAGGTAGATAAAGAATCGTACCCACGGGATCGCCGTCCCTGAGCGAGAGCTGCATGCTCGATGTATTCCAGGTCGGTGCATTATCATTTATATCCAGGACTTCGATCTTGATATTAAAGATTTTGTCACTGCTTGCAACTCGAAGGGAGATGACACAGTTTGACGAAGTAGGGCTGGAGGAAATAACACCGTAGTCATGGAATGTGGAACGGAAAGGAAGAAGGCGACCAGAGTCCTCAATGTGGAAGCTGGAATGAGAAGATGGATCATGTTGGAGACTACTTGATGCTGCACTTCTGAGTGGACAGATGGCCTCTCTGTCAACTCTACCAGAAACGATAAGTTCCAATCCTAATTGAGCCCGTTTTACGAAACTGAAACTAGACGCTCCGGGTGATTTTCGATTGATAATGACCGGTAGAACGTTGGGATTAGCGAGCAGGGGAGTCAAGTCTGAGTTTGTTGCGACTACTTTCCCACTGGAGACCTCCTCCTCCAAACGGAAGGTAAGCTCATTCGCGTAGATTAGGCAATATAAAAGGGAGAGAACTATCCACATTTTCCGATAAAGCATTATTCTCTATGCTAGATCGGCTCAGCATCAATTCTTTCTGAAAAGTACAAGAACAATTATTTTAGAAGGATGAGAGCAAATGTTGCAGAGGAACTAAGATAGGGCTTTGTGTTTCGGCCTGGTTTTGCCTTAAAATGTTTGGCAATGGACTAATGACAGGAAGAGGAAGTATGATTAATTATTATTTTTTGTGGATTTGAAAGTAGAATCATGCCTAGAGGTGATTTGGGTCGAGTTGTTCTAACACTTTTCGGTCAAGATCGTTTTGTTTTAACCCATGAATAAAGCAGATGAACTTGAATTTTTATTGATAAACAAAATCTTCTAATCTCTGGCTTGAAGAGAAGGAAGCTCTCTTTGTGTTTGACACGACTACTGTGATCCCAGCGTGTGGATTTCAAAGACTGTAAATTCCCCTTCACAAGATGTCCCCAATCTTATAGTACGGAAAGGTAAGTAAAGTGTCACATCTGCAAATGCGAACCTCAAACCTTTGATAAGCAAGATCCAATGCTCGAAATGTAGGGTTCGTTCGTCTTAAAGTCGAAAAAGAAGGCGTACAAAGGCACATGGATCGGCAATAGACTCGAAGAAAACTGAATCTTCAAATCAATTTTGAGAATGTAAATCCCTAATTCTTCCAGCCTCACCTTCCCAAATCTCATTACTAAAAGCTTACATCCTCATCAACTTGTTACGATGATCTAATAAATAGGTAAATATATCAAAATAAACCCTAAATTGGCCGTCTCTGGTCTACCCATCGTTTAACCATTATGATTAGACGATGGATTTCGGACTCGAACCATCTGGTCCCACATGTGTGTACGTTACCTCTAAAAAAGGCTTCTATTTAAATCGATCAGTATTTTAGGAAATAAATATAATCTTGTAGCAAAGCGAGGCCTCCTTCATGACGTACAAAGTGGTGAATTGTCCAGAAAGGGCCATGACCTGGGGAACGAAAGTAGATAAAAGTAAAAGTTCTGAGAAAGAGAAGGTATCACAAAACAGTTTCCCTCTGATAGATCAAATATGTTTATCCCTTAGTTAATAGGTGTAGAGTTGAATAACTTACACATAGGTAAACGTGGAATCGAAAATTGGCTATTATATACCTTCCACAGCAATGGCGGTGGACTGATTGAGCATAGCGATTTAGAGCATATTAGTGACTTTTTGGAACTGAAATATATAAAGTTACTATGAGCATTAGAACTTCTGGAAAATGACTGCATAAGAGTGCTGTGTGAAGTTGGTCAATTGGGTGGGAATGTCTAGACAGTCAAAGAATTTCAGGTTTAGAATATTAACCGATCAGCAGCATGCAAGCGGAAGAAACACTTTTCTTTAGAGTAACTGAAACCTAAGAACTCATTCATCATGTCTACACTCATATCGGTCTTCTTTAGAAGAGAAAGGACACAAGTGCTTGAGCTAATGGCAACAGGACAAGTCTTGACGACCCGGGTTCGTGCTTTAGATGTATTAAAGGGAGAAGGCAGCACAATTTCTACACATCAGAACAGGAATGCACTATCAAAAGTGGCAGTTTGAGTATAGATTCTTATTAAAACCCATTTTCCTTAAAGTACAGTGTTAGAGATTATTTTATTCTCCAATTTTCCAAATTGGGCTTTCTGTCTCTAACAAGTCTAAGACCGAGTTGTCAGAGCTGGCAGATTAAGTATTCACATACTTTTTTTCCAATAGCATTGGGCTGAACGTTGAATACCACTTCTCATTATAATAATTTATCACTCCCATCTGCCATGATCTGCTGAGTTTAACGTAGACTTCCATAGGCATGAGTAGTGGAGGGGTGAGGGAATAGACGGTTCACGATAGTCATGCCAGGTGCAAACTCGTGTAAGCATCTCTGACAATGAACTGCTGAGAGGTGAGTGTATTTCTTCCACCAATCCAAGGCTAAATAATTTTAATTTACGCCGCCTATGAAATTTAATTTATCACCGACCTTCCCCATTAGAAGAAAGCTATTTCGCAGCGGACTAGTTGTTTGAAATGCTAGCTAAAACTGATCTGCAGGAAGATTCACAGCCCCCAGTGACACAGAGGCAACACTCAGTGTATGCAGGTTATATTAACAGGTTATTTTAAACTGGTGGAAAAAAGCCCTGAGAAGGATATTTCAGTGGTGACATGTCTTGAAATTTCATAAAATATAGCAAAAATTGATATTTTGAAAAAATAAGGAAAGATTACTTGCACGTAGTTACGATGCCACAGCGAAATGGTTTATTTAAGACAAGCAATAAACGATTTCCCTCCCCGAATGAATAACAAGAGCGTAGAGACGAGAAATGGAGTAGAGTTGAAGGATTGCAAACTGATGAGAGAATGGTGATGCCAACAACTATTAGCATTCAAAGCTGTCTCGGTCAAGTCTTGTACTGCCATGCTGGTTGCATGTGTGCGGACGTGCCATCCAGCCGGGAACGCCCGAATCAAATTCACACACCGGCTCCACCAATCACGCTTCGGGCATCCCAACGCATCACTGACCAATTGTGTTCGGTGACGCATAGTTCATTAATCATTAATCCTTCGCAGCCCTTGTTCATACAATGTATCGTGCGGAAAGGACCCAGTTAATGACGGTAGTTGAGATATTGTTGCCGGGATCTCCCAACTCTTGCTAAAATTTGAAGCGTAATTCTAGCGTCATTGCAAGTGAATGAGTCAAAAGGCGACCTTTATACTGAGACCAGAGCATGGTTGGAAGTTCTTTGCATCCTAGCCCAGGCTACCGACTCAGATTTCACTCGTGATCTATACTGAAAACACAACTTTTGTCCACAATGGAAATAACAGCGCTCCCAAGTGTAAATCCTCAGAGACTGAGGGGACTGAAGTATGCATTCTTCTGTGAGTTTTTCAACAGCAAGACTACGACTTACATTCAAAGGTTCTAGCTTGAACAGATTTCTTGAAGTATTAAGTATTTTTAGCATATATAATCACTAAGGGCAGCTTCATAGGCTTTAACGATCACTGCAGTAAGGTTGTATGACATTGGGGTTATGGTTGGTGGTTAATGACCATAGTCAGCCACTCCTGCTAACCGGGTCTTTAAGAGACGTTGAATTTAAAGGCATATCGCATCAGTAACATTACTGACGGCTATGGAAGCAGGAGAATGGATAGATTGGAATGGCGAAACATTATAATATACTTTTTTTGATTGGACGACCCATGACTATGCCCTTTTCAAAAGATTAGAAGTTTCTGCTTAGGTAACCGACGCAGATGAAGTTGGCAAGCAAAGAACTTAATTTACATTCAATCGTCTCATCTTTTATTGATAGGAAATTCACATCTAAACGAATGGCGAGATAAGTCCTGCCGACTGATCGGGGACTTCGAACAGTTGAAAGTGGATTCATGCAGACTGTCAAGCGACTGTCAAGTATGTTTCGACGGGGATTGCTAAAAGTAATTTTCTGGCAACAAAATGGTTTACAGGATCATGTAGCTTCCACGCACCAAAATAGGACTGCAAAACCCAAAATCTCTGCAAAGAAAAGGTTCTTGTGTTAAATAGTAAAATTTGTTGAAGTCTGTAGCCACCGATGTTATTTGGATCCGTCCTTTCCTTGCATCAAGTAACTGCCTTAACAAAGGCTGAGACAGAGCTCCCAGGACTAGTAACTATTTATATTTTTTTTCAGTTAATGGGTCGGTTCTCCACGTCTGATTGACCCTAACTATGTCTTCGATCAAACTTCGGTATAATTTTAAATGCCTGATGTTGAGATACCCGTTCACTCTTCAAACACATCAAGCGATTTCTGCGCTAATATTCGGTAGAAAATTAGAGATGGCCTAAACTGGATTTCTTATCTCGTAAAGAAAAGAGTTACTTTATTATTTAAGTAGAAATTTATAGTAAGCAGATAAGGCAGGCTTGTATGGAACCTTCAGTATGACCCGTTTCAGCTCAAACACAGAACGGATTTTACACTCCGATCAAAGCAAATGTTTGATGTGGTTTTCACTGGCTGCTATTGTACAGTCGACTTACACCGATAGGGGCGAATTGAGGTTGGTAACATCCTGGCTTATCGAAGGTAATTCCAAACGACTAATTTGGTTTATCCTTGTCTGCATTCGATTTAAAGCGCCTTAGAACAAATACTTCAAAATGACTTAGGTTGAGCGATCCTACGACCGCACCAATCGTGCACCTTATTAAAGAGAGGTTTCACATGATGCCACATACTTTTCTCTTATTCCACTGGTTTTCGCAACGATAGTGCTGACCGAAGGTCTCTCATGTGACTCTATTTTAGACTAATTTACGGCCAATATGAAATTCTAAGCTATCTGACAGCACATACACTGGCTTTAGTCAACTACATTGTTGGCTGTTTTCCAGCCAACACCCCAGATTACTGTACCTAAAGGCACGCCTCTGAATACGTGCATTGATAATTTCTGCGAATAACTTCCAGGCCAAATTTTATTCATCCCCACCCATTGGGCAAGTCTCAGGGACTTAATGGGGGTACAACAGAAATATAAAGAGCTTGTACAAAAGCTAGACACTTACAAATAGCATAAATAGTTAAATTGACGTCTTCGGCTCCCTGGTCATTTCTCGGCATGGTTTCGTGGTGCAGTAACATTTCATTCTTCTGCTACACTTCTTGCAGCACCTCGTTGTCCTCATCTGTTTGTCCTTACCCAAGTATTCTTATCTAGAGAACATGTGTGGATAAGGGTTATTAACAGCTGAAATGGAGCAGTTGTATTGCTCATTCTGCCAGTTAGACTCTTCTTCAGAGTGTTTTTCCCTACCTTCCATTCTATCTTATTCCTCAATAGTGTTCAGTTCTTCTATTTTCTCCACTGCAATTTGGTCCTTTCCTCTGCTCTGTTGGCTTCTCACTTTCTGTGATTTTCACCGAAGGGTAACAGTCCCTAATGTGTCTCTTTAGCCACCCTTGAGTCTTGCTCCTTTCAGGAGAGTCTGTAAAAGCGCACTTTAGTCTACGGCGCAGCATCTCCTCAGTTTTGTGTTCTTCTTCTCCGTGATCTTGTCTTGTGGCGAAACATCTTTGGCAGTCTGTGTTGGTACAGACAATATCACGTTGCTTTCTCCTACCAAACAAGGTGTATAATTTTTATCTCGAACTTTAAGGCTTTCCTTTGGAGTGCTCTTGCCATGTTTCTTTTGCATCCACTTCCTTGTATGTGAGGTTATGAGAGGAAGGTTAGGTTGAAAAGAGTGATCCTTCTTTTGTGCTTTGTCTAACACCACGTTTCATCAAAAGTAGTCCTTTTTTCCCCTCAACTTCCCCGTCGTTGAGTCCATCAAGGACTTTGCTGAATGGACCGTTTGCCAAGAGTAGCCCAGATCATTCAATCGGTTCATTGTTGCAGCTTTAGGTGGTGGGTCAAAAGCCTTTCTCAGGTCAACAAGCACTAGGGTCCCTTTCTGCCTCTGGTCCACGGCTTTCTGTGTGAGGGTTCATACTCCAAGTATAGCCAGTTAAGTGGACCTTCCTTCGCAGAATCCAAATTGGGCTCTTGAGTGTATTTCGGCAAGGTGGTGCTTCAGACGTTGGCACAGAATGGATGTATATAACTGGCCTAGTGTACGCATCAATTCAGGCTCGAGGTGTAGAAGTAGTCTCATTGTAGAATTTATTGAAAACTTAGAAGGTAGGCATTCAGATACTGAGCATCTCATTTCAGTAGCTCAAATCGAATTCCATTTTTGCCACGGCTTTTGTATAGTTTTAGTCTACCTTTAGCTCCTCCTTTGAAATAGAGGAGTTTCTTGGTAGAAGGTCATAGCTTTTAATTTCTTTGGTGGTTCTGCCCTTAAGCAGTTCCTGGTAGTGTGCGACTAGATCTTTCGATGTGACTAGCATCCTTGCAGTTTGTGTTTTCCATGAGGAGTATTCCTTCAATGTTTTTCAATAGGATGAAGGCTTTTCGAGGTTCTCTCTCTGGTTATTCTCTCTACTTCATATGCTTGTTTCCAGTTCCGAATCAGGTTGTTCACCCTGTTCCCTTGCTCATTGTACCTCATGAGCGTTTCATGAGATGGGTTTAAGAGTCGATATGTTCTCAACTGCTTTCGTAGCACGAGTTCTCTGTCCTTCTTCTTCTCGCGAATAGCTGTAGACCATCGGTTTTTCTTTCGCTCAGCTTTTTGCCCCGTTGTTTCGGCGGCAGCTTTATCTATAGATTTCAAAATATCCTCGTACGTAGTTGTCAAAGGGTTCTGAGGTAGTTCCCTTTCGAGGTGGTCCTGGTAAATTTCCTTTAATTTTCTTATTTGTTCGATGCCTTCAGGCAGTTGCCACAGCTGTTTTCGACTGCTCATGCCTTCCTTCAAAGTTCTATTCTTTCATTTTCCTAAGCGCTTTCTAATATGCGGTTTGAGCTTGAGGTCTATTGTCTGTAGGCAGTGATCAGAATTTGCATCTGCCTTTCTAGAAGCTCGTTTATCACTTCTTAGGAATAATTTTGACATTTTCACCAGAACAAAGTCAAGAATAGCACCTTTCCCTGCAGGGTAGTACCACTTCAGTCTTCGAGAAGTTGATTTTCAAAAGAATGTGTTCATTGCGTTTAAATCATGCTCTTGGCATAGGCTTAATGGCCTTAGTCCGTTCTCCGTGGTATCTTTTCGATCAGTAAATGGACCGACCAGTTTGGCGCCATTGCTACGGGCATTAGAGCCCAATCCGTAATTGAAGTCGCCAAGGATAGTTATTTGTGTACATTTAGAGAGGAGTAGTATATAGGTTTTGGCCACAAGTTTGTAGAAGGAATCTTTAACCGTTGCATCTTCCGTGGGCTCGGTTGGAGCATGGCATCTCATCAGTCCCACTGTTACTCCTCCAATTTTGAGTGTTAGCGTGAAAAGTCTGTTTGAGACAGGGTTAATTTCAGCTTCTATGTCCTTTTTGACCAGAAAGGCGACCCCATCATTCGGTCTAGAGCTTTCACTGTATCTAGAGTTGAAGAAAGCGTAGTTGTCTATAAATAAGGAGCAGGATTTCATTCGAGTTTCCGTTAAGGCAACGATCTCCACACACCTTCCAGATGTCTCTTCAACTGTCTGGCGGAGTTTCCATTCACTGCTACATCCATGCAAGCTCTAGAATCCGAGTTCCAGACCATGAATCCAGGTATTACGTTGTAACTTGATTAAGAGGCTCTTGGTGGACTCAGGCTGTATTTCCACTTGCATAATAATACATTCATTCGTCTGGTGGGTGATTAGTCCTATTC
Source organism: Moniezia expansa (assembly GCA_019097775.1). Classification (NCBI taxonomy): domain Eukaryota; kingdom Metazoa; phylum Platyhelminthes; class Cestoda; order Cyclophyllidea; family Anoplocephalidae; genus Moniezia; species Moniezia expansa. Next base: position 1,835,458 of record JADFDV010000093.1, read on the forward strand.
AGCCGCCCCTCTCTTTACCCCTCAGGTTTGCCCCTGAGGTTATCGGTAGTCACCACGTAGAGGTAGAGAGTAGGATTGACCACCAGATTCCAGGTATTTTTTTTCTTTTCCTACTAGAATCAGCTTACATTTATCAGTAAAGCCAGCATTTTAACCAGGTACCTGAAATCTCGGCCACTGAAAACTGGCCTTTTTGCCTAGTTCTAATTCACTGCCAATTCCATATAGAATAATGAAACCAAACTTTACCTATGAGCTCATGCTAAAATATCCAAACTTTTTAAGACAAGAAAAAATTGAAGTTCGAGATAAAGTGTTCTGTGAGCATATCATATTCCCGACACACTCTATGGCGGAGCGAGAATATATACGCCTTAAGTGGAATATAGTCAGGGGCTGGATTGAAACCTTCAATCTGATGATACCAACGATAAGGTGAATGAATTGCTAGAATCGCTGGGGAACAAAATGGCCAAAACTACAGTTACGAAAGCCAAATGACTGAAGATGAAACTTGTGAATTATTTAAAGAAAGTGAGGCCATCGGTAGATCATCGGAGAAACCGACGAGAAGGGAATGGTGACTGAAATAGGCAACTGTAATACAATTGAAGCAAATAAATTTAAATTTCTTGGTTTCTTCATAGACCAACATGCAAATTTTCTTAGATTAGATGAAGAAACTCCTAAGCAGATTGCAATTGTTCGTGCAGTCGGGCAAAGAAGTAGATCTACTTGGCGCCCAATCATGCAGTACACTGGCCAATCTCGAAAGTTCACAATGAAATGAAGATGACATGTCGGGACCTACAACAAACAATGAAGGCGTGGTTGCAAATAAAATTATGCTGTGAATTACTTTGCAAACCAAATGTTCCAGTTAATGTATATTTCGCAGATTTTACAGTTCCCTCATAGCTTCTATTGAATTAGAGCCCTTACCTCACCGATGAACTTCATTGGTTAGAATTGACGACAGATTTAATGGCGAATCTCGAGAAAGACAAGAAAAACCAACTGTTGCAATGCATGTATATTAAATGAATTGTCGATTTGTGAGTTCCTATTGGAGGTCTCTATTCAGTGTGACTGAAATTTAGCTTCACAGGGACTTCATTTCAGTTTTCTATGCTATTAGCCTTTTGACACTCTAATTCCACAGACAAACTGTTGATAATTGTCCCGCTCTCAGCTTAGGTTAGCATGTCATATTTACAAAATGAATAAGTGGAAATAACCATGACTGAAAAAGAAGCATAGAATCCCGCCCTACATGAATACCCTGGGCCCAGATCAGCAAATAATGTCGAGGACTGAACAATCACTTAACAACAGCCATGTGATTCTCTCGTTCAATCTGATATTGCGAAATGTAACTCAGGTTTGGAAACAAAAGTATGCCAATTTTTGATCTCATCAGCTATTCGAAACATTAGTAGACAGTAGTACCTCTACAAAAAACGGTTACACCTAACGGTTCCCTAAATCATGCAGAAGTATGAGAACATTCTCACCAGCTAGAACAAAATTTTTTCTAGCCAACACCTTTCTATTGAAAAAGCAAATAATAAAACGACAGTAATCGTCTGCTATCGAAGGTAGGATATTGTTGTGGAAGTGGTCATTTTTTCATTCAGGGCGATGCCACATGTAGCGGTGATCAATGTGATCGGTTAAACAGCTCTGCACTACATCAAAACTACGCATACAAGAGGGATTATGTTTGTATGAATGCAAGCAGATAGTCTCAGATATGGCTTCCTGATTACTGCCAAAATATTTCAGAAATTGTCAAACATTTAGCGATTCTTGAGAAGCTAATGTAAAAGTAGGAAAAATGTTATTCGCACATGTTATAACATTAAGACGGAGATCAAGATCGTTCATCTTGCAAATGTATGACTGCTGAATACCATTTAAGCATTGATCATGTTGGAAGTGGTCATTGGATGATCAGCTGCTTTGAAGGAATGAGAAGCAATTTCATTCTACCTTTCTCTACGTCTCAATCGAGGCTCATAGTTATTTCACGTGGGTTACTCTCTTTCAATTTAGCAAGCTTGCCTTTTGAAAGAGTCCTTGATTTCTAACTAATTCGACTCAAAATTCTTATATCATGCACTGTAAAAGATGTGGTGAATGGAAAGACTCATTTGCATTTACATAAACTCACTTAAGTGGTGCGAACGTAGGAGAAAACTGTGAATATACAAAAAAAACTGAGCGGATGGTTGGCTAAATCAAATAGCTGCGTAGCAATATGCTCAGCGCTCTCGATATTCAATCTTCATAGGGCCCAGATGAATACACGACTTTCTGGATGCCCTATTTCGAGACATACTGCTTATTGTCAATGTCTTATTTTTGAATGATCACCCGAAACTCTGCAAAGCATCCGCTCTTTATCCTGACTGGTGTCTGAGCTGTTATTAATGCTTTATTATTCCTGTTAGTAAGGAACGTATCTCTAACTTCGACTTTTGAACTTATTACCTGGTAAAAATAAGCACAAATTCCTCAGGGGCTAATGACTGTCTGCCACAGAAATCACAAGTGACTAGCCGGCTCAAAGACTCTCAGAAAATAGAGACAGAGGTTGCTGTAATTACAAATCGAGACAACCGGTGCTGAAGTTTGAGACGCAGTGACGTGTCATTGCTGCGCAGAAGGCGAAATTTGGAAGCATATTCATGTAGTTGTTTTAGCCAGTCCGGCCTCCACTTCCTCGGCACCTGAGTAAATCCAATTATTAAGTAATGATGGTTCCAGAGAAAGATTACAATGGGTGGTTCTCATTCAAAGGAGGGCAACCTTCGCTTGAGTAGGAACTGAAGGGGATGTCTGACATAGTAATTAATAATGAAACTTCGATGGGTTCATTGATTTGGTACTGATGCGGTCAAACCTACTCTCAACGTCCTCGTGGTGATCATCGGTAACCCCAGGGGCAACTCTGGGGGCTAATGAGAAAGGCGGCGGGTTCGGACGTATTAAAGTAGATTATGCCAGCAGAAGTACAACTTCTTACAGCTTGGAACACGAGGCACGATGTAAATAACCGGATTCATGGTCTCAAACTGCAATGTGGAATGCACGTGCATGTAGCAAAGAATGGAGTCTCCGTCAGAATTTCGAAAGATTTCTGGTAGGAGAGAGGGAGACGGACGAGGATGAACGGGGTGCCACGATGAAGCTGAACTTCTATCCGTAGGACGAAGCCGCGCCAGAGAAGAGATGAGACAGCTGAAGACATCAACAAGCGTTTTACAATGTTCTATGTTAACTGTTGTGCTTACTTGTTGTAAAATCTAGCTATACTTCTGTTGTATTCCCAAGAAGTCCTTGAGACTTGCCCAAATGGGTGGGTAGAAAAAAATAAAAAAACTCAAGCGCCTATATATTCAGCAGCTAGACGTACGCATGTCATTTGATGCCGCCGCCCAATGTGAATCAAATGTTAAAAAGTGCAGCAGTCAAATAGGCTGCTTCATTTTAAGCGAACGTTTGACTCTATGCTGTGGATCAAAGTCAGCCATGAAATTACACAGAGCAGAACATATGCGCTCCATTTATTGTGTTTTAAATCCTGAAAACCCATCCCCTTCCATTATGAAGCGCACTTTAATTGGAATAACTTTTGTTTGATTTATTGTGGCCTTAATTTGAGTTTGCACCTACAACTGATTGATTCTATTATCCAGTTTCCCGGTTCTGACATATCCAGAATTAAGCTCCATTATTGAAGCAAGTGGAAATCGGTCCATGCTCTGTTGGAATCGGAAGATATCCATTTGTGGAGTCTTAACAGCTATTAGACCTAGTGAGTTTCAGATACTAATTTGCCTCTAGCTTAAATTTCAGAATTTATAAAGTTCGCTTCCTCCTTCTGAAGGCTTTGTTTAGGACTGAAAAACATGCTTTTCAGGCCATGGTAGGTAAAGGCGTTGCATCTCTCCTTGCAGGGCACTTAGCAAGTTCACCCAACACTCTTGCGAAAGCTTAGACAGAGCAGCGGCAGGATAACTACGCTGCTAATTAGTGCTAGTTCTTTGGAAGTACTTCTGAGATTATGTTGCTGGGGTAATTCACAAACAGCGCCTTTATTGAAGTTCCTTTATTAAATAAAGGAAAGGCCACAACATTTGAACACAAAGATTTCGAATGCCTTCTGCTCACAGGCATGGATAAACCCGGTTAGATCAACCGCTAACCTGCTTTATGAGGTGTCTTTGTGATTACAAAATAACTTTGGGTGCTGTTCACACCACTGATTAATTGAGAGCGTGACCAATTCCTAGTTGAAAAAGGGCCTCATTGATTTCCTTGAATGGCAGTCAGTAGTAAGAGAGTATGATCTTCACCAGCGTCTGTTTTAGTTGGACTACACTGCATCTAAAATCCCAGAATAGATGTATTAATAGCACTATACCTTCTTTCACCTTTGGGTTATCAAAAGAACACCCGAAGTAAAAGGGACCATAAGTCCTTTTGCCTTCAGTCCTTACCTCGATTTAGAATGATAAATTACTTTTGAAACACTCGGACGGTGTTATCGCAATCACAGCTTGTTCACTATAAAAAAACTAAACGCTATTTGAGGTAAATAAGATAATATTTAATTAGAAACTATGTAGTTAACAAACTTATTCCCAGAATATCATTTATCTAGTCAATTGTCTCGCTCATTTGCGACTACCACCTTTTAATGAAATGAAGACGCCAAAAACACGTTAAAAATTATCTGATAGGCGAATTACATAGTCATGCCGTTCAATTGTACTTTGAATGCGAAAATTTGATTATTATTTGATGAAAAAGAATAAATTGTAAAATTTTTGGAATTTAAATGGCTTGTGGGCTGATCAGACTTGTGGAGCACGGAAACAACCGTGTTCAAGCAGAGAAGACGCCTTCAGTCGATCCGATTTCAATTCAAACTAGCTCGTAAAATTGTGCTTGATTTGTTCGCGGGTTAGGGAAAGACAGGTACAGGCATAAGGAAACTTGGGCATAAGCACTAGACCAAGCCTATATTCAAGAGAACTATATTTGAACTTTTCCTTCGATTGAGAAAAGGAAACCATGTTACCACTTTCTTTGAGTGTTTAATATTTCTTAGACCAGCATTAGCAATATTTGGTAAAGAGCTCTATCACTCAGCACCGCTCATTAAAAAAATATAAAGGCCATTATTATTCGATTGGATCAATGCTCGTATATTACTCTATTCAGCGGATAGGGCCGTAGAAGTGAACATCTGTTCTATCCAATCTCGTATCAAGTTTCAAAAATGTTACGTCAACACGTTCGAATGTTCGAAGTGCTTGGTTGTTCGGTTCAATCAATGCCACACTGCAATTACCCATTAACTTTTGGCAAAACGGAATGGTATGTACAACCCGAGCGCTTTTATTGGCTATTCTTAACTTAATTCTAAGTTGTTATTGACAGAGGTACTTCATGAAATGATTCACTTTATGAGAAATACGTTTCACGTTGCAAATGAAACAATTGCCTACTGTCACTGAGTTTTATTTTTAACGTCTACCTATTGATAAATTGACTAGATTTCCTTGGGAGGTGCTATATTTATATTGGATCTTTACTTTAGTTCTGACGACGAATCATAAAACTGTTTACGCAGACGATCACTCTTTTGATCAAAATGGGCCAATCTATTTTGCCCAGGCTACTGTTCTTTCAGAAGAAAAGCCTTGTTGAAAGGACCAGCGTGTTTTCAATGATTCTGTCAAAGCTGCTGATCAAGAGTTTGTTTGGATCTGAGTCATTTGCGACACGACCGAGTATTTCATGGCGCTACCTAGGAAAATTTCATCGCCCGATAGTGTTTCTATTCCCACCCTTCTGGTTAATGATCTTTTCTTGTTGCTCGAGGAGCAACTGCACGTCTTCTTGCTGATAGGGCAGACCAGGGTTTTCGGTACTTGTGCCCGTTGATTTCTAAAATTTTGATATTATCAGTTTCTGCTTCGCAGTACCTTGAGGTTAATAATACGGAAATGATTGGATGGAGTTTGATGCGAAGACTGCACTTAACTATTTTTATCAAAATGCTACATTGAATAAAAGGCTTCATTCTCACATTTTACAGTCAGCAAATGATGGTTGCTGGACTTTTCAAGTTTTAAAGGATTCTCAAAATCTGCAATAATCATTGCCAGCTGTTAATGAGAAGACGTGCAGTTGATTTGTTTGCTTACATCATCGCAAGAAACTTTTCGTACATCTGAATGTCTGACTTGTATTATTTAGAAAGGAACGAGATCCCTAATTCAATTCATTTGACTATGGTAAATACATAATTGTCAGGAAATTCTAGTGTACCAGAAAAGTCATGAAACCCGCTATCTTTTATCCCTTTTGAGGACGTTTTTTCTTTCAAAATAGCTAACTGCTTTGCTATGAGGAGTGTGCGGCAACCTGAAATTTGATGCTTGTCTTCCAATCAATCTTTCACGCAACAATGGACTTGGAAATTAAGAAGTACAAGGAGCGATATTTCAAAGTGCAGAGCTCCAAAACTCCATGTCTTCCAAGAAATTTCAGTCGCTCTGCCTGAAAGGATGGTACAGGAGGGGTTTAGTGCGTCAAGACTTAAACTCTGTCAAACTGGTTACCGTAATTATGCAGTAGTACTTATTTGCCGACCATTGAATAAAGCAACATTATAAACAGATTTACAACCGAGGGGGATTAGAATGGAAAGACACTGCAGGATGGAAAATATAAATTAAGGCACAGACTAGCAGCGGCCAGGATTTCTCTAGCAGAATGTTATCATCCCAGTGGTCATGCAAGCTATTTCTCTGAGGTTCGGACTTTACCTTCAAACAAGAATTCGCGGATTAAGTAGTAAAGATGTTGGCCAGACATACTGCGTCACCACATTGACCCGTTAGTCATTTCAAATCCTCCACAGAAATTCTATTAACCTCTAATACTACTACGAGACAACGAGGCTTGGATGTTTTGAAGAAGGAAAAAACGTTGTCCCAACGATAAAGAAAGTGGCGTTGAAAATCACTCTAAAGCTCAGCTGGGACCATTCTAGGAAGAAATTATCGCATTTTCCTAAGTACACTTTGAATGAGGACTTTCCTAGGTGGAAATCAAGTTTTTCCTCTTAGTTGGCTCGATGGAAGGGGATCTGTCTTTTGCAGTAAGATCTCTGCGTAGCAAATTCCTTTACGCAGCATTTGGAAAGTTCCTATCGTATCTACCAGATCCTGGATTAATTAAATGGTTCAAATTATCAAATAGCGCCAAGAAGCTCATTTGATTGGCAATATCTGGAAATCGTAGAATTTCGGGTAGTTAGCCGAGTTAAGAAATCTGCAGTATTTAAGCGAGAAAAAGCGAAACGTCCTCTAGAAGGAAAGTCCTTTTCAGGCCAGGAAGGTGTTTTTCCTGAAACCGCTTCAATTGACAATTGTACTAATTCAGTCTTGAAAACTCTACAAAGTAGCTGACGAAGAAGAGATAGAAAAAGCCTACTATTTTTTAAAGCGTAGTTAGTTCTGAATATAACGGACTTATCTCCCTCGGGCTAGCGGCTCATCCAATTCGTTGACTATGTACTCTTTCTGGTTTCCACGACCTACTCTTTGATAGCAGCAAGTGCATTAATAGATAATCCACAAATAATGTCTATTAAGATTTCACTAAAGCTGGGCTCAATTCATTAACTCTGCTATCAGTGTCATTCATGCATCAATGCCAATTATGATGCAAATCCAGGACTGAGTCAAGGGACAGTTGCAATAACTTCCATCATAAAGGGGAAGAGAGGAAGTTGTGTTGACTCCGATTCCTTGCCCACTAATTTCTCTTACTCTATGCTAAATTCAACGAGTTCATTACCTCAAGAATAACTATATACATTATGTTTTCCCTGAACACTATAGTAATCTTAAACAGGTTAATCTTATGCTAATGCCCTTAATAGCAAAAAAGATTGAACTCTTGGTAGGCACAAAGCCATCCCAGGTATGGCGAGAGGGCACACTGTTGAAACAATTCCCGACAAAGCCATGAAATGCGAGGAATTTCGTTTATGGATTGGGGAAATTCAGTAGACGCAATCTCTGAGTGACATTGAAATCCTCATCCAGTTCTCTTTCTTAAAAGTGAAAAAACGCTAGAACCCCAAAAAAAAACGAAATGAGGTTAGATGTCATGTAATGGCTCAAAAAATCAAACAGGACACAATAGAAATCCTTGATAGTGCTTTATCATCTCATGAGTTACAAATCCTTATCGCAGGTACAGCAGTAAAAGGTGTGGTGATAACTATGTTCAAATGCTTACTGCAACTCGAACACGAACATTTCAGTTAAACGTGTCTGGTCCATTTGCGACTATCACTCCGAATCTTGGACAGCAGGATTCAGAGCCATCTGCTTCTCGGAAGCCTCCTAGACAATAAGAGGAGAAAGTTTGTATTTGTTTTTTGGTGAAAGCCGGGATTGGAAGTGCCCGATTACCTCAGATCTTTCTCTTTCGAGTTCAAAATCCAAAGTTCTCTGTCCTCACTCAGTTAATGTCATTTGAAAACAGCTTCATGATCAGAGTGGTGGTATGAAGTAGCAGCAACTAACCAGCTATCTCTTTTGTATGACCTCTAAGATAGCAAAACATTAGAGCAGAGGCATTTGAAATCATAAATTCATTCAAATGACATGAAGCTCACTAAACTTGCAAAATGTCACAATATATATGGACAATTATACGCTATTTTAGTTCATTTTAATATCTTCAATCCCATATTCCCTGGAATACATTATTTTATGGCCCTTCAGCAATATCGCCAGTTGCAAATGTGTTATGGTATACTGCATGGTTTGACTGTAAACGAAGCGAAGATCACTTTTATTGCCCGAAACGGCCAAAATAGTAATGAAATAATTGGAATGGCCCTACATGTTCCTTTACCATAAGAGTAATGACCCGACCGTTGAAGCCTGACCTTATGGCTGAAATTTTAGTGTTCACTTGTTTACATAAGGTAGGAAAGTTTGCTCATTAATGTTTCGAATTACCCTGCATTTATGCTCAAGTTTTCATTTGCTGGAAAGTGGCTTGCAACTGTTTGGTGCACATTTCCATGGTCTAGTCATCCCAATGGTTCTGCGCAGACAATGTACGACTCCACTGACCTTGCTCCATTATGGTGCCTTGCTAACCCTAATTGAAAACCACCAAAACTTGGTTTACCCTTTGCAGGTTAATACATTGATCATTGTAAATACACAAATGCGGTTCGAAGCCATGGCAATCCAACACCTTACCCATGTTACGATGACCGCGGGCTTCAGAAAAGGTTACTGGGACATTAAAGAAGCATTCTTAAACCTAGACCTTAGCATTTTGCAATGTAGAGTGTGCTAACTACATGAAAAACCAAGTCAACTGGATGGTAGAAAAAATTTGCATCTCATCCCTAACTGAAACGCTATTAAATTCACCTTTGCATAGATCGCTTTTCATCCTTCCGTACTATTCCCCTTGGAACCGTTTGTAGCCCCAGAGAGATCGCAAGTTTATATCCTGATTTAATTTTTATTTTTTATTTACTCCCCACCTATTTGCGCATGTCCCAAGGACTTAATGGGAGGTACAACAGAAGTACACATAGCTTTACTATGTGTAGCACAAAACATTAAAAGCGTTCATCGACGTCTTTGGTTCTCTGGTCTCTTCTCAAGCATGGTTTCATCGTACATGTAGCAGTTCCACTTCGTAGTGGCACTTTGTCCGTCCTCAACATCGTTAAGGGTAGTCAATCTTCACACCTCTTCCAGAAATCTCTTCAACTTTCTGGTGGAGATTCCATTCATCGCAATAGTCCACAGTCCAGTTTGAGACCATGAATCTAGGTATTTACGTCATGCCTCGTTTACCAGGTTGTAGATGATTAGTCCTACCCGGTCGCCCCTCTCATTAGCGCTCAGAGTTGCCCCTAGGGTTACCGGCGGTCAGCACGAGAAGGTTGAGAGTGGGGTTTAACCACCTTATGTCCCGATGTCAACTGGGTGGCACTTCTGCTCTATTTTCTCCTTGGTTCAGATAAATAAACGAATCCATATGGTCATTTCACTCCTGAAAGAGGGTCCACTAGCAGAGCATGTAATAATATCCGCAGAATCGAAATGATGAAGCAAAGCATGGACTTCAGAATCGCACGTCAGATGGTCAACATGTCGTCGGACGAGAGTGAGATGGTTGAAGAGGAAGTTTTTCAGTCGTCTGCGAGGAATCTCCGAGGGCCCAAAATATCGCGAGGGAAACTCTGATTAAGGGAGTGATGCACTTAATAAGACCATATTTTTAGTGACCCACCCGTTCCCAGGTTCCTGTCTTTTAGGCTTGGAGTATCCCGATATCATTATTGTGGTGGTTTAAAACATGTAACCGCTGCTTAAACATTCCACCCAATAAACGATCAGGGTTCTAAATCCTTTAGTACAAAAAAGATTAAGTGTTTTCGTTGGTTGTTCGCGTGTAATCCAGTTGATGTGCTTCTCATGATCGTGTCTTGGTGATATCAAGCTCTTAAATACATTAGAGCTGGTGGCCAAACATGGCTCTGGATAGGATTGGAAACGATCAGCTGGTTCTCATTAGCTGCCGAGTGCGGACTAAACAATCATAAGACTATACTCTTGTGCATTTCCATGAAAGGGATTGCTTTAGAGGATCCCCAGTTGATCAAGCTCTTCGGGATCTTTGCGAAGACAAAAACCGAAGAGGATGCTGTACGAAGACGGGACGGCTGACCAGTTGTGAGACTTCCGCTACTATTATTGAAGGGGCCATATGCTGGCTGAAAATCAACAGTCCTTTATTGGGCCTCATAGTATCATGTCACAATGCATTGAAATTACCCATTTTATTAACCAACAAACACGAACTGCTACTACCAATACTATTTAAATGTTGGTCGGCAAATAAAAAGTGACCTGAGTCAGAAGAGTATCAAGCCGTGAGGATGTTTTCGTGTGAAAACCAGAAAAGGGATAGAGCAATGCATTGAAGACAAGTTTTGCTCTAAAGGAATGACTATCTCTTTTGGTTGTGAATTTTAGGATGCAAAACGGCAGGTATTTTAGAAGAACAAAGGGGAAAATTGATAAGCTGAATCAAAGGGAAAAAGAGTTCACAAAAAAAAACTAGTACGTAGAACCGACACATCCTAAACACCGTTGCCTTTGCTCTTACATCCGGTGCCCGAAACCTTCCCTTTAGCTCTCTTGACTTTGGTCAGATATGCTGCATCAAAGTTAACTCAGTTAAAATTTATTTCCTCCAAAATCGGCATGCAAAGCACTCTGGTTCCAATAAGGGCTTGGTAAAGTGTTAGATTTCAGCCATGAACATACCTTAATAATTGACAATCACTAAGAGCAAGTTAAGTCAGCTTCTGAGGATTTCAAAATCACTGATGGACATTTAGAAGTGAATTAAAGCACAAGCTTGCTCAGACAGTTAGGTGTGAGTGATCTAAGTCCAGTTTTCATTCCAGAACATTCTTATCATCGGTTTCGAAATATCGACGTTCTGTGGTGCTTTTAACTACCTGCGGATGGATTCTCGCTTTGAGCTGAATACGCTTACCGTCTGAATGTATCGACCTTGTTCAAAATTATCCATCCATGATCATTCTGTGAAGGTCCACTCCTATTGTTATCTCACTTTTCGGGAAAAATAATCTCGAGGGCAGTTTCCAGTACCTTCCCCGGGACAGAATCGATCAAGTCGGTGCCCATTCATAAATCTGAGGTTGTCTACTTATTTACGAAACCACTGCAGCACCTTCTTAATGATTCCTCTTCATAATATCTACCAACCTCCTTCCTTGTGAACATCCACTGTAATATCTCCGATCTAGTTTTCGAGTTCGTTTCAGGCCTTTCAGTAACTGATGCCCTATGACAAACATCATACTAGGACATACACTGAAAAGGAGCACGTTTTTTCATTGTTTCGAAAATTGCTGCTACAAAGACCTCGCCGATCGCTGAAGCTGGGAAGCACTTAGTGGTCTCATGGCCAATAAATTTCATCACCACTTTAGCATTGCATCTTCATGCATTCAGGAAAAAAAGCTTCAAAAATAAAAATTCCATGGAATCGCAAAGACTGGTCTGATTGGATGGACCCCGAGAAGGAACTGTAGCTCAATCTGAACTGCACTTAGTCTCGATGGTGAGGCTCTTTGCTACCATCCTCTCCTACAGCACCTTCCTTGATACTTCATTCAACAACCGAAATCTAGAATCATATCCGACTAGTGAATTACATAGGATTTACACATTTTATTTCGATGTGGTGATGGACATCCGTGTTCAAAGTAGATTTTCCAATGAAAAACAGAACTTAAGAACATACAAACGTTCAAAAGTTCATGTGACCCTTAGTAAAGGAATTGCTCTTGATGTCATACTGACTAGATTCGGAAAGGATTATATCATTAATATCGATGGATTTGTTACTAATCAAAGTGTTTACATTACTTAGTTCGAATCCTTATCAAATACGCGAAATTGTGAATTAATCACCGGAAAATTGCACTTCAACCGAAGTGTACTATCCTATCAGCCGGTGGGATTCTGACTCATTTGATTCAGTCACATTAATTTTGTACTTGTGTTGAAAACCACCTCAAAGAAACGTCTAGAACGAATCAACATGAACAAAATGGAGACTCCATGAAGATGGATGTCGATATCCCCAAAAGCCCAGGATCGCACCAGCAATACCAATCTATACTTAAACTCCTGGCATGTTTACAGTACGATTTTGAACGCAAAAGATACTGGTAACATAGATTGTGCAGTTATTTAAAGTTTTCATCTACCCATTTGTCCGAGCAGAAAGTGCGTTCGAAATCGACCGAAATTGTGTAAAAGCCGGCCAACCGAAGAAGCGCTGTATGCAGATTGAGTCTGTGCAGTCGAAATGGACACTGGAAGGAGAGACCAATCTGAAAAGAACCGTAGGAGTGCCCATCTGAAAAGTACGGCCATGTTTGTTGCCCTCTACTAATTTAAGTCTCTACTCCCCAGCAATGGGTCAAGCCTCAAGGACTTATTGGGGGTACAAATAGCTTTTACTACATGTAGCACACAACAGTAAACATAGAAAACAATAAATGTGTTTATCGACGTCATCCATTCTCTGGTCACTTCTCTAGCATGGTTTGATCGTACAGGTAGCAGTTCAACTTTGTAGTGGCACCTCGTCCGTCCTCGACATTGTTAGGCAGACAATCTACAACTTTCTGGTGGAGATTCCATTCCTTGCTACATGCACGCACTCTCCACAGTCTAGTTTGAGACCATGAATCTAGGCATTTACGTCATGCCTCGTTTACCAGGCTATACGAAGTTGTACTTCTGCTGGCATAATCTAATTTTATACGTCCGGAGGGTTATTAGTCCTACCCAGTCGCCCCTCTCATCAGCCCCCAGAGTTGACCCTGGGGTTACCGGTGATCACTAGGAAGAGGTTGAGAATAGGTTTGACCACCGTCCCTTCCAGTTGAATTTCTATCTCCGTAAATAATACGTTTAAAAGAGATTTTTCTTTCAAAGTAATAAATGTAAAATCGAAGGTCAGAAATGTAACTTACGTCGCCAACAACTTAATGAATCATGTTTAGTAGCGATAAAGGCTCTAAGAATTCAAGATGTAACAAAAGGATTGCCCTCAAACGCTAAGTTCGGAAACCCAAAATCTATTTTGCATACCAGAAGAGAACCCGCAACCGATGAATTAATTGGAAGTAGTGTAGAACATTTGAGAGTATACAATGAAGGGAAATTTCCACCAGTTTTTATCTTTTAGTCTTAAAAATGGTTAATGGGTATTGATAGCAGTTCGATGGGTAGTCCTACACAAATCACCGTTCCTTCGGACAGGAGAAGTATGCAGAATTCAGTCTCTTCTACCGAAAAGAAGGTCATGAGAATTCCAGAATCAACACCCCTTTACAATAGATTGGATGAGAAGGCACTACTTGGTGGTAACCTGATTAAGCAAGCAGGAGTTATACCTTAGGTTTTGATTGCCACATGGGAATCGCTGTAGAGACAACAGGAATAGTGCAATCCTGCTACAAATGGTAATGAGATATCAGAGACGGAGGGTGAATAGCTGGCACCGGAAACGCTTGAGAGACTGAACTAAAACTTAAAGGTAGTGCTTGAGGATAAAGCACTTTGCTCTGACCTTGGGTCAGATTAGGACCTCATGAATTGCTTTTCATTATGAAATGGTTTTGTTTCAATAACGAAGACAGCAATAACCCCAGTTACGCTGTCCATAATCACTAGGAGATGCCGCGAGGTCAACTTCCTCGAAAAACTCAGAGGAGAGCAAAACAGATCACTGAAAGCTGATTTCTGAACTTACATTAGCTGGCTGCAAAATGTCAATCTACATTTCAAGAAATTTTAGGTGGCCATCTTATTTTTGAAATAACATTTCGCTTGAGCCAGAAAGCCTTGCAATTTTCGATGCTAATTTAAAGAGTTTCTACCCAAAGCTGGAAGATTTCTATGTGATTTACGAAGTTCTACTTCAATGGGAGTTGCAAACTTTGGCGAAGTTCGGCATTTGTAATCGTTGATTTGGTTGCTGTGAGGTGGCCCAGAGATGAATTTTCATCTTGGTTACTGGATTTACTTGGAAGTGATGATACATTTCCAGCCTATCTTTTGGGACTTAATGCTTTTCATTCAAGGAATTCATTCAACTTAGCCTTGCCTTAGACAACCTTTTTCATCTGAAAGTCGGATTTAATGGTACCTCTGCATTCACTACTTTTTCACTATTCTGCGACGGACTCACTGACATGACATCTGGCATGGGTTTGAAGTTGACGTATTTGCACACAAGCATCTCGGTATCTGCCATTTTATACTGGCTTCTCAAAACACATCTTTACGATATGAACCGTTTTCCACTATTTGGGGCGTCTAAGTTACGGTTCGCGTCGACACAAGTGGTATTCTTTTTCGGACTTTGTGCTTATCCATTTGCTCAAATGACCACTTGGTCTTTAAACAGGACATTGTCATCTAGAGTCATCAAATCGTGCTCTAGATAGAGTAAGTACATTGTCCCTTGTTGGACATTGTTGCTTAGACTCATCGTGATTATTCGGATCTGATTTTTATTAAACTGAATATCTTAAACAATTGTTTCGTTCCTCTAAATCATTTAAGGTGATTATTTCAAATAGGTGGTGTGAAACTACAAGAAGTTCAATCCTGCGGTGGTACTGGATAAAGTGGAAGATCTTTAAGCGGCGGCAGGAGGGGAGTTAAAGCTGGATAAGGACAAAGCTAATGTTTAGTTTATCAAACAAACCTTAAAAAGAAGAAGACTATGCATAACTAGAGTGTTAGCAGAGCTAATCACCGGAGAGTATTTCGTTTCCTAACGACTAAGTTCCTCTTTTTAGACAAGTACATTTTGCCCTTTGAACTTACTATTCATTTACACACAAGAACATATATGTGGGGCCAATTCCACTTGACGATATGGATAATAAGTAGTCCGAGGCGGAATACTTCACTAAGTATTTTAACATAGCTACATATGTTTCAGCGCAATGAATCAGTCGAACAGGCATGTTAAGGCCGTTTATATTGACATACAGCCAAGATTGAAATCAATTGGAAAGGCAGTATCTACCATCAAAAGAAGTAGACAGAAACCCATGAAATTTTCGCCATTTCGATCGTCACTGAGGTTTCGTTTATACAAATGCATATCAGTCAGATAGAAAGTCATTAGAAATATCTTTTTTGACACGGCACTCACCCTCAATTCCTTCCAACTAGCTTGTTACCCTCGCGTTGTCTTTTTCAATGTTTTCCCCCACCCTTTGAGCAAATTCAGGTGCATTTTTGGCTTCCCGTGTCGACGGCTCCCAAACTGTCGACCACACTTTAAGCATCATTCAAACAAAATTTGAATTTTTGTCAAAACCAAATATTCTAACCTCTAAGGATAGTTCCATCTTTCATCCTCTTGCGCTGTTAGGCAGTTTGAGTGATTGCAGAACAACCACATGACTGGATGATATCACTAAGTATCTTGGGGAAAAGTTTTCAGTAGGAAAATGAATCGAAGGCTTTAAACTGGAGGCGCTCATTTGGAAATGAAACTTCCGATAAGTGGTAGCAAAGTTTGCCTCGATAGGAGGTAAAATGGACCTAGATCTGCCACAAGCACTGATCAGACAAGTCATTTTCCCAATGCTCCGTGAGTATTAACTACGGCATGGTTAGGACAGGGTTTTCTGTTAATATCAAAACTTCCATACGTTTTTTTTATAGAGACTAAAGTAAAAAAAGAAATTCACAAGGCTCTATTTCACTTCGCCATCAGAAGCAACACCTAACCAATGCGCTCTCCATCTGACTGCGGACATGTCTTGTTGTCAGTTGGTTGGATCTAAAAGCCCTTAAATGTCGAAGCTTGAAGTTAGGCAGAACAAGCATGATTGAGTGAGGTGGGCAGGGTTTCTGGAGTCTGCTAAGTTCTCCGTGGTGTTTGAGAAAAGATTGATCCCCTCACTGTCGGTTCATGTGCTCATAGTGGATAATGAAGTAGTTGCAATGTGTTCACAAGAAGAAGGTGTATTCGATATTCACTATGGTGAACCAAATTCTACTTTCTCGAAATCCTCTTAAGTGAACATGAGCTGGTGATTATCGAGACTTCTGGTCAAGATTGAAAATAAAAAACAAAGTAGCTAGTCAAAGTGGGTGTTCGGTAAATTGATTAACACCGTAACCACATAATTCGAAACACTTGATTTGGCCTCAAGGTCGAGATATAGGGTAAAGGTGCTCACTTAAAGAGACACCGGACCTCCGAGTCTGGCAGTAATCTGGGCAAAAGCCGAAGAGGACTCTGTGCTCTATCAGCGGACTTGAAATTAGATCCAGCCGCCATCATACATGAATTTAAGGTGGTTTTGACTTCGATTTATTCTCATTCATTTGCATTGGGTGATGAAACAGCACTGATTTACAAGCACGAATCAGTTACTGAGATATTATTTCTGTTTCATTAACCACATTGTGGCTAGATAAGGTAGAATTCCGAGATATCTCCCCTTTCCATTCCTGACCCTATGTAGAGACGGGGAGGAGTCGGAAAAGGTAACTTCACTCTCCCGGAGTGTCACTGACCCCAAAATGGTTTCCCTCCTCTCTACTTCGGCTTGACAACAATCCCACGAGTTTCATCAGTGAAATGCGATCCAATTAGTCCCTTAGGGTCACCCATTCACAGCTTGGTCGATTTCAATATTTCGGGCATCGGTTAAAAGCCTAATAATGATGTCAGGGTGTCTTTGCCGCCAAAGGAGAAATGTCTTATTTTAGAGTCATTGTACCGGAAACCACATTTCCGACAAATAATAATTTACTTGCTAACAGAATAATAAAGAATGACTTAATGTCGGCAGAAATATCCAGTCAATTCATTCCTCGAGATAAGCTTATGTTAGGTAGGAATTTGCTAATTTTGGCTCGGGCCCTAGAACCTAACGAAAAATTAACTAGTTCTGCTACTTTATTGAAATGTCTGGCCAACGTCGGCAGACAATTTTAATTATTGAGGGCATTAGATTTTCATTTGGATATCTGAGAAACAAATCGGTCATATAGAAATCTAAATGTTATTTAGTTTCTTTTCTTGGAAATAAGTCCCATTGATCTACTCATTTACTTTTTTCTTTGAAACTAACGGGAGTGGCCAAAGCCAGCCAGTCGTTTGCTTTCAGGCAGACCAGCTCTACACGAAGAGCAGAGCAGTCTTTTCTAGACAACACCTCACCTCGATGTTTCTCTCGATTTCTTGTCTTCCATAGCCCTTCCAGAAGAGGGGTTTGGCCTTGACCCTATCCGTCAACATATTAACTCAGTTCGACACGTAAATGTAGTTGTTATTTCAAATCACGCACAGACTATCTCATGTCCGATTTCTACATTTACATTTTACAGCAAATTATTTGATCCGCGTTAATCGTTGCTATCAAAGAAAGGGGGTGTCGGGTTGCTCTTGCATCTGCCAATCAGGAGGGATCACAAGGTTACTCCTATTTTAGACAAAGTTGTCCTTTGAGTAGTATTATTCGTAAATGGCGCAGAAGGTTCTGATGAACATACTTGGTTGAAACCGTTCTTGGACAAACATCTAGAAAAGAGGGAGAGGAACCTGAGAGGCCTCAATAGTACCAATCTCACACAGTTTATAGACATTTGAGGAAAGTGACTCGCCAGATTGGTCAAATCAATGATTCAGTGTCTTCTACCATTCATTCACATTGCGGCAAGATGATGAACGTAAATACTCTGCTTGTGGTTATTTGTTGCTAGGGCGTTTATGACCCTCCTGGTCGAGTATCACTGAGTATAAGTTGCCAAGTGCCAATTCATAAAATGTCCACTAATAAGTAGAAGAGTTTAGTTGGTTTCATACGGTTGCTAATAGTCCATCGATAACCCTCGGGTGGAAACTTTTGCTGTAGTTTGATCTGTCAAATTTTCTGCACAAATAAACAGGTTGTTTAAAGATCTGAGACTCATTGTGTTTCAGGCACTTAGTAATGTTAGGTAATTGACCGGATTATTGTAAAATGTTACATCAAATGTACAGCTGTAAAACTGTTTATGGAGGATCAAAAAGCAAAATGAGGTGCTTTTTTTCTAAGATTTTTGGCGAAATCGCCATAGCCACTTCTCCTTTTTTGATATCCTGGCGAATCCAGAAGATTTTAGGGAAGGCGCAAATAGAACGCGTTGAAGGAAGATAAATACTCATTTTTGGATGCATCAAATGTTGCCCGAGTGGGTGAAGACGTCACATTCTGACTAGTACCCTCAACATTTGACTAACTAGGGTCCTGTACGATTTCTCTCTTGATTGACAGTGCAATAAAAAGCCATGGGAGGAAAAGACAATTTAATTCACTGCTTCGAAGAGCATGGTTTAGTAATTTTAAAATGCAAATGGGAAGGAACTGCAAAATTTCACAGACTTCTACCTTCAAAGCTCGACACTGACATCTCTGTAATCCTGATTTGTTCTATATTTCTACACAAAGCGATTAAGCAGATTGGCTACTAGGTGGAGCTCTTATCTTGAAAGTTCTGTACCATGGAGTTCCTCGTGAGTTGCAGAGCATGGTTCAAAGAATAGAAGTCGGTATCCATGACGCAGTGAATACCTTTACCTCCTCAGGCCAACTTTCAAGAGGAGACTAAGAAGTATCAAGGGCCTAAATGTTGTCCGCTATTTACAAATAAGATACAATGAGTCATACATAGACGGAGAGGTAATGGTGAGGCATTTCACCTCTAATTTGGCCATCCAGTCACGAAGATTTTTGTAGGTACAAGCTATTTCATAGCCGTGCCCATGCGTGGAGGTATTTGAATTAACCACAATTCAAGTACAATACCTTAATCACCAACAGGTAGATACTTTAGTGAAACACAGTTGCTATTTACAGGGAATGAAGTTAGCAGTCTGTCAATATTTAAATCTCAGCTTTTCCATTGATTTCATCTCCTTTTGATGTGATTTCAATGGTACCTGCCCGTAAGTCTTCCTCTTAACTTGGAAGCTGAGCGCAGAAGCAAAGTGTTTCTAGGGTAGGGAAGGACAAAACTGAGTTTCCATTAATGTCCCTTTTTCGTTCACATACTGTATGTACCGGAGAAACTTACAATGGGCGAATTCCGGCTACGAGGAGAGCCAAGTTTTGTCGCGTTAATCAAATGAGCAGATGATTGCAGCTTCGATTTGGAGGATTTCTGAATAACAGTAGGAGGAGACCAGTCAAAAAGTTTGCGCTTCGGTGATCTTGGAATAGGTTTCGCTGAGAAACTTTCCAAGCTGCCTCTGCTCTGATAGCGAAAACTGCATTTCATTTCAGGACTAGTTTCACTCTTAATAAAAGCAGGTTAATATTTTACCGGTTGCCTTTTACAGAGAACCGAAGCTAATCACTCACTTGTAAGCTGTCTACATTTTTCCGACAATCCAATAAGAATAATCTTGGTAGTCGAAATGGCTGGAGTTCATTGGATCCCCCTGTAGGTTTATCGCTCTTCGAAATTTCGACCAAGAGGCGAACAACGTAGTAGTTTCTTTCGTCTTGCAGATCAGCAATTGGAGCATTATCGCTCACCATGAATGCTGGACCGAAGAGAACCGCTAAGCTTTCTGGTTTCACTTCACAAACTGAGTCTTCTGTAATGAGTGCCAAAAGATGTCCAAGAGGTCGGTAGATATACTCCATATGATTCGACGGAGTAAGCTGAAGGAGTAATCGCAGAGCTCGACATTGAATTGTTATACTCCCTTCGTGTTTGGGAGTAAAGTCCACTCCCGGTTTGAACAACTGCTTAAAGAGATAATGAAGTTTCTCCGGAAAAAGGGGTCCATTTACTTTCAGGATGCGTGTCAAGACATTGGCTATTGCACCGGCATCGTATTCGGCAAGAATATTGGATATATCCAAACTTGTCCGCAGAACACATTCCCTCGAAACAAGTGGTCTTTCTTCTCTTTTAATCCTATAGAGCATCTCGGCCTCCAGGAGTTCCACTTGTCTTTTGACCGCACTTCTTCGGAAAATTTGCTTATAGCTGTCTTGAAATTGTCCAAAAGTAGTAATGAGTTAATGCCTTTGATTTATATGCACACTTACATCGGTTTTCATCAATAAGGTAGGTAATCATGACATAGACGATCCGATACCATTCGTTTGAATCTACAAAAAAGATAAAACTGCAAATTCTGGTGAGATTTCCGATTCGAAATTTGAAGAGAGAAGTTGCAACTCACATTGCCTTTTGCCATCGTCAGTAGTAATTGACTTACACACTTGCAATACTTTGGCTATTGGTGAAGGAGGACGATTTGAACAAGTGGTTGGTATTCCACGATATATCTCTTCTTTAGAAATGTCTTTGGCCAAGGACTCTATGTCTTTCAAATGAATTTCGACGGTTTTGAGGTATAGTGCAATAAGGTTGACAAATGTCCGTCCATAATGGGATCGAAGGTCTTTCAGTGACCTATCAGGTTGAACAAGATCTTCATCGAAAAAATCGGATTTAGGAAGCATGGGGGAAGTGACGATTATTGGTAAGGATGAAGTATGAGGCAGAGAGCCATTCAGCTAAAAACGGCAATTGTTAACGCTTTATTTCCATTTTTTTGGATTTGCAAATGCTAATCACAGGTGCAAATACCATGTCAAATTCATTCTTGGCTGGGGTTTTTGGTTCATTCCAGTCTTCTTTCGTTCGCCTGTAGACTTCCTTGACTGCTGTAGGAGAGGCCTTGCTATCCACTGACCTTCGCCTTAACCAATTTATTGGTGAAGCTCGTCTTTTCATCGAATTCAGTATCATAGGGGACAAGGATCGACCCCTTTTGCTGTCCATCAAAAATCCCAAATGGCTATAGTTCCTCCTAGGTTTTTGCTTACCAGTCTTCATGGGAGTTGACTTTACAAGTGACCAGCGAATTGTTGGTTGAGTATTTGTTGTAGTGCAATGGCCAAGGTGAACCAATCAGAAGGGGAGGTGTTGTGGAAGGGCTGGCTATTTGGCTAACCAGTCAGAAATGAAAGCCCATGCTGACCAACTGCGCTAAGGAGCAGTACATCTCAAAATGGCACACCATCAACGGTTGAATAAAGTAGTCATTTTGTCTTTTCAACATATTATGCGCGATTTTAGTGAAAAATACTTCAAATCTTGAAATTACGAATGTGGAACTTTTCTGCCTGGGCATTTTGTTGGTAACCCCACTAAAATACTTGCACGAACCAAGGAGGCTTTGTGCATTTTAAACAACCTCCATGATACCTAGTTAGTTCCATAAATGTTTTGAAAAGCCTTGCCACTTTCAGAATTCGGTAGACGCCTGCTCCCTCGCGCTTGTCTCTCAGACTCCAAGGATTTTCCACTCATATATATTCCTTTCGATCAGCTACTGCTTCTCCGATTCACCATTTAGAGCTGCAGTCTGGGCGGCTGCATAGGCAGAGACAAAAACTGAGGATGAAACGGCCGTGGAAATCTTTACTGGAAGATGGAGCAATGAGGGAAATCTTGAATCCCCTGAACATCTTCGGCCACTCATTGCCTTTGATCGTTGGCAGAGCTAGGTACTTCAACTTAGGAAAACACCAGGGTTTAAAAGAACTCGTTGCTTTTTCTCCAATTTGTCTAAACTACAACCAAAATATATAAAAAAAATTCACAAATTATGCTCACGCTGGATGCCGTACAACTGTGCTCCTACTACAAGATGTGAAAATTACATGACTACAGCAGAGTCAACCGGTGGCAGTGCTCACAGAAATACCATGAAATTCATCTTCGCCGATAACTGTTTTTCTCATAATTTGGTTTTTCCCATCTGACCATGTAAAGCCATCTGACAGGCGATCAAGACCTGTTACACTGTTAGTTTAGGGAGGGGTGTTCTTTTTCTATTAAAGACTGGATGAACGAATACATCGTTGATGGTTGTTGATTAGTACATGAGAAGGTACGAGTAAGGCTGAGTACAGTTTCACTTTTCAAGATTAGAAGTGAGCTAGAGGTTCCAGTTAATTGATTTGATGGCAATTTTGCAATTGTCTGATCATGTTAATAGAAGGCACGAGAGGTTGACGCAGCTCGGTTCAGTTCTAGGAATTAAGTTTCCCTTTTGGAAAGTGCATCAAACTCAATCTGCCATTTCTCCAAGTTTCTGAGATAACTGAGCCTTCGGGTTTTTGAAAGGTTTATAGAAACTGCAGATTGATACAAAACTGCGGGAAGATAAAGTCTAATCTATTTAGTTCACTCTTGGGGATATTTTTAAACAAGAGCACTTCGTATTCACCTTCCATAGCACTTATCATTTCCAATGTTTCGTCATTTAACGGCACTGACCATGTTGTTGAATGCCCTGGCCTCCCATTAACCCCTCATTTGCGGAAATTCCCCGTCGACCGGACTGCGTTGGAACAAAATTAATTTGCTGATATTTAGGGTCAACAGTGGTGTCCCTTTAATATTAGTGAAACCTAAATAAGTGCTAACAAAGGATTTTGGATTTGAGGATTTTATCTGACTCCATGTTAATGGTATTCTTTTCAATAAAGTGGGATGATATAAAACTTCTTGGCAAAATCATGGTCACGAAGATCATGGAGCTCATTTCCCGGGTAAATTGTGCTCGGTATTCGCTCTCAAATTATACAGCACTTCTACTCTAGCCGTGTCCATCAATTTATCGGATCACTAAAATCGCAGTAAAGTTCATTCCATTAAGGAAAGAGTTCGGAGTTAGGAAATGAATCCTAGAACAGCCATCTTATTCCGTAAGCTGCCCTATCATTTCTCTTCAATGGTCAGTCCGAAGTCTTTGCCAATGTTTTGACTTTAAACAGTCACTGAACTTTTTACCAGCTTCCATTTTTTTGCTTTATCTACCTGTCCAGTGGAAGAGACGTCGCGAAGTTTCCCGAACTCTTAAGCCACCATCACTGATGTAATATCAGTTTTCTAGCAGGTTTCAAAATTCTGTCCAGAGCTATAGTTGGTATAAAATTCTTAAGCGGTCATGGACTGAAGAGCCAGAGGGAATTCCTGAAATAGAAGGATGAGTGGCCAAAGACTTGTGGCCTGGAGAAATATCAAAGGTAGGCATTGCCGATGCAATTTATGAAGTGACTTGACATTTTAGGAGAAATCTTCGTTTTGCACTGCTGCTTTAAGGCCAAGGCTCTGGCCACTTACAATATTTACAAATAAGTCTTGAATAAACAAGTTCCCTCCAGATCGTGTTTTGGATCTAGAGGGTCGTTGAATGGCTAGAACAATCAAGATTTTTATATGGAAATGTCAAGATCCGAGGAGTTGTATCAATGGCCTTTGATGATAGGACGTGTTTATTTACAGGTGGACCCAGAAAAAATTCCAGACTTTTAACTTTTATCAGTTAATAATTTGCGTTAGGAACCTTGTAAATGAACTTGTTTGAGTTAATAATTTCTGGTAGCTCTTTGTCTTTTGACCCACTTGCCATTATAGAACTTATCCAGTAAACATAGGCCGATTTAATGCTACTTAATAGGGCCTATCCAAAACACTGATAATGGCATTTAATAACAATGAGCTTGTAGCTGTCTCAAACTCGGCTAGAAGGCTCATCTTAGAGCTGCAAGGTCATAATTTGCAAGAAGCTTTTGAGACAATTCATCAGGGAGGATTAGGCTCTGAGGAGCACAGTTATAGCTCAGACCAAATTCGCCCATTTGCAATATCCACAAAGTCAGTTTCCAAAGAAAAGCGCTCGAGATCAATTTACGGGATGCAGAAGTAGATTGGATCAGTTATTAAAATGTTAGAGTCTAACCTAGGATATTTATCATTTGACTAGCTGGAAAGTCTGCTGAAGCTTCACCTACGAAGGACCACATTGTCTTCATCTAGCACGATCCACGTCACATCGCTACCATTTCTCCAATTTCGTAGCATCTTGTTTTTATCACACCTTCACAGTTACAACTGCACCGACAGGCAAGCAAGAGCTGGTTATTTTCATTTTTGTAAGAGCCGTCAGCGATCATTTTCTTGGGATGCTGTTTTTATCGTTACAGAAGCATAAGAAAGTCAGGATTAGAATGCTTTTTTGATATGCTTTCATTTTGATCAAGACGAGTTTAATATCAAGCTATGAGGTTGAAGTTAACGACCGCGCCTTTACCTCTAATTTAATACAGAAACGGTATCAACCAAATGAGTGGCCCAAAAAATTTTTTTATAGTGATCTCGACATTTTGGACGCCTCAAATGGTGCTCACTCCTCAGTCGGTACGCCCGATTGCTAACCACAATGGAAAGTCCAAATGAAAGATCTCAGCTGGATAAGCAACTAATATACCCATCGCCTTCCCCAAAGTTTTCTTCAATGGCTAAGACAACTGATTATTCACTTAAAAATGACCTAAGCCCTTTCATTACTATAAATTATTGGATGTTCTATTTTTAACATCACTGAGATTGAAACTTTTTAATGTAATAACTGTAGAATCACTAAAATACAGTCGCTTTCAAGACTACTAACACTGACCTTAGTTTGTTAAAATAAATCAAGCCAAATATTTCGGTAACGCAGAATGTTCAGTAGTTAGTTTAATTGTCAAGCTATCCGGGTGGTTGGTGCCGGAAGTCCCATTTTTCCAATAAGGTTGGCCTACATTATGAAAGAAAAATTAAATATATCTTTATTTTCAGCATTTTAAACTTGCTTTAAGGGATTAAGCATTTTTGGTACTTACTGCAGAAACTAAAATTGAAGGCCATTCCCTCTTTTATTAATGTACCGCTAATACCACATGCCCACAATCGATCTTACTCAATTTTCTTCAAATTTTGGCGTTATTGGGTCTGATCCTCTATTTTCAAGTAATCGCGGAGGGAGAGAAGAGTCTCCCAATTTGGGTGAATTTGAGACGAGGAAATTTGGATATCTGAGAGATAGAAAATTTGTTTTCGTAAATAGACTTTAGGATAAATGTGCAAGACACACGGCTGAATGTTTGAATTTTTTAGTGAATGGCACGTAATGCTATTGTTTACCAATTTAGTTCCTTAAAATTTATTGAGATTTGTAGGGGAAAAATTTTTGAAAGGAGTCAGAGTAGAGGAGCCAAAAACTTAATCGTCCTGGTCGAAAGTCATCCATGACACTATTAATAGTTTCTCTGTTACATTCATTCCTCCAACATAGGATACCAAGTTACATTCATTGAGACTTTTGGAGTATTCTAGTATTGAAAGTCGATTCAGTACTTTTTTTAGAAATATGAAAGCATACACAGAAAATAGATCTTCACTGGGCATGAAGAAAACTGGCGCAACCGTCAAGTATTCGTTTGACCTATAAAAGCTCACATGTATCCATTGATGTCCATCCACACTAGTTAATGTTAGTCTGCACGGAAATAAACTACTTGCGGTCATCAATCAGCAACACCATGTTAAGAATCGAAGGACATTTTCGCCTTATTTTGATGCACATGTACAAAACATTTTAAATGGTTGAAAATCAAATCATAATATACCCATTATAATAATAATATAACCGTCTTTATCTTCCTGGCAGCACTACCGGACATTAATGGACTCCGAAAATTGCCTTAAATTCTGGACAGTGAAATCTTTCGGTGGTGTCATATTTGACCACAGATTCAACGAGAAAGATTTCAAATCTGCGGCAAAATTTTCCCAGCACGAAAGACAGTGGTTTGCGCTCTGAAACTTGAGCAATCAACTCTTCCATAAACTTGTACACAGCTTCAGATTTAGGAAATAACGTATACATCCATAATTCACTTCACTTCTCGGACGAGGAAAGTCAGAAGGAATCACTGATTTAAGAAGGATGATTTTTCCTTCAAAACTATTGCCCGTAGAAAAATGAGAAAAAAAGTACCAAGGCCTATTCTGAATCCAAGCACTGATATTTCTACATAGATGGTCAGTTAGAATCCAGATATACTAGGTCTGAAGGTTGTAGCGATCTAATAAATGGGCCAACAAGCAAGGGGTTATTTGGATTCTAATACTGCAACCGGCGTCAGCCAATAAAATGCAATGAGGGAATTATAGAGAGTCTTCAGAAGCGAGCTCATTCTCGTGCTTATCTCCCGAATATTCCAAAAACAAATAGTTCAGGGCTTAAAGAATCTGAAAATTTATCATGCCATATGATAAAATCTTCTTCATTTTGAACGCAGGTGAGGCTGGATAAATATCGCAAAGTTTCATTATTCAAAGATAATTTAGCGTAATAGCAACACTGCCAATTAAAAAACAGTATTAACCTCAGGTCAAGAATTTTGAGGAGAGAATAGCCATTGAAAAGCAGGATGTTTAATCTGCGTTCCACTGTGTTCTGCTTTTCGTTCATCTCTACCGTTATCAATGAATGCTTGAAAGATCTTGAGTGATCGAGTGGTCTGAAAATTCGACAACCTCACTTTCGTAACAAAGTAGTTTCCAATATCTTTATGGAAACGACGAATAAACATGAGGGTTTGAACACCGGAACCACCTTTTGAGGAAGATACATATTAGACAAACGTAGGCATATAACTCCACAAAAGGTTTTTCAATCACAAGTGTTATGACCTAATGATCAAGTTTAAAATAATACTGCAGCCCAAACGCAGCCGATTCCGGCAAACGCAAATATATCATCTCCGAACGATTCAAATGTAATAACCAAACTTAACTCTTGAATGTTCACGATATGGTAGGGTATCCTTTCTCTTGAACCTTGGAAAGGCAATCAGGGTAAATAAAGACATAGCCAAATCTTATTTTAAAAGCGCAACTGGCGCTCATAAATGACAAGAGATAAAGTAATGATGAAAACCGTAAGCAGGAATTCTCAGGTCGGGCCAAATTCAACAAAATCACTATTTCTACTCCCAAGTCTCAGAAATTTGTAGTCCACAAATCCTAGAATTCAGTTCGTTTCAGGTGTTTAGTGGCTTTACTAACCGCATCAGGCTACTACGATGTCTTTCGAAGTCGAGGAGTGGCCATCATTATGACCCCTTAGCAAATCGACTTCCGCAACTATGTGAAATCTACCACCTTCATCGAAGGAAAGTGTCGAACGAACTGCACTGCTAGAGTCGGATGGTTTCTATAAAGTGCAAATAGCCAAAAGCATAAAAAAATTACCTGCAACACTAATACACCCAGATTTATCTGTAAATAAACTGAAGGTTTTTTTTGAATTGAGGCTAGTTGCTGACAATGACTTCTTTGAACAAAAAGTTCCCAAATTGGAACGGAAGGAGGGTAGCGAATTTCAGGTAGATGCACTGTCGCTAAGACTACCAAATTTAACAGTAGAAACTAATCCTCATTCGAAAAACAAATGTTTGGCAGTTATAAAGGAAGTACTGCAAATATGGCCCAATCGTTGACATTAAATGAGAACACCTTCAGCTATCTCTATTACTATTCAACTCTCATACGTCTCCGCGCTAACACACCGTATTTTCAATCATTTGCTTTTCTGTTTGGGAAAAAAAGTCCGCGATGATGACATGCCAATCATGGGCCCTCAATCCGGAGTGATAGTGATCCTGCGGGTATAACTCATTTGGTATGACAACATGATTTTGTTGAAAATCGGGAATGCACATGTAGTGGTGAAGTTAGTAATGTAAAATCATCTTGCCGACACTTCAAAGTGGAAGAGAATTGTGAGTTATTTCTTGGATTTTCATGCAGAAATACTTTATCATTCGCATTATAAAGTCAACGGTGTTCTTACGGTCACATTCGAGCCACCTCAAGTGCGAACGTGCTTTCCAACATAACAACTTGGCTCGGAAATGAGTTCATCCACTTTATTTCGAATCATTGTGGAATTTTTTAGACTTGCAAAGCAACTGCTTCGACCTATTGATCTGATCAACCACGATTAGTACGATATTTATTCACTTTGAACCCTAAAGGACCTTGAGACATGAAGGCATGCTAAATAACTGCATATTAGAAAGGAAACTTTAACCGGTTTTTTCATATTCTCGAGGATATTTTCATCCAATTCAGCATTTCATCGAAATCATGATCATAGACGATCAAGTTCAGCAGATCGTCACCATCATCATCGAAATGATATTAAGCTTATCGATTAAAAGGTTCAGAGGAAATCCAAACTTCACTTCCTCGTGATCCCATGATGATAATATCAGCCAAAATTGGTGGAACCCCACCGGTTAACGAGACCTCGGGGCAGCTGAAGAAGGGATGAAGGTAAAAACACTGGACCTTAGACCAGAATGGCTTTTCGATGTCCATTAAGGAAATCATATTTCGAGAGAGAAGCACCTAGCGACAGGCCTCAGTTTTCAATCCTTTTATTTTTTAACACCCCTAACTTCATAATTGCGTCGTTTAATGATAAGTGAAGACGGGCTTCTACCAACACCATGAAACTCGTTCCAGAAAGTGCTTCCGATAACCTGAACGTCCCTTATCCACGCAACTTTACATTTCCAAATCGTTAAGCGTAGACACTGACCCTGTTTACTTCTCGGTTCGATTTATTAGGCATTAAGCATTCTGAACAAAAGTATTAATTGCCGAGTCTACAAAAATAAAATGGTGCTTTGATAAACAAAATAGATCCATTGAGAAAACGAGGTCGAAAAGGAAGGCTACTACGCTTTGAGAATCAACTTCGACAGGTAAAGTTAGTGGAATAGAAGGACACGCATGTCCCAGTTCTCATAAAATTAATATATAATGGACCTTTACGTTCCTTCAGTCTTCCAAAGTTCCTTTTTTTATAGGCCGTCAACAGTTTTTCTGTCGTTAGTGTGGTGCAGTGGATGGTCATTTCGCAAAAACACCACGAACTCATTTTGCTTTTTGCGATGTTTTACCAATGCATTGTCTTCATTCATGGAAAGGAAAAGTGGTAAAGCCCATTTAAATAATGATTCTCATTCGATTGGGCTTATTATCAGGAGCAAAATTTGTACCGCTCTTGTACCTCAAATTTAAATTGGCGTAATAAATGCTGTCAACGATGAAAATATTATGAACTTCGCATTAACGAAGCATCTTGGGAGCATCTTGGGCAACATACGAAAGCGTTCAACCATACACTATTAAGACCAAATAGCAACGATAAGGCCACCGAGACAAATCGTCAACACCTTAGTACCACAATCAAATCATCTGTTAGTCATGATGTTCCCGAAGACAGTGATGCGGTTGTCGATGTTGCCTGCACGAAACGATCTTGAAGAGCTTTGTTTATTGAATGGTTTGGTCAGCTACTAACCAACAGCATTGCATTCTCTCTGTAATTCCTGAGCTCCTCTAAATAATTGCCCACGAACAGATAAACCAACTAATTTCAACCAGTTTTCTTAAGACCTTCATAGCCATTTCATCCAATCATGCTCTAAGAGATATCATCTCACATGCTTTTCTAAACAAATCCTACGGGGACGTAGTTCGAGTCCCTCATGCATTCAGTGAGGCGGAAAAGAATGACTGTTAAATCTCAAGCCAACCTATGGTATAGATTTGGCGCTCCTAGTTTGATCAGGTGCAAGTAAAACCTATCTTTAATGAAAAAAAGGCTATCAGTCCATTCTTCTATTTACTTGAGTTAAAACGAAACTGCTGTTTCGTAGACGCACAGTTAACCAATGGTCTACCACCACATTTATTAGACAATATGGCAATAGGATTTAAGTCTTGGCGTTCAGAGCAGAAGTCTGAGTCTGTAACTTCAATCAGCTGAGGCCACGACAAGCAGAACCTTCAAGTGATCAAAAAGCATTCGAATTCGGGCATTCTACTCGAAGCTATTGATGCGTATGATTCCTGCTTTTGAAGAAATCCGGCAACTAGACAAACGATGGTACCCTGCCAAGCTACAATTTTTCAGTTCAGTTTCTTTTCAAATTATCCCCACCTATTAGACAAGTCTCAAGGAAATACAACAGCTTTTACAGAAGCTAGACATATAGAAAAGTTAAGTTGACATCTTCGGCTCCCTGGCCATTACTCGACATTTCATTCTTCGGTTTGTCCTTGTCTAGGTATTCTTTTCTAGCGACCATTTGTGGATTAGGGTTATTCGCAGCTGAGATAGAGTAGTTGTATTGTTCATCCTGCCAGCTGGACTCTTCTTTGCAGTCTTTTTTCCTACCTTCCACTCTATCTTATTCCTCCATCGTGTTCAGTTCTTTTACTTTCTCCACTGCAGTTTGGTCCTTTCCCCTCCTCTGTTGGCTTTTCACTTTCAGTGATTTTGACCGAAGTGTGACAGTCCCTAATATGTCTCTTTACCAACCATTGAGTCTTGCCCCCTTCAGGACAGTCTGTAAGAGGGCGCTTTTGTCCACGGTCCAGTATCTCCTCAGTTTTGCGTTCTTCTTCTCCATGTTCTTGCCTTACGTGTCTTCGCATCTCCTTCGTCGTGGTTCGACATCGGTGGCAATTGGCGGTGGTACAGATAATATCACGTTGCCTTTCACCCATCAATCTAGGTCGATAGTTATCCTATCGAACTTTAAGGTTTGCCTTTGAATCAAGTAGCCATGAGTCGGAGTGCTCCTACCATATTTCTTTCGTATCATTGATTAATTGAAGCATCCGACTTCTTGTAGGTGAGGCCTTCTCAAGTAAGGAGACCATCAGCCTATCCTTGTCCATTTTCATTATATTTGCCTGCATAAGACTTGCCAGGTTACGCATCCGCAGCTCCTTTTGCCGTTCCGCTACACTTTTGGCTCTTCACGAATGCAACCCAAGGATCATGCGCCAAGCCGTATTCTGCATTGCTTGCAGTTGATTGTTATCTTTTACTCTCAAGACAATTGTAGATAATCTATGAGGGATTGCAGGATCCACATAAATACCCACCAGAGTTGCTTTCAGGGTGTTACTAAGACTTCTGGAGTGCAGGAATGGTTGTAGTCTTGTTAGGTGCCTTTTTGCTCTGGCTAAGTTTGCTTCTATTGCTTCGTCTGGCTCATCGGTATCTTGGATTATGGAACCAAGGTAGTCAAAGTTTGAGGCACATGGGAATGACATTCCTGCTGCTTCGAGGGGCGTTCGATCCTCACCAGCCCCAATTTGAAACCAAAGGGTTTTTTCGCTGCGATTTGCATTCCATATTTTTGCATCGTTTTCGCCAGATGCTCTATTAATCTGACAGCTGCCACCTTATTTGGCGCAATAAGACATAGATCATCTGCGTATTCCAAATGATTTAGCTACCATCTTTTGCCCGAGTGATCAATCATTTGAACTGCACTGTCCTTGAGTGAGGAGAAGGCTTCATCCAATATGAATTGGAAGGTTAGGTTAAAAAGAAGTGGTCCTTCTTTTGAGACTTGTCTCGCACTTCATTCAATCACAAAGTGGTCCTTTTTTCCCCTCAATTTCCCCATCGATGAGTCCATCGAGGACTTTGCTGAATGGATCATTTGCCAAGAACAGCCCAGATAAGTCAATTGGTTCATTGTTGCAGCTTTAGGCAGCGAGTCAAAGGCCTTTTTCAGGTCAACAAACACTAGCACTGTTTTCTGCTTCTGATCCACGGCTTTCTGTACGTGGGTTCTTACTCCAAGTTTAGCTTGTTCAGTGGATCTTCCTTAACAGAATCCAAATTGGGTTCTTGAGTGTATTTCGGCAAGGTGCTGCTCCAGACGTTGGCACAGAATAGATGCATATAACTCGCCTAATGTATAGTTTGCAGGATTTGTCTGCGAATTTTTACGCTTATAGATACCTATAACTTCAGCGTCAATCCAGGCTCGAGGTATAGTAATGATCCCATTGTAGAAGTTATTGAAAACTTAGAAGGTAGGCATTCAGATACTGAGCGTCTCATTTCAGTAACTCAAATCGAATTCCATTTTTGCCACGGCTTTTGTATAGTTTTAGTCTACCTTTAGCTCCTCCTTTGAAATAGGGGAGTCTCTTGGTAGAAGGTCATAGTTTTTAATTTCTTTGGTGGTTCTGCCCTTCAATATGTCTTTCAATAGAATGAAGGCTTTTCGAGGTTCTCTCTCTGGTTATTCTCTCTTCTTCATATGATTGTTTCCAGTTCCTAATCAGGTTGTTCACCCTGTTCCTTTGCTCATTGTACCTCATGAGCGTTTCATGAGATGGGTTTAAAAGTCGATATGTTCTCAACTGCTTTCGTAGCACGAGTTCTCTGTCCGTCTTCTTCTTGTGGATAGCTGTAGACCATCGATTTTTCTTTCGCTCAGCTTTTTGCCTCGTTGGTTTGGAGGCAGCTTTATCTATAGATTTCCAAATATCCTCGTTCGTAGTTGTCAAAGGGTTCTAAGGTAGTTCCCTTTCGAAGTGGTCTTGGTAAGTTTCCTTTAATTTTCTTTTTAGTTCGATGCCTTCAGGCAGTTGCCACAGTTGTTTTCGACTGCTTATGCCTTCCTTCAAAGTTTTATTTTTTCATTTTCCTAAGCGCTTTCTAATATGCGGTTTGAGCTTGAGGACTATTGTCTGTAGGCAGTGATCAGAATTTGCATCTGCCTTTCTAGAAGCTCGTTTATCACTTCTTAGGAATAATTTTGACCTTTTCACCAGAACAAAGCCAAGAATAGCACCTTTCCCTGTAGGGTGGTACCAAGTCAGTCTTCGAGAAGTTGGTTGGCATAGTCCTAGTAGCCTAAATCCATTCTCTGTGGTGTCATCTCGATCGGTGAATGGATCAACAAGTTTGGTTACAATGTTACGAGCACCAGAGCCTAATCTGCAATTAAAATCGCCGAGGATAATTGTTTGTGTACATTTAGCGAGAAGTAATCTATGGGTTTTATCCACAAGTTTTCAGAAGGAATCTTTAACCATTGCATCTTCTGTAGACTCGGTCGGAGTACGGCAGCCCATCAGTCCCACTGTTACTCCTCCAATTTCGATTGTTAGCGTGAAAAACCTGTTTGAGAGAGGGTTAAATTCACCTTCTATGTTCTTTTTGACCAGAAAGGCGACCCCATCATTCGGTCTAGAGCTTTCACTGTATCTAGAGTTGAAGAAAGCGTAGTTGTCTATAAATAAGGAGCAGGATTTCATTCGAGTGAGGGCAACGATCTTCACACACCTTTCAGATGTCTCTTCAACTGTCTGGCGGAGTTTCCATTCACTGCTACATGCACGCACGCTCTAGAATCCGAGTTTCAGACCATGAATCCAGGTATTACGTCTTACCTTGATTATTGGCTCTTGCTGAATTCAGACTGTACTTCCCCTGGCATAATATTGTATTTTTACGTTAGTGGGTGATTAGTCCTATCTGGTCGCCCCTCTCTTTACACCTCAGGCTTGCCCCTGAGGTTTCTGGTAGTCACCACGAGAAAGAAGAGGGAAGGATTGACCATACTCTCTTTCTAGAAAACTCTGTCACTCTTGAGAAAGCAAGGAGACATGATAAAAAGAAATTTTCTTAGAAAAAAAACCATT
Source organism: Moniezia expansa (assembly GCA_019097775.1). Taxonomy (NCBI): domain Eukaryota; kingdom Metazoa; phylum Platyhelminthes; class Cestoda; order Cyclophyllidea; family Anoplocephalidae; genus Moniezia; species Moniezia expansa. The sequence goes on from JADFDV010000093.1 coordinate 1,869,552, forward strand.
TGACACCAATTAAAATCTGGAACTGCTTAATAGCCTCCCTTGCAGAAGGCAAGTTACTTCCACAACTGGAAGAGAATTGAAGATCATATGATTGAAATGTTTCGCAGTGCATATAACAAAAGATGAAATTGATATTGGGCTATCGAAGATTTTGGGATTTGGGAACTTCTTCGGTCTGATTTCAGCCTGAAAGCATGTACTTATTTCTACGGGAGACCTGAATGCAGGTATTTAAATAGGCAATTCACGTCTATTGAAAATGGGTTTTGGTATTCAGCTGCTAATTCACCGGGTCTCGTTCATTATCAGTGCTTGCTTTGGGAAAAGATCTTTCCGGTGGAAGTGAGTACTTATCGATAGAATCATGGGTCACCGCGAAATGTCGTCCTTTTCCACTTCAATTCACTCGAGGGTAAGTTGTCCTCAAATTCGGTTCCAGATGCTATGGTCACGCGATATACCAGGTGATATCTCAAAAAAATAATGGTAAATTTTTTTGTTTTAACTTGATACAGCAGACAAGTACATTACGAAAGTCCTACTCAAACGTTCATGCAATAAAGCTTCGGTAGTTAGTTCTGGATCGGTCAGAGCGATTTGTCCTTGCTGATCTACTTCGTACTTACTGATTGGGCTGGTTTTAACTTATCCGGCCTCCTTTCGGTGTTGCAACCCACTCTACCAGCACCAGAAGGGTCTATTTCACTCAAACCGATGGTTTTCCAGTAAATCTAGCCTTGAATTCTTCCAGGTTGAATTACTGATGACATAACTGACTTCAAATTGACAACGAACGTGAACGCTTCAATGGCGCCTTCAACCAGATGAGCATGTTTCCACGGTAGAGTGAAACCCAAAATTTTTTGATTGAACTTCAACTTTACTGTAACTCGATATCAGTAGAGTTAATATTAGATCTCAATTTTGCGTCAAACGCTTAGGTTATTTGGAGAGGGCTAGAACGTCAATCATGACCCTTGTCTGCCCAAATAGTATTAATTTTTCAATAAAAATAACTTCCAACCTATTGCTTGTTTTAAATCTCGAATCGTCCTGATTAGATGATCTCTTACACATTTCTAATCCTAAGAGATCAGCATGGTATCTGAATGAGCAAAATTATATGATACACTGGTTACAGCTAGAGGCTCTCAGATTAGCGACTCACAGCAGGTGCTTTTGCGGACATGCAGAACTGTTCGATTCTGGTTCAGGTTCATTTTGCCTGTCCCTCGTCGGTATTCCTGACTTGCGCAATGGCGTTGATTTAGCGCTGGCGTACTAAGTCGCTTCGAAGTCTTAGTGGATGCTTACCCGACAGGCCTCATCCGATTTGTCAGTCCTTGACCATGTACAACATTCAACCCCACCGAGAGGATCAGAGGTGACTTGGACTCATTGGGGACGCTTTGTCTCGCCTTTAATTCGCGGGGCTTGAATACAAACCATAAATTGCAGACCACCCGAATCAGAAGCCCGAGGTGGTCGAAAAATAGCATGCGGAAACAAAGCTCAATCTGGAGTTGGCATGAGCTTTGAACACAGTTGTCGAGTTGCCCTTAAATCCTCTTCCTTTCTGCCATGAGCAGACTTAAGCAATCTTGTCTGCGCTGGAGAATCTGGATACTCTTCGATTCTATGTGTGTCACTGATCTCAATCATCACCTTGAACTGTCATAATACATTTAACACGGGATCGCCGTATACACTGGACTGGTGTGAAATACTACAGAGCGCAGTGAAATTAGTATTCGTAAAACGTTAAGCTAGAAATTAGGATTATTCAAGCAACTCGGTCTGTTGAAATGGTTCAGTAATCAGTAATGTATTCAAAAGCAGTTTTACACAATGAATCCTCAATGATAGTCCCCATTCTAGTAGATTCATGTGTCTGGCATCCATTGCCTGGATTGGTCGAAAAAGATCCAGTTCCAACGGTTTCACGGAAGATATAAAGCACAGGACATCTATTCACCGGCTGCTTGTAATAAAGGAAGCAATAAGTAACTCTAAGCCTAAACGCCTGACAAGTACTGAAAGAACAGAAAATCTGGGGAATATTTCGCTTCCAGGGAATGATTTGCATTATTTCTACTTGCTAGATTCAAATCTGACAAAGCTTTCCGTAGACCATTCTATTTTTACAACTGAATCATATTTTCTTAATTGGTTGAGTGTTTTAAAGGACGAACAAACCTGGGACTCAACTGTAGTATCCAAACCCCAAAAGAAAGATCGAGGCAACGTCATACGGCAATTTTAATAGCTGTGATTTTTACCTTTTCCTGAAATTGGTGAATGTTAATTAGGTTCCATCTTTTCTTTTGAAGAAATGGATGAGTTGATCTAGAGTGCCCCAGGACTTGAATCAACCTTTCACTCCGGAAAATGTCACCTAAATTCTAAGTCTTATCAGGAGGCCGTGCCTTTTCTGATTGGTCATGGCATAATGATTTATGAAGTTTGAAACTTGACGGGTTTATTCGATGCCAATCATCACTTGAAAGACAATTGAACCAATAATGTTCTTTCTTTGATTAAAGGTATCTCTAATTTGTTTGACCTGTTGACTACTGTAATCATGATGAGCAGTCAAACGAAGTGGATTTAGATTGTTTCTTGGAAGACAACCTGTGACGCTCACAGCTCAAGTCTTTTTCATTGGAGCATCCATCATTTAATTCGAATTCCAGCCCTAAGCCGTAAGAATAAACATCAATGACCTATCCGGAAAGTTTAAAAAGTTTAAAGCTAAATAGCACGGAATGTATAGGAGATCTTTGGAAAAATTAATTTCACCGGTGTACAGTCCCATACAAGGTGAGTGTACAATCCAATCTAATCAACGGATGGAGAGTTATATTCCCTTTGAACCTTTGCTTTTCTAATTTAGCGTACCCGTCTCAAACAAGGCTAAGCCAATTGGGCTAAAATGCTGATGAATGGAGATGTTCCGCCTCCTCGACCCAGCTGGTCCGGAGTCATTCTTCTGGTTATATTCCGAGTTTCGAATAGTGCTTATGAAAGCGTAGTGTGTAGCTATTTTCGACAAATTACAAAGTAATAATGTTTAGAGAAGAGCTGGGGAATTGCGGTTTTGCTTCGAAAGCCGATGCATTGAAAGAATTGAAATATTAACGTAGGCGTTCCTACCACTAAAAGCCGAGCTCATGAATTCGTGCATTATGTGGAAGTAAAGTTCTTCAAAGCTTTCTAGTATTTATGGAACCTCGTAAGTTTTCTTAAGTGTTGATTAGTAGGGGTTAAACATACAATACAGGTCTCAAGCACTGTTTTCCGCACCACAATTATGTATTTTACTTTGGGCACACATATCTTGCATCGAAAGATTTCCTAGAAACCAGAACTTGACATGGCCACTAACAATAATCTACGAATTTATAGCCGAAGGAGGGTGCAGAATTACTTTCCTCTTTTGAGCTAAGAATTTAAGCACTCATTTTCTCAACACGGAGTTAGGTGTCACCAACGCTATATGTTTCGACGACTTCTTCCGTTGAATAAATGCAGCCATGTGCTTCTGTCTCAATTGGGCTTCTAACCACATTGGGCATTGTTATCAAGTGCATGATGAACGGAGGAAGGTGCTTTCAAAATAGCTAGAAGTAATCTGACATATGTTCAGAACCCCACACTTGATTTCCGCTTAGACGACACCCTGTGAACCAGCTCACGTCGGTTGGATGCCCTGAGGACCGACGATCATTTCAAGAGTCCGAATGCTAGGTCAGTGCAACTGGTAGACCTAATTAGAGGTTATGATTGATCCTACCAGTTCTTTGTCTACACCTCTCTTAACCGAGGATAAGCTGTGAAATTGATCGAGACGATGTAGATAAGCCAAGCGTGAGTTGTAAATCCAAAACAATGACTTACGACTTCGCCCAAAATTGAAAAAAATAGATGTGATTGCAGTTAGCACTTCCCAACTACGAAATAGACATTGGCAATGTTTGACTAAAGGATTGTGTATTAATATTTTTCGCGATAATGAAATCGAGATGTCTCGAGAACCACCTCTGAACCGTCTCAATCTTTTGTCAAGCTTGTATCAGCCGCCCAGGAAGATGAGATCATACAAATTAGTGAAGGTACTGGGACTTATTACCATACTTTGTAATGGCATAATGTTAAACTTAAATCGAATTTTTTTACCGCCGTTGTTATGGCTTTCCAAATTTTCATTGTTTTGAATGTGACTTTGCTCAAAAATCCCCCGAAATGATTGAAGAGATTCGTACTACAACGAACTCACCCAGTATAAACGCATCCACTCAATGAAGTACAGGACTGGTTTACAAGTCAGCAAGTGTATTCCTTTTGTTTTCTTGTATACAATTCATTTAAACAATTGCAAAGTAGTCCCTCTGCAATCTTGTCCATATGAGGACATTTCGCTGGCCACATTACTTGATCTAGGTTAAAAGAAATTCAAGTGGTAGTAAATAGCTGGGAAGATGTTTAAAAATTTTAATATCAAAAGAGAATGTGCTCATCGTCCTGAAAACCCAAAACAGATACGTCCGAGTTGTTGGTGCGTCATGCTAAACAGGAGTACTCTCTCACAAGAATAAGAGTGGAAAGCAACCTGGAACTGCAGTTTTCATTAATCTGCTGTTTTCATGTCAAATGCTGCTTCCGATAGATCCTAGTCGGCGGCATGAATATGACTGCTGAGGGCGGAATATAACTGTCAGGACAAACTGGAATCAGTCAATTTCGATTGATGTATAGGACTCTTTGAGATGGCGAGAAAAGATGAATGACCATTAAAGAATGAATTCAAATATGCATCAAATAGAAGGCTGCTTTAGGTCCCATACTTTCCAGAAACGGCTGAAAAGGCAGCCAGAGCTGCTTGTCATTCAAGAGGATCAGGTGTCAAGCCCAGAGAATGAAGGTGAACACTTAATTTGGCCCATACTTCTTCCGGGCAGTTCCATTAGTTTCAAGATAATTTAAAAGTTCAGTGGTTTACTTGGATTCCTAGGCAAACAAATAGATCGATGCGTGATCAGGTGATACCTCTGATCCTTTTATATCTTATCCCTCTTGCTCATCAAATCGCCTCTAGTAACGCTTCTTGGTGCCTGGGAGACTAGGTGAATCATCGCCAAACTCCTTAGAAAGGACAGGTGGCATCTGCTGCTCTTCGTCAAGGCCTTGAGAATCCCAGACTTGGATTCACAAAATCACTATCGACGAATGGTGTTATGGATTTGACATTAATGTCAGTAGCCCTTCCAATTTGTTCATTCGGGATGGCTTCACATAGGTCCTGTAAAGTGAGACTTCTCAGTAATCATTTTTTGTTCTGCACAAGTGCCAAAGCTAAATCTAGGGGCGCAGGATAGCCTGTGGCACGCCCAGGGCAGCCCTTTCAGTTGCCTGGGCGGTGCGTGTGTGCGTGTGCACGCAATTGCAAACTCGTGACTTGCTCCGAGTCCCCAATACACTTGGGGAAGAGGGGAAAGCGGACAAAGAAGTAATGCAATCACTGCCATGGTCACTGCTCTGGACTAAATTATTTTCACAGCAAAGTGGTTCACACTTTTTATAGCTGCCTTCGATTTTGTGGTTAAGGATCATATAACTACCTCAGTTAGAGCCCAGTAAAGAACCTCTCTGATTGATAAATAGCTCACAAAGTCCGTGTTAGATCTAATTAACCTTCTAAAGGCTTTTATTATCGTGTGTTGAACAGCCTGAACTTATTCAGGGGATCGCGACTCTCGAAAAAGTGAAAAAAAAAGTTAACTAATGTTAGCAGCATAATAGGGCTACACTTTTCCAGGGGCAAGTCGTGGATAAAGCTTGGAGTGCGGACGTGCGACCCATGTAGTCCTGCCAAGTCGCTGGGGTTGTACGGCACATGGCGCGTATCACAAATCCAGGCATCAAACCACCACGAGTAGCCAATTTGTAGGAGATAGGCAGAGGAAGCAAGATGGGACGAGAACGAGCGAAATAGTGTGAACGAAATTTGCGTGTTTGCTCTTCAGAGGCCTTAGCAATTGCATCCGCCTGGGGTAAATCTCAAAGACTTATTGGGATACAACAGAAGTACGTGTATTCTGAGGGAATACACGTTTTTTTTCCCAAATAAAGTAGAAAATCGCTCTATACACAACGTCAACAATCGTTGCTGGAAAGTGATTCTGATCGACCACGCGTAACGATCAAAGGTAAATCTAAAATCATCGTTGAGAAATTATTTTGTTCTGCTAGATGGAGCATGATAGCTGTTTGTACGCCTCTTTTTCCTCGAGGCAGGTTGAATTACACTGACTTCAACGAAAAATAAAAATAATTCCGGCAGTTTTCCAAGCCATATTTGCATAAGACTGCTTTAGCTGTGCAAGTATTTAAAACGGACTGCAGTGATTGAATGCATCTCAACATTTTGCAGCATATTTAGTATCATAAATAATTTATTATTGTTAAATAAATGGGACATGGCTTAGTTATTATTACCATTAAATAATTTCGTAACCAGGTCGAAGGATGTGGTAGCCGCGCGCTCGTCCAGTGCAGCCGAGTAGCCAGGCGAGTGAGTGCGTTGGAGAGCAGTAACTCCGCTTGGACAACGGTCAGACCGACTAACGGACGGACCGACAACAGGAGGCGTGTATGCGTTTCTCTTCAGTCTCTTTAATCACTTTCCTGCCGCTTAAGCTGCGTCTGTTCTGCCTCGTTGCTGTAATCTCTGTGTGCTGCTTTCCCGACTCTTGTAATTCCACGCTCCTAACAGTTGTCGGTATCCTGTAAGTTTCCAATTCGATTTTTGGAGAACATTAATGGAAACAAGGAAAAACCTTTAAGCAATTGTTTATAAGGTTGTTTAATTGGAAATGTACGCTTTTAATAGTCAGCTTAAAAATGTTTCTATTAATTTGCCATTTGCTGTTTATTTAAAAACAGGCCCTGGGCCAAATGTTATATTATGGTGGGAAGAATAAATGATTTATCTGTTTAATAACTTTCGAAATGAATGATAATAGCTAAACTAAGGCGCCTTTGGAAGCCCTCTTTTAAGGGCCGTTTCCATTCAGTCTCTCCTCACAACGTTTATGCAAATAATACTATCGAATTTGAATTCGAATTTTTCTTTTAGGCTACTTTCCAACTGTCGTTCTCCCTTGACTCGGAAACTAATTCACATCTCAGCAATCACCGGTCTGATCTCATTTCATTCCCCTTTGCAGCTGACAGTCTAACATTATGATTAGCTGATTCGACTTTCGGTCCTGGTCTCAGCACTGTGCTTCATATCAAGCAAACCATAATGTTTACTACCAAAACCCTATCCAGATTAATGCTTGGCACAAAAATGCCAATGTTGGGTGTATTTCCACTTTGACCCGACGCCGTCATTTCAGGCAACATAATGTGTTGGTTTTCAGTAGCAGACTCAACCCATATACTTCCAACTATTCTACTACGACTAAACCATTCCTGAACTCAACTAGAATTGGAATTGCTCTTGTCTTTCAAAATCTATTAATGAGACTTCTTTGACCTCAACCTACAAGGGCGTTCTGGCTCCAGTTCTTATCAGAAATCCTGGTATAATGCTAATGGTTCCGGTCCTCATTCAATTTCGACTTCAAATTTCAGATCATCATTTACTGAAAGTAGTTGACCACTCAGTTTACGGCAATCCTTCCAAGCATGCATGCATTCATTCATTCATTCAATCATTTTAACTATTATCGGGAAAGACGTGTGCTCCAAAACCAGGATAGGTCAAAATTACTCAAATGTCGACCTAAGACGGCTGTTTGAGTTTGTGTTAACGAGGGAACTCAGTTGGGAATCTGACTGGCATTCTGTATTCACCGGTTAAACTTCTACAGGGGAGTCTAGGTTCTCCTATTTTTTTTCTACTTTGAGGCCTTAAACTGACTTTATCGCCTACTATTTCAATTATAATGGACCGAATTTCTCTATAAACCAATTCTTTCGGTATGAGTGGACAGCGTACTTAGTTATTTCCAAAAGAAGACAATCAGAAATAAGAACAGGTAGAATTATAAATCTACCTGAACCCAGTTTAAAAATGCTATCTCTTTGTTATTACAACGATTTTCCCTGTTGTTTATTCCAAATTAAGTCTACACTGAAGAACTTACCTTTAATTTTGAGTAAGTAACATCTGCGAAATAAGCGATTTGCTGGAAATAATAAATAAGGTTGGCGGTTTTAAATTAGGTCAAATATTTGTAAAGAATTTCACGAAATCTAATTTCATGCAAAATAACTAAATATTGTTCAAAGTCAATGGCACCATACTGCATAATTTTGCTTTAGCTGGCATATTCTCCGTTTCCAAACGCCCATGTCATCTAAACAGGACGTTACAAATTTAGCCGTATCTTATCCATACCCTATATACCTTTCTGACATCACCGTAAGCTCCGATTATCTTTGCTTGAGAATTGGAACCTATTTGAAAGGAAGGCATCGCAAAACAATGGGTGATAAAGTAAATAAGCGTCGCCGATGATTGAAAAATCCTGGAATAACCTTGACCCTAATTGGCTGAATCTGAAAGACCAACGCAACGGAAATAGGAATTACCATTGACCCTTTACCATGATGACAGAAAGGAATCTGGATAATGACAGGCTCGAAATGACGCTTTCAACATCCCATGGGTTTTTAAACCGAGACAACAATGTTCTGAGTCATCATACGTAGTTATGGGAATTCAAACGGTGGCGTTTACGGACACCGAAACCGAGCTAGTCACAGCGAAGACCTTTAACCAATGTTCTGGAACCTCCATTTTATATGGCAACACTCTTTGTCGAATTAATGGACGGATGTTACGAGTTAGTTGGCTAACGCCAAACATAACCCAAAGACTCCCCTCAAATCGTCTCTTTAAGGTACTTAGGAGCGGGTCCTGCCCGGAGCCATCATTTACAGTTGGCTTCCGTTCATTTAGGCGGATAGTATTATCATCGCAGAACCGCAAGGAAGCGGGAGTTAAATTCCCTTTAACTCAGTCCCAGCAGTCCTCTCTTCACTTGCTTCCGATCGGGAGCTGTCTGATCGATTATAATCCTCCCAGACCCCAACAGAGTTGGCAAAGTAGATAAAAGGGGTGTTGGGTAGACTCTGTTCATATTACCGATATCAACGATATCGAAATTTTCTTCTTTGGAGGGAGAATATGTCATTTATTTAAACAAACACAGGAGTGCGCCATGGCTGACTTCTACCATGGCGTCACTTCTGTTAACTTCACAAATCAGGGTAAAGTGAACAAGAAGCAGTTAGAGTTAAAAGGCTTAGATTGATAGCCTCTAACTTGTTGCGACGTCTCGGAGACAATTATGGCACTACATTTAAACTGGTGTTTAGGTTGGCCAGTTTGAAAATGGCCGGTCATTTGTAATCACCATGGGACCTCATCAGCTGCCAGCTCGCCTTCATTTTATGGATATTATTATCTCACAGGGTTCCGATGGGTGTAGGTTAAATTCTCGCTGTTCTCTGTGAACCAAAGATTCCCGTTACAGAAATCGGACATAGCAAGAAGTAAGATGAGGCTTCACTGTCAGTTAATTCATCAAATTTATTACTTTTTGCTCGATTAGAAACGTGTAAATGAATGGTTATAACTTCCGAGTTGGTGTAAGCATTTATACAAGTCAGACCCGAACCAAGCTTCAGTTTGTTGCTAAAAGATGATGAGAGATGGCAATGAACATCTTCTAGAGCATCTAAAATCATTGTTCGCAAAAGCGCCGGTTACTGTAAACAAAAATGTCGCCTTTCATTAGCCATAGGAAATCTATTTCAGTCCTGGAGGGCTTAGAAAGGTACAAAATTTATTCGATATTATTTTGGATCTCATTCTCAGGATAAGCACGTCCCCTAGGTATTTCGAGATTGAAAGTGCAATCGATTGTCCTAATGCTAGTTGCGATGACGGCTGGGGGCTCATTTTGCGATACGGACTCTGTGTGCACTCTTGACAATAGTACTACGTTCGATGTGTACCGGACGTCCTAGAACTGTTTCTACACTTGAGAATTTGAAAAGATATTGCACTTGGAAGTCACCACAAAATTTCAGTTTTGAAAGCTCTAGGCTTACTTGCACAGTCTGAAAATGGATGAGAAGTGGTCTGGACCTTGGAAACATTTTATCCTTTTGCATCCATATAAAATTCTGGATCCAACAGGACGAAGTTGTTTCCATTTTGCTGTATCTAATTCCTCTTCTGACCGCATGGAATTCCTCACTCAATTTTGTGGGACACATTTTTTCTCTCATTGTACAGAATGGGACGAATGGATAAGTGAACACTTCTAGAAGGCTAAAATGTGTCGTTTTTTCTGACAATATGCTAATGGTTGGCCCAAAAGTACTTTGCTTTTAACAGTATGGTTCTTCCTCTTTTAGGTTGACCAAAATGTGCGCGTCCAAGAAAGGCCTTAAACAACTGGAAGCTCATAAATTTTGGACGTCTGGTCCCACCCTTGGTTCATCATCCCACAGGTATTAATTTTATTTCAAACGCAGTGAAACTAACACAATAAGTGCGTATTCATTCGTAGATTTAAACTAAATATTTATCGGTTGTTCTCATCATATGCCATCTTTACATTTATCTCGGCTTTGTTTCTAACTGACGGCGGAAACCAGTTATCTCGTTCGGATACGGCATTAGAGCTTCTCAAAATTGGTAATTACTATTAACAACACACACTAATTGCATATTTTTCATTATTTATGCATTTATTTTATTTTCAGTTTGCTCATTCATTCTGGCACAGGTTCAATTAAAAAGGAACTAACGAGCTAGTGACTTTCCTGAACAGTAGCGTAATTCGCGGACACCAATGCGCTAGTGGTGCATCCAGTGGCTGGATTGGCTTTGCACACGAAGGGATGGTCGGAGGTCCCCATTTAGGGAAATATCAAGGCACCTTCACTCTCCTCCTATATACGTGCTAAAATACACCTTCCGTCAATGTATCTTTGAGCATTATTTTTCCCCATCTCAGAAGTTTGGGCGTCAGTGAGTAATAAGTGACCCCAGGGCCCGCAATGGAGTTTCACGCCGCCTTTGACTAACTGTCCATTCCTGCCTACAGGCGTATAATATCGCAGATGTACAAAGGCTGTTGGACAAACCATTTTATGAAGACCTTTTAACAGTTACATTTATTTAAGTCTGACAGGAAGAACTGACAGTTTGATTTTTTCTTGAAGAAAAGTAATAGAGGTATCTCTGTTCAATGTACTTGAAGCTAGTCTTGATTTGGGTGATTTTTCTTTGTGTTTCTTCGACTCCTGATATTTCATTTGGTCTTGATTTTCCAATAGCTTTCTTCTATTATTCTTTGCTTTTCATTGAAATAAGACTCTCGTGAATGTTTTAACAGAAGTTGAAACGCCGTCGGCTCAACCTAGAGCACTATGAAAAATCTGTTGCCCTTCTGACTATAAAATTTTCATTTTAAGCATTTTCAGTAGGATTTTGAAAGAATGCACAGGTTCCTACTGATTGAGGAGACTGTAGTTGCTGAATAACCAGAAAATGATATATTAACCGTGTAAAATCAGCGAGTTTTGGCTTTGCCGTTTCTTTACGGATCCTTCTTTTCTCCTGGCATGTGTCTGCCATATTTTTTTTACCAATTGTTGAGATATACCAATCTTACATTTCTTACTCGCTTCTGATGTCTCCTTTTCAACGATAGGAGTTCTGATTTTCCCAAGATTTGGCTCGATGGAGGCCTCTTTAGGATATTCTAGGAGCCGCTGCATCACTTCAACAGTTAATATGGCAGGTTTTTATTCGCACTCCGCATGGAGAAGTCTAATTACTTTCGTGAAGATAATATCTTGCCGATGAACTCTTATGGAACGGCAGTCAGTTGTATAGTCTAGTCCACAGACTTAATTTACAGAAAATCTAGTATCTCCGATCAAGTCAAAAACTTTGATCAATATTTGAAAGGGCAAATATAGAGCCGTCAATGTTTCCATAAAATTTTATGGAGTACAACTTGAGTTCAAATCTTTGGTTTGTAAAATCCTATCGAAGAGCGCTTTCAGGTCAGGATTTTGGAAAAGGTTGGAGCGAAATTGACTACCTTTTCCGAAATATTCTACATAATTCCCTGATCTTGATTTCAATGCCTCGATCAACGTGTTGTAAAGCTTTTTAGGTGCCTCAGTCTAAATTGATGCAATTTGAGCAGCTTGAAGACCATTTCATGGTGTTCCATCATATTATTAAAACAATGGGACACCCGAAAATGAATCTTCAATCGAGCACTACCATTTCGATGTTAGATGATACTGTGTTGTCAAGGCTTCATGTTTAATAGCTCCGTATAAATCAAGATTGGGCCAATTAGAGGTGATACATTCTGTTTTTGCGTTTGTCTACGTAAGGATCTTTGGCATGAGTGATCATAAGATCAAAATTCGTTGTTGTTGTCATTTGTAAGTATATACCACCAAGTTGAGAAAGTAGATCCTGTGCGCTGGAATGATGCAATAAACGTTAGCAAGAAATACAACTGCCTCATTCTAATTAACCCCTAATCATTTTCGTCTATCAGTGTCAGCCCGAGCTCGATCCCTTAAGTAAAAATGCCTACTAAAATCAAAAGAATTGCGTTCCGAATATCAACGTTTCATGCTAATTATTAACTTGTCCTCAATTGAAATGCTTCTTCAATGGTTATTTCAGAACTTATCTTTATTTGGGATGACATTCCAACAACCCATCTAAATGAAGTTCTAGATTCCCTGTGGACAATCATCCCTGAAGGGAATCGCGGGTTTCTCAGTCGTGAAGTTAGTTAATGCCATACTGTGAACAGAGAACATCAACAATAATTTTAATTTTCATTTACTTTCATCTCCAATATACATGTTTGCAATATCGGTGTTGTCCACGAGAATTTGGGAGCAACTGCGTCACTTAGAGTTTCGAATCGTAGACAGAACTTGACACCATCAAATTTTGAAAAAAAAAAAAAAACGTTAGTTAGCTAATTTTTGAGCTTAGTTTTACACCTCGTTGGTTCCAGAGATAATCAAAAGTCGAGGAACGTACGTAGTGCACCAGATTTCTCGAGGCAACTCCAAAAGTCGGAATGGCTAGCAACTCTGATTATTGCTTGTCTGAAAGCAATTAGCTGGGATTTAATACCCTCAAACAAAGAGGCAGCTATTCCTTCCATCTTACCTCGAGGGAGGGAGGGAGGGATAGCAAAGTTGAGGTTTCATATGACCACTGGTGAAAATAAGTCCCGTGAGAACAAAGAGTAGCTGTTTGATTTCGTCTTCTCTTTTTATAACCTCGCCTTGACATATCTTTGACGACAAATCTTTTGTCATGTAGCCGACCATGAGGCGAATTGTGGCACCAACATGAGGATTGGCGGTTAGCTGCAGACGTTACCGACCTAAAAGCCGTCGGCGCACATATAGCGATTGAAATGACCATCCTCTTTGGCGAGGGCTAATTTGTAAACAAATGGCTGAACTGAAAGTGCCCTCCCTTTTTCCAAGGGTTGTGAAATACTTCATTTCAGCATAATTATGGGATCGTGTTATGTCCATAAGATCAAATTCACTGATGACACTTAGATCAGAACTTGGAATAGTGTATTTCGAATTGCGTAATTTACGATTGCAGAAAAATTATTGTTCCTTGAGGTGCAGATCTGCAAACCTTCATTGCATTTCCACTAAAAATCCATGAACAACTTCAGTCTCTTTGGCACTGAAAGTCTTCGGTTTCCGATCAATCATTGTTCAAATGCACTGATCGGTTTCGCAGGGCAAGGTATGAAATGCCGTCTGAATCACAAGCTAATGCTGAGGAGTCATTCGAATGAGGGAGAAAGCGTTGGCATATCTTTTAAGATTTGAATACCATCAGGCGATGGCAATCTTTAGTTGGCTATGATGTGTTAGAACCTATGTTGCAGAAGTAAATAATCCGAGTTCTGTTGAAATTCGGACTCATGTCAGTGTAGCATCAGTAGAGACCATCATTTTTGGCTCTGACAACTATAATTTCAGCAAGCTTTTTGCAAATAGCAACCTATTCTCAAAAACAGTATTTTTTTGGCTTTCAATATCTGTGAGATTCTGAAGTATGGCAGCTATCATGTGTGTTCTCTCTTGCAATATCTATTTCAACTAGCTGCAAGAACTCAGGGAGAAGATGAGTTTTGATCATTTCTACATCAAGACAAGCGATTTAACATTAATCTTCTGCCCGGATATTGGTGTTCCTTAGCTGAAGATTTTTAACCAGTGTCTTTCCCAGAGATGATAGTCTTAATGAATAACCGAATTGAATGATTAATACGCAATGACCGTAAAATAAGGTTCATTTAACTCAGGGGATGGATTTTAACATCACAGAACCACCAGGAGGCAAGGATTTAGCTCTTTTCCTGCCATATCATTGACAATGGACATAGTGAAGTTAGCTGAATTTGGCTGCTCTAAGAATAAGGCATTTGTGTGTCAAACTGACCATCACAAGCGAAGTATTACACAGAATAAGAATTACATGGTGGGATACAAATTCATTCCGGTCTCAGTTAAGACAGCAGGTAGAAGGTCTGGGATATCCTTTAGTATCATGAAGATGCTGGTTTCCCCTTTCTGTAATCTTGAAGCCAAAACAAGCGGAGATCCATCTTTCCTGCCGGGTTTTTCGAAGGCGCCTTACTACTTCGAGACATCTTATTTGCTATCAAGCCATTATTATAATTATTAGGGACAAGAGAAACAGGGCCAAATATTTGACTGTAAAGCGTTCCTGTTACCCATCAGCCATCATGGAACTTTCCAGTCTTCATTTAGGATACAGGGGTTGAAGACCAGCTTAGGGAATGCAAAGTTTCAAGAAGGTGTCAGCAGTCGGTGGTCTCACACAAACTTTTTAACTCAAGAAGCTCTTGTTAGATAAGAAACTGATATTTTACGTAGGAAATCTTAACGTCCCTATCATTGCCTCCCCTTCATTCTACTGGAATGACCAGAAGTAAACTCGAATGGTACATGGTCACCTGAGCTCTTAACTCAGAAATCCTCATTCGAGTGAAATGAAAAATGCGGTAGTATGAGCAATCAAATTCCTGACAGTGGTGTTAATGCGACAGGCCCCTCTTCGGGGGCCCACCTCTAATAACTTCAGACTCCTAAGTTAATAGGCCCTAAGCAGAATTAGAAATGACCATCCACTCCTTGCAGTTATGCAGTTCACTTTGCCTGACCAATGTCCGGATAATAAATCCACAACAAGTTTCTCACCGAGGAAGAGATAAATGTGAGAGGCCTCGGTTAAATAAGCTTTGGATTCTTGAGCTTGATTGCAATCTTCTTTGAGTAGGAGCCGAAGGGCACGTCATTTGGTGAAAAGCTGGTTGGAATAAGCCAAGAGAGGAAGTCCCTGAAAGATTTATTATTTTGGCAGCTCACGGTTGTCGTCCATGCATCATGTTGGTTGCATGCATTACAAGAACTGCCTAAGCCCTATCTCCTTCTTATGTACTTACTAGAAATACACAATTATGGGCGAGTTTAGACGAGTTCCATTGCTTCATTTTTCGCTAGCTTTTATTTGCTGATAATATTCGAAGTGTTACCGTCTGCGACCTCTTGTGGATTCTACTGGTGATCTTTCATGAAGATATCGTTGATAAACTGAGGATACTGCTTGACTTTTACGGTTTTACAACGAGATCAACGTGAAAAAGGTAAAAGCTTCCTGACCATAGTTCTTTTTACAAATTAAATCTCACAATCGTGTATTGGATAACAGTATTTGCTTGTTAATCCAACGTTCCCGACGTCTCGTGGGAAAATTTAGTGCGTCAGTATCTCTGCTGAATATCAATTCCTTTACACGTAGCTCATTGTTCGATATAAACCAGGTTTCTTCGATTGCATTCGGAAGATAACTACTGAACAAGCTATTGGGGATCAGTCTCCGATAGCTGTTTAACATGACACTTTGCAGAGCCAATACTTAGCTGCAAAATCATCAAAGCTCACATCTCTTCATGAGATGGCCGAAGGAGTTTTGAGTCTAATAGGCACCCTACGTGGTTTTGGTCGTGGCTTCGGCACCATGGATTCTCACTTCAATGAGCTGTGGAAAGAAAGATATGTTCCGGGTCTTGCATAGGATGTTTACGTTCTTAGAAGCAGAATGAAATTGGGAAAAGATATGCATTGTCGAAATGTTATTAGAATTCAACGTCAATATTTTTTATTATAGGTTTAGCGACCATTTCTATTTGTGGAAATGCGATCAATTTGATTATGTTACTAGATTCAATCAAGCACCCAAAGATGACTGCTTTTTATATTAATAAAACCGTTAATTAGGCTAGTCAACAGACTCGAAGTGAAATAGCCAAAATGAGATCGTTAAATGACAACTTCCAAAGATTTTCCGTGTCTATTCAGCTCAAATTGTCAAAGACTGGACTGGAGTTATAATTCGCTAATCAAATGAGAGTTGATGATGAATTGATCAGACCCACCCAAGGCCAACAGGCCTGCGGGTCAGTGGACCAATCAGCATTCAGCCCGATGTTACCGAGGTGACAAATCAGCACTGTCTGCGAGATACGCATGCGTTACACTCGCCGTGTACTACGCAAATAACAGAAGCTTACCAAGTCCCATTACCAGTTCACAAATCGATTTCATGTTTCAAAATGGGGAATCTGTCCGCACAGAGGCATAACATTATCAAGCCCGCTTTAAATGAAACAGATCTACGCTTGTTCGCTCATTTTCAGCTTACTTTTTGAGCAGATCTGAAATTCAAAAAGAGATTAATATCTATATACAATCTCTAATATGAATATATTTGGGGCGTGCATTTACAATCGATTATGTGAGGCGTACTTCGACTGAATCAGTACTAGTAAGGACAAATTACATTACATTCAAGGATTACTATCCATGAAGAACCGCTTTCGATTGCTCATCTCAACTCTAGCAGTCCGATGAGCCTTGAGAACCCATTCAGGGACCTCAAGTAGCAGTATTAAATGTGATGCGCGTGAATGTTAACTTTGATTACTGTTCAATGGGTACTGAAATAGGTTTTCTTCCACTTGCATCGTCACTTGATTTCCACACACCACTTGCTGAATGCGAGGTCAGATTATTCGGTACGTTTTTGCATTAAGTATTTCTATGCCTCAAGCTGACCATCAACCTACAAAACGTATGCATCGAAACGCTGGAGTCTTATTTTATAATACAAATGAAATCTCAACCTATTTACGGCCACTCAAAATCTCAGCTATAGAATCGTATGGTTAGGCCAAATCTGACATGGTGTACCTCGGCCTTAACGGCCAGTGTTATTGCCTCGAGTCGAAGGATTTATCGAACGTTTCAAATGCTCTAATTTTGCTGTTTGACAATTTCCTAATAAATGGACAAAATAAAGAAAAGAAACTGATACGGTAATTATTCGAGCGATTTGTTGAGTTCTTCGCTTTCCCCCAGAAATTTGGGGAATCTGACATGAAATATGGTACAAAATCTTATTATAGACGGAAAAGAAACCAGGGAGATACGGGGAGCGGTGTTTCTGAACGGTTATTAAATAGGGAGTACCTTTGTGGATTGAAATGCAGAAAATTTGGGTGGATTCTTCGGATTTCATATCTGTATCATCATAGAAGTAGAGTTTATTTGTTACCAAGGTGGAATTTTTATAATTGACTTTCAACCGCATGCGCCGCTTTCTGGGAATGTATGAAAACATCGCACAGATTTTGAACTCTTCTAAAGAAATGTAGACTGCAAAAATAATACCTTATCTTCTGTTCACATTCGAAACAGCCTGATCCAAAATCTATCAACAATCAAAATTTAGCTTTAAAATATACGGTCGATCATTTTCCACAATCTTGTTGTCCTCAACTTGGCCAATACAGCAGAGTGGCCTTTATTTCTTTATCATTTGACTGTTAGGGTTAAGAGACAATTGTACTTTTTCGGCGAGGTTACTTATCTTTCAAAAAAAGAGATTTGAGATGGAGGACAGTAGAAATTGTGGGTGTACATTTTCAGTGCTTGTTATGAATGTGTTGAAAGCTAAGTTTAAAGTGCAAAATTTGCACTCTAAGCGGACCGAGATCATGAATATTCGACGTATAATATTCACCCCTTTGGTTTATAAATAGGTTATTTGGTAGCTGCTAGACTTTTGAATGAACTAGCCCGATTTTACGACTGCCGCAAAAAAGGTGACAAACGAATGGATGACTGTAGTGGAGCCCAAGAAATAGAGATTTTGCTGTTAAAGACCATTTCAACAGAAGCATGTTGAGCATGTTGCACCTTCTGTAGAAATACTCTTTGCAATGCTACCTTTTTTGCTTTAAATATTCTCTGGCAACTTGGAGCATAGGGTATTAATCCAAAGCTTGTAAAACCTTGATGCTTCATTTTGTTTTAAATGGACTTTGGGTTGATAAATTAGATTACGAAATACTGAAAACCCTCTTCTCTTAGAAACTGCTTGCATAAAACCAACCTGAATGCTGAATGCAAAGAGGGGATGGAATTCGTCAAAATCCGGATTCTGAAAGTCCCTAATCCTCAGTTAGGTAATCGACGGGTTCTGGAGAAGTATCAATAGGGGGATTGCCCTCAAGAAACAAAAATCCCATCACACGCTCAGCGGTGAGCTGAGTTTGGACCTGCGAAACCTAAGGTAGAGTAAACCCTCGAAGGAATCTCGGATTCCAAGAATGTTAGTAAAAGCGATCTGGACTTCATTATAATACGGATCCCTAGGTAATCCATTCGAAATCGACTTACCGTTTGTTCAAATATAGTTATTGTTTGATAAAAAAATGAAGGGCTAAATGTTATTAATTGGCATTTTTTAAGTAATAGGCGACAAGAATGGGAGTTGAGTTGACGGATTGATAAGTATCCTTAAAGCAATCATGAATCCGATTTAAAAGATCCCAAAAATAACCGAAAAAGGCTTAGTAATTCACTGAGAAATATCTGCTTCTCAGGATATAAATGAGTACAAAATCTTCAGGTTTAAAACTTGGCCAAATGGTGGCGATTCGTCCGAATTCGTTATACTACGAAGACTAGCATATCAAATGAATAATGATCCCAAGATGATAAACGAACAGCAGATTATGAATTAAACGTTGAGTTGGTTTACAACCTGGCATTGAGCGATTTTCATCCGAAAAAGAAGTTGCATATTTCTGGACGTGGGATCCATGTGCCGATTTGGGATTCAAATTAACTATTTAATAGTGACAAATCGCAGCAGCTTACATTAGTCCCGAAATTACGAACTAGGATTCGGAGCAAGATGCAACTCAGGGATCCCTGGCAAACTCGGTGTTGTTGAAAAAGTTTCAATACGAATAAGTAGAAAGATTGCCGCATCACAAAGCTACGGATCTCATGACAGTCGATCAATCTAGAAAAGGCTTACGAGGAAATCACCCAAAGCTGAGGAATGAAAAAAGGATACGTTAAAATGACTTATTATATTGATTAATGGTTCAATGCCTTGAAAATGACTGACAAGAATTGGCAGGAAGTAGCAGCAAAAACTTAAATTTAAGGAAACAAAAAAAATTATTGCTTAAAAAGTGCAAAGCACCAAAAGGACAACAATTAAAAAAAACCTAAAAAAATTTGCTGTGAATGGGTTAAAGGCTAAAACCGAAAAAAAACAAAAGACAACTAAGAAAATGACATACAATAACAACAAAATTCTAGTGTAAATGTCCACCACGAGCTTTGGCTTCGGATTTCCTAGTGGCGATTAGCAGTGGCGGGCTAAAAGTTGCCACCTTGGAAAGACCACAAGGTGCACTGCTGCATTGCACACTAATTAGTCCCATGATTGACTTAGATCCGCTGTGATGTGACTAAAACGAAGTGGGATTTTGAAGAGTGTATATCGCTTCAATGTATTGGAGCACAATTAAGGCTTAAACGGAATCAGGATTTCAAAATTCGCCATTTTCTCTCGATCACCAGTTCACGCCTTCTTGTAGTTGCCTAGCACCTCGAAATTTCATGGCCCTACACGAAAAATGTTGATATCCCAAGTCTATTATTAATTTTAATGTGTGCAAATTTTGCCCTGGATTTAAACCGGAAGCCCTAACTGTCTCTGGTCTGTGGCTGATTGGAACTACGCCTGGCAGGCAAACTTGATTGGTGACTACATCGCGATCTGAAGAGGCTTTGGGAACTTTCATACCATGGACAGTATTGCAATACTTGATAAATTTGAGCTGCTTCCAAAATACACTACAGAATATTGGAAGTTTCTTTCTAGCTCTAGTTGGTACGGCTCGTGGCAGTGAGCACAAGGATTCGAAAAAAGGGCCTTTGCTTTTGAAGGTGACTTTACATTTGATATTCGAAAAAAAGGGTGGATCACCTCAGATTGATGCCAATAATCTGAAGAACGGTAACTTAAGCGTTGCCCATTAGTTGTTAGATAGTCTAATGAATGCGTTGAAAGAACGAGATATGGTGGTGATTCGTTGAATTCGTCACCATATTGATTTCGCTTTCTGTACGCCACTGCATTTTATTGTCGCCTCACCATTAATGAGCTGGCCAACACGTCAATCATCTTAGCGAGAGTAGAATGAACCGTGCAGTTCAGCTAGACTATTGCGGAGTCTACCTGTGACAGTCGGTCATGCTCCTAAATATCATTCAAGTTACATTGGCCTACATGACTGAGATGATTGAGGTGGTGGAAAACGTGCTAGGGCCACATCAGAGGAAGGTAATAAATATATGGGAACATGTAAGTAGTATCGAAATTTATAAGAGTAACCTTCCACAGAAGCAGCACACCAACATGCCACCACATGGCATCTGCCACCTAGGCTTTCATTCAACTGGACAAGTCCGACGAAAAAGCAAAGAGGAAGAGAGGGCAAATGCGTCTGTGATCAGTTGCAACTATTAGCATACTGCACAAATTCCCGTCCACGAGGTCAGCAGCCTAACGATGCTCAAATTAAAAATGCACTTCACCCGAAAATCACCAATAATGACTCCTTTGTGTCAATGACAGTTTCACTTCCAAACTGTAGTCAACTCCACTTTGCACGAAGAACCATTCCTGATAATGCACAGTATACCCAACAGAGCTGCTGGTAGAGACAGAGAGGGATAGAATGAGATGAGAAACAAGAGAAGAAAGCCGAGTGGCAGCATCTTATTTCTTTTCAGCCTACATGCCCTAAAATAGCTAGTCCATGTTATTGTGGTGGTTGAGACAAGGAGAAAGAGAGAGGAAGGGAGAGAAATGGAAAGTGTATATGTATGTGTGTGAGCCAGCGTGTGTGTGGGGGTATATAAAGCAGAGTGAGAAAGAGAAAGATGTATAGACAGGAGGAGACGTTGACACCCATAGATTTATCAATATGGTCGGCAGGTTGGCAATCGAAGCCAAAGGAACGGGGAGGAAAGGAACCAGGAAGGGTCGGAGTCGCAGTCACCGGAGAAAGAAGGACAGAGTGAGTGGCTAATCGACGCAAACAAGAAGTTAAAGCAGATCGGTGATTGTCGAAAACGTCTCTATGTCGAGAGAAGACTTCTATTCCTCTCGCCTTATCGGTCTCCAAAGCTCCTCCACTAAACTGTCTTGGTAAGTAGGGAAACAAGAGAGAGAAGAGTTCTCGCCATTAAGGGGGAAATGTGGAGGCGCATAAGGGAGAAAGACACCGACCGAGAGATTAAATAGCAGAAAAGGAAAAAGGCTGTTTGTACACACTAACGCACACACACACACACACACACACACACACACACACACACACATACATACACTTTCGGTATAAAATTATGCCAGTTTGCCTATATACAAGGAGAGAGGAAAGGGAGCAGGAGGAGGAAAAGTTGGGTCAGAGAAGCCTTCAAAACTTGGAAAGGAATTGTACACAAAGCCACCGAAAGAGGAGACAAATTGCATTTTGAAAGGCAAAGAAGAAAGGGGGATTGTGCGTACTCCTGCAGACGCGCAATCAGAAAGGTCAAAGGTCAAATTGGTGGATGGTATTGGTGGATGATTAAAGGAATGCGCAGTTTAGATACGATAATGTCTGGGATCGTCCGATATAGAGGGAGAGACAGAATAGGGAGCGGAATTCCTCGTGATGGTTCCAAGGGCATCGATTATAGTTTGATGGGCGATCGAGGAGATGGCCGGCGCTCTTTGTCAATGAGTTCTTCGTCAGGAGGTCTGATGATTACAGCAACTGGCATTTCCTCTTTCCTCGCTTCTTCTTTTCATTACCCCTCTCCTTCTGAAAGGCAGAATAAAAAAATAGTAGAAGCGCGTTAAATACATCGGTTTTAATAGGTGCGAGAGAAAATCTTCCAGTTAAAAACCAACACAACATTACCAACCCTCCAGCAATACTGTCTAAGACTAGGCAGGAGCCACTTATGAAGTCGAATTCGAACTAACCATCCAAACTGATATCACGGCTTGGCCATCTGAAGGGAGAGAAGTCATTAAACTAAGTGAAAATAAGATTCGACGGAATCTCAGGTTGGACCCTAAAACGACTTGGCGAGAACGAGACGTTGGAGGACACTGAACGAGACTAGATACTTTTTATGACTTATCCACCTACCGAAACCACTTTCCATTAGTTCCCCGATAAGCTTTGATAACATTTCAGCCCCTTATTTTTTTAGGCAATGGACCAACCAGGAGCGAAACCGAAATAGAAGACCTTATTTCAATTGGCGAAACTCTAACCCAGGTACTGAAAGTGACCAACCCGGAACCCGGACTCAGCGGCATCGAAATACTCTATCACCCTGGATCGCAATCAATAAGTATCCACTAATTTCAGGTGGCCAGTAGCGTATCCACTTGAATTCCGCTACCTGATAGCGAAATTTCGACTCTCAAACTTCCGCGAATAGCGCTCCAGATTTCATTTTGTTTTGGGACAAATACCATCAACTTGTATTTCAATAATAAGGAATCCAGTAAGCTCGTGATTACGTCAAAAATTTCCCTCACATTTCCGTAGATTTTCAGTGCCTTCTAACAGCAAATGCCAAATTTCCCCAGCACTTGCCAAAATAGCATATGTACTGAACTTATAAGCACAACAGGTCGAATTAACCTCACTTAACAGAACAGGTTAAAATGTGGAGGGAAATAAACGGCCCACAAAGGTCAATCATCTGGCACAGCGGCACAGCCATCAAATGAGTATTCATTGGATGAGCTGATCTAGAAGAAAGGTAAAGTTATGGAAAAATAATGAGAGATCTCCAGACTTGGTGACTGCTACACGAACTGACCGGTGAGTTGAGTACTAAGAATCAAGAACAGTTAATGAAACGCTTAAAACGATTGAAGAATTAAAAGTTAACAGAGGAAATTGACGCACAAAATAGCATCAAGTGAAAAAAATTCATACCCCCCTTACCGGTCGAAGTGTGAGAAGTGTAGAACTGGACGGACACCTCTCATATATCCTTCCTTCCTCTGCAAGCATTCATTCGGAGAACCAATTCTGAGTCGTCTCTTTATTCACGCATCTCTGCCTTCGATATGTATGAGATAAGCAATGTTCAGTGGAACCAAGGGCTCATCAACTATGCATCCAAATATTTTCAGGAGACCATTTAACACTCCCCACTAGTAACTCACTAGTGGCTTCGTAACTAAAGGAGGAAGTAGCTTCAATCTTATGGCACTTGAATGAGAGTGATTCAGTGGTAATCTTCATGCTAGCCCTGGTACATTCAAGAGACAAGCCAAACAACAAAATCGTCCGGCAGAAGCGGGGAATTCACGTGAGAGAAACTTGGCAAGATGCCAGTCCATTTATTATGCATACAAACCCAGACACACAATTGACCAGGAGCCGGCCAACGCATACAAGTTTGTGTGAATGCACTCGGAAGCCCATTGTGGCAAAATGATACCTGACAAACCTATCACCGATGCTACTGGCCAGCGATTTAAGTAGTACGCACTCAACATCAGAGCCCATCTAGTACGTCTCCAAATGTTTCCAAAAGATTATTTCCACCTCAGAATCTACAACCTCCCAATTAAATCTGTTCCTGAATTACCACCATTACAGATATTTGCCCTTCAGTGGGAGATGTATCTATATAAAAGATTGTTTGAAAATGTTTCCGCATATTTAGCGATTCTAGTTTGCTATCTCCATCCAAATCGAATGATATGTGGTCGTTTTCTAGTTCCATTTAAAGTTGTGAAGATACCAGATTCTTCGTTATTGGATTCTCACACGGAGTAGAAAAACCTCTCCATATCGCAGCCGTCATGACTCGAGCATGTTCATTCAATAGATGCCTTCTGCGTCCAAAGGTCCAGGAACTCATAGACTAGCAGTCAGTTGGAAGGACAACCACCTCCAAATTTTCCAAGGCTGATTGAAGGCGCCACCTTTCTGTTCATGGTCTTAGTATGCAAGACACACTCATATGGGACATTAATCATACACATAAACCATGACACACACAAATAAAGAAGTGCGTTTATGTGAAAACGTTCAAGGCATGTCCCAACATGAAGAAGCCTATCAAACATCAGCGACCTGGAGATTTGAGTGGATAATTTCGACACGACAGACTGACAACACCAAAGGGCATTCGGAAGCCTGAGTGAAGCGATGCCACTAGCAACTGGGTGATATCTAAGGGACCTATGGTCTCATTTCTAGAAACAAAACCTATCCAAGTCTGCAAAATACCGATTGCAATACATCATTTATAGAAACTCTATTCAGTCGGGGCGGAAATATAAGCTTCCTGGCTCCATAATAAAGGATTTCGCGGTCAGCGCATCCACCTTAGTACTGAAAGTATCCTCAAGCCAGATCCAAAGTCCACGTGTGACTCCAGTTAAGTCCATCAAATTTACCGTGAGACCCGCAATCCATACTCCGCTGGACAGACAGAGGAGAAGAGGGTCAATTAGAAAACGTCCAACGATTCAATTCATCCTGAAAGAGAACCCAAAGGGCTCCGTCGTATCGAACCACAGCAATTCCTCGCCTACCTAGCACTAAGAAGCGCGGCATCCGATGTCAAATAGTAAATGCCCTAGAAGTCGAATTTTCAAATCAACTCACCGAAATGGGATTCTGCAAATGAGACAAAAAGAGAAAATTGGGAGAGAACTTTAATGCTTATTTGTGCCAAAAACCCACAATCTAGAATGGAATTCTGAGATAGTTGCTGATATACGAAAAGTCACCTAGATAAAGCAGTAATAAACCTCAAAAGAAAGTTATAAAGGTTCACGACTCGCTACGGAAGGGAGAGGAACAGGTACTATTTGCCTGTTTTGGCCATCTCATTGGTTAAGTACCCCCAACATCGAATGCATCAGAAAGAATAAGACGAAGAAACGGAGAGAACTTCTTTCCAAGTGCACGTGTGTGCATGAGTGTTACGCAACGGATAAAGGAAGGGGATGAAGCAAAGCTTGCGCTGAAGGTGAATCATTGGCAGTACTAACATCGGCATCATCCTCGTCGTACGCGCATAGCCAACGAACGGGTGAGCCAACGACAGCCAACTTACGATTAGCACAAGCGCAGGAAAATTTTTAACTATATAACCTAAAACTGGACAGCCTCCAAACGCTCCATCTTCCGACTCCCACGAAATCGCGCCTTTGTAGAAACTGAGTATTCCGTCTCCAGTAAATAGACACTTTAAGCCTAACACAAACCTATTTTTGAATCCCGACCAATCTAAGTGCTTTTCAAGAGGTCAAACAAGATAATTCCAATGGAAATCGAACCCAATTCATCTAAACCAACAACATAACCCGATCTCCACAAAAAAGTCTGGAATTTGTCACTAAGGCCGAAGTCAAGATCAAAAATAAGGAATACAAGTGAACAAGCATTTGATGTATTAAATTCCACAACTTCTGATCGACTCACGAATTTGCGGATTTCTCTGACGAGAGTGAAGAATGCGTCCTCTACGCCCTGACGCGTCTTCGCGGACGTCTCAATGTAGGGAATGTTGTACTCCTTGGCAACAGCCTCCGCCTTCGCCGTGTCTACTGACCTCACAGATAGATCCACTTTGTTGCCGATCACTCAAAAAAAAACGCACATGTCACGCAAATTGGCCACACTACTTACAAACCATGGGCACTTCATCCGCGTCTTTCACTCGTTTCACTTGCTCCCGATACTGACTTATGTCCTCAAAGCTTTTGGCATTGTTCACAGCAAACACGCACAGAAACCCCTCACCTGTTCGCATATATTGATCTCTCATAGCACTACACGCAGATATTGCTCAAGATTTATAAGTGCTCCTACCTATACTCTTCCTGACCAGCAGTATCCAATATATCAAGCATGCATGTTTCCCCATCAATATTCACCTGCTTCCGATAAGAATCCTCTGCAACAGTCAATCACTCAAATGCAACTCACCGATTGTTGGATCATATTCGTGTACAAAACTAGAAAAGAAATAACTCAGAAACGACCAATTTGTCTTACAGATTTTGAGTAAGTTGAATGGTTAATGCGCTTTTTCCAACACCACCAGCTAATTATGCACCAAATATCAATTTATTCACTCACCTCCAACCACAACGAGCCTATACTCAGGCATTTTCTTCGCAAAATATTTACACACCCACACCTTCAAGAGAAAAATAACACATGTGCGCCTGAGATCAGCCAACCAAATTGTCCATTTTTGGACCGACTTAACAAAATTTATTTTTTAAATGAGACCATATTCCTTGCATATATATATATTCTTTTTGTTTTATTTCATTGGGTTTAACCCCAAATTTTCTTAATATTAGTGCATCTAGTAGTGCTTGATAAACACCAATATTTCGAGTTCCTTTGGATATTATTAACCCATATGATATAGAAATATTAGGAAGATGATGATCACTCTTTTCTGTATCCACGAGCATTTGTGCATTTAAAGATTTATTAAATATTAGTCTGTACGTATAAAAGTTTTAACTGCTATAACGTTATTATGGTAAAACAATGTGGAGCATTTCACGGTTTCATTATGGTCATCAACCCAATTAAATGAAAAATGAATCGTTTTATCGATTAAGTTTCGTATTATATGGGACTGAAATCAAAAATCGATAAAACGATTCATTTTTCATTTAATTGGGTTGATGACCATAATGAAACCGTGAAATGCTCCACATTGTTTTACCATAATAACGTTATAGCAGTTAAAACTTTTATACGTACAGACTAATATTTAATAAATCTTTAAATGCACAAATGCTCGTGGATACAGAAAAGAGTGATCATCATCTTCCTAATATTTCTATATCATATGGGTTAATAATATCCAAAGGAACTCGAAATATTGGTGTTTATCAAGCACTACTAGATGCACTAATATTAAGAAAATTTGGGGTTAAACCCAATGAAATAAAACAAAAAGAATATATATATATGCAAGGAATATGGTCTCATTTAAAAAATAAATTTTGTTAAGTCGGTCCAAAAATGGACAATTTGGTTGGCTGATCTCAGGCGCACATGTGTTATTTTTCTCTTGAAGGTGTGGGTGTGTAAATATTTTGCGAAGAAAATGCCTGAGTATAGGCTCGTTGTGGTTGGAGGTGAGTGAATAAATTGATATTTGGTGCATAATTAGCTGGTGGTGTTGGAAAAAGCGCATTAACCATTCAACTTACTCAAAATCTGTAAGACAAATTGGTCGTTTCTGAGTTATTTCTTTTCTAGTTTTGTACACGAATATGATCCAACAATCGGTGAGTTGCATTTGAGTGATTGACTGTTGCAGAGGATTCTTATCGGAAGCAGGTGAATATTGATGGGGAAACATGCATGCTTGATATATTGGATACTGCTGGTCAGGAAGAGTATAGGTAGGAGCACTTATAAATCTTGAGCAATATCTGCGTGTAGTGCTATGAGAGATCAATATATGCGAACAGGTGAGGGGTTTCTGTGCGTGTTTGCTGTGAACAATGCCAAAAGCTTTGAGGACATAAGTCAGTATCGGGAGCAAGTGAAACGAGTGAAAGACGCGGATGAAGTGCCCATGGTTTGTAAGTAGTGTGGCCAATTTGCGTGACATGTGCGTTTTTTTTTGAGTGATCGGCAACAAAGTGGATCTATCTGTGAGGTCAGTAGACACGGCGAAGGCGGAGGCTGTTGCCAAGGAGTACAACATTCCCTACATTGAGACGTCCGCGAAGACGCGTCAGGGCGTAGAGGACGCATTCTTCACTCTCGTCAGAGAAATCCGCAAATTCGTGAGTCGATCAGAAGTTGTGGAATTTAATACATCAAATGCTTGTTCACTTGTATTCCTTATTTTTGATCTTGACTTCGGCCTTAGTGACAAATTCCAGACTTTTTTGTGGAGATCGGGTTATGTTGTTGGTTTAGATGAATTGGGTTCGATTTCCATTGGAATTATCTTGTTTGACCTCTTGAAAAGCACTTAGATTGGTCGGGATTCAAAAATAGGTTTGTGTTAGGCTTAAAGTGTCTATTTACTGGAGACGGAATACTCAGTTTCTACAAAGGCGCGATTTCGTGGGAGTCGGAAGATGGAGCGTTTGGAGGCTGTCCAGTTTTAGGTTATATAGTTAAAAATTTTCCTGCGCTTGTGCTAATCGTAAGTTGGCTGTCGTTGGCTCACCCGTTCGTTGGCTATGCGCGTACGACGAGGATGATGCCGATGTTAGTACTGCCAATGATTCACCTTCAGCGCAAGCTTTGCTTCATCCCCTTCCTTTATCCGTTGCGTAACACTCATGCACACACGTGCACTTGGAAAGAAGTTCTCTCCGTTTCTTCGTCTTATTCTTTCTGATGCATTCGATGTTGGGGGTACTTAACCAATGAGATGGCCAAAACAGGCAAATAGTACCTGTTCCTCTCCCTTCCGTAGCGAGTCGTGAACCTTTATAACTTTCTTTTGAGGTTTATTACTGCTTTATCTAGGTGACTTTTCGTATATCAGCAACTATCTCAGAATTCCATTCTAGATTGTGGGTTTTTGGCACAAATAAGCATTAAAGTTCTCTCCCAATTTTCTCTTTTTGTCTCATTTGCAGAATCCCATTTCGGTGAGTTGATTTGAAAATTCGACTTCTAGGGCATTTACTATTTGACATCGGATGCCGCGCTTCTTAGTGCTAGGTAGGCGAGGAATTGCTGTGGTTCGATACGACGGAGCCCTTTGGGTTCTCTTTCAGGATGAATTGAATCGTTGGACGTTTTCTAATTGACCCTCTTCTCCTCTGTCTGTCCAGCGGAGTATGGATTGCGGGTCTCACGGTAAATTTGATGGACTTAACTGGAGTCACACGTGGACTTTGGATCTGGCTTGAGGATACTTTCAGTACTAAGGTGGATGCGCTGACCGCGAAATCCTTTATTATGGAGCCAGGAAGCTTATATTTCCGCCCCGACTGAATAGAGTTTCTATAAATGATGTATTGCAATCGGTATTTTGCAGACTTGGATAGGTTTTGTTTCTAGAAATGAGACCATAGGTCCCTTAGATATCACCCAGTTGCTAGTGGCATCGCTTCACTCAGGCTTCCGAATGCCCTTTGGTGTTGTCAGTCTGTCGTGTCGAAATTATCCACTCAAATCTCCAGGTCGCTGATGTTTGATAGGCTTCTTCATGTTGGGACATGCCTTGAACGTTTTCACATAAACGCACTTCTTTATTTGTGTGTGTCATGGTTTATGTGTATGATTAATGTCCCATATGAGTGTGTCTTGCATACTAAGACCATGAACAGAAAGGTGGCGCCTTCAATCAGCCTTGGAAAATTTGGAGGTGGTTGTCCTTCCAACTGACTGCTAGTCTATGAGTTCCTGGACCTTTGGACGCAGAAGGCATCTATTGAATGAACATGCTCGAGTCATGACGGCTGCGATATGGAGAGGTTTTTCTATTCCGTGTGAGAATCCAATAACGAAGAATCTGGTATCTTCACAACTTTAAATGGAACTAGAAAACGACCACATATCATTCGATTTGGATGGAGATAGCAAACTAGAATCGCTAAATATGCGGAAACATTTTCAAACAATCTTTTATATAGATACATCTCCCACTGAAGGGCAAATATCTGTAATGGTGGTAATTCAGGAACAGATTTAATTGGGAAGTTGTAGATTCTGAGGTGGAAATAATCTTTTGGAAACATTTGGAGACGTACTAGATGGGCTCTGATGTTGAGTGCGTACTACTTAAATCGCTGGCCAGTAGCATCGGTGATAGGTTTGTCAGGTATCATTTTGCCACAATGGGCTTCCGAGTGCATTCACACAAACTTGTATGCGTTGGCCGGCTCCTGGTCAATTGTGTGTCTGGGTTTGTATGCATAATAAATGGACTGGCATCTTGCCAAGTTTCTCTCACGTGAATTCCCCGCTTCTGCCGGACGATTTTGTTGTTTGGCTTGTCTCTTGAATGTACCAGGGCTAGCATGAAGATTACCACTGAATCACTCTCATTCAAGTGCCATAAGATTGAAGCTACTTCCTCCTTTAGTTACGAAGCCACTAGTGAGTTACTAGTGGGGAGTGTTAAATGGTCTCCTGAAAATATTTGGATGCATAGTTGATGAGCCCTTGGTTCCACTGAACATTGCTTATCTCATACATATCGAAGGCAGAGATGCGTGAATAAAGAGACGACTCAGAATTGGTTCTCCGAATGAATGCTTGCAGAGGAAGGAAGGATATATGAGAGGTGTCCGTCCAGTTCTACACTTCTCACACTTCGACCGGTAAGGGGGGTATGAATTTTTTTCACTTGATGCTATTTTGTGCGTCAATTTCCTCTGTTAACTTTTAATTCTTCAATCGTTTTAAGCGTTTCATTAACTGTTCTTGATTCTTAGTACTCAACTCACCGGTCAGTTCGTGTAGCAGTCACCAAGTCTGGAGATCTCTCATTATTTTTCCATAACTTTACCTTTCTTCTAGATCAGCTCATCCAATGAATACTCATTTGATGGCTGTGCCGCTGTGCCAGATGATTGACCTTTGTGGGCCGTTTATTTCCCTCCACATTTTAACCTGTTCTGTTAAGTGAGGTTAATTCGACCTGTTGTGCTTATAAGTTCAGTACATATGCTATTTTGGCAAGTGCTGGGGAAATTTGGCATTTGCTGTTAGAAGGCACTGAAAATCTACGGAAATGTGAGGGAAATTTTTGACGTAATCACGAGCTTACTGGATTCCTTATTATTGAAATACAAGTTGATGGTATTTGTCCCAAAACAAAATGAAATCTGGAGCGCTATTCGCGGAAGTTTGAGAGTCGAAATTTCGCTATCAGGTAGCGGAATTCAAGTGGATACGCTACTGGCCACCTGAAATTAGTGGATACTTATTGATTGCGATCCAGGGTGAT
The DNA here is from genome assembly GCA_019097775.1 of Moniezia expansa. Classification (NCBI taxonomy): domain Eukaryota; kingdom Metazoa; phylum Platyhelminthes; class Cestoda; order Cyclophyllidea; family Anoplocephalidae; genus Moniezia; species Moniezia expansa. The sequence goes on from JADFDV010000093.1 coordinate 1,901,043, forward strand.
AGAGTATTTCGATGCCGCTGAGTCCGGGTTCCGGGTTGGTCACTTTCAGTACCTGGGTTAGAGTTTCGCCAATTGAAATAAGGTCTTCTATTTCGGTTTCGCTCCTGGTTGGTCCATTGCCTAAAAAAATAAGGGGCTGAAATGTTATCAAAGCTTATCGGGGAACTAATGGAAAGTGGTTTCGGTAGGTGGATAAGTCATAAAAAGTATCTAGTCTCGTTCAGTGTCCTCCAACGTCTCGTTCTCGCCAAGTCGTTTTAGGGTCCAACCTGAGATTCCGTCGAATCTTATTTTCACTTAGTTTAATGACTTCTCTCCCTTCAGATGGCCAAGCCGTGATATCAGTTTGGATGGTTAGTTCGAATTCGACTTCATAAGTGGCTCCTGCCTAGTCTTAGACAGTATTGCTGGAGGGTTGGTAATGTTGTGTTGGTTTTTAACTGGAAGATTTTCTCTCGCACCTATTAAAACCGATGTATTTAACGCGCTTCTACTATTTTTTTATTCTGCCTTTCAGAAGGAGAGGGGTAATGAAAAGAAGAAGCGAGGAAAGAGGAAATGCCAGTTGCTGTAATCATCAGACCTCCTGACGAAGAACTCATTGACAAAGAGCGCCGGCCATCTCCTCGATCGCCCATCAAACTATAATCGATGCCCTTGGAACCATCACGAGGAATTCCGCTCCCTATTCTGTCTCTCCCTCTATATCGGACGATCCCAGACATTATCGTATCTAAACTGCGCATTCCTTTAATCATCCACCAATACCATCCACCAATTTGACCTTTGACCTTTCTGATTGCGCGTCTGCAGGAGTACGCACAATCCCCCTTTCTTCTTTGCCTTTCAAAATGCAATTTGTCTCCTCTTTCGGTGGCTTTGTGTACAATTCCTTTCCAAGTTTTGAAGGCTTCTCTGACCCAACTTTTCCTCCTCCTGCTCCCTTTCCTCTCTCCTTGTATATAGGCAAACTGGCATAATTTTATACCGAAAGTGTATGTATGTGTGTGTGTGTGTGTGTGTGTGTGTGTGTGTGTGTGTGTGTGTGTGTGTGCGTTAGTGTGTACAAACAGCCTTTTTCCTTTTCTGCTATTTAATCTCTCGGTCGGTGTCTTTCTCCCTTATGCGCCTCCACATTTCCCCCTTAATGGCGAGAACTCTTCTCTCTCTTGTTTCCCTACTTACCAAGACAGTTTAGTGGAGGAGCTTTGGAGACCGATAAGGCGAGAGGAATAGAAGTCTTCTCTCGACATAGAGACGTTTTCGACAATCACCGATCTGCTTTAACTTCTTGTCTGCGTCGATTAGCCACTCACTCTGTCCTTCTTTCTCCGGTGACTGCGACTCCGACCCTTCCTGGTTCCTTTCCTCCCCGTTCCTTTGGCTTCGATTGCCAACCTGCCGACCATATTGATAAATCTATGGGTGTCAACGTCTCCTCCTGTCTATACATCTTTCTCTTTCTCACTCTGCTTTATATACCCCCACACACACGCTGGCTCACACACATACATATACACTTTCCATTTCTCTCCCTTCCTCTCTCTTTCTCCTTGTCTCAACCACCACAATAACATGGACTAGCTATTTTAGGGCATGTAGGCTGAAAAGAAATAAGATGCTGCCACTCGGCTTTCTTCTCTTGTTTCTCATCTCATTCTATCCCTCTCTGTCTCTACCAGCAGCTCTGTTGGGTATACTGTGCATTATCAGGAATGGTTCTTCGTGCAAAGTGGAGTTGACTACAGTTTGGAAGTGAAACTGTCATTGACACAAAGGAGTCATTATTGGTGATTTTCGGGTGAAGTGCATTTTTAATTTGAGCATCGTTAGGCTGCTGACCTCGTGGACGGGAATTTGTGCAGTATGCTAATAGTTGCAACTGATCACAGACGCATTTGCCCTCTCTTCCTCTTTGCTTTTTCGTCGGACTTGTCCAGTTGAATGAAAGCCTAGGTGGCAGATGCCATGTGGTGGCATGTTGGTGTGCTGCTTCTGTGGAAGGTTACTCTTATAAATTTCGATACTACTTACATGTTCCCATATATTTATTACCTTCCTCTGATGTGGCCCTAGCACGTTTTCCACCACCTCAATCATCTCAGTCATGTAGGCCAATGTAACTTGAATGATATTTAGGAGCATGACCGACTGTCACAGGTAGACTCCGCAATAGTCTAGCTGAACTGCACGGTTCATTCTACTCTCGCTAAGATGATTGACGTGTTGGCCAGCTCATTAATGGTGAGGCGACAATAAAATGCAGTGGCGTACAGAAAGCGAAATCAATATGGTGACGAATTCAACGAATCACCACCATATCTCGTTCTTTCAACGCATTCATTAGACTATCTAACAACTAATGGGCAACGCTTAAGTTACCGTTCTTCAGATTATTGGCATCAATCTGAGGTGATCCACCCTTTTTTTCGAATATCAAATGTAAAGTCACCTTCAAAAGCAAAGGCCCTTTTTTCGAATCCTTGTGCTCACTGCCACGAGCCGTACCAACTAGAGCTAGAAAGAAACTTCCAATATTCTGTAGTGTATTTTGGAAGCAGCTCAAATTTATCAAGTATTGCAATACTGTCCATGGTATGAAAGTTCCCAAAGCCTCTTCAGATCGCGATGTAGTCACCAATCAAGTTTGCCTGCCAGGCGTAGTTCCAATCAGCCACAGACCAGAGACAGTTAGGGCTTCCGGTTTAAATCCAGGGCAAAATTTGCACACATTAAAATTAATAATAGACTTGGGATATCAACATTTTTCGTGTAGGGCCATGAAATTTCGAGGTGCTAGGCAACTACAAGAAGGCGTGAACTGGTGATCGAGAGAAAATGGCGAATTTTGAAATCCTGATTCCGTTTAAGCCTTAATTGTGCTCCAATACATTGAAGCGATATACACTCTTCAAAATCCCACTTCGTTTTAGTCACATCACAGCGGATCTAAGTCAATCATGGGACTAATTAGTGTGCAATGCAGCAGTGCACCTTGTGGTCTTTCCAAGGTGGCAACTTTTAGCCCGCCACTGCTAATCGCCACTAGGAAATCCGAAGCCAAAGCTCGTGGTGGACATTTACACTAGAATTTTGTTGTTTTTGTTGTGGTAATTTTGTTACAACTCTCTAAATATCTTTTTATGAATCGGACCTATATTTGCCCTGTGTTTTTCGAAAATTTGTAGTCAAAACATGTGCTGCGATCCAACTTTTATTGTTGTATTCTCTTTGCGTGACGTCTCGATATTTCGATTATCGATTTCCTTTAAGCAATGCCCTAGGCATTTGGCTGAATTCGTTAAAACCTTGTGATCTTTCCCTTGTCACTGCTCTTACGTTGCCTTACTTGCTCCCACTATCCCTCTCTTTGGTATCGTCTCTCACCAATCTGTTTATTTATCGTACGATTTTAGATGTGTTTATTTGTGGATTTTTTTGATCGAATTCAGACTGCTTTATGTAGATGGGGTTTTTCCACAGCATCTTTAGTTATGAAGATTTTAGACCCTATAAACTAATCGAACGCTGCCATTGACTATCAATTACTTTAAGAACGAGATGGGAACGAGCATAATGCAGTAATTGAATTAAATCCAAGCTACTTAAAATAAACCTTCAAGATTAGATTTGACTATTCTACTCTCAAACTTTACTTTTGACACTTAATTACCTCAAATTTGAACTGCGAGTTTACACTTTGTTGTCCAAAATCTTCTATCTTGTGTCTTTAACTTTCAGAAGAATTCCTGTCTTACTAACCAACAACTTTTGACTTACACTTTTTATCTAAACATTCTAAAAGTTCATCTACGCTTGTTTAGAGCATTTCATCGATCGTTTGATTAATCGTGTCATGAGTTGATCCAGCCATTTACAAGTGTCCTTTGTAATCTCCGATTAATGTATCATCTGTGCTTTATTTTTCAGACAATTCTTCTGCGGTGCATTAGGATCTTCATCAGGAGGATTATGAAGCAAATCGATTTCTCCATAGGCACAAAAGAAGATACTTGTTGCCATTTATTGAACCCCTTTTTTCCTGATAAACTAATACATACTTAATATGGAACCCGATCCACCTTGAGCTACTTTTCCTCTGGACAATCTCTTTAGAAAGATTGGTGCCTTCCATGTTCTTTTGTCGTTCATTAAGCAGCCTCTAGTTCTTTTGATCACGTTTTGTTTTTTTAAAATTCCTTCTTCTGAGGAGCTAATTTCAAATTTGAGATCATAATCGACCTGATTCCACTTATATTGACTTTTTTTGGGGGGAAAGATGATCCGGAGGCTTTCCAATCGGAGATTTTTATTCAGTTGGCAAAATGACTTTTGAGAATTTCCATGGAAATGCTCGGAATCAAGGGTGCAGTCGGTGTTGCTGATGAGATTACTGTAAAAATTCAACTTAGCGAAGCTTCATCATCGAAAGATGACCTGTTTGATTGGCCTCAGCTTGCTTTAGGGTACCCGTCAACTTCAAAATTTTGAAGCTAACCTTTATCTTTACTTGAAAGCTAGGCAGGGCACTGCATACTAGATGCTCGAGATGATGTATGACCTGCGAAATAGCTACAATGGCAGGCCAGCAAGAAATGGCCCGTCATTTCTCTTTTTGCCCAATGCCTTCAATAACAGGGACCATTGGCAGCCATTTACAGGGGCACAATGAGGTGAGAATTAAGGTTCCTCCAAGCATGTTCGATGTTATAAGAAATCATATTAAGCATTCATTTTTGAACATCTTTCCCCACCATCAGCCAGTCAAACATCTGACTTTCCTTTTGGAGGCCAGGACATAGTCCAAAACGTTTGTTGCCGCGAATCGGGCAATGATTTCAAAAGCTCAAAACTTATTCTGATTTATGTTTTACTTAATGATCGCCCGACTTTGGTCTAAACTGCATTTCTGTGAGCTGGCAGACACACGCTAACCGGCAACTCGGAGCAGGGGCTTACTATATTTCTGAGTTTGGAATTTCCAACATAGGCACTCAAAATTGTTGAAATAGCATTGATCAGAGTGGTCTGGTCTTCAATGGGTAAGTTGAACTGGAGGTCTCCGTAGGAGCGACGTCAAGGTACGTCAACGATTGTGTAAAGAAAAGGTCATGGAAGAGTGGAATTTGAGGAGAGAGCACGTTGAAAGGGAAGACAAAAGCAGTTGTCTAGAGGAGGTGGGTAAAAGGGATCATTATGGGCGAATATAGCTAGTCAGGCTAGAAAGTGAGCAGTCTAAGAAAGTGGCTTTTGAGTTCTAATGATTACTTTACCTAGATTAAAAGGTGTGACATACTGTTGATTTCAAGCGAAATGGGCTACGGGCCTAGGGCAACTAGATTAAGTGAAATAAAGGAGAAATAGCACCGAATCTCTACAAACATGGTCTGGAATTGGCAGGCCTTTCTGGAAATCAAGTAAGCAATGAGTGGGTCTCATAGTTAGATTGTTACCCGCAACGATTCTGGTTGTGATCGTGGAAGATTTGGAGACTAACTTACTTCTGACGAACGATTTACATTGGTCGAACTTTACTAGAATTGAAGAAAGGAGACTTAAATAGACTCAGACCAAACGGTCGTGATTCAGGTCGTGTTAAGTTGGTTAAAAAGATGTAAAAGACTGCCATCTGAATCTTCAGACAGAGAGATCAGACAAAGGTAGATTGGCTGGTTGGTCAACGCTAATATTCACTTAGAGTCTTCTCTTTAACCCAAGACAATAACTCCTAGCTGTGTTCAATGCATTGGTGCTGCGAGATCTAGGCTTTCGGAAGAAATGCGAGCTTTCGCTTAATACGTGACTAACTGCTAAATTTCAATCCTCCTCGGAGCCACAGTCAGCCTCTAGCTCAGGTACACTTGTGAGGCTGATGTAACCGCCACGGAATGTGGAAGATTGGTGCTTCGGACTAGTAGTGATATCTATTTCGAGAAACTTTTCGTTTTCGACCGAGCAGAGGACTTTTCTCTAGGGAATTACGATGCTTTCCATTTTCTAATATCCTTTAATCTTCACTCTCGACTAAATACTGTTATTTCCTGCTCTGAGATACAAATGAAAATAATTCCAGATTCTTCAGCACTCTCCCGCTTCATGTATTCGTGTTTCTTTGCGCATCCAACAATTTCTATTTGACTGATCATTTTACTTAAAGTCGTTGAATCGGTTTCCATTCGGAGGCATCAACTCCGCAGGCTTAATTTTTGTTGGAAGCCTTTGCTATTATGTGTGCATGGTCTTCAAATATTTTCCATTTCTGCAATGAACCTTTTTTTTCAATCACTGGGACTTACTTTTTACCAAAACTGGGGTAGTGGCTGAACTGGAAATGGCGAAAAATTCTCTTTCGATCTTTAAAGTGCTGTTGAAATTACGATGCACTAACCTAGTCACCGAAAAGTACAAGAGGCATGTCATTTGTAATTTAATAGCTTACACTTGCGCTAATGGCCCACCAATTCTACGGGGAAGATGGTTTAGGCCCATCCCATACTATACAACGAATGAGGCTAATATGGTTGATTGGTTGCTTAGAATGTGGTGAGGCCATTTCACAGTCGAAATACCATCGAATCAGCAATGGACTGACAGTAGCTAAGCTGCATCTAGACCATGGATACATCTCATGCAGTTACGATATGACTGAGAAAAACTTCTCCAGATATGCTGTTGAAGAGCTTTAGGCTTCGTGATTATATTTTTAAAAAAAGTCCAACTCTTTCAAAATTTTCCGATTTCTTCTCAATTGTGATGGGAACCAATAAAAGTAGCAGTTAGTACTTCAGGGTGAAAATTTATACAATTATTATGCAATTATTCTTATTTCAATAGCAAGACCCTTCAACTGGCTCTTCTCTTCAGTGGCTGAATAAGAAACCTATGCCTCGCTGATTCCAGATATCTTGTAATTAGAAATGAAGTTGTAAACTATTGCAGCTAGGGTTTGAACGAAAGATACTCCTTTTTAATATGTCACGATATAAATAACTGAGCAGTAAGACTAATGGGAAGAAAAATCCACTGCTGCCACTGAGAAACTACTTCTCATGTGCTCGCAGATCTATGGAAGCAGGATTAGCCTTCTAAGTAGAGGGCTCTGAGCAGGACATGAAATAATCAGCCATTCTATGCTAGTGAATTGAAGTATAGAGGTGATTTAGTACGTCTTATCAGACTCATGACCATCCAATCTCCACACCTGCTTCGTATTCAGGAGAAAAGCACTGGTAAATGGGCCTCAATTGAGGAGATGCTGGTTCTTTGAGCTTTCAAAATGAAGGGAATTCATCTGCTTATAAAGCTATTCAAAATTACAGCTCTAGTAAATTATCTGTAACGTCAGCCACCGTTAGTCCAGTTGGAAGTGCTCCGCAGGAGTCTCCTTTTTCTCTTCTCAAATCTTTCTTCCTCGTATAATTTGTCTTATTAACATATTGGTACAAGTTGTTTTCAACTGATTAGCTGTGTCAACTATCGAGCAATAAGCTTTGGCTACAGCTATTGGTTCGCGTCCAGAATTAAAATTCTTGAGACAAGAAACTTGGATACGCTTAGAAATAGCTGATTCTAAAAGAATGTTATATGGCACTCGCTCTTCGCCTTAACTAGCGCTTTAAAATAGATTTTTGGTTCATTTTGATCCTATCTTCGTGTATGATATTCGAGACTTTGGCACCTCCTCTTCGAATCGACCGAGGTTTTAATTTTGTTTTCTTCATTCCTCAAAGATCACAGCATAGATTTGAGGTTCGTATTTGCAGTATTTTGATGATATGTTTCACAATTTATCAAAGAAACAGCGATGATAGTACACTTTTGAATTAAGGTCTGAACATTACTTGATAAAATATCGGAAATTTAAGCATTTCAAATAGGAATAGCAAAGAGATTAAAGTTAGATTTCAATCGTGTTTCAATGGATCAGTCAACTTACACATTCATATGGTTCTCGCATCCCACAAACGTCAGTTATAGTTATTTGACTCTCCTGTAAAGTTCTTTAGAAGCACCAAAGCCAAGAATAATTTTAAAATTGCTAGGATTTGATGTCTAATCAAAAGCGGTGATGACGATCAGATCAACCGAAAATGAGAACCAAATGTACTAGAAGGACTAAGAGGGCGTTTGCCGAACCATGGCCTAGATAAATTAAATAAAGCACCAAGATAATTTTGGATGGCATGGCGCTAAATCTAAGAGATCATTGCTTACAAAACTTGACGAATTTCAAACAATTTTATGATGAACTAGAGTTTGGAAACGGAACTTAGCAAATTGGTCAAAACTTCAGAACCTGAACCGCTGCATATCACACGTCCGGTACCAAATTAGTATCTGGGTTTACCATCCCTTGGTGATCTGATAAATACGATTTACAATAGAAAAACATATTCTGTTTGGTGGCGGGAATGGTGTGGCGGTGACGAACGTCTACTTACTTGAGCAGATCACGCGGTGTGATCACGCCAACAGAGCATGGGAATTACTAATTACCTCTTCATAGCATTAGCATCACTTGCAATTAAGTTCTAGTTAATAAAAATCTTATTTGGGTGAAACTTCGGGTCCGAAAGGAATGTTCCAAGCCCAGAAAGTGTTTGAAGAGAAAGGTTCGGGCTTCTAATAATCTCCGTCTTTAATGAAAAAAAAAGATGCAAACGCTCGATCTATCATCAAGATGTGTCTTACGGAACCATTTGGAGTATTACATGGCTTTTATTCACTTAGCTCTTCTTTTGTGATAGACTGATTTAAACAGTGTGCTTTACTGAGTGACACAAAGAATAATTCCGAAGGTCTCCTATCCAAAATCTCTACACAGTCCTCATACGGTGACAATGTCTTGTCTAATTTGAATCTTGGTAGATAACGGTTCCATTGCATTGACATTTCAAGAAAGAGAGTCCAAAGGCAAGTGATCCGTTTCTCTTGGCTGTATCAAAGGATTTTGTGGAAGGCAATTGATGTCCAAAGGAATAGTACTTTCGTTTACTTTAACCCTGTCGCTAAATTTATATTTCATAGCGGATTTAAATCAGCTTGTTCAGCTCCTAAATAAAAAAAAAACGACACAACATTATACAAAGATAAGATAATCTCAAGTTTTTTAAGATATTTTGCAAATTTCATTAGGTATATTGTCTACAACTACCCCTTAAATCACTCTTTTTTATTACTTCACTTTTACGATGACCCCGAAATGTTTGAATTGATAGCTTAAAGGGGCATTTAATGAACATACACATTGTTAATCCTTATTATTTAGGTCGTTTGCTACTTGCCAGCTCTTTGTCACATTTGCCAGTGTCAACGGCATTAATCTACTCATCGAATCATTTGATCGGACTTTAATGACTCTCATCTCGTTCTTCTATAGTCACTGACCTTCTAAGGTGCTTCGTTGATCATTTCGAACTCCTATTATGTGAATTTCGTCTGATCTCCTGCTCTCATTATGTGAGCATTCTTTCGTGCATCTGTTCTCGACTCAATTAATATTGAGTTGAAGATATTGGATGAGCTTCGGTTACCATGATTATATCATTGCATGACAAGGAGGCTGATAAAGTGAACTATTCTTAGAACATGTGGTGGAATGTATGCTTCTAGATTAGCAACATCTAGGGTTGGCTGGGACGACGCATTCAAAATTGTCATCCATTTCTCCAATCGAATGAATAGAAGTTGAATGGTATACAAGAGGACTCATAGTCAACCTAAATCCTTAAAAAGTAGGACAGTTTAACTAGTTCTAATAATTAATATAAATGCCTTAGCATCTTATGCTGTTGTCCAGGGATATTATCAAGGCTAATATGGGTCTTAAACGATTTTCTTCAATGGCAAAACGCATAATATCATCTAATACTTTTGAGTTATTATCAAATGCGATAGACAAGGGTACGGCGAACAAAGTCCTATTTAACTCGGCCATGCGTTTTAAAATGATTCTTGAAAAAGTTCCGGGGTAAAGCTGAAGGAGTTTGGCTGGAAATAAACCGGAGAACGGGTGAATCACGGAACTGTTTGACTCTTATTAGATTACATTGGCAACATCCGTTTTTCAGTTGAACACTTTGCGGTCCGCTCTCACAGTCTAGCCCTTAGGTACCAGATCACCATGTTTTTCAGCTAGCATAAAAATAATAGATTATGCGGTTACAGTCTTCATTTTGAAGGCCGTTAAATAATATTTGCATCGGGCCTCCATCTAACTCGCCAAAATAGCATTTCTGAATGGATTTTCCCAAAGGAATGGCAATCTTTAATATGCAAATCAAACTTCACTGGTCTAGTTATGCTAAACGTCCAGGCCTTAGAGTTTAAGTTTGTCGAAAGAGAGTCTTAAGTCGCATTTTTTAAAAATCTCTTCTAGTTCTTAGACTCAAACGCTTCTTTCGAGCTAATAGATCCCAGGTAACATCGATACAAACCAGGTGCGGATTAAGCAGAGCCGTTCAAAGTATGTTGAAAACTAGCGTGGTATCATCGGTGATAGAGCCTTTCTTCAAGGGAGTGCTCGCAAGGGCAGCGAATTGTAGTAACGCTGAATGAATGCGGCTGTTCGCTAAAATTGGAAAGTTCTTCGGCATTGTAGGTGGTGCCACTATGGTAAAATTTAACAAATTACAATGAAATCAAAGTCCCATTTCTGCATGCTTCAAATGGTATTGGCTGGTATTTTACGTCCCTGATCTTTAGTTAAAACAGATTCCACTGCAATTTCTCTCTTAGCTTCAAGAGCGAAACACCGGAATCCATGGATCTTCATTCAATTCTCGAAATATTGAATAATATACAGGACACGATTTAGACTTTTGCACGATTCCTTTATCTACAAATGTGATCATCATTGCTTCATCTCGACTTGCCTTTTCCTCCGGTAGGAAAATGAGCTTTTATACAAAGGTGAATTCAGCATCGAGCGTCGAGAGTAGTCGCGATATCCATTTATTATGCATGAACTGGCACCAAAACCTAATTTGAATTGTTATATTGTATCTCATCCTTTCTATCTATCAAATCGGCCTACTTGTAAAAGCCTGGTGCCTGGACTCGTGATATGCGCCGCTGTGCCAAATAACCCCAGCGAGTTGGCAGGACTACCATGGTTACACGTCCGCACGCCCAAAGCCGCATGCATGACTGGCTCCTAGGAATGTGTGGCCCTACATCCGCCGTTGCAGATGTTGGTACTACTGCCCCCTTAAGAATTGTCAGTCACCCGCCCAAAAGCCAGATTTGCTCGCCCTCTCCCTCTGTCATAGCGGTATTACGAATTTCGCTAAAAATTCCTGAACAAAAAATCAAATGGCATTCTCCAATTAGAAAAACCAACCAACCAACCAGTTCTGGTATTAACTTAGTCGGTCAATTGTTTATCGGCCGAGCATTGAAATCAGGACTTAATGCAGCTCATATTAATCTATCCAAATGTTCTTGATTTCATTTTATTGTAGCACGGCTTTTCGTGGTTAATCAACAGTCAAATTCTGCCGCTTTGTTCAGAGGCATCGAAACATAGCAATGAATAAATTCGCCTGCTTTGCCTGCGCATCCAGGCCACTGGCTGGAGAATTAGTCCATCCAGGCACCTCCTCCTCCGAGGCATGGACGCCGGGCCTGGACGCCGGGCCTGGACGCGCCATACTTTCGTGAGTCTGCGCATTCAAGCACTGCCGCACCGTCCAGGCACGCGGGAACGACCCCTGGGCATTTGCAACAGTGCTGCGTACACCCTGGACCGGCGGGAATAAGCACAATGGTCGTAAATCCAGGCCTCTAAAGTTTATGAACAATTCGTTATTCAAGAAAATGTACCAACTGTTGAAAATCACCATCATATCGTTAAAAAGTTTACTCCATTCATTAACGCAGTTGTTGAAGCAGGAAAAACGTGATCCTTATAAGGATAGTTCTAGTGAGTCACCTTATTCTGCACTGCACTTATCAAAATCCATTCTATTCTGCATCCTTCTCCTATTTTTAGCACCTCACAAAATAGCCGGATAACCGGCTTAAGAAGCCAAAAAGACGTGGGCTCTGAATTTCTCAAGGTTAAAAGAGTTCGCGAGAATAAAATCGGGCTGTGAGCATTTCAGATCGATTATTTTCAAGCGAAACGTTGAATCTGACGACAGAGAAGAGCGTTTCCGCATGAAATGCTCCTGAAAAAAGAAACTACTTGGCCAAAAATTGGATTAGTTTGGTGGGCATTTTAGGACCTTTAAAACCCCCTGTTAGCTAACGCGATACTCTTATACAATGCCATCCATTCACTCAACCAGGGGAATAGAAAATGGCTTCAAAGGAATAAGCTAGAATTCACTTCCCTACTTTCTTCGCCAGCATTACTGTTAGCTTGGTTAAATGAATTTTAACTTGCTGATTGTCAAAGCAGGTAGGCGAATTAAAAGTTCGTGCCCTTTGTGGAAAATCGAGTTGAACATGTGTAAAAGAGTGGGGCTATTTTAAATGCTTGAATCGAATGCCTATCCCCTATTTATCCCTTGCACATTTTGAGCCGCACCTCTTCACTGAATGAATGTGTTACAACAAAAGCTCTTAAATTGTGCCACCAGGATTGAGTTGGATCACGTGAGCCTGGGTTTTTAAAGAGACCTCTAAGAGTGAGAAAGTTACAGACTGGATCTGGTAAATCATTTCAGGAGCCCATTTATAATTACTTTTTGTTTGAAAAAGGAAATCATGTACCTCAATTTGTAGCTCGACAAGCCTTGTCGGCCTCTCCGTGAGCTTCATGCTGTTAGAAGGAGAATCACTTTCGGAAGAAAAATAAAGAAATATTTAAAACCTCAATTATTCATCCCTCCAGAAAAGAACAACACCCAAGTCCATTCCTCCGCCAGGTGGAATAGATGGGGTCCCTAAGGTTGTTGACTGGATCAATGCTGGATCTCGATGTTCGAAGCGAATCGTTTTTCTCAATCATTCCTATTTTCCGCATCTGTAATTTAAATTCTAACAGATGAAATCACTGAATATGGAAACAACGACCTGTCAATCGCTCGGGCCTCAAAGGAGTTCTCGACCAGAGCTTAAAGCTTCTCCATTGAAGCAGGCAAGTCCGATTTCAAAAAGGATTTTGCTTCGTCCAAACTTTAATCAAATTAAAATCGTAACACATCATTTTAACCTCTACCTGGGAAAAGTATCATCAAATTAAACTTTTTTGAATCTGCGGAGAAGGAAGAGGAAAACTAGCTTCATAACATTTGACCCAGGAAAAGTGAACTCAAGAACGATAGAAGCATGCCATCAGTCGAGCCAACTTCCGCTAACCGCGATATTACTTTCCTGCACGTAAGGATCTAAAGATGATTCCCCAGCCTCAGTCAATGGCTGAGCACCTTGAGGAACCTCTTAATAACTGTGCTTGATAAGGGATCAAAGACATTTTTAAAGGGCCCAATGAATTAGAGTTTGAGACGCCTTTTCAGTCAGCATTCCTCCATGCAAGTTGTATTAGATATGCGACATCTAACTGTCAAAAGATTTTCATCTTACCACAAATTGTTGGGGTAGAACATTTCCCATAGTGTCAAGGGCTAGAAAGGTCCCGTAACCGTTCGAATCTGATTATGCTCACTTATCTTTTTGAGAGCTTTCATTTTGCATTAACCAATTACAAAAGCAGTTTACCTCAGTTGAGAAGTTCTCGGTTCGGGCCGTTGAAACCAGGGTTTTTAGAGAACTTCAACGGTTTCCTTGCTGCTAAATTTCAGGTGGTGAAAAGTCTTCTTCCCTGAGAAAGGTGACTTAATCTCCTGAACCTGATTCGTACTGCACCTTTTTCAAAGACAATTTCCCATTTCAAAATAGCAAAAGCTCTTCTTGAATCCCCTTCTTCTAGAAACCTTCGTTACGAGAGCGTCGAAGAATAGCTTTGCTTTGAAAACAGATCGCTCATTTGGCCAGATCTACAATTCTTATTGAATGTCTGTGTAGAGATGTGAGATTTCGAAAATATGGCCGGGATGGTCTTGCAACGACATCCGAGCGGTATTGCTATTCTCTGGGTCTATTTGTCTTCACAAACTTACTTTATTCTAGGTAAAATTCAGGGACTCTATGAGCAGATAGCACTGACACTTTGTGGTTTTCTCTTCGAAGTAACACATTCTAGAATCCACTGCAAGTTTGAATATGGGAAAGAAGCGGCCAATGATTTATCTCCGATGGAGGGAATCACATTTTCTCTCAGCATTTGGTCAGCGAAAATTCACTTTAATATCAGATGGAAAGTATTTGAAGCATTCAGGTTTAAAATTCTCGTCATGATAACGACATCCTACGTTAAATTACATTTTCATGGATTTTGTACTTAAATAATTTAAGTAAGATTAATCCACCATAAATTGATACGACCACTGGAATACGACAGCAACTACTGCGCGAGATGTAAACTGATTTCCATTAACGAAGAAATCGGACATGCATAACATGCAATAGATCAGTAGAATCGCTGATTCTTCAAATTTATTTTCAAAAATCCACCCGAGAGGGAACCATTGCGGATTGGGTTTTGAACGCTATATTATCTAGATTTGTGACGATTACTTCGCTGCAGTTCTGCTTTCCTAAATTAGAGTGTCCTTTTCAATCGAAAAGCCTTTGGTTTAACTTTAAGCCCTCTCAGAAATGTGAAAATTCTGAAATCCTCCTTCTGAATTCCAGATGTCTACCTTCATAGAGAATGTGGGCTTGGCTACAAACGAGGGCTGCGGATAAAATTGGAAATGGCCAACCGATCTCTGTCAGATTTTTTTATGAGCTACACCGATCTAGGACCATCAAACCATATCCGAGATGAAAGCAAAGATGAGTGGTCCTCAATTGAAATCAAGTAGAAGATTAAAGCCGAGATCCACTGCCATTGTTCATGAAAAGGAACGAATGGCGTTGAGTCCAGAGCTAAAATTAAGGAGCATGGAAGAAATAAACTCTTCGATAATTCATAAGAGAAAAAATTCACGGATCTGATGAAAAAGAAAACTTAATTGTACTATTTTATTACTGGAAATTCCAAGCACACCTCTCAGTTCTGCAATTTTTCCCACCAAAGTAAGCAAGAACTGGGTAGAATGTAAAGTGACAGGTCATTCATTTCCAGCTGAAAGAAGCAAATATGAAAGGTCTACAGTTAGGGCAGCATCAGGTCTTCCATCTTGCGCATACGGGAGCTGAAGAGGGCGTGCGACGAGAACAAAATTGCTGAAGACAAATTCTCGGCTAAACATTTGAACTATCACTCAGGGGCTCTTTTCTGGGAACCGAGGCAGAAAGGTAACTAAAGAGACTGTAAATCCCTTCCTCCTCTTCAAAGTATAAAATCTAGTACTGACTAATCACCCATCGGACGTACAAAATTAGATGATGCCAGCAGAAGTACAACTATGTACAGCCGGTTAACCGGGGGACGACGTAAATGCCTGGATTCATGATCTCAAACTTGACTGTAGAACGTGAGTGTATGTGGCAATGAATGGAATCTCCGCCAAAATTTGAGAAGTCTTTTCGAAGAGGTATGAAGATTGTATGCCTTAGCAATTGTCGAGGACGGATGAGGTGCCAATACGAGACCAGCGAAATGAAGACGTTGATAACCGCTTTTACTGTCTTCTGTGTTAACTGTTGTAGGCTACATGTTGTTGTTCCCCCAAATCAGTCCTTTGGACTTGCCCTTATTGGTGGGGATTAAATAAAAAATAAATAAATGAAAAATAAACTGAATATAGGCCGAAGTGAAGTACCCAATCAAATTCCAAAATTAATTATTGCTTCAAACACTTTGACAGTTATAGCGTCTTGGAAGCTTTGCCCCAGCAGTTTCGAATCTTTCGGACTGAAAAAGGGAAAATAGAAAGATATGGATGAATGTTTTTCTACCATAAAAAAAGGATCGAGGAAGATAGTAAATGAAATCAGACTCTTGGAAGGCACGCAATACGTATTTAAACATTAATTTCAATTTGATGGTGATTGTGGAAACCTTTTATACGAAATTGAACACGCAAAGATTGCATTCTGGCTCTTGTATATAAAATTAAAATAACCTTATCTTTTTAAGCAATCATTTTTAACACTTTTTCAACGACATTCATGAAGCCTAACAAGACGTCTTAAGCTAAGTATAAGCACGACGCAACCTTCGCTAATTGGAAGGGATTTGTAGTGTTTGTACTGATATCCCTGTTTGTCTCAGCAGGTCGTTTGGAGTGGTCTATAGACCACCTTAAGGCGTCTCAGCACGCAAGACTTGATTGTTGTATTCTGGGATCTGGTTTTCTTCAAGGTAAGACTAGCTAACCAATTTACACCTAGGGACAGGTAGATAGACGTTTGAAGAAGCAAATCAGCTTTGTCGTGACGATGGAAAGGTGGCTTTCCACTTCATCTCCTCAACAGTGTTTAGAGTTAATCAAGAGCATCCTGAACTAAAGCCCTACGTCCACGATCAATTTCCTATTCACATTTGAGCCAAATGGACAGCAGCCTCACTACTACAATCGTATCTTGTAGATTTGGCCCATCTCTTGTGCAAAATCGCGAAGATTTTGTTTTTTTCTTCATGAAAGGAGGAAAGCGAAGGTGGTCAACCATTGTCACTCAGGATGATCCACACTGCTTTCCGTCGAACAAGTCCTCTCATGGAGATAACATTCATCTTAGTCATATTATTCGAATGGTGAATTCGCCAGTCACCTTTTAGGTGGATGTTGTTAAGTCTGCCCCTCCAACTTAATCCGTTCTTTAGAACTCCTTTCTCAAAGCCTTGGAATGGGGAAATTTGATCACCTCTCTGAAGACAAGCACCTGTTATTCGCCTTTGGAACTGTTACCATAATGGCTTATCCTAACTCCTCTTAAGGAGAAATTTTCTACGGCATCTTTGCGCTTGTACCTTCAAGCATTCTGTTGTACATCCTCGTGTTATTCAAACGTCAAAAAGTTCGGATTTTTGAATCAACCCTACAGCCCTTCAAAACAATCCAATCAAACGTCCAAAATCTATGTTTTTAAAAATATTTCATATTTCCCTCCCTTGTATTGCTTTCGAATAACGGTATCTGTTCTGTTGGCTTGTTTGTTTATCAGCGTATTTCAGAAATTCTTAATAGAATAGGACAAATTGTTTCGTAGTACAAAAGATGGAAACTACAAAAGATTTGATAAAAGAATTGCTAGTTCAACCTACAATGCTGCAAATTATAACTGATTTCTTGCTAATACTAGAACAAAAATGGTTTATTGCGACAGCAAGAGTTGGAGATAGGTTTGAAAAAAACACTCAGTGAATGCGGGTGATGTCAGATGCCAACAAAAGTTGCAAAATGGTCAAGCTATGCCGTATATTCCGGAGTTCTGATTGAAATCGTGTTGAGTTAGATTACAGACAATCAAGATACTCACTGGTAGCAGTTGAGATACACCGCTAACTTCAGCGACGCCCGTTCTCTAATACCCAGTGACGAGGCTGAAGAAGAATATGCTTTCCACTGTCCTTACCTGGATTTCTATGCTTATGATTGTAGTCATTTTATGCTTCTCATTCAGCTTGGCGCAGCTCATTTTAAATTCACTTGCTTGGAGAGTTAAGTATTACAAGTTAATTCTCTTGGCTCAAATGATTCCGGTGCTTTATTTTAGGACTTCTTCGAGAGTTTAATTGCCTAAAACTACGGCAATTGCGCTGGAAATCCGGTTTTTGAGAATGAGTCATTTGTTTCAAATAGCCATTATTCGTAGATCTTCCATATTTTAAGTTTAATTCTTTAAGTACATTGGAGATCCTCTTTAATCAACCATTGAGCCAATAAATTTTTTTGGCTAAATATTGATAACAAAAGATATAGTCAGGCAAGTAATGCTCGGGTTCTCTAAGATAAGCCTGAACCCAGCCGCAGCCTCAAAAATCCAAGAATTGACTGTCTTGCCCACCAGGTATTTGACCCATCAGACGTCATCAACTTGAGGCCAATCAGTGAGGTTCCAGATTTCTCGCTGTCAATCTGGTGTCTCTTAATACCAGAGACACCAGAGCTACTTATCCCACTCCATGATAAGAAACGTGCACTTTGTCTACCCAGTTTGTGTTGCCAAGCATTCATGCAAAATGCACTATTCAAAATGGAAGAAACAATCAAAAGATTCTCGAAGAGAGTGGTAGGAATTTGTATGTAACTTGGATTCATAACCTCTCTAAGCTTAATAACCCAAGGAGACGAGGGTTCTTATTATTCTCTGGCAAAATCGCCCTCAAGAAATTTGCTTCTCCTTTGCTTCTCAAAGGAGTATCATGTTTATGGACCCAGAACAAATCAGTAAGAAGCCGCCTGCAGTTAGAGGGCTCAGTAAGTACAAGACCAGGGCTCATTCATTGATGTGATGCAAGCGTTAAATATAGCGGAAATAATCCTTTGAAAAATAAGAAAATCGTTAGAAGTGGATCCTTGAATTAGACCGTTATGAACTTCATCTTTCTAATGCGAGTCAGGAATCTGCGCATTGATGAGTACGACATAGCACCAGTGAACTTTTCTGAGTAATTGTCCTATTCACATTTCATTTTCACCTATGTCCTCAACCCGATGAGAGTTCTTACAAGTGTGCTTAGCCATGAATGGACTCCTTCGTATCTGGTCTTCCAATCGCATATTTGCATATTAACCTCTCGTAAAAGCAAAATCGCGATTCTGCCTTGGTCCGACTCCACTGAAATGCTTAAAGCTTCGACATCTGATAGCTTTGTCCTCCACAGACCAAATAATGGAATTATCGGGGTCAAGCTGATGAGAGATGACAGGAATATCTTGCTTCCATTGTATGCTGCATAAGGGGTCCAATCTGACAGGACCAAAGCTATCGGTTACAATCGCACCTAAAGTAGAGGACTGCTTCAGAACCTTCAAAGTCCAAAAAACTGCTAAGAAGACACGCCGGATTCACCAGCTACTTTTTCGATCTAGACAATGGAGACTGTCACTCATCAAAAGCCGAGATCCATTTTGATCTAAAAAGACAGCTAAGGTAGGTATGTAGCGCTTTTACGAAGGCTTTTGAAATTGTTTCATATTTAGAAGAGTAAAACACAGCATGGAGTGCGTTCGCACTCTTGGGAAGAGCACAAAAGGCACCGCTTAGCATACTTTCTGAGCTCTGCCTCCCATCTATTTTTGTCTATAGCTAATGAACTAATAAATCTGCGTGACA
Source organism: Moniezia expansa (assembly GCA_019097775.1). Classification (NCBI taxonomy): domain Eukaryota; kingdom Metazoa; phylum Platyhelminthes; class Cestoda; order Cyclophyllidea; family Anoplocephalidae; genus Moniezia; species Moniezia expansa. The sequence goes on from JADFDV010000093.1 coordinate 1,920,279, forward strand.
TTGATGCCACACTCCAAATGGGATAATCCCATTCGTGCACAAAAATATAAATCATAAATTTATTGGTGGATCAAAAATAGAAGTGAATAAGGCCATGATTACGTTGTCACTTTATTTAAAATATGTGCTTCACATCGATAAGACTGGGAATGCTAGTGAAAGAGTTGACCGATTCGGTTATCAAAGTAAGTCGCTAGAATTCATTGTAAGAGTTGTAGCGTTGGTTTCTTCGCACTAGTCTTCTTGTTCTGGTGGCGCTTGAAAAACGTTAAAAAACGGTCTCTTTTCGGGCCTGTTAAGGCGGTCGTTTGCGGTTCGCTGTTTGTACAACTGTTTACGAAACTGAGTCCAAGAATTGAAGGGATTAAAGAAAGGTCGACGCCAACGCGAGAAGACTGCATCCTCCGACACGTCAAAGTACTTTGATGGTGATGCATTTGCTATGGACATCATGAATGAACTTACAACCAGAACGAAAACAATTACGTAGGTTAGTCGATCCATTCTAGATAAAGAGAACACAAAACCATTTGCATAAGTAGAGTCGAAGGATCCAAGCCATCAAAGTTAGACCGCATAGGAGTGTGTGATACCGGATGTTAAACTAAATTGTGTATGACCAATGGCCTTTGAAACCGGTGATTCGGGACATGACCAAAACAGGTATCCTTTCTGCCAAGACCACAAAAATAACCGACTAATTTTAAATTATCTTAATACATAAATTACAACACTGAAACTCTAAAACTATAAGCTCTTTAAGCAGGATTCAAAGTCTATTATGAAACAAAATACAAAACTCAAGAAAAGATTATTTAGCAAATAATACTTTACGAAAAACCTAAAATTTGTTAATTTTTCATCTAGAAATAGCTTGTCAATTTGGCGACAATTTCACTCCTCGGATGGCAATGTGGATAGTAAAAGTTTGCTTAGTTTCATCAAATCCATAAAGCAGATTACTTCAATTATTTGTAAATTTCTTCCGGAATACGGAGTCGCTTCCTTTTGACAGTTAATAAACTCATTTAAGTGATTTACTTTGACATTTATAAATGAGGCCTTCTTTGAGGCAAACTATCAATCTAATCTTACCTTGTTCGAGGATTTTCTCATAAACAATAGCTTCATAGAAGGCTTGAGACCCATTATATGGGCATCAAGATCGACATTGGATTGGTCAACAATGAGCGGGCCAATGCAAATCCGAGATCATTGTTGTGGATGGGATAGTCTTGAAAACCAAGTTTTGCTTTTCCCGCTTTGTCGGGCTTACAGACAGCTTGACTATGTGTCTTTTGAGGCTGATACCGTTGACCAGCACAATCAACGTTTTACCAAGAATGCCTTAATAGCAGTTCATAATCCAAGAAAATGCGTCCTTTACTTCGTTTATACTTTACTTACATCGAATTGCTTATTTAAGACCTCACCACCAGTGTGCGTGTCCTTGAGACGATCCAGAACTGGTTCAAGTCAGTAAGCTTATGGCAACTCTCAGTCAAGATACGAACAGCACTGGTTAGACAGTAGCTGCCAGGTTTTACCAAGTGCTTTTGCTTGGAGGCTTAAATAAATGCTTATTCATTTACATTACAAAGTTAGACTGGGCGGAATGATCTCAGATCACTTGATTTTTCAATACGTGGGCTTGGTATTTACGTTTCAGCTGCCTGCGGAAGTAGAAATCGCTCTCATATTTTACATCAGCCTAAGTTAAAGAGAGAACCATTAAAAGGACGCGAAGGTGTTACAGCATTGTGTCGGAGTTCACAAGCGTCTAGTTCCACTCCCGATTAATTCTTCTGTGATGGATTAGGAGGCCATATGATTGAGTACGAAATCGGTTTAGCCGAGCTGAGCTGACTGACCTTTGTAAAGTTCTAAATATAGGTTTTTCAGTTAGTTTCTGTCTTCCCAGACGTAGAAACTGGGATTTCTATTCTCAACAAATGAATTCTTCTATAATTATAACCTGAGAAACTTCTTAATTTTCTCCTCTTTACATACGAAATAATGTGTTTTTAATTTGATACTTGTAATGCTGCCTTTCTTTCATTGAGAAGTCAAGGTGAAGAGGAATCAGATCATTCTTTAAAACCAAGTTGTTGAACCTTCCACCGTTCCTGATATCTGATTTTATGCCATCAATGGAAGGGAACAATCATTTGAATGTCACGTTTTGACTGAAGATTAACGCAGGTAACCGGCCTTACCTTACTACTAATATACTTTGTCGACCAGCATTGACCTTTCTGGAGTTATTCCAATCGCTGAGCGCCAGCGGTGGGTTTCCAACCTGTGCCGCCGCCGTTTTGGGTGCCGAATTGCAGATTTATTTCAAATTAATCAGTTAAGCTCGAAGCGACATTGCAGATAGGTGTTCAAAATGTCTAGTAGAAAGTCTGGATCAATGAGAGTGACTTAAGCTATTTCTCTTTATTTCAAGCGTTGCCAAAGATTCTGTAACGGAGGACTTTATCAGTAGAAAAAGAGGATGCTTTAAAAGCATACCACATACTGCTAGGGTTTGAGAACTATACCGTTTAGACCCATGTCGCTCTGATTTGAAAACTCATAACTTGAATTACTACATCATATCGGAGAGCTCTATTTCGACTTCAGGTAGATGGTGGTTATTTCTCGAAAGTGAGATTCTCCAGAATTTTCCTCAAAGAAGTGCCCTCAATGCGAAAATAACAAGCCTTAAAGCATTTTTAGCTTTCCCCTCAAAGGGTTTGAGTCCACCATTTCATTATTAATAAACTGTCAAACACCTAAGCCAAGGAAAAATGAGGTTGACTTTTCATGATTGAGAATTCCTCCAGCTGCAATCTGCACTTCAATGAGGCATCCTGATTCTGCTAGACCGAGGACTCCCCCTCAGGATTTCAGGATTGATATTCATCTGCAATGGATTTTTACAATACAGGAAGCGCCAGAAATCACCTAAATTGGATCAGAGTTTACTGTGTTCCATGATTTTGAGATGAACTAAAGCAGGTGCAGAACACACAAGAACACCCAGAAAAGTAGAGCTCAGATAACTCAGTACAGATACAAATGAGTCCTCTCAGAGACACCTAATTACAACGCCATCCAGACCTTGAACTGCACCTATTGAAATGTGTTGCCTCATCAAGGGATGATTAGGCCAGTAATCATTTACTCGACCAGTAAATGCGACTAACCCTTACTTTTATTAGAAGGTCCACTCTAGAAATTTTTTTCGACGGAGTTCCGATTCGTTGAATTTATCGGACGTGGCCTTTATCTCGAAAAAAACAACGAACTACTGATAAATAAATAAATGAGAAGTTCAATTTTTCACACCTCCGTCCCAACATTTGTAAGTTGCAAATATACCAGACTGTGCATTTCGAATATGGATCTGTAAAAATGCTTATCACGAAGATCGACCAAAACTGAGAAAGTTGCCATAATTCCTTTGGCACCACCTCCACCAACGCCACGCATGGACTTTGGATCCTAAGTCTCTTCGAGATGAACATAAAAGGCTGAAGGTGACACTTTCAGTGCCAGCCATGATTCAAATGCATTAAAGAGGTTTCCGCCTAAGCATACATTGGTAGTAGACGAGACCCAGTAGATTCGTAACCGGGTGCCAAAGTCTATTTACCATCTTTATTTATTTAACCGTCCGAGAATTTTTTTTAGGTCCCCGGTCTCACTTGCTCTTCCATTGACAAAGTCAAATGTTTTTCATTAAAGGTTTTATTTTTTTTATTTTCTCCACACCCATTAGGGCAAGTCCCAAGGACTTATTGGGGGTACAACAGAAGTACAAATAGCTTTTACAACAAGTAAACACAGTAGTTAACACAGAACAGAGTAAAAACGTTTGTTGACGTCTTCGGCTCTCTGGTCTCTTCTCTGGCGTGGCTTCGTCATACAGGTAGCAGTTCAGCTTCGTCCTGGCACCTTGTCCATCTTCGTTCGTCTTCATGTCTCCTACCAGAAATCTTTCAAAATTCTGATGGGGACTTTGTTCATTGCTACGTGCACGTGTATTCCACACTCCAGTTTGAAACCATGAATCCGGTTAATTGCACCGTAGCTCATGTTCCAAGCTGTAAGAAATTGTACTTCTGCTGGCATAATCTAATTTTATACGTCCGGAGGGTGATTAGTTCTAACCGGCCGCCCCTCTCATTAGACCCCAAAGTTGCCTCTGAGGCTACCGGTGGTTACCACGAGGAGATTGAGAGTAGATTTGACCACTTTCATTGAAGGTACTCCATTTACGGCTCGCCTCGCTTGTTAAATTTTAAAGTAGTCCTAATACAACAAAGCCATTTTATCTCCGATTTGCGTGGGCTGTTTCAACTTCGCTCTGCAGAGTTGGCATGTCCGGAAGCGCCTCCCAACTGAAACAGTTGATTCTATGCCCAAAGGTTCTCTTTTATTTCATTCACTTATTTATAATATGATATGTATGCCAAAAAAAGTTAATTTTGATAATTTCATGAGGAGAGATGGCTGCCACATGGTCGAAAAGTGAACCGCCGTAGTTATTTCAGTCTAAGAGGCGGGTCTTGTAACTTTCAGTAGATTCACTGTTAAGCATATTTTTCATGGAATTTTGGCCTCATTTTACGTAGTACACAAAGATTTCTGCCTTGTCAACAAAAAGCAAAATTAACGTGTTGACTCCTTGGAATTGTTTGACTGATCATCTGCACTTGATTTGCTCCATTTTCACCATTCTCTGAAAAAATTAAGTGTCGTTACCTGAAATGAGCTCGGGGAACAATATTTGGAGTTCTAGTAGGAGTTCTGATTATATTCGAAAGTGGAGATCAGAAAGATTTGATCGGGGAGAGAAGCTGACCAAAACAGTTGCCACGGCATCAGGTGGGAAGTGCTCTTAGCTCAATCGTCCAAATATAAATCAGCACTTTTTCATGACTCTCCGAACAAAAACTCTTAATTTGTTCTCTTCCACATCTACTACAAGTGTTCATGATATTCGGTACACTCTCGGCATTTCGTTTTCTCTAGTGATACTATAGACAAATGGTCCTGTAAAACAGTGCATTTGCAGTTTCGGCGTTCTTAATGATACTAAAAATGCGGAGAGTTGGTTGGGGCAAGGCTTTCGAAAAATGCTTGCAATCTTTCAAATGCACAAATTTCTCAGCTCATTTATCTGATTTTTAAATAAATAATTATTTTACTTGCAATTAATTCATGGATTTTCCGTATTTCATTTGAAGTGAGATGCCCTTACTGAAAATAGTTGCACAACATTTTGTGTTTCAACCAAGTTCTAATTATAGTGCACACATTTTCGCCTTCCAAGATTAGGCACCCTCGTAGACAATGAGGTTATTATCTGTGTAGGCGAAGCCACGATAGTTCTACAAAGCTTAATTGAGAATAATTGTCAGCTCTCTCAAAAGAGGTGGACTTTAAATCTGGCTTATCAGTGGCCTGATGTGAGAGAAGTAAAAGTCAAATTATGATGAGTTCAGGTTCAGCAATTGTTCCTGCGCTCCGTTTTGATTGAAATTCATGGTAAGAATGTAGTGAAACCTCGTCAGGACACAGATCTTCTGTAGAAAGAGATATTGATTGTGCCAATGTGTCCAGCACTACTCCAATGCTTTATATTTCGAGATACTTGCATGTCTCTAACTTCATCGAAATCGCATAGCCTTTGACTAGCATTAACTTCATACGATATGTTTGGATGTGTCAACAGTTCCGTTAGATTTTTTAAAACAAATGAGTGTTTTACAACCAATGAGATCACACTAATCCTTATTCCTTGGGGGAATATAAGGTTTTAAAGGCGTACATCAATAGCGATTGAATTATTTTATAAGAAACACCATGAGGCTGAAAATTTTGAAAATTTCAACGCACAAACTACGGTTGGAGGCGCGAGTTAAAGCCAACCAGATAGTTGCTTCATGAACGCTGGGGCAACCATTACCAGCGCCTTAACTGATGAATCTGAAATTGGTGGTGGTTAGCACGTGGCCTAATATCATATCATTCAACAGAACCGCAACATTTAGTATCTATTTCGCTGAAATGCAATGGGAATCATTTTTAAACTTATTCTGACGATTCATTCATTCAAACTTTAATTATTCTCAAAGGAGTATTGCCTGCATTGTCCCAAATAATATTCCATTATTGATGAGAAGGCAATCGAAAAGTCCGAACATATTTTACCGAAGGATCAGACTTATTGTCAAAAAATTGGTCCATACATCCTTCTGTATCTCCATTTAATTTTCGAATCATAATTTGATCATTGTGCAGTACGTCTGCTAACTCTAGATCCGTATTTTTTACGCGCGGGGAGGAAAAGTAAGTTTTTTCTGGAACCTTCAGCCCTTTACCGTCCCCGTTTCGCTTCTTACCATTAGTCGATTTGCATTTGTCGAACTCTGACCTTAACAAAGGAGGAAGAATGCAGGTATTGGGTTTCGGTGACCTTGAGAAAGTCAATATGTGGTCTCCAGCGGCAGAACTGGCTGGCATCAAGCTCTTATCGATCGGTTTTAATCGATTGGTTATTGAATTCTTGCGTGTTAGGGATTCACAGATCGGGTAGGAGGCCACTGTTCTATTTGGATAGTGAATGTAAGTGCCACCAGGGAATCGATTAGTCCTCCAATTCGTGGACATCTTGAGAGAAGATCGGCTATCAGGAATTCGAGGTGGAATCAAATTATTGGCCCGCTTGGACCGACACTGTGGGCTGATAAGTGGCAGTAGGTCCTCGCAAGACTTGCCATAAATATAGGGGTATTTCTGACATAAGGTCTTGGACTGTGAAGGACGGACAGATTTCTTTTGAAATGGAACGTTATTGGAAGTATATTTTCCAGCTCTCGATGCCGATAATGCCGAAATGGTACTAGGAAGGGCATTCTCGGGTGTCAGAGACGCTGCAGTCCTTGTTGCAAATCCAAGCTTGCCGAAAGATCCTTCCACCACCCTAACTTCTTCCTCTTCTTGGTCGACTTCACACTCTGAACTTTCTTCTCGATTCTCATTACTGGTAGACACAACTTTCTGAACATCACCTAACCTCTTCTCACTGCTGTCATTCATGCTTTTGGGTTCTTCAAACCTTTCAATTGGCTCTAGCCTTGGACTCAGTAATGTAGTATCTTCGAAGTCGCCCGAGTGTAGAGGGCACACTCGAATGTTTTTCGAAACAGAACCGCCCATATTGCTAACCACGTTTTTTGTTGCTTAACTCGGTTAACATCTGCTATTTAAATAAGACAAGAATAATCAATATAAATTGCAGTACGTCGACATCCCGTATAACTGACGAATTGCAACATTTGTCATGACACGCCGCCAAACATGTTTCTGTTAATAACCCAAGGGGGAAATTCAACACCACCGCTATTTACAATGGTAGTAGTAGTTCCATTGGTCCAAAAGTATGAACGATTATTGCGAAATCATTATCGTGCTTAGACGCTTAGTATTTAAATCCTGACCATTCTATCTACTTTTTTCCTACCACTGTTACGCGGAAAAATAGTGAATTTCAGATAAAATCTACAATTGAAGATCAGCCCTTTTATTGAATAAACACCAACCCCACAAATGAGTAATAAGAGGGAGAAAGGGGAGAATGAAATTTTAATGATCCTTTAAATATATTGCATATGGTTGGGGTGCATGTAGAGAAAGGAGTGCAAATTGCCTTGTGTGTTCAGTCCACACATGACATGTTGAATCTTCACATCTATAGTGTCCTCGAAAATGCTTTAAAAAACAAAGCGTGTTACTAACACTCGATTAAGTAGCAACTGGAAAGACAAGAAAAACAAACCCGAGGTTACTGCTACTAAGGGTGGACTTGAGCTCACGAAGAGAGTCGAGAATACTGGAGCAATCGGGTGACGAGGTGTCCTGCTCACTGAGAGAGCGGATCTGCACTAGGAGACTAGTGAGCTTAGTTATGAGATCCATGTTCTTTATGTTGCGTAAACACTGGACCTGGATACTCTTCACCCGGTTGACAATGTCAAATGCATCTTCTTCACATCGTTGCTTAAAATCCGCCGGCTGTTCCAGTGGTGTCACTCCGTGTTCTTGTGCGATCTAATAGAAAATGACATGTTCACCTATTCTGACCAATTTTCACCACTCATACTTAATCTAACAGAGATGAATTGACTTAATCCTCTTCTTTTGGACCGGTGCAAACATTGAACTGAGCGGACGGATAATGACGAAAACCTACAAAGTTTTCAATCCAGAACGACAAAATCCAGCTAGTATGGCACAGCCTTGAAAATAATGACAACGATCAACGTCGAAAAAGTGGAGGCCTCGGTGCGAACATTAATACAAAACTGCGATGAAAAAACCACCGAGTGGATAGAAGCTGCGGTGAAGTCGACATCTACCATGTGAACAACGGGCATTCAAGCGCACAACTGTAAAACCACTCTTCGCTAATTTTCTTCACCAATTTGGGTCTGTTTAACTCCTAACTCACCCTTTTCAAACCGGGGCAGTGGAGGTTTCTATGGGGAGTGTTTATAGCAAGAACCCTGTTTTAATAGGGCATAAAGTAATAAATACACCAATAACAATAACTGAATGACTCACTTCATTAGCGTACTGCAGAACGTGGATGAGATACTGGTTGAGCTCCTTATTGAGACGCTCTAAGTGCACAATAAGTGTTAAATATTTGTGCTGGAAGTCTGATGTAATTTCTGATTGGGTGGAAATCTTTCGCTCTGCCTCAGTATTCAGATCCTGCAGCTCGTCCACACACATCTTCTTTACCTCCAAAATTTTGGATAACTTAGTCTGCAAGAGAAGATGCTAGTAATGGGAGCAAGTGAATTCTCGACGGAAATGAATGGGTGATAGTGAAAGCGTACCACCATAACAAGAAATTTCATGGGATAGCCACCGTAGATATCAGACTCATTGAGCAAGAGACGACCGCCACTGCTGGAGGGATCATTGAGGGCGAGAGCAGCACCACCGATTCCAGAGGTCATTTCTCCAATGGAAGGGGATTTAATCGTCGAAGAGGTCGTCGAGACTTCGCCGGTTTGACAAAGTGGACATTCGCTGATACCAAACTCGTTGGATGAGGCCCCGACTGCATGTGCAATTTTATGATGGTGCATGTGGCGCTTGCCTTGCAGGGCCGACTGAGCTAAGAGTCTGGCAGGACTCATAAAGAGATTGCGACTAGCTTTATGCTGCGTCTTGTAGGCTGAGAGTGGTATGGTCTCCTGCGGATCAATACTAATAACCTCGTAGTCTGGAATGGAACGGGTTCCAAGAGCGGGTCTATCGAATGTGACTCGATAACAGTGACGAAGGGAATCAATAGCGTCAACGATTCCTGGATAAAGACCATCGGTTGGATAACGAACACTAGAATGAACAGGTGTGAAAATATCGGAGCACAACCTACCGAGCATTGATCTTTGTGCCGATAATAAGGGGCATAGGAACGTGCATATCATCGGGTAAATCACGGAGGAATTCCAACTGAACAGAGCGCGTACCCTGCAATGTACGGATCTTTTCGCGTTTTTCATTCAATGATCGGCGCTCCTCTTCGAAGAAAGCCGTAGAACAGCGACGAGGTTTGCCCATCAAACGACGCAGCAAAGACCAATGAGCACGCGTCAGACGACGAGTCTTAACATTGGGAAAGTTTTCACGAAGACAAATTCTGAAGTCGTTTTCGCTAAGAAGTAAAGGCCTTTGGGAACGGAGCAATAGAGGTAAATAGCAACATACCTGTCTAGATTAGAATATAACCATTCATAAAAAACCCATTTATGAGCTTTAGGGAGTTTTAATACGTTGCGGAGCCTAACCGCATTTCCTTGGGCTACGCGCTTTTCGGGGTTGCTGGTCCCGCGGTGAATTCCAGCTGAGCTGGATGCTCCACGGTGCTAATTCAGAATGAAACAAAAAAAGGAACAGGCAAACCTGTTTACCAACTCTGCGAGATCTGTGAGTTTCATCCGTAATCATTGGTTTTATTGGGGAGTACACCTTTTGACCATCGCGGGATTTGTATTGAGGCGTAGCTTCATAGTAATCTTCATAATATCTGTTCCTTTTTCGAGTCCTTGGAGGCTGAGTGAAAGTAAACATATAGAAAAGCTTACATTTTTCCTATAAGACATCCCATAGTCATCGATGTCATCTAAAAATGAAGCGAGTAAAAACAGAATACATACAAGTTCGATCGTCCGCCATATTTTAAAAACACCGCACAAATGCGCGCGAAAGATCATATATGTAAACCACTTCAAAAGAAACTAAACCAGGACAAATTTCACTTAATTGAACAATTTCGTACAAAAAATGGAAAAAATTTCCTTTATTAAATAAGTCGAAAAATATTTGTAGAATCTTAATTAGATGTTGCTTACATTCCTTTGATGGTGATAATCCGAGTCATTCTACATGTTCCAGCATGGCGTTAAAATTGAAAATCATATTAATTTATGCACCCAATGAGTTACGCTAGTTTAGTATCTGTTCCATAAAATATATGAATATTTATTGCAAGCTAAGATGTGTTTTGGGATCCCAATGTTTTTAATAAAATTCAACTTAATTGATCAAACTTATCAAGTATGCTTCAAGAGACAATTCGGTTCCTCTGCTTGCGCACCTAGTAAAATGTATTTTGAAGTCCATTTTTCTTAACTACCGCGTTAGAATTCTGAGTTTAATTTTTTATGTCAAGTTCCATACCATTGTTTTTACTACTATTCGAATAACTTGCCAACTTTGAATAAGACTGCGTCTGTTCTTTTACAGAATTCTCTTACTGAAACTCCGAAGTCAATATGGATTTAGGGGTTTTAACTCTCACTATATGTCAAGATTACTTCTGCAATACAGCTATATTTTTCTAAGAGACCATAAAGAACCTTTTTCTTTGTTAATGTGTGGTTGCTGAACAACTATAAAGTGCGCGTTTTCATCTAACATCTCTGGATTGGTAGAGGGAATAGACGTTTGCTCCTGTGCCTGTAAATGAGGCATGTCTGTCATTTTAAACCACTCCAGCTGATTTATCGCAGGTTGATACATCTGTGTCAGATATTGTGCTCGAGCACTCGAGTTGAATAATTACGTAAAATCTGCATTATTACGTTTGCACGATTAGCTTAAAGAACCTCCAAGTATCGAGCCTATTTTCAGTGACTTAGGCCTGAGATAAGATAAGAAAGCAGTTTCAAGGAAGCGCTGAGTCTCTGAAATTGCTGAAGATGTTGTACCCGTTCGATTTGTTGATGGACAAACAAAATCACTTGCGAGGCCAATCAAATACGGCAAATATGGAAGCCGCGCGACCGTGTAGGAAACTGATGTTATGATTCCAAATATTTTCAACCTGCAGCGTTTCTGTCTGACTTTAAGAAGAATAGTCGTTCTAGTAGCCATTTAGGTCCTTTTTTGTGTTTAATTAGTTTGACATTGGAAAATTGATTTCCCCCTTAGCCCTGTATCCAGGCTCCTTATTTTGTTATTAATCACTTTACCATCAAGGACTATCTTTTGCAATATATATCTGTCCAAGTGTTAGTTACTGACTGACGATAATCAACCTTATTTGCTTTCACAAAATCGGCCGGAATTCAGGTTCTTTTTATTAGCTGAGATTTTACTCCACTGATTTTTCTCGTTTCTTTTGAATGAATTACAATTTTATAGTGTTGACGCTATGCTGAATTATTTATTGGAACGTAGTGTCAAAACTATGTGACTAATTTAAGTTAAATGTGCAACGTTTTCCAGCTATTCAGGATGACGATCACGCAAAATGAACTAAATTTCAATCTCTAAATTAGAATTACATTGCATTATTAATAGTTGGTGGCATGTCACGTATCGAGTGCGTGGTTCAGCAATTTAAAAAAAAATCAATTAGCTAGATCTTAAAAGACACCATCCAAAGTCCCGTTGAGTCTTAATAATTTCTTTTCACCAAGACTTAATAAGAGGTTAAAACACTAAAAGCGAAATAAAGCCGCAAGCTATTCAGCAGATTATGATGGGCCGTCCAATGACTTGACCAATTAGAACAACGGTTTAATCGTGCCAATTCATTTGGTTTATAGAAGCAACGTTGGCCATTCGAATGCCCTTCTATGCCGTGAGAGTGGGTAAAATTCCAGGAATTTATGGAACTTGGTAAGTTATAAACAATGATTGTATGATGTCGATTTTTTGTTTCTATGAAATTTCGCTTTCGGGCATTACACTCAGTTTAGAACTGAATAAAGAGGCGGTATACATGACGGTATCAAAGGAAGCTTATTTCAATCACTTAGTAGTCAAATGGTTTTTGTTCATCCCTTTTATTTTGACGCAAACTGTGAAGAGTGTTGGAGATAGCTTAGAATACATTCCTAAACTGCCAATTTGGTTGACTAGCTTCAAATTCCTGTTGCCTTTTCAGGCCAGAGTGTCAACAACAAGTGTCCGGTTTCACTGGTGCTGTCTTCAAAAAATTTAGTACCCTAACCGAAGCTGAGAATTTTATCAAAAATGGTTTGCTTGTCTGCATTGTGTGTTTCAATTCGCTTCATTAAAGATTCATCATCCCTAGCTCAGAAGCGACCTTATTCAATGACCGAAGAAGTCGCTGAACCGTCATCGAAAGTTTGTCTTATTTGTTATAGTTTCTGATTTTTTTTCTCACAGAAGAATAAAGCAATAAGGGTAGTGGACTCAACCGCAGTTGATAGCCTTTCACCGGTGGCATTTATGCATGGTAAGAGGCCGCTTTTTCGAATATATTTTTTTTTCAGACCTTCACGAAGCGAACAAAGTACTTGTCTATACTGATGGTTCATGTAAGGGTCCTCATAATGATCGCCGCGCTGGTATCGGAGTATTTTGGGGCGAAAATCACCCTTGGAATGTAGCTGAACGCCTAGCAGGTCGTCAAACCAATAATCGGGCTGAGATAGAAGTAATGTGATTTTTGTTTAAGTTGCAGCCGGTTAGCCATCACTCTCATTGGCCGTCGCAGGTCACGTAGGACACCAGTACTTGCTACTGCGAATTATTCTTATTTCCAGTTATTCTGATCTTCATTTCATAGGAGCTCATGTTTAGCAACGGGAAATTTTATTTTACCAGTTTTTTTTTATACTTTTTGTCTTTTGTAAAAATACTTTTTATATTAAGGATTGTTTGGTTTCTTTAATCAGCCTTTATTCAAATAAGTGTATGCACAAGACTTCAAAGCGTCATTGAGGTAGTACAGCTTTTTTCCTTTTTGAATGAGATTGCTATCGCCTCCTGTTTCCGTTTTTTTAACTGAATAAGTGGCATTTCAGCGATTTCTGAACCTTGTAGGTCTTTAAACAACCGTAAACTTTACGCATAATAGTTTTCGCTTGTTGTTGGTTAATGCTCCTTTTGTGGTGCGGGAGCAGTTTGGTGTTGAAAGCTTGCACTCATTTAGCACTAATCTTTTTTTCGGAAATGAGGCGGTTCCAGAACTTTTACTCAGGAGCGCCATTTTTCATCCATTTTTACAAGTCTAAATTCTTAAACAGACTTGTACTTGATTTGGATAAGCAACAAATCTATTTGTTACCCGTTTTTCTATAAACCCTCCAGGCATGCATCCGCGCTTTGCAGCAGGCCAACGGGGCAGGCATTAAGGACCTGAAGATTATAACCGATAGCAAATTCACCATTAACTGCGCTACCCAGTGGTACTTTAAGTGGCTAGAGAACGGCTGGAAATTGGTTGATGGCGAGCCAGTCCACCTCAAACACGACATTCAAAGGCTGGCTAATGAATTAGCCACTCCTGGGCTTCACGTTTCTTGGGTAGGTTCAAAACACTCGTTATTGTCCCCTTTCATTTTAGTGCCATTCGCCAGGTCATAGAGGCAAGTGGGGCAACGAACAGGCTGACCGATTGGCCAATAAGGGCGCTAATCTTCCCTACTCGTATGGCAAAGTGGACCAGGATTCTTAAGATTATATCAATTTCACTAAAATTGATGTCTAGATAGCTCGTCTGTACTCTATTTTTGAAAACAATAAATAAATCGTTTTAATAGCAGCGCTTTTATTTGGATTCTCTAGTTTAGCAGCTTAGTTAAGTTTCTTTCTGTTTTGCCTTTTTATTCCCAGCTCAATGTCGGGGACTTTCACAGTTCAAAAGCGCACCACAAAACCTTATGAAGGCCAAAAACCGGGTACTTCGGGTCTGCGTAAACCCACCAAGACATTTATGCAGCCAAACTACGTGGAGAATTTCGTACAGGCCTGTCTGACTGTGGCGAAGAAGTATCAAAAGCCCAATACCACGTTCCGACTTGTTCTCGGTGGAGATGGACGATACTTCCTCAAAGAGGCCCTCCTTAAAGCAATTATACCACTCTGTGCTGCCAACAATGTAAGGCATTCATTCATTCATTTGGGATTTATTTAACATCATTTATATCTTATTCCTCTAATTAAAATTATGCTTTATTCCAGTATAAATCTTTAATTTTTTGTAAGCAAGCTCATCTCCTTACTGTAGCAGGGAGCTTTGCTACCTGCGTCTTAGTAACTTTCGTCTTTATTGCTGATGCTAGTAATTTCTTGAAAACGACGTGGTCATATTGTCTTCCACTCATTTATGGATTTTATGCATAAGCTTAGAATAGGAGTAACAAGCTGTCAGGTACTCGAGCTTCCAGCTGTTTCTCACAGCTCTTCTTGTGAAGATGCTCGGAGCTAAAGTCGCATTCTTTAAACCAGATTCTTCGCTAGGATTGGCAAGCACGTTCCAATTTTAATCTGAACCTGTAATTTGGATAAAGATCCTTTAACTCACACTAAGGTGGAAGAAGTGATGGTGGGTGAAAACGGCCTCCTTTCAACTCCTGCTGTATCGACGATCATTCGTCGCTATGGCATGACAGGCGCAATCATCATGACTGCTAGTCACAACCCAGGTGGAATCGAAGGAGACTTCGGCTTAAAGTACAACATCGAGAATGGAGGTCCAGCCACAGAGACAATCACCAATGAGATCCATCAAATTACTACCTCAATCTCCGAGTATTACACTCTAGATCATCCGCTTCCTGTGGACCTCTCTAAGCAAGGCTCCTCGGAGTATGCCTTGTCCAACGGAAAGATCTTCAAAGTTCACATCATCTCTACCACAAAGGACTACGTCAACTACATGAAGGAAATCTTTGATTTCGATCTCATTAAAAACTTCCTCAATGGCAGCAAGGGAGAGCCAGCCTTCAAAATCCTCGTTGACGGTCTTAGTGGGGGTAACGAGTAGTTAAACGACTGAAGCCAGGATTAAGCAAACTGATAAATGAAAATATTGCATTGTCATGCATTTCAGTGACGGGACCGTACATTAAGGCCCTTCTTGTTGACAATTTCGGTTTGCCCGATTCCTCAACCTTGGACTGCACACCTTTACCAGACTTCGGAGGTCACCATCCTGACCCCAATCTGACTTACGCTGCCAAGTTGGTGGACGCCGTGCGAGCGGACAAGACGATAATGTTGGCGGCGGCATTTGACGGCGATGGAGATCGCAATATGATCATCGGTCAGGGGGGTTTCTTCGTCTGTCCCTGTGATTCTCTTGCCGTCATCGCCGACAACATCATGTCTATCAAATACTTTTCCAACAAGCCCCCCAAGGGCTTTGCACGCAGTATGCCAACTTCGCCCGCTGTTGATAGGTGCATATTGATAGTTTCAGATATGATCAGTGCAATTCCACTAAATAATGTGGTAACCGATATTTGTTTTCCAGGGTCTGCAGGGAGAAAAAAATGAAAGTTTTTGAAACCCCAACTGGTTGGAAATTCTTCGGTAATCTCCTCGATGCAGATATGGCGTCGGTGTGCGGTGAAGAAAGCTTCGGTACCGGTTCGAATCACATTCGTGAGAAGGACGGTATCTGGGCGTTCCTTTGTTGGCTCTCCATTCTTGCTGGTCGTCAGGAAGTTGGAAAATCACCGCAAGTTCGTGATGTCCTTCGGGAGCACTGGAGCAAATATGGACGAGATTTTTTCACTCGGCAAGTCTACTCATGCTTATTTGATGCTGTTTTCTTACCGTTAATCGGGACATATTTCTTGTCTTGTACATCCAGTTACGATTACGAGAACTGCACTGACGAGCAAGGTAAGCAGGTTATGGACCGTGTGAATTCTCTGTTTGCGGATCCGGAATTCGTGGGTCGTACGTACACCACTAATATCGGTGCGGCCTTCAAGGTGCTCTCAATCGATGACTTTTCTTACACAGATCCTGTCGACCACTCTGTATCCAAGAACCAGGTTAGATTTCTTTTTCCCTTTGGTTAATCAGTTTAGGTTCAGTCAAATTTCAGTTAAATCTGTTTACCTGCCAATTAGTTGGAATAAGTGGGCAAGAACGGTTGATATTCGATGAAAATTTGTAAGGTCACCACGACTAGCCCATCAGATTCTGCTTTAAGTAGATTACTTCGTCGTCTGCTCTCCGTAGGAAGAAAACTTGTGGTCATTGTTGACGGTCTTTATCATATTGCAACCAACTCGGAGGCCAGGCTTCTTTGAGCCTTGGAGACATCAGGTGCACAACTCTCGATAGTTTCGTAGCCTTTCGTTCTCGTTGGCCCTGTAACGTCCAGCTAAAAGTTGTTATCAGCGAGGATCCAAACAAAAGATCAGATTTCCATTTTCTCCCATCTTTCCCCCTAAATATCTATCCTATACATGCCTTCTAGACTTGAAAGTGAAATGGTGCACTTCGTAAGAGGCTTATCCGTTCAATTCGCTAATTACTTAGCAGGGGTAAATCGAATACGGAGCAGGAATCCCACCTGCATTTGTTGCTTAAACATTTTTTCTCTATCCTAAGTGCTTGCAGGTTCCTTCTTCTCCAAGGTATGTGCTTTGGTTTATTATGGCCATTAACCCTGCTTTCATTGTAACCCACCTCGAAGAAACAGTCTATATATTGCTTTCATTATCTAGGGCATTCGCATTATACTGAGCAATGATACGAGGATTGTCTACCGTATGAGTGGAACTGGTAGTTCTGGTGCTACCATTCGTATCTACATCAACACATTCTCTCCCGATCCAAAGACTCATGAACTTCCGGCTACGGTGAGTGAATAACTCTTGCATTTGGATTGTGTTGCTTAAATGCTCTATAATTGTGTATCTATATTGTTTGTTTTCGGGAGGAAGAAATATTGAAAATATCAATATGCAAACTTAAGCTATTGTAATAGCATAAGTCGTGAAAACTTGACAAGCATCTCAAAATGCTAGAAAAAGGATTATTAACTAACTTCAAGCCTTTCGTTCATCATCTTTTTGATTGGGGATGACATTGGAGTCCGCTGATTTTGAATTTATGTTTTAGCCGTCCTTAGACATTTTGCGTCTTGATGAATTCCGTTTCTTGAGAACCATTTTTCCTTTTATCTATTGTAACCCCACAGTAGCGACCTTCTCCCATTTGGGGTTTTGAGATTTTTGTAGTATTGGCCACGTACAAGTGCTGGGGGATTGATACATTGCAGTCTATTTGGCACCAGCTAATAATGTCGGCGTTTGTTAGCATTAATGATCGGCATGTAATTAGGCGACGAAATCCAATGGTTGCATTTTACCTCAGAGTAATGTAGATAGGGAATCTCTGGAATCAAGATTTGTTATTATTAATAGTTTCATGCGTGAGGAATTCCTGAATTACACGCCAAAATGTTATGGTTGCAGCTCTTGCAGAAACCAGACCGTTAAGGCGTAAACAGAATTTCGTCTAGATTGTCAGCTTGTTACAAATCATTTACTCTTAGCGTTCGACAAGAAAATAAAATTAAATTCAAATGTCTACTTTTTAGAGGTACATGGCGCCCCACATTGAGTTGGCTCTTGGTCTGTGCGGAATCCAATACTTCACGGGACGTACTAAACCCACCGTCGTCACCTAATTTCCAACCGTCAAGTCCAGTTTCTTCGCTTTATCTTGATAGTTTCCCTTCTTTCTCTTTCAGCCTTGATTTCTAACGCCTTTAATTATGGCTCTACGCCCCTCTTGCTCATTTTTATTTGTTGAAAATAAAGGCATTTTGAGGGCGCTAGCTAATTTATTTGGCAGCACCCAGCCTTGATGTCCGTATCTAATACTTGTGTCTATTTCATCTGCATCCGTTATTGCTCAAACTATAGTGTCTCATTGGCATGCACGTGATCCTGCTGTACTACATGTTAGAGGCAAGGTGTCAGGCGTTCTTCGGTTAGAGCACTTTCGGAGATGATTCATCCTAGCAGGCCTGATCTGTAATGTCACTCTTGACGAACGTGCATTTCTTTGCATTGAAAATGCTGGTCACCTATTTATAAATTCTTTACGAAACATGCAGCAGGTGTCGATACTTTTTTTTCTCGTGGCTTTTGAGTTAATGCTTTGCTTCTAAAAAAAGTTACGGTTTCTTGAATCCTGGCTTTAGCCTATTAGCTTTCTTAAAATATATTTTTGTTTGGTTGAAGGGTTCAAACGTAGGCACGAAAGCCCTGATTACCTTTGCGTCGGTTCTCGATTTATTTTTTTCAAAATTAATAGCGACCTATGATCTTGATCCTGTTTTCGTTTCCAACCCAAAAATTAGAGCAGACCAGTCTTTATTTTGATTTTTATTTGTTAGAACGTGGAATACTCGGCATGTTGATGGCCTTATTCTTCTCTATCTATCAAGGTCAAGGGTTCTGGGGCCACTTTCGCGAAAAAACGCTCAGATGATCATTATAAACTTGGGAATATTGGAGCAATCCGATTTTTTAAAAAATTGGTCACCTATTTCACCACTTCATTTCTTTGCAGGCATTGAGCTGGAGTTGATTCCTAAAGTTAGCATTTTCGAGTGCTCTCCAGTGCTTTGAGTGGAAAATTATTGATTTATAATCGGGCTCTAAGAATTCTATTGACTGCGTTTTGTCTGGTGCCCATCTCCGTTCACAAATTACTTAGCATAGAATTGCTGCTTATGGGCTCCTTGTCCGAATTTCACAATTAGATCTAAACATTTCCTCATTAATAACTGAAAAGGAGATACTCACCCTTCACATCTGAGTCGCTAAATACAAATCTTTCTGCAGTCAGGGAGTGTATTTTTTTGGTTATCACCAAATATAAATTTACTGTCTTTCATTGGACATTGGTTCCTTTGCGCCATAGCTCCTAACAAGGCCAACTGTGCGCAATACCTGCGAAAACCTAGCCGTTCTTGAGCCTAATTCAAAGGTTTCAAAGACGTCAGAACAGTCTAAATATAATGAACTGCATTGTCAAATGCGCAGGGGCCACGACGCCCTTGCAACGATGCATTTAATGCTATTATGTAGTTTAAGTAGTCAATCGGAGTGGTCCTTTAAAACAACATTCTATTAAGGGCATAATGAAATCAGGGTCAGGATACGCACTTTAATCTGGAATTTGTTTATTGTTGAGATAAAATAAGACCGATGTCTGAGTGATTTCCGATTCGTTGTCGGTATTTTCCAAAATAGAATAAGCATGAAAGACTAACAAAATAAATAGAACTCTGGTTCTCTTCGACCTAGCTTTTTTTGCTGCAGTTATTTTTTCCCACGCCTTTTGGCCAACGAAATTTTTCTGAGTATAACCAAGTGCGAGTAATTAATATTTTGCCACGATGATTCATTCAAAACTGTTAAGGATATTAGGATGCACATTTTTCTTCAACGACTGCTACTGATCGATTTGTGGCTTATTTCACACTAATTAAAAAAATAGCTTGTAACACTCCTTGATTTACTTTAACTGGACTGCTTAGTCATGCAAATTGAATTGTTGTAAAACAAGGTGATCTGAGCCTAATTTGACTTAAATAAATGGGTAAGAGCCGCAATTAATTCTATAGTTATGAAGAGCAGATGAAAATAGCACCTAGCTGAAGCGATGCACTAAAATGGCCTTCTTCCTCATTCCATATTGGTCAATTTCTGGACCTTGGGATTTGCTCGGATCCAGTCGCGCGTGCGTGTGCATGAATCTTGCAGTAGTTTGTTTCTTCTCCGCAAGCGAATTTTCACAGGTTTGAGCTATGATATTATTAACTAAATATCGGCCGGTGCTGATCGTTTTTTGCTCTTTTTGTGTCCTTCCTTCACATTCGTTAAGTTACTTAGTATATTTTGAAAATTTTGCGGCCCCACATCATTTCATACTTCTCCTTTTCTCTTTCGGGATTTTCGATTGTGCCACATGAAATTCACACAGCCGAAATCTTTATAAATTGCATGATGCGCTTGAATCGATTTCATTCAAGTCCTAATTTTTATTCAAGTGACTTCAATTTTAGTTTATAGTTGGTGTTGATCCGGTTCTATAGACGTTTGTTTTCTACTCAACGGAACTCGGGAGTGTTTTCATTGAAAATCGTGAGAAACGTTTCATGCATTTGTGTCTTCCGTTATTAGATCATAATATGTATTTCTAAACTACAGATTAGTCGAAACAAAGCGTCGCCTTGCGCACACTGTTTTAGCTTGCCGTAAACCCCTATTCTTCTGATTAGAGTAGTAGACAGCAATTTTAACGTGATCAAGATTTTACGTAACCTACTCCTCATTTGGGGGTATTGCGCTTCGGTAATCTTTAAACATGAAATGATTGTCTCCTTTCGTAGTTCACACGTTTATTATAACTGATACTGCTACAGATGCAATTCAATTTGAAGGAAACTTAACGCTCACCTATCACATCACTGCAATTTGTTGAGATAATTCTATTTTTCTCATTATTTCGAGCTCTTAAGACTACCTATTATTTTCGCAAAATGTTTAACTATATCTCAGAAACCGAGTTCCGCAAGTTCCAGCGCCTATGATGACATATGACATGTTCGAAAGTCGTATCAGCTACCACAAGGATTACACCCGAACTTTGTTGAAATGCTTCGAATTGTCTTCAACTACTCCAATCCCTTGGCTAATAGCCCTATAATTGTTGCCCCTTTTGAAGATCCAACAAATTATTTTTATTCTAACCACGAATGCTTTCACTTCCAATATTTGGAACCGGATTGTGATGTATTTCTTTGCGGTTCGGTTTGTGCGGTATGTGTGTTCCTTGGACCGAAAATTTTTTTGCGACCTTTTTATTTCAGTTCTCTTTGTAGGGCCACTTCACCTTACGATTGTTAATCTTCACTTTAACAAATTTCATCGGAACCAAATTAAAAGTACCTTTTCCTTGTCAACTTTCCTTCCGAATAAATCTAAATGGAAGGCAAATAAATCATCACGAGTCGTCTTTTTCGGTTTAGCCCAACTTGAGAATGCCTATGCTTTTGCAGTCTTTTCGTTTCGAGTAACAGAATGGTAGGATTCATCGCAGCCACTCTACGGAATGGCAGACTAAGACGAAGTTTTTGCCTGAGAGTACTCATAAAAATGGCTCATCTCGTTTATGGTAGGGAAGAGTTTATTGTATCGTAAGGCTTCACAGGCAATCTTTCTGTTATAAGGTCAGATCAAGTTACTCTTTTGACCAAGACAGTTCAGAGGCGTTCTCTTCGCCTTGAAGTTGGACTCATTGGAATCGCTCGGTGGTTGTATCTTGCTATCCGCTGCACTTTTGGGAGTTGTGATTTGAGCTTTGAGGTCTTATTGTTTCGGGTTTAAATTGCCTGGACCTTTTACAACATTTTTCATTTAAGATATTTTTGTTTCAATAGTGTCCGCATTTTCGTTTCGATTTTATCACATGAATGCCCACTTAGGATGTAAGTCACATTTTTCTAGTCAACATGTTTGTTCCCGCATTTTACTTTTTGCAAACCATAAGGCGCCAGTTTCCCACGTTTTTTCATGTTGATCGCGTTCATTGCATTGCATTGCATTTCATCCCTCCCATGTTTTGGCAATTTCCGAAGGTTGTGGATCTTTGGAGACTCACTTCGTGGTACCCTCATCGATATTACAGGTTCAGATGTTTAATATTGTCTAGAATCGTCTCAGAATAAAGTTCTACCGAATCGTTCTAAATCGGGAAAGCAGATCCCAAGAATATTTGGAAGGCTTGTCATGGAACTATTATATCATCTACTGAAGTAGAGCAAGTATTTTTACCTAGCCTACGGAAGCAGAATTCCAGATTATTCAGATTTTATCCTCATTTCTTATTTGTAGGCAGTGCAATTACCAATGCTTGAATATATCCTGAATGGATTCGATCGCGTGATCTTCCTATGCATTTGGTTATTTTTTGGACTTCTCTGACAGGTAGTCGTAACCACCTGTATAAATCATTTAGAGAAATCGTATAATGCAAAAAGTAAGTGAAAGCAACAAAATCCTGCAAGATTTGAAACGTTAAGGCAAATAATTACCGCATAAAGCATATTAGAATTCCAAAGGTGGATTGTTAGTTGCGAGTTGTTGTGGTCAAGTTTTATTATTTCTCTATCCAGTGATCCATACTAATTTCATGTGACAGACGTCTACTTGGATGATCGCTTCGGTCACCCACAGGACGTTTTCATATGATCCGAGCAAAATGGCATTTAAAGGGCGATGTCTGAAATTATTTTCCTCCCTGAGCCTGCAGATTTATAGTCAACCTCAACTTTTCTGATTGATTGATAGATTAGGCCTTGAATTTGCCTTCTCGCTTGCAATCGTTCCTCTGGTGTCAGTTCATTTCACCCAAAGGCCATTGACAATTTGCTTTGAAGAAGGGTAATTAAGAGCAGTCGCCCTTTGTTAGTCATTAATGAGGTTAAAGCACAGTTTAGAGAGATGCACTAGGGAGATGATGTCAGATAAGAGATTACACATTGAAGCGTGGACTTTCTTTCGGTGCCCTCCTTGAATCTCTTCAACCAGCGTTTTTCTCGCAGTATACGGCCTCGTTGCAGAGCATCCAGGATTTCCGCCTTTGGACGATTACCTAATCGGCTACCTGATCCTATTCGACTCCTAACCATGTGCAGATCTCTGCAAAGCTGGAGGATCCGGCCTTTCATTTGTTTCTTCATCGTAGAAGAAAATTGAATAGTCAAGAGGTTGGCTAGGCTTGGAATAGCAAGGTTATATCGGTGGGACAGATCACCAGACAGGCAATCTCCTAGTCAGCCATCTTATCTTCGTCTGATATCCTCTTAGAGTCTCTCACCTTTACATCTCCCACAGGGATCACTCAAAAGTAGCGGATTAGACGGTTGCGGGGTTAGGCCTATTGAATCCTCACATCGATCGGCTAGCAAGAAATAGAGCGATCGTTTTCTACCAGCTCCCATCCGTTTGGGTGACCGTTGTTACCACCCGAGGGCTCACGAGAGATGAGGGTTGGATTCTCTGCTGTTGTGGTTCTAGGATTTTCGACTCGTTCTCTAACTACGTGTTTTTTAATACTCCTAATGTAAGGAGCCTTTTTAATCCGCTTAGCTGTTTTCGTTGAATCTAGTAAATCAGATTCTCTCCACAAAATCTTCAATTTCACAACTACTGTTGGTGGCCATTCCCATCAGTGAACGTGCGCTGATGAATGTCTAACCTGTGTTATTCAGAAAACCCAACTGCTGTACCATTGTTTACTCTCATCAAACGCTTCCAGCAGTATCCATTCATATAGCGTAATTCTCTATTTTCTGTTTTTGCTTAACGTATAACGCATATTCGATCCGCTTATGAGTTTCTTATCCCCCCTCCCTGCCAAATTTCGGCATGTTTTCCAGCCGAGATTACTGTAGACTGTATTTTATTGTCGTTCTTCCTTAATTGAGGTCGATTTCGGTAATTCTGAGTGCTATTCATTTAGATACCTTTTTGACTGCCGTGAAAATCGCTTCAATTTGGTGTCTATCCGTTCCTTGTCGAATAGGTACAGCTATTTCAGATCCCACTCCATCCAACCGTTCTTTTGTGTTCAAAAATTGGAAGCGAATATCACCCATAATTCCTTGATCCAGTGTTCATGTCCCCAGCCATTTCCGTGCAATTTCTGATCAACGTAAGTTATGTCTACTTTGAATATAATCCTTTTCCGCATAATTAAACGGGTTTGTCGTCGGCATGATAACGAGGCCATTGCCTTCAGTAATTGATTTTAGAATTCGTCCAATTTAAATAGAGAGCAGTGACTTCCAGACCTGAACATTTATTTTCATTAATTGAAATTAGCGTCGCAATAAATGCTAACGCGACAAGTCAGATCTTGGAGGAGGGTAGGAAACAAGATAATTCACTGCTTCAGACTGGGTGAACAAATAGGCTTCTTAGATGCAGACATCTTTGGTAATTATTTGGCCGGCCGAGATTGTGCCATTCACCAGTGGAGTGGCACCGTAGTTGAATCCTAATGTAGACATTTTTGCTCACCCACCAGTAGCAAAATCCGCGCTTATCAACTTATCCTTTGCGGAAAGGGAAGCCATAATATTGGTATACGACTTCGTTGTAGTTTGAATAGTGCCGCGTCGTACCAGGCATGCTCTCTTATGGTAATAATGATCTCGACATTGGGTGCTCTCCTAGTTCTGGACTTTACATTCATCCCGCTTTTTCAACGCCGGTAATTGATCGGCGCACTGATGTAAGTCTGACTTTCAGATCATTTCGATCATTGAGGCTAGCCTATATTGATACAAGTTGGGTGCTGGATGTATGGTTATCAATGTTTTACTCTTTCTGACTCGTGGCATTCGTTCTGGATATTTAGTTTTCCTATCAGCGACTTTGAAAGTACGTCTGCTTGCCCTAATGTTTTTAGGGGGTTCGGTCAAGGGGTCTCGCCCGATTTCTGCTCATCATTCCTTCCATTGATGCAATGGTGTTTCATTATTGCAGGGTTTCAATTTTTTGTCAAATTTAGCACTTTGAATCTATTATAAACACGTTGTTCCTCCCAATGGTATTTATTGCCAGAATTTTGCTCCAACACAGATCTGCTCCCAGTCAATAAACTTTGGTCATGCATCGTGCTTCATGTGAACTTACTGCGGGCAAAGATATAACACATTCAATCATAATGATTCACACTTTCCGGCCTTCATTTTAGATTTCAGATTTATGAGATTTAGCAGCTCCACTATTTGTTATGGTTTTAATCTTCTGCTGTTATCGAGATTTTGGTTTGTATAAATAAATCTTATATTAAGCGCTAAAGCTTCTGCCCAACTAGCGTTGTTTGCTGCTATCCACGCCTTACGTCTATGTCTCTGATATTCGATATCGTATAACATAGAAGGGGTCCCCACCGCCCCATGTTCGGACAAATGATGATTGATAATGGAATGCAAATACCTAAAACTAGGAACTCGTGTATATTCTGAGATTCGGATCAGATATTTTGTGGTCCAGCGAACTTATAATATATCTTAATTACTAAATTTCTTGCCGCAGTGCCTATGATTTATAACTGTTTTTTTGCTGTCTGTAGACTGATGGGTCTTTTAGATCAGTTTCTGCTTACTCAATTAAACATAAATGCGAACGAGTTATTCAGACTTTATAGAGTCTTTCCATACCATCGGATATAATCAGGCATATCTTCTGCCTGGCTTGCATGTTTATCATGATCATCAGGATGAGGTCCGCTGTTGAAGTCCTTTATGACAAATTCCTCGTCATTGGCTTCATGAATCTAAATTACAAAAAAAACATGGATAAATTCAGCTATCTTATCTTTCTATCTTATTTACTTACTCGGTTGATACCTCCATTTTCAGAAATGCCACACTCCCTTCTGTAAGTTTAATTTTAGTTGACTTCTTAAGCTCCCTATGGTGATGGACTTCATTAGTGTTTAAGTGAGGCCTGTGATGAACATGCTGCTATTAACCAGCTAACTCGTGCGGTCATGCAGACGCCTAACGCCACAACAAGCAGACGCGTTTCCAAAGTCCAAGATCGATTTGGATTCTTCCTCTCCTCTAAAGGCTGTCATTGATTTTTTTAGTTCCCTTCTCAAACATCTATTGTGATGATTTGAGCACATGGTACGCATGGGTAACCCCGATCTCATTCTTGCCAGATCAATCACTTTTGGCTATTCACAGTTTGAGAAATAAATAAATAAATGGCTCCAGGGCGAGGCCCTCATAAAAAAATTAATTTGCATTCAATGTTTTAGCTTGTACAATTGCTTTCTTTCTGAAAACCTCAATATTCACGAGCTTTGATAACTCCATCTTAGCTTCGGTTGGGATAGATACTTTAGCTCTGAAAAATAATATTAAACTGGTTTACCTCTGTACTTCAATAAGCCAAACCTCCCAAGACTCACGAGGATATGGTTGGACTCCTTCATCATGGATCTCTTTTTGTTATTCTTTGCTATTTACTTCTAACTTTTCGAAAATCTCAGATAGGTCATCAAAACTGGTATTGCTATTCGTTTAAGGAGGAGTTGAATTAATAAAATGCTTTGCTATTTAAAAGGGCTTCTTGTTGTTTACACGGCCTTTTATTGCAAAGCTGCCTGTGGTGTCTTCATGAAATAAATTAAATGCTTCCAGCAAATCATTTAACTGGTGATACGTTTCATTATTCACCTTTTAAATAAACCATTTTCTAGCACTGATAGCCAATATAAGGTAAGGTTCTAGAAATTAAAGTAGGTCAAATTATTCCTAGTCCTTAATTGTACAAAAAGTGCCTTTTGACCCGGCCATTCGTTCCTTTCATATCAATTAGCTAATCAAATAATAAGATCATTTAGATCCTAGCATTTGGCATGTCCCTTCCTTGACTTATTCTGGTTAGCTTTTTTTTTGTAGAATCGGACTCATTTTCATTTGGAATTCATTTACTCCTCGCCTCCTATAGAATGAATGGAGATACTAGTGGTCCACATTGACTTCTCTCAACCAGTCCTCACAATCGTATTTATAAATTGCCAATCGCCGTTTCTAAATTGACTGCTATTTCCTTGTCTTGGAGTCTTCACAGTTGAAGTTTGCTTCACCGGAAAGGCTTATTAGCGAAGGGTTGCAAATGTTCTTGCACTTGCATTCCTAGTCTAGCAGAATTGTTGAAGCTACAATGTACATTGTATACTTCTTGTTGTCGTCCATTTACTATCGCGCGCTGTTCTGTCTAGTCTCATCGGTTTACCATCAAACTCCAAAATGATTTCCTGTATGCATTGTTTGACTAATCTAGTCATATTCACCGATTCAAATGCTCAGACTAAAAAATATTCCAGCGAAATGATTCTTTGGGAATGAGCTTGTTTTTATCAACCCTATCTATCACGTCCCTCGTTAGGTGAGCATCTAGAGTTGCGAGTTTAAAAGTCCTTGGGACCAAGAGTCCTGGCAAGCTTTGGTCACTTCCTTTCTGAGACGATGAAGATGGACATATCTGGACGGAAGGTCCTAGAACTACCGCTTTTTCTTGGAATGATTTGCATCGATTAAACCTCATTAATCAAATCAGAGGTGGCATAATATCAATTGGAAGGGTGTTGTTCTTCCTTCGATCGGAAGAATTTGCACTGAGTACTGGTCGGCAAAATTTGATGAAACTCTCATTCCAAATGACGAATATAATTAGAATCGTTTCTTACTGCTTCCATGGCTCATTCAAATTCTAAGTATCAAATTCCCTATTAAGCCTTCAGCACTTGCCCTTCTAGTTCCTCGCCCACTGGATAGATCCTCAGAGCACTAGAAATTGAACCACAATGCCCCCTATTCCTGGATAACAAACGTCCGATGCATCCCCCTCGGCGAAGTTTCAATGGACTTCAACTATCATCCCACTTCTGAATGAAAAGAGGCATTAATAACCAATGCTTGAGAATCATTGTTAGCTCATTTCAACCAGGGTCGCAAGATATTAAAGAAAACTAGGCATGTGTTTCAAAACTAGTGCCAATACTAAATGCCAAGTTTCACTTTATTGGTGGGTTTTAATTTCACGGCATTTTATATACCCTAAACCATCGTTATTTCAGTTTGCGCGTAGCTATGAAGTTTATGTGGTGGATGTTCTTTCAGGACATCATCACTACTAACCAATCAGGTTACTGCTTTAATAACCTTGACATGGATAACCTCGCCAGTCTTGCACTTTCATCGCAAGCTCAAGTCAAATCAGTCTTTCGGTACGCGCACTTGCTTTTTCCTTACAGCCAAATTTTTTAGGGCATTTTGTTGTCAGACTGATAGATTCAAAAGTAAGCAGGCAGTGGAAGTGCCTACGAACCGTCATTGTTCTATTCCACCGCCTTTTCAATTCCGCGTCCAGTTCTGTTGTTTATATTTCTTACCTCGATTTTGCATTATGTTTATAGGAACGCCCATCGTTATTCCGAATTTTTCAAACAATTTATAAAAAATCAGTTCCTTGCATTTTGCACACTGTTCGATTGGATTCTTAGTTATGAATGTGCCCTTACAGGTCGTTGTAATTATAATTAGTCAAAATTATTGTACCTTTGGCATTTTTTTATCTCTCTTCCATTTGAAGTAAAAATTGATTCTTTAAGTGATCATTCTCCTCACAGATTGAGTCAATATTTCGGCTTTGCTTGATGCAAGTCACTTGTTAGTAATATGCTAAACTCTAGATTGTCCAATGAGAACCGCCCACCAGCAGTATATTACTGAGTTCTTAATTGCTTTCTTATTAGACCTTTGTGGAGTGATGCCCGAATTTAAGAAATCAGGATTTTCATAGAAATGCTGCAAGCAGATTTCATGTTTGTTCTTGTTTCCTCTTAGCTACGAAGATGGCCGATGACAGCGCAAAATTAAGTCCCCATATGGAAATTCGAAAGAAGAGAAGTGTTCAATTCCTGGTCGACTGCCACCTCCATGAAGGTGAGGGTTCTGGACCTGGTCTCGTCGAAGGGTCAGGTTATTCCTCCTCCCATGAAGGTGACAATCTCTCCATTCACAGTATGGGTTCCACCCGTCGTTCAGTTATTTGTCCCATTCGGACTGCTAGTCCGCCACCCTGTCCCTCTGGAGCTCTGGATTCTTGTGATGAGGGAGAGGATGGTATTCCGATCTCCATTTCACGACCTATAGATGCGCCGGATGACCTCGCAGTTTTTGAAATCGGCCTTGGGATGCTTAGACAGCACACTATCTACGAGGTGCAGTTTCTCCTTCCGGCCGCCGAAAGATTGGAGACAGAAGATGTCGAAGTGGCTCGATCGGACGTCGTCGTGCCCGAGGACGGCAAACAGTTCCAGATTTCGGCTGACGTTGATGTGATTAGAATTGAATATTTGAAAAATGACGGGCGTAAGTTCATTCATTCATCTCGTTTGTAATCTAGAGACAGAACGTAGAAAGTTAGATAAATTGATACACAAACTAATAATAGAATATGATACGATTGGTTCAAACAGTTAATGTTTGATGAAGCGCCGAAAAATAAAGCAGCGTTTTAAATGTACTCCACTGCCTTTATCTCCACTTCTCTTCTGAATTGAATACAAAGAATTGATAACAACACTTCGGTACTTTTCCAACCGTTCTTGCACCGTTTCTCGTGGGTCTTTTACAGTTTTACTACATGGGTCGCAATGCAGTATATCATTTTTTTATGCTGACTTTTCTATTTCTTGGAAGTAATGCTCACTCGGATCTTTCGCTCACATATTTGGATTCAAAAGTTGGTGCAAGTACAAGAATAAACACATTCGCTACAAACTGCGATAGAAAAGCGATACGCACACTTAGTCAAATATAAAGGTACGTTCCTTCTGACCACTCGTCTGGAGACCTCAAACCGCTGAAAGTGAATAAAGTGCATAAGAGTAAGTTATCGTCTGATTCGTCTAATTGACAGACGGTATCTTTTAAGCCGACATTTCAACTAATAATTGTGAATGAATGTGTTTCTACACGT
Organism: Moniezia expansa; assembly: GCA_019097775.1. NCBI lineage: Eukaryota > Metazoa > Platyhelminthes > Cestoda > Cyclophyllidea > Anoplocephalidae > Moniezia > Moniezia expansa. Next base: position 1,950,158 of record JADFDV010000093.1, read on the forward strand.
CTGGCACTGCAAAATAAAAGTTCACTTTAACCCAAAAGTCTAGGATCCCATGAACCTGCACAGATGACCATCTTCAGCACTAGGCATTTGCCAGTTGATCCTACCATCATCATCCATGAGGTCAAATGTTAGGATCTTCAAATGATCTCTCAGCAGTCTTTACTTCTAATACCTACATCTTCACAGCAGTTGGGATAATATAAACACTGGACGCTGGGGAGGGGGAATTAGGCGACAGGGACATGCTGAAGTGAGGTTTTAATCTAGTCAAGAGCCAGTGAGATGCGATGAGTCTACCGATTGGTACTTTCCCGAATTCAGTTATTCCATTGGTGCCAGAATTTGGTATGGGAACAATGCACGAACTTAAGGTGAGGACTAGAATAGTGGTGGGCCAAGTGCTGGCGACTTCAAGTAGTTAGGAGGGAAATAACAGAGGAAAATAAAAGAGGAAGATTTAATTGGAAGTGGATTTCAATAGCGTTCCATTGGGGAATGAAAAATGCACTCCTCAACCAGCATCACAACAGAGACACAAAATCTAAAGTCTTGATCGAGTATCGGCCAGGACTAAGAAGGAGGTATCAAGGCTCGCATTGGCCAACGATGTTGAGGCCAGTACCAACTAACAGGTCTTTACAAGTGTGGTAGCTTGTCTTTACTGGCCAAAAAGTACTGTTACCTGAGATCAAAGTGTGACATGCAAATCTACCAGTAAGGAGGACTGAAGAAGGTCGGATGGTAGTGTGGAAAGTGTTTCTGGGACAAAATTCCCTCGAATCGCTCTGGCTAACGATTTTTCGGCATTGTTTGGCCTCCTCTCCAGTGGTTGTTCAGCACCTCCATCTTCGAATGACCCCTTGGTTAGTCATTTTTCTCCATCCAGCATTGTCTACTGCTCGCCGTCAGGCTCGAAGACGTAGTGACATTTTGACCCCTCATCCTCACCCTCACCCTCATCCTCCTCATCTGCTCTCTCCTTCCAAGACAATGCAAGTGATGTGACTTCGGTAGTCAAGAGGTTGGTCGAACCCGCTTAACCGCATTATTAAAGAGCCATATGGAACGTCCTAACGCTGCATAGGTGCCTTTGGAGGAGAAGATATAGAAACTGGTTGATTTGCAGCATGATCATTCTCTGCGAGAGAATGATGAGGGTCTCGTTGAAAGGTCTGAAAGGAAAGTTTAGGTGTTCGTGCCTTATAAATCGAAGCTCGGAAATGTGGAGTCTAACTACAAAGTGGACATTTAGTCATTTGAAGGTGAACAATAACAGCAATAGTAGCAGGTCTTCTTTATTGATTAGTAGTTGATCCGGCCATTAATTTCACAGAGTTGTCTATAGATCTACTGGCGGATGACAAATTGGTTGGCCATCTTGTTCTCGTCCTGCAACCATTTCGGGTATACTGCCACACATCACCAGCGGTCGATATTCTTTTGTATCTTTATTGCATTGGCAAGTACTTTTGCCGCGCACCAATTACTGGACTGAAAAATAAATGACAACTCGTATCATGTGTAAACTCTGTTTCATTTTTGGTTGAGATGGTTTCTGTGCTTAAGTATAAAAGCGATTGCACTAACCTATCCATCTGGCCTTAATCGGTTACAAATTTCAACAGAATTTTCAGAAAAATGCATGAACTATACTCATTCTAGGCCTTGGATTGTGAGTGGCAATTGCATATTTATGTTAGTCGACTGTTCAGTTGAAGAATGAATATAGTATTGCTGATTGAAACCCACCCTCTTCTGTACTACTTGCCTTCCGATCGTTTGTAGTCTATTGTTCCCCAGGAGGTTGTATATTCTCACACTAGCATCAGGACAAGTACTGATCTACTTGAAGATTTCAGACATTTGAGGGAAGATAGGATGGAAAATTAAAATGAGATTTCTCTGCTGGTAGATTTCAATAATAGTTCCGTGGGAACTAGGATATGCTTTTTTTACTACTAGGAAAATTAGACTCAATTAGAAGTTTGTAGACACTAAACACAAAAGTAATGGTAGGGTTAAATTGCTTTTAGGCCAATCTATTTTGTTCTTATTTACGTCAATGTTATTTCCATACAAGAGAGAAAATGAATCTTAAGTCATCCTGTCTTTTCAAATGTGAAAAGACCCCTTTCTTGACGTTAGGGTAGTTGCAACGATGATTAACCTACCAGACGACATTAATTAAAAATCCTTTGATCAAGAGAACCATTCACCGGCTAAATTTTGGTCTTTATAGCAATAGACAAATGGCGATCCCTGAATCAAAGACACCGAAGTGTCTCTACCTTCCCCAAGGTAAACATTTTTTTGCCCTCATATCTAGGTCGATTGGGGCAGTTCCTTTTGTTGTCGCCTTCTATTGTCTCAGTGTTTCTTTCTGCTTTTCTTAAAATCTTTGTTAAACTTGGAAGGACATTTTTATTGGAGGATATATTCCCTTCAGGCTTTCCGATCTCATTTATTCACCATAAGATCATAAGATCGTTCCTCTAGTCATATATTTGATGGCTACAGGATGTTTAGACTGATAGACTTATTTCTGTGGTTCTGAATCCATTCAGTAGAACACCTTATCGTAGATCTGAATCGATTTGTTTGCTGTCCTTGTTACATTAAGACGGTTAATTTATTCACTGCTATCCTTCAAGTTCAAGGTGTTCTGATCAGTTAAAAGAGTGACATGTAAAGAGTTTTCATCAAATCATTTATTTAATTCGAGTTTTCGATTGCTTTTCCTCCTAGCTTATTCAATATTGTGTTGCTCCGGTCGAGAACCTATTTTTTGGCCTCCCCCTTTTGGTAGAAAGTGTGTCTCATCGCAGCTCTGTCAGCAGCTACTGTGCAGTGAAATAGCTGTTATGATAAAGACTAGATCGAGTATTGAAGGCTCCATTTACCCATCCGCCGAGGCATTTCGTTGGTTACAACGTAAATCTCTATATGCACCTTAGGTAACGTTTTAAAATCTGATCAGCGGTGATTATATCATGGCTGCGCCAATACGTTTCCATTTCTAACGTTAGACGTGTTCGATTGAGGTTAGAGCTACTCAGTGCCATGCATCATGTCTACTAGTTACCTAGTATCTTTTTAGATCACATTTAATCAGTTCAACACTCCTAGCCAGTTTACTTTCCTTGAACATATTGCATTGCATTAATCATTAATGGATGTCTTAATTAATAGCTTCTGTGTATAATAAAATCCCAAAATCCATCATCATCTTAAGTGCACGATCGAATTAACGGGTCTCAAACAACACCAACTAAATGTTTGCGATAATTGCATAGAAGTAAGTAGCATTCAAATTGGTACTATCAGATCGTCCATAAAGAAATCGAGCATAGACAAATGTGCATGTTTTAATTTTGCGGATAGCTGCAAGAACCTACTGTTGAACAATATTCGAAATAACAACAAATTTTAATAATAACAAAATTTGCTAACTTGAAAGCCATCATGAACTTCTGGTTTTGCAAAAGAAGTGGCGAGAAGCAGTCTGAAACCTAAGCACTCCCATTTTAATTATTAAATCCAACAAGTTCAACGTAGTAATAGGGAATTCTTGAATAAAGGGCGGAGGGCCCTGAGATTGCTGTCAACTAAATCTGAAAGGTGACGCATTATTATTAGATCCAAGTTGGGAGGAGACTAATAGTTAGTTGTAGGACTGACTCTGAGGAAATCAATTCCTTTCTATATCGAACCAAAGGTGGTTTCGAGACCTTAAAAATATAAAACGCACTAAAAGGTTGTAGTTATAGTTTCCTTTCAGGCGAGGTAAAGCGATTAGCAACGTACAGTTGTGATGAAGGTGTGTGTATAAATAGCAGTTTATTTTTATTCTAAACCGCATGAGTGACTTGGATAAGATAAATGACTAGGTGAGTTGAACAAAGTTAAGGAAATTGAACATTGAATTTCTCTTTGTTTTCAGTTAAAATAGTTCATATTTTCTCATATTGCCCGGTAGTCCATGTACTTATTCATTAATTTCAAATTGGAATTGAAAATCTTCATTGAAGAAACTGTGGCATTCATGTTGAAACGAAGACTATAAATACTCATCATTGATTTTTATGATGGATTAGGAAATGTATTAATCTTTCTGAATTCGTCTTAACGAAGTGTTTTAGCGTCTCGCATTGATTTTTAAACGAGCGAACATGGATTTTTACTACTTAGGAAGCTCAGTAGGATTATATTGTTTACAGACATTAATGCTAAGGAGTATAGCAGATGTGACTGAAATCAGTAATTGAGATGACTACTCACAAAAAGTGGACTAAATAGGGGGAGATTTCACTAAGAGTATAGAAGGCATGGCAACTTATAACAGAAGGGAAATTTAGCGGCGATTGGCTCTCTAGTTAGTCACGGGCATCGGAGTACTAGGAGGACTCGTCTATGTCCTTGATGTCATTTGAACTGGACCCGGAGAAAAGGCCACTTACTCTTACCTTTGTTTCAAAACGATCTGTAAATTGTTGATTTGAAGTGCCAACAAGACGCGGTGGACAGAGAAGTTAGTTGGCACTGAACATAATAACAAACAGGATTATTAATTAAAGTATATGAAACGAATATCATTCGAGGGTCTAGTATCTCAGCCGCACGTGGTCAAGCTCAGGGAGTAATGGATGAGTACTGGTTATTTTTTGGATACATTTACTCCGTGCGTCCATTCAAATAGGCTCAAATATCTTCCTTTTATTTGTATGCAATCGATTTCTTAACTGGTTTTAAGGATTGCTTCATTTTATTAAAAAAACAGCACTGAAGAAGTACTATTATTCCTGATCGATAAACGGTGCGTAAGCATCAGGATTTGTACTTCACTATCTTCACCACGCAACTTCATCCCTGAAGTTGATTTACATACCATTTTCAAGGATTTTGAGTCCTACGGCTTAGATCCTTATCGAATTAAATTATTTTCATACTGTTTTAGTTTACAAACTGACACTGAAGCTGACCACCAATTCTAACCCGCATCTATTCGAAAGCTTCGTTCTTAGAGAGTCGGCCAACCATGACCGATGTGTTCTCTTCATTATTCGTGGAAACGCTCTGGGTACGTACTTGTGTTCTTGAGTTTCTTTTTTATGTATCGGGTTTGCCCGTATATTGAATTGGGGTCTATTAATGGTTTTTTTAAATGGGTTGTGTTATTACCCTTTCAGAAGCCCTTGCTATGATGCTTAAATATCAGCATTCAAATTTAAATATGAAGGAGCGTTTCTGGGGTTGCAATTCATCTGAGTCTTCTCAGGTTTCTTTTTTAAGATTTCATTCAAATCTTTGCTTCTCATTAGTTGTGCTCAAGTAATTTATGTTCCTCTTTGCTTCTCTCTTTGGCGCATTTACCAGCCTTTTAAGTCTAGTGATTGTTATCCCTGAATTTCATAGCAGAAGTTCTTCATTATTGCTCAGGAATTTTCTCTATCTTAAGAGCTGGTATATGGGGACGTAAAAGGGATGCACAAAAGGGAATAAATTGTTAGAAGTTCGTGATAAGGGGTCTCGCCCTGGTCAGCGTTCCTCTTATAGTCCATAGCCTCCTTGTTGGCCGATCGGAGGCCCAGCCATGTTATCATATCCTTTGGCTCCTGTCCTCACGCAGATCATTGCCTGTCTTGTGAGATCAGCACCTCTTTGTCATAAGAGCCTTCACCATTTTCTTCCCGTCTAGGAGATAAATAATTTCGGAGATAATCGGTCTTTTGATTGATCAGGCCTTCTGAACTGTCGCACAAATGGGGCTAGTAAAATTGGCCGGCCAGTTCCAGTCCTTTCAGAGCTTTCGAAGTAACTGACGTCATGTCCACAGCACCATTTGATGATGAGGATTAAGGTCCTCTGTCAACACTTCAAAAAGTCAAATTTTGAAATGCTTTGAGCTACTTATCCAATTTCTCCTCGGGCCGATATATTACAAGTCCCAACAGTCAAAATGCGAAGGCAATAGAAAGCTGCCGAGCATGTACATCCGGTAGGGCTCTATCTAGCCAAGAGTAACAGCTATCTGAGGTCTTTGATTGAGTTCTAGGTCGATGTTATCGCAATGAGCGTCGGCGACTTCAATCGTCAAATATTATCCAAGTCTTGAGAGTATGGTCTAATTTCGATATAATGGAAAAAAATTTCTGCGAGGACTCATTGCTAATGGGCTCTTTTCGTTCAGCTAAAGTTAGACCAGTCACTACGACTGGTTGCCTAATTGACCAAGCTTCGATTGGCTAGCCCATTGCGTGAAAATGGCCTGCGATGTAATACTGCCGCGCAACCGGAACTACTTCACGAAGACCTGTTGAAATAGGGGTTCATGAACTTACTAATTTTCGTAGTTCTCCTTGCTAACTTTAGCAAAAGAATCCTGCTTTTTTTTTCATGGGACGTCAACATACGATAGGAGAATCAAGCGGATCCTATCATATTTATATTCTTAGCCCATTAGGCTCATTTATCCTGTCACCTGCCGAGTATAGGAGGGAATTCTACAATTATTGGCGAACCTTATCATTGTGGTTTTGAACGGCTTTTATATGCTAATCCCTCTGGGATTGGGCATGGTCCTATTCATTCATGGTTTAAGATGGGTCTATGTCTGGGGTCCGTTAGACGCAAGACTCATTGTCAGACCACAGAGTAGAGCATTGGCAGTGATTGAATGTGCAGTACTCATTGGAATCGGCCTTAGAACAATCATTTTCTTCCTTACTTTCCAATATCGCTGCTTTTGTTTGGAGAAGATCTGAGAAAATTAAATTATTTGTTCTATGATAGCAGACCCTCAAGGAATTTGGGCATTTACACTGCCATTTCGATATAGTATTTACTTAGAGCATCTTCGAAATTCAAAATTTTCTCCTTACTATTTGAAATTGAGAAAGCGATTATTTTTGCCACATAATACTTCCGCAGGTAAAGGACATGGAACCCCATCCCTTCGACTGGGCATTCATAAAGTTGGGCACACCGATGCGTTCGAAGGGTCCGATGCCAAAACTGAATGGACTGGTTTTGCAAGTGACGCTGACTCTAAGGATTAGTCCTGAACCTCGGCCTTGACACTGATCCTTCAAATCACTAGCTGACCATCCGGGTCTCAACATATCGCTGGTCATGATCTTGATGTACAGGCTGTCATTTGTCTATTCCTTCCTCTTGGCAACTTTTGGTTTTTCCCCTTGCCTCACCCCTTATTCGATCTTGTTCTCAAATTGACCGTCTCACGCCTTCCTCCCTTCTCCCCTCTCCTCAACTTGGTACTAATTTATAGCAGTGTTGAAGGACAGACCTATTAAATTGATCCCAGCTGGAGAAATCTACGGTGCTGAATTTAATCTAGGGGAGTCAGCTCAAAGCAACTTTAAGGTCTTTCCTCTCTCGATTTCATTTAAAGAGGACATTCGAAATGATACCCTAAAAGTGCATAAAATTAATATCCGATGAAGGAAACGATAAGTCACTTGCCATTAGAGCAGTTCATATACCATCGTCCGTTTATTTTTTATTCAAAGGCATTTAACTGTCACTCGCGACCAACTGACATTGTGGTTGTCGCTCTGGATTTGGATAGCACATGATCGATATGTACATCTCGCGACAGTCTTCTCCATAGTAGTACCCTGATTGAAAACAACAATCATTCTGTATAATGTACGGGGAAAACAAAAGGATATTTGATGAGAAAGTCTTAGGAACGGAAGTTCTTATACCGTTCCACACTATCGATTAAGCGGACTAGTGCGATACTGTTACGCCACCGGTGGCCCAGTAAAAGAGGCATCACACACACTTTGCGTTCTCATACTACAATATTTGTATGCAGAAAAATACGAACGTGTGTGTGTGTGCGCGAGATTTTTGATCATCTTTCGCCTAGCGTTTAAATTCTATGTGCGCGTACCCTATTCGTATATTTCTAAACTAACAAACTAATGTTGGTGGTGGAAAAAGTCCTGATAATAAGTCACGATTTAAGTCTAAGAGAAGAAAGGCCGTGGAACGCATGAATTTTCATTAAGCTCGGTTTCTGGAATGAGTCAATTCTCTGGTCCAATACTGCTAGGTCCTCACGTAGCGTGCACCTCTAATGCACCCAAAAATGGTCGCTAGTTATGTACTTATTACTTTTAAACGAAAGTAAACTAGACGGAGAGCTGAGAAACACAAAACCGGGGTAGTATAAGTTTTAATTGTGATTGGTCTTCCAACACTTGTCTGCTTTCGAAAAAACCCTGAAGGGCAATGCTAATACCATTATTCTAATCAGAGCTATCAGCTATAAAAAAGCTGATGTTATTCCACTTAACCAGCTGGAAGTGGGCACTGGATTTGCTACAGGGACTCTCGTTGTAATTATTTAAACATTATCAATTCAGACATAATAGTATCCTGGTGAATACTACCCACGATTTAGAAATGTTAGTAATGTTTTGAGAAAAAACTTCGCATCATAGGCCATCGTGTGCGTGCGCTTGAGTCACTGAATTTCATGGATTCAAGACCTACCGGTGCTCGAAGATATGAAGCTATGTAAACGCCACTGCCAAGACGAACAGTGGGACGGGTCAGTGAGAAAGGAGTCGTCTTTTTATGATTGCAGGTCTGTCGAAACGTATAGGTCAGAATCAAAACTACCCGGGGTATCGGTTTGCCCTTGACTATACGACAATTCTCTTAACACAGAGGCCTAAATAAACGCAAAACGCCAGCGAATTGGAGATTAATCAGACTTGGTTCTTGCAAGCGGAAGTGTAAGGGTGATGAACGAACTGGACCTCAAGCTTCAAGATGCTTGCCACTACTTTCTTTGCAAGGTAGTTCTCTACTTTTAATGGAACCCGCGATTCTAGGTTTTTACTCCAATTTATTTTATATTCGTTCTCATACTACCTTGAAAATTATTCTGACTTTGAAGCATTTTTCAAGTAACAATAGAACGTTTATTGAAAGAAAGTGTCGTTCAACTCTCCTTTTTTGGAGCCAGAATGCACCTTCGTGCCTCGCTAATCGAGGACACGCCAATCTAGCCATTAGATTTCAAACCAAGAACATAATAGGCACTTCCACCTTGAAAATCACTTATTCGCGTGAAATTGTTGACCTTAAAAAGAGCTACCTGGTTCCGCTTATGCGCTATAAGGTACCGTCAGTGCATCATTTCACTTCTCGTTCTATAGTTACTAGAACAGGATATCCTGCATAGAATGCATAATGTACACGGAGACATCGATGGAATCTCATAGATTCTTTTCCCAAGCCCGTGTTCTGCGATCATTCTCAGGAATCCAATTCTTTGTGAAGTATCTAACACAGAATACGAAACCTACTTAAACTTTGGATGCAAAGGAACAATTTTGAGGGCTTTTAAGAAGACGCAAATTCTTCAATCTCGTCTCTAAATAATTATGTATGAAGTTAGTACGAGCTAGCAACATCTTAGACGGACTTGATGAAGAATGAAAAGTGGGACATGTAGAGTATGCTGATGATTCATGCTTGATCGCCTTTTCATTTCCAGACGCTGAATAGCTTATTCTAAACAGTGGATATCTAAAGGAAAACCAACCGAATCTAGGACGCTGTGCTTTGGGAAAGGTTCACTCTTCTGCTTATCCGATAAGTTCAAGTGGGCGAGGAGGACAACGCTATATATTTCAAACAAGAGATCAGTTGATACTTCGAAAAACCAATTTGTCAGCCAATCAAAATTTGTTTTGAACCCAAGAAGTGCTTCAAAACGGCTTCGTCCAACTTCAGCGGTACAAGTGCGGGGTGGGGAATACCAAAGTACATCAGAGAGTATATCTTTCCGAGCTAACCACGATAGTACTTGTTTAAAGCGATGTTTATGTACGCCTCATGGGACGTACGCTTATCTCGTTAAGCCTGATCAACTTAATATCAACATCTGAGGCCAAGCCATGGTAACATATACATTTCACAACATGGGCTGAGTACAAGGACGACTCCAAAAGGTCCACGATTAAATTGCAGTATTCAGGGAAAACGAATAAGGTGGGTTATATGGTGGGTCTTTGGGCGACCCTCAGTGGTTATCCGAAGATTCGGCAAGATCTTCACCTAATGATCATTCAGTCTGTTGCCGTCTTTTACCTGCGGCATGCAATTAGGTTATTCCTAAGTAGTTCCGAACTACTGAGCGGCCTCATTAATCGGCTAACAGGAAAGGACCAGTTACTTTCAATCCCACCATTTTATTTAGTGTTCACACTACCACCACTGGATCTCTAGGAGGTGAGAATTGTATTTCTATTGAATTTACATTCACCGTTACTGTCAATTCGTAAATGAGCACTCATAAGCAAATTCGATCATTACGACCTCTGACTACGCTGAAGTCTATTGAATTCATGTCCACTGCAAATACTAGGGCTCTTCGTTAAGAAATCCTGCACTTGAAATGATTGAGAAAAGCACGAGGCCTCGCAAGCCACCTAGAATTAAGGCTTGTTCAGTTTAAGCTCACGATCCTCAGAATTCGACGTAGAACACTCAGGCTTTGGCTGCTTTTTAAAAGGTATATGATCTCTCTTGACCGTCAATTACCGAATGCCAATTCCGACAACTCCAAGCTGGCGTGAAAGAATTAATAAGAATGAATGAAACCTTGATTGTTTGTTTTAATTAGAATTCTTGCTTCTGACGAATCTGAGAAGCGAATGCGAAATGGATATGATCTCTTAAGAATCAAGACTCTGCGGCATAAAAATAGCTATGGAAAAATAAAGGAATCATTTCGTGCGTCAAGCGGACGGCCGCATCCAGAATGGGTAAGAGATTCCTCAATAATTGCTATCCATTATGGAAGCTAGAAGGTTGGGAGGTGGCCGTTGATAAACATGACTAGGAAATCGAATTTTGCAGGGCTCTACTCCCCGAGCCCGCCTTGCTATTTATTAGGTCAAATAGGTGTCATCTTTTCCAACTTATGCCGAAATGGACGCATGGAGGGAATTGAAGTTGTGACACCATCGTGCTCAGTAGAAGTTATGCTTCAATGCGCTTTAACCGGCGAGTAAATCCATCGCAAAGTGCTTACATAGAGGCGACCGCCTTGAAGGTCACTAAAAAACAGGGACAAATGACCATTTTAATCCACATTTGGGGAAAAATACGAACCACTTTGAACTGCCAAAATTAGTCAAACTAGTTTGTCTTGCAAAAGCAAAGAATGATTTGAAAAGTCTGCGCTGCAGCAATGACTAGCATGACACCGAAACTAATGGATCCAAATGTGTTTGATGATAGAGGCGACCAACATGAAGCTCGCATGTCAATCACGAGTCGTCTGAGAATGATTTATTCATAAACGTACCTGTAGATTTTCTAAACACACTAAAAAGCAGACCGAACGGCTCAAAGATGGAAAGAATTTGGAATCAAATCGTCTTTACTTTTGAACTCAAGTGGGGCAAAATAGAATAGTTGACAAATCTAATCTATTTAGTGGATAAATATAACACTGCCAATGAAGTGACAAGAAACCTGAACCTTCCACGGAGTAACAAAGGCTGTTGATTTTAAATTGAGGCAATCAACCCGAAGATGACCTTAGACTAAAATCGACTCACCGTGACCTGCTTATGTAGTTAGTACTAGCAACCGTAGTAAACCGAGTACGGAATATCCAACTTTGCTCTGGTATCGGTTAAATGCTCGTTCAGCCGTGCTCCAAGTCGTCGTAGTTAAAGCGTTTTCTGGCAAATAGACACTCACCCGATCTGTCTACACGGTTTTAATAGAAAGTTGTGTACTTTACGGAGAACATAATTTATTCAAACATACACACAGAAAATTTTTTTGCAGACTTCAGCTCCATTCATTGTACATGAGCGCAAGATAGCGAAGAAAGAAGGCAACAGAGTAGGAAAGAAAAATACACATATCCATGGCAATTAATCAGCAACTAAGATCGAGGCCTATAGCGAAAGGCTGAAAATATTTTATCGAGAAGAAAACTTGAAAAAAGTAGAATGCTTGTGTTTGAAAGTTCAGCAGAGGAAATAAGGTGAGAGGAAAGTATGACAATCAGGCACAGATCTGGGGAATGAAATTTAAGTGAAAGAATGTTAGGAAAAGGACGGTCAAGGTGTATAGAATGTAAAGAAAAGGAATGCGATTTTGATGACCGTCCGTCCAAGTTCTACTGCAACTCCACGTTGATCCGATCAATCTCCGAGCGGAGAGTCATATTTTTGTCCTTCCACTCAGACAGTTCATCTGAAATACACCGTTAGAATTATATTCCGTCGAAGACTTAACTTCTACCAATAAATATATCCAATAATCTAAAAAAGCTCGTCAAAAAGACCCTATGCATGAGCTATTAGGCATAAGAGGGTATGATCTCAGTGTTAATAGCCGCCCGGTTTAACGGACGCACAAGCGGGCGGTTAGCAAGGAAAGATTCAGATTTCATGGAAAGTTAAAATGGCTATCAATGTGAGGAAATATAAATTGCCTTCGAGTCTGGCTAATTCCATTAGATTGAGTTGTGCTTGTTCCTCTGCATTTTTAGCTCTGATGTTTGCCTAAATAGATGGAAAACGAAGTGAATTATTAGTAGAATTACCACGTGAGACGAATAATAAAATAAAATAGACTACAATTTCGAGTTGCTTAGTAACTTCTTTAATCTTCTTCTCGATTTCATTAATACCCACAGATTCCTAAGAAAAAAAAATACAAATTTAATGAATTGACAGGGGAATCAATGGGAGAACGAGGGAGCGTACATTATCCGCAGCGAATCTGAAAGCTCTCAGTCTACTTGAGTAGAGGGCATTTAGGTCCTGCAGTTCCGCAATGGTCCTGAGAGAAGATTGAAAAAAAGAATGTAAATAAATACTTTTCTTTTTTTTCAGTGACACTATCAATCTGATCAATCATCTCTTCGATTTCACGCAATTCATGTATTGTTCGAGTGGACTTTACTTGTGCCTCTTTAGCTGTCTCGGTGACGTTTAAAAGTTTATCTTCGAGTTCGGCTATCAACTTGTCTTGAGCGTCCCTCTTTTTCTCCAAATTATCGGCGGCCCTAAGTTGGGAGTAGAGGCTACGAATTAATAAACATACCTTTTGCTTTCATCAACTGCTTTCTGGTTCTCTTCCAACTTAATTAAGCACTCCTTTAAATCCCTCTGCGCGGCTTCAACCATAATCTCGAGGGTATTACAAGTGTTATGAGTAGCTCTAACTTTAGCTTCGGCCTATTTAACCAACGCGATAAGTGCCATTTGACATACCGTTTTGTGATCCAGTTTCACCGCTAGGAGTTCTTTATCCTTTTCTGTGAGATCAGATTCCAGCTTTGCGATAGCCTCGCGGGTATCTAATATTTTCCGCTTTAATACATCCATGAAACCGACAGTAAGATATCTATGCTTTATCGAATATGCAAGACACTTTAACCGATCGCTAATTTGTTCAAGAAGTCAAACAAATCACAAAATATTTTATAAGAGTTTGTTTTATGACAGCTGTATTTTAGATTTTTTTCAATAATTAACTGACAATTGCTGGACTTTTCAATGCCGAGATGTAACCCAGGTGGGTCCTTTAAAGCGTTTTTACCATGCACCTCGTCAACGGTTTACTCTCTTGAGATCCGAATGGAACCGCGAATGAACATTTGTAATTCGTTAACCAGACCAATAACATCAAAATAAAAAATGTCCCGAAGTATCGCGTGATGCCTTGGGAATGATTGGTAATTTCCTGATTTGTGGTCTTTGCTGCGCATACCTACCATAGTATTGCTTGACGGGCTGTCGATGGAATTTTCCAGTTTAGGTTGCTGAAAATGCTGAGATCAAACAAGTGTCCATCTGCATGAGTAAGCCTACTCATACAAATTAAGGAAAATTGTATTTCTAAAAAAATGTTGACGCTTTTACTTTATTATTGGTCAGCTGATGTTAGAACTTTATAAAAGTTACTTTAAGTTGTCAAGGTCATCATAACAGCCTTTCATGAAGTGAACTAGTTTTAAAATTAGTTATAGCGCTTCGGTGTTTGTAGCGGTTGTTGTATGCTTGTATCCTTCCAGTAATTTATATACACTATGGAACCGATGACAGTGGATTCAGTCGAAACCGTAGTGGTTTTTTGGGCAGTTTACTATTTTTTAGGCTACACTTGTCCTTCACAAGGACACGGTTGATAAGTTTTATATATGCAAGCAAAAATTTGCTCAAATCGACTGCGCGGACAATACCTTTATGCAAACACTCCTCGAACATTATATGAATTGCCAATCGGAATCCGAGTAAGTTGGAATTATAATCTGAGTGTCAAAACCCTTAGACTCAAAGGCGTTTCCAAAACAGTTTGTCCTGAATGCCAATACGTTGCCGAGGATATGTCCAAACTTTTCGAACACTTTGAAGCTAGTCATTCTGTTGAGGCAGGATTCTCCTGTAATTGCGGCTTGGCATTTTATCGCTTACCAGCCTTTCTGCGGCATTATATTGCCTGTCCTCTGGCCTCCATGGACGTTCAGGATCAGACTATTTCTAAACAATCTTCTCCAACTACTCCAACTAAGGCTTCCGAAGAGTTCTTTAAAAGTTCAGAGTCTCCAGCTGCTATAGCTGCTGAAAACAACGAGAGCACTAGTCCTGAGACAAGTCTCCAGGAATCGGTTACCCATTACAGCTACTACAAACATCCTCCCGTAATCCCGATCAAGGGCCCTTCTGACGACCGACCTTTCGGCTGTCCGAAGTGTCCCAAGGGATTTAAAAGCAAATCTCTCCTGGAGCAGCATATGCATTTGCACTATCCTCCAAGATATAAGTGCCGTTGGTGTTTCAAAGTCTACCGCTGGCCCCCAGTTTACTACCACCATATGCGAACTTGCAAGAAGATGCTTCGTGCTGAATCGGAACCAGAAAAACCAACTAGTACGAGTTCTTCCTCAGCTCCTATCAACGATAGTGCTGTATTGGATCTATCTCAACCAACAAAGCCGGCACAACTTGTCACCTTGAAGGAGGAGCCTCTTGTCAAGCCCACTCCTCTTTCCTTACCACCAACACAACCAGTTGATATCTCGTGTTCTTGTGGCACCAAGTTCTCCGATGTACAGTCCTACTTCAACCATGCAACTAAGTGCCTTCAATTCATCCAACCTTTCACTACGACAAATCTTGAACGGGCCTCCATGGAAACCAATGATTCTCCCGACCCCATTCTGGGCATTAAACCTCGCATTAAACGGTTTGTGTGCAACATTTGTGCGAAGGATTTTACCTCCAAGCTCTCCTTGAAACAGCACGTGGATGGCAAGCACAGAGCCGAAGGCAAGTATGTCTGCAAGATATGTGGAAAGCGTTATCGATGGGGAGCGTCTTTTTACTACCATCGACGAACATGTTCTCTAGCTAACGGTGTTAATCTACCATCTAATGGTGTGCTCTCCCATCTTCCACACATTTCTCAACCCTCGGCTTAATGTGACCCCAGTTCTCTTGCCCCTAGTGACCTCTGTAGCTCTGTAAATAACGCTGCCCCCTGTTCCTAATCCGTGCTTCGCTACCGTGGCCTATTTTTTTGATACCTTAACTCTATCACACTGCATGTTTAGAGTGCATTTTACTCTACTATCTCTTCAGGCCCTCTGTGTCTGCCGTTTGGCTTTTATGCAGCATTTACGTACTTTCAATCCCTTCCTCTTAGTGTTGATGCTACCTCCCCGAATGATTTTGTAAATCAATCCGAAACCTTGTGACGAACTTCCTTTGTTCCTTTCTCTTTACCTTCTCTTTCCAGTAGAGCCTCTGTAATCGCGATGAGTTGTTGCCATATACTACTCATAAGTCTACTTAATACTCCTATTGACTTACCAACTTGTAAGTAATAAATTGACATTCCCTCTATTGAAAACCCTTATGTGACCGCGGTCGATTTATGGTTTGAATGAATCAGCATTAATTTGGCTGTTTTTGTCCAGATTTCGTAATTTAATACGGTTGTGTCTCTGTACTCGAAATATCGAATTTTCCAGTCCCTCTTTGCCCGGACAATCTCTAAACGGCAAATGAAGAATAAAAAAATAATGAAAATATACAACAGACGGGGTAATCTTTACTCGTTAATCTAAACAGTTGATCTATACTACAGCTACTATTCTCGATGCATTATTAAACACTCTCATACTTCGAGCAAGATCTCACTCTCCATACATTAATGTCAACCTTTTACGAGGTTGGAGGTGCATTAGATTAAATTCTTTTCACTGCTCTCCAAAAAGGCGCTGCATTCAAAGGAGTCCACTGTCTCTCAAAAAATGGCGTGAATAAAGTGTCCTGTGAAGTAAAATGCAAAACGAATATAATGGCATAGGGAACTCAAACGATAGCATCTTCCCAGCATCAAAGAAAGTTGACACCGAAGTGTGTTCGATTTCAAAAAAATAGGAAACCATGACGGCTTAAGTATTCATAGCTTTTTCTGCCTTTTCGGCGGTTTCAAATAATCAAATACAGATGCCGAAATGAATGTATTTGGAATAGATTTCAAAATGTAGGGTTGTAAATAGTTCTTTGATGGTAACATAATACGACAACGCCAATATTTACGAGAATGCGATTACAAAAAGAGATAGATGTGCTAGATTTCTGTGCAGTTATTGGAGATGATGTGGTCTTCCGTTTTTCACTTGAATGGAGTCGTTCGTTATGCCTGAGGAATCTTAGTTAATTACTAGACCAATTATGAATGTTACTAATTATCTCCACCATATGTCTATTCAACCAAAAGGGGGCTTTATAATTTCTCTCTGGCGATTTACTCATGTCTATGTAACCAGAGCGTCCAAATGCATATGTTCATTGGGACTTAAATAATGTTGTAAAGGGGTAGATTATGTGGTGTTACCTCAGGATCTCACCGAATATGTAAGTTATTATTGTTTCTGCTTGACTTTAGAAGGCAAGATTTTGCGGGTCTTGAATTCACGAGACATCAAATACACACCTCGTTGTGTTTCTAGGGATTAGGGACTGAAAAAAGTCCCTAGAAGAGGTCTTCCTTGCAAGCCCTTTAAAACGGTGATTCAATAAATTTGTCCAAATTTAGGATCGTCAATCGCAAACACCACTTGAATTGTACAGATGAGAGTGTATTGTTCAAATAGGCTACTGATTTCATGAGCTTGGTGACCAAAAGGAAGAGCAGATCGGTTGAGATAACTGTTCAAAAATGAGGTCCTGTCTGGGTGTCATGCAATATTGGGCTGGAGAAAATCTAATCGAGGCTGAATAACGACTGTTTCCTAGTGATTTACTCCCTGTATAACCTCCTACTGTACTTTTGATTCAATAGACGGCAGGTCCTGAAATGAACTTATCCTCTTATTCAAGAGGATTTTTCTCCTTTAGCATTCGTCTTCCACACTTCGACAGACTCTTGTTCAGATTTGAAATCGACGTTTCGTATACTGCCGCATCGCCTGTCGGGCAGTCTCAAAACTTATTGCCCATAAACGGTTTCTTTCTTTGCTAATCTTTCTTAGCATCAACACTCATTTTGAATATTAAAAATGATCGACGCCCGACTTTACAAGTGATCCTCAAGGAGATTCTCCAGCCTGTAAGGGTGGGTATTCAGCTCTTCCAATTGGTTCAAATGCATTCTCAATAATTATCGACTGCTGAATAGCTTTTGATCTGTTGTCACGCAATCCTATTCATAGATCGCGAGATCACATTTTTCAGTTAGTTATTTTCCCTACTCTTCGCTAAAAAGTGAGTCGAAGATGGGGTGCTTAACCACTTAGCCGGAGCTCATAAATACTCCATCGAATCGATTGATGCTTTCATAGTATGATATCACGCCTATAAGTGGACTATAATCACACATTAAAATAATTAATAAAGAGTGATTATCTTTGAGGTATTGCAACTAGTCATGTTGATGGATGAATATTATCGGTCAATGAGATCATAATTTTGCGAAAACAGCCTGTAAATTTCAGTGCAATCCACTTAAAATACTATATGTGTATGTGTAAAAGAGATTGTTAAAACAATGAAAAGTGTAACTGTCATATTCTTTCCTCGTTGAGCAAAGCGTTTTGGGTATAAGCAAAAAGGGTACTCAAACATAAATAGATAACTTCGTTCTCAAAATGCCCGGAGCCTTCTATTTTGTTTTATAGTTTCTGCGTTAGTGAAAGGTACTAGTTTGAATTCGGTATGTATGATTTAATAGAAGGTTCCTTTGGGGTGTGATTACTTTAAACTACAATTTTAATTCGATTGTCGTTAAGGCCTCACATAAGTTGGCAAAACAGAGGGATTATGAACGACGACTGTCATCCACTCCTTCGATGGTGATGCTGGTTTTCAAACGATTGAGGAGAAGGGGATGTTGTCTCAGTCCACCGGCAAATAGAAACCGATTTGCGCTGTTTGAAGGATCATTCATATGCGCGTGTAAAAGTAGGTTACTACTGATTCAGCATGTGACAGGCTAATTAAAGCACTATGAGAATTAAAAATAACATTCGCAAGCGCAGAAGCATGTTCTCCGAAAATACGCCTTCAAATACCCACATGCTTCCGTCGTATCAAACATTGCTATCGCAGGCTTATTCATCAATTGTAGACGCATTGACTCACTTTATTACTTGATGATTTAGCAAAACTTTCGGACTGGCTTATGAAGTCCCTAGGCCTCAACTTTGGACAGTTAACTCACCTGAAATTTCGCCTATGTGCTGACTGCAGCTCTTTCCTATCAAAATTTCTCTCCTTCATCTCCCTCGTCGACGAATCAAGCGCCGAACCGCAGCCTTGAGCGATTAGCACAGATTGATGGGTTGTACGTGCTTACATAGTGTCTTATAATGTTGGCCTCGGCTGTTGCCTCCTAAAAACACCTCGAACAGCACATTGCCTTCTTATTTTCACGGTTTCTGTAATAAAGTGAATTTGTGAACTAATACACATTTGCTTTCCGAATTTTATCCGCCAACCATAAGTTTCAAAGTATGTCGAAATGCACATGAATTTCAAGGAATTAATTCAGCCAGTAAAATCAAAGCAATTTTACATGCTTATTTACTGTAATTCAAACTTCTCTAGGCTTCAGTTGGAAATGGGTTACACCATCTACATTTCTGATACTACAAATAAGGAAGGTATTTAAGACTCTACATTTCCAACTGCCAGCCTCAATCCTTGGCCAATCAGGATCCAGTGATGCTTCCATCTTGTAACTCCCATAGGCAATGTCTCTAAAATTGTAGAAATCAGAAATTTGGTTCCGAGCTCAAACAGAAATTTTGATGGACTCTCTTTGACTGAAGCCAAGAAAGAACATCTTCGATTTTTACGGATCTCACGTTTGCAACCCCTTAGCCAAATAGTAGCTATGCGTGCCAGATTTATGAACCAGAATGAACTGATCAACAGACTATGAAATGTTCAGTGAAAATGTAAGGGCGATGCTGGCTTGGTTTTACTCCTCTTTCGAAGCTAGAATACCCCTTTCACTATTCAGATGAAATCTATCTCTTGATCAAATTTATCCTCTCTGTGGACGCGACCAAGCTCGTTTCTTTATTCCACTATAATTCCACCACCCTGTTTCCGGTGGTACTTTGTATGATCATTACTTATTGTCATGTTCAAAGGATAGACAACCGTTAACCAAATTTAAACCCATGTCTTCGCAGAAGAAAAGTGTCTACTGCTGTTTAGGTACCTGATTTCGGGCAGTATTTGGCAACCTAATGCCTAGCACCATTGTTTGTCCTTCTACTTTTCTGTGCGACTATTCTTTAAAACTTAAAGTTTCCATTCTCTGAGTGGCTATCATTTTTCAGACGATTTAAACTTTTCTTCCTCTTCTTCATTTTTTTCGGTCTCTCAATTTACCATTCAAAGACTACTTAAATAAACTAGGCTCCAGATCCTGTTTCCTCCAATGGAGAGTATGCGCACTCCATTTTGTCAGGCTACGAAGTGCTGCTATTGTATATCGCACAAGTACCTACCGTGAAAACACATTCATTGGCCTTAAGTGGACACCTATTTCAATAATTAAGGGATAGAATATAATGAAACAAAGTTAATCCAGTGCTTCGTGCTTCATTTCAGAGGTGAAGCAAAATTTTCACTGGCATTGTGCAAAATTTTTCTCCAAAAAACGCAATTTTTAGGTTGATAAGGCATTGATCAAAGTATCAAGAACCTAGTTTTGGTAGATCCTTTGATCAGAACCATCTCTGTGCAATGTTAAAAGGACAAAAGTCATATCTGGTTTATCAGTAGGGCCAAAAAATGTAGACTTGTACAGGAATTGTCCGGTCCATAATATCGCTGTGTAATGACTAGAACCTTGCTAGGGGATCAAACATATTCCCTATGTGCACTGATATACATCGGTTAAAACGTTATTTCATCAAACGAAGCCATTATTAGTGGGATTTTTGAAGACTTCAAGACTGAGAATGGGAACTGGCTGATCAGTTTAAAGGTTCACTGAGCCTGACAAATCTCCTGACTATTAGGTACAAAAATCCTAATTTTTCTCCGAGGGAGAGATACAGGTGAAAGAATCCAAAATTAAAGAGACTGCAGGTCTTCGAGCTTGGCGATGACCTAAACGATAGCATGAACAAAAGTGGATGCAGGACGAGGAAAAGATATCTGACCAAATGGTGACCCACTAGTACCTCTGTACACAACTCTGTGAAATTAATGACCGGATCAACTATTAGTCAATAAAGAAGACCTGCTACTATTGCTGTTATTGTTCACCTTCAAATGACTAAATGTCCACTTTGTAGTTAGACTCCACATTTCCGAGCTTCGATTTATAAAGTACGAACACCTAAACTTTCCTTTCAGACCTTTCAACGAGACCCTCATCATTCTCTCGCAGAGAATGATCATGCTGCAAATCAACCAGTTACTATATCTTCTCCTCCAAAGGCACCTATGCAGCGTTAGGACGTTCCATATGGCTCTTTAATAATGCGGTTAAGCGGGTTCGACCAACCTCTTGACTACCGAAGTCACATCACTTGCATTGTCTTGGAAGGAGAGAGCAGATTAGGAGGATGAGGGTGAGGGTGAGGATGAGGGGTCAAAATGTCACTACGTCTTCGAGCCTGACGGTTGGAGGTGCTGAACAACCACTGGAGAGGAGGCCAAACAATGCCGAAAAATCGTTAGCCAGAGCGATTCGAGGGAATTTTGTCCCAGAAACACTTTCCACACTACCATCCGACCTTCTTCAGTCCTCCTTACTGGTAGATTTGCATGTCACACTTTGACCTCAGGTAACAGTACTTTTTGGCCAATAAAGACAAGCTACCACAATTGTAAAGACCTGTTAGTTGATACTGGCCTCAACATCGTTGGCCAATGCGAGCCTTGATACCTCCTTCTTAGTCCTGGCCGATACTCGATCAAGACTTTAGATTTTGTGTCTCTGTTGTGATGCTGGTTGAGGAGTGCATTTTTCATTCCCCAATGGAACGCTATTGAAATCCACTTCCAATTAAATCTTCCTCTTTTATTTTCCTCTGTTATTTCCCTCCTAACTACTTGAAGTCGCCAGCACTTGGCCCACCACTATTCTAGTCCTCACCTTAAGTTCGTGCATTGTTCCCATACCAAATTCTGGCACCAATGGAATAACTGAATTCGGGAAAGTACCAATCGGTAGACTCATCGCATCTCACTGGCTCTTGACTAGATTAAAACCTCACTTCAGCATGTCCCTGTCGCCTAATTCCCCCTCCCCAGCGTCCAGTGTTTATATTATCCCAACTGCTGTGAAGATGTAGGTATTAGAAGTAAAGACTGCTGAGAGATCATTTGAAGATCCTAACATTTGACCTCATGGATGATGATGGTAGGATCAACTGGCAAATGCCTAGTGCTGAAGATGGTCATCTGTGCAGGTTCATGGGATCCTAGACTTTTGGGTTAAAGTGAACTTTTATTTTGCAGTGCCAGACGTGTAGAAACACATTCATTCACAATTATTAGTTGAAATGTCGGCTTAAAAGATACCGTCTGTCAATTAGACGAATCAGACGATAACTTGCTCTTATGCACTTTATTCACTTTCAGCGGTTTGAGGTCTCCAGACTAAGTGTGTGTATCGCTTTTCTATTGCAGTTTGTAGCGAAAGAACGAATATGACCCGAATGTGCTTATTCTTGTACTTGCACCAACTTTTGAATCCACTTATTGCACATGAAAAGACGTATTTGTACACGTACTCACTTGCGAGTCTATAAATAAGCGCATTGGATAAAAATGCATATTAGTGGATGTATGCTGATGAACCCATCTTCTGTTGAAACATGTTTGAAACACTCATGGGCATAGAAAACATTGAGAAAAATCATGTTCTAACTTTCACAGTAACTTTATCTCTTAGTTTCTATTATAAATTTTGCAAGTAAATATGCTGGACTTCATTGTGATTCGACTAAACGAAGGGGTAGGTATACTGGAAGTCTTCTGCCACTGTCTGGAGAGAATGATTGAGTCGAGCCAAGGTCAAATGTTTGTATTTTCATGATTTATCGCTTTTATTTCTCCCTTCTTTTAAAATTACAAGATTCCTTTACTGTTAACAAGTTCAGGCGTGCTACTGCGTCAGTATCTCTTAGCCATGGACTCCTTTTATAACTTTTCCTCTTCCCCTTCGGCCATCACCATACCGTCAGTTTTACCATTATTATGTGATAATCAGCCAGCTATATTTTTCAGTTCTTATTTCATGGGAATAGAATAAATATTATCCGGGGAAAGAAATCTCCGTCCCGGCACCTTCGCCCAAAGTGTGGAATCCTGACCTAACCCTAATGATTGAATCTGGATACCCCCTAATCAGGAAAGAAACCTCATTAATTAATTCCTCACAAACTACAACTGCAACATCGAGGACTATCATGATATGCCTTAAAAATGGCCCCTTATAAATTTTGCTAGTGAAGTATTCGTACATTAATGATGAAAAAGGCTGGAGAAAAGAAAACATTGTGAACTAGTTTCCACGTTCCCTCCATCTCTTTCACGATACGAGCATTTTATCCTTTCATCAGAGTTAAAATGCACAGTGATATCCTCTATCTGTCCTGCTCGTTGAATATCCGATTCGTTCTCACTGGCTACAGCTCTATTCTTTCACTTTTAAAAGTCGGGGGCCGATAGATGGCTCAATCCTCCCGTGCATTTCCGGTAGCCGAAGTCACTCCATTTTCCATTATTTATGAACTACAGTTATTTAATTGCACACATTAAGAAGTTGAACAAAGCATTATGTATACCGAGTATGCCCACCCGATTGATCATTCATAGACTTCAGCAAAAGACGTCTTTGTCAGTGGCCTTCAGTTCGACAGAATTCGACTTTTGTTCCTAATGACTAACATCATCAATGAATGATGAATCCACCACTGGTGGTTTTGATCGCACTACTTCGAGTCGTCGTCTGTCAAAGTGAGAAATTCCCCGATGAAGTGTCTAGTTACTGGTGTCTAGTCTACTGGTGTCAAACGTTAGTGAAAACGATCGCCATGAATTGGATACTCCGTGGCCAAATTCGGTCCTGAAGTTAGATAAAACCTTGGGTAGATTAAGGCCCTGAAACTTGAATAAGCACAGGCATTACACCTTACCAGAGTTCATTATATGTTAAAACCTTTTATTTTCGTAGGAGTTCTATCCTATGCCAAAGTTAGGTTTCAGTTCCTAGTATACAGAAGTTAAGTTCCAGTTGTTGTTTAGGTTACTCAACTGGTGTTGGTTGTGAAAATGAGGAGGAAAGCTGTAGAAGTGGCAGTCGAGACTAGCCGTCATATGAAACTCCCCAATCTATTTTCATTCATACTTTAAATTGAAAAGCTTTATTAGCTCCCTTATTGACTGAAAATAGTAGTATCGTCTCCATCTACCTATTTACTATTCAGTTCACACTCGTGAAGCATCACTTACAACGGTCCCTTATTGGTCAAATTAGATATCCTTCGCAACTCAGATACCAGACGCAGAAGGGGATATCAGAAGAGATAATGTTGATAAGCAATGTTGATGGTACTTATCTGGACGTGGTCGTTCCTAGAAAACTATCCTAGGTGCTGTTTTTTCGCAATGAACCTACTACACGAAAGGTGAATTTTGATGGGTTTCAATGAGTTAGATTTAATTTTGGCTGTATCTATTAAAGGCTGAAAACTAATACCATTTTACACACATTAACACTCTTTGTTTATTCTTTAATGTATTTCCCCTGCAACAGAATTTACTTAAACAACGGAGACCTGCGTACATGTATACATACAAACTCACAGGCACACAGCTTAAAAGGGACCTTATCAACATACAAGCATGTACAAATATAGACAGGCATACTTCAGGGTGAATCTTTGACCAAATCGGTACGTAATATCAATCTCCTATGGGATCTTTCGAACCGCGAGGGGCCAGTTCCACGATCCTTGCTATTCTGTAGCTCACAAAACTGGCTATTAAGTCGCACATGGAAAAAAGACGTTCAGTAATAGCTCAAAAGAGCCAGCTTCCACCCTAATCATACATCATATCTGAAGGAGACTCTTGTGATCCAGCAATACCGATCTTTCATCGACTGCTGTAGCTACCATATTTGATAAAAGTTACTGATAACTGCATACTTAACGTCTTTCGTTTATTTTCTGTCACCGCTGAAGTGAAACAAAACAGATTAGAAAGGGAAGAACAGCTGGTCCGTACCAGAACTTAAAGACCTCTCGCTTCTATAAAGAACAGCACGCTTTATTACCAAAGAAATCTCTGATTTTTGACATTTACGACCATGCAACTCTTGTGGCCAATTATGACGAATTTGATTTGTTTAGCCTCCCAATTATCTCTCGCCTTAATTTTTATTATCTTCACTTTGGAATTGGCATAGAGATCTGCTCTGATTCAGGTGGCTTTTGATCTAGTCTTGGAAACTGGGTGGATGTGTGCTCCCGATGGTTCCATTTGAACTCCTGGTTTCTAGCCCTATTCCTAAAACTCTTTGTTGGTGAAAGATTGCTCGAAAGGGAGTTTGTAAACATTATCCAAGTCCAACTTAAATAGCGAGGAGGATTTGAGGAGATGAGCAATCAATTCTTATAGCGACTCCGTTCTTTATTGTCTTTTTTTCTGATATTCGTCTCGCTTTTTAGACAAAGGATCACAGATTTGTTTTCCCCTCTTAGGCTCAATGACTGCTACGACGTGATCGAAACGACCCAGAGAAATCAAAGTCTATCTTTTGGCAGAGCTATGGCGATGACAGTAGCCTCCTTGGCTTTCAGTTAAGCCGATTAACCTTAAATAGTTTAATTAGTAACCTTGGGTTTTCTTCCAGTAATAGATAAACATACCAGTACTTATTTCCAAAAGCTGGACAGCAATCTCGGTTGTAGAAATGTACGTCAGACGGTGGGTAAAGAAGCCAAAGCGAGGTCATCTAGTTTAACGACCGATTTCCTTCCCTCTACTCCCTTTTTCATTAAACTCGTCTTTTAATACAAGTGTTGAAATTCGCAGTTCAAATTACTTTATTTTTTATCAAAATGGTTTGAGGAGCATGTGTACTAAAAAAAGGGACTGAATCCCGGAAGAAACCAAATTTCGGGGAATCGGAGGCGCTAATTGATAGTCATTATGGACGATCGGAGTTAGTGATGGTGATATTGCGCAGAGGTCATTCGTGCCTAATTTATAGCAATGCGACCAGTGCGAAACGAGACCGCGGTGCTAAATGATCTCCTCTTAAACCCTTCCTCACCCCCAAAAGCCCTATGATCTTGACTTGAGAATTATCCATCTAATTAAAAAGTTTAACTAATATTGATGTTACAACATGCTATATGGGTATTACCTACTACAAGATCTGTGAAGGACACCTTTCCCTCCCTTTTCAGGAGTCAGAACATCTCATATGAGGAGTTAATAGACGATATAATAACTTTGTGGCCCTTAGTGCTTTTAAAAGGCCACAGTCTATGCTATATGCGTTGACCAGTGTGACTGTTTTCAATGCTTTGTTGTACTCACATGTTTGGTTCAACCACTGTGATTTAATAACATTAACATATTTTTTTTAAGGAGCCTCATTGAATATGTAATATTTGAGTACTGTAGCAGGCGAAGTTTTTATTCTGCTCGAGTAGATGAAAGTGCCTTCAGATTGCCGGTTCAGATAGGTTGATGACACACAGCAGAGCGTTATTTACTACATTCCTGACGGTTTGATGCAGTGTATTTAACCTGACCAAAAATTGGATTATAATATCATAAACAACATTGTCGAATAAACTGATTGACGTTACGGTTAAACACCGACCCTGATAATTTCAGCTCTAGTTCCAGCAACTGCAAATTCAGCGTGAGAAAACCACTGCTCACGCCGTCTGTTGATAGAATGAGGCTAAGGACTTGGACTTCATTGAAAGACACCTTCCGCCATAGAAAAAAAAAATTTTATCCATCCTTCGTTTTAATGAGGAGTTGGGCTGCTTTGCTGCTGAACTAGTAAGCGTAGCTGGAAACGTGGCTATTTCCCCACTCCTTCAAAATGGAATGATTACTTGGCATTCGTTGATGCGGCCATTCCTCAACAAAGTATTACCGTGTCTAGTACGTTGTCCTTAACTATCTTATTTCATATATCAATGCTCTACAGCATACCTCGCGCCGCGTGATACAAGACTTGTTTGGCACTTGCATGTGAACTGTTCAAGGCCATGAACCCAAGCCCAAGCCTTGAATTCAGCTGCTTAATACCTAACCTTCTCATTATCGTGAGCAGCCTGGTATGCCGAGAACTGCGAGCACGTTCAGCGCCTTTCCACTCCTTTATCGATCCAGTGAGTCATACACGTCGACGGTCTAGAGACGTCCCAGCTACCAAAGCCCGCCGCAGCGTGTGGTGTTTCTCCACTGCACAACCTGGAGATCAAATAAGATGATTCAATACATTGTTCATCAAAGTCTATTTGGATGGCTTCAGACAGCAAGTCGATGACTGATTTTCAATCTTCTTTTTCCGTTAGATTTGCTTGAAACTAGACTTCTTTTACACTTGGTGTAAGAAGGTTGGAGGGAGGGAAGTGGTGTAGGAGACCTGTCTAAGAGTTTACATTATGAATGAACAGGGTGTCAGACATGTTAACATTTGTGTAAGCTTTCAAGTGGCAGTTCTATCTAAGTACATGGAGACGGTGAGTCACATCTTAATGATATACCTTAGTGTGGATGTGGATGTGGATGCGGATGCATGTGTGTATGTATACGGCTGCGCGGATGTGTATGCGTGTACACTACACTACCAACAAAGCTTAAATCCGGTTTTTGAAAAGCCCTCTCCTTCTATACGAACTAAAATAATCAGATTTTGGATGCAGAATGTTAAAAATAGCAGTAGGAGTGTCCTAGGAGGGTACTCCAAAAGGGCTCTAAAAACCTTTTCAATTTAAAACAACGCAGAATTCAAAAATTTTTGCGTTTCAAAACGCAGTTCCTACTGATCCTCATGTAGTCTCCGAAATTCTTTGTCCCTTCACTACAACTGAAATCGGTGGGTAAATTGTTCTCTGGCCCTGACCGTCTTCTCATAAACAAATGGCGAGGCTTTCCGGACTCCCAGAGCCAGATAGCTTGTACTGGCAAGTAAAGTCTTTGGGATCCATCGGGAAATTTCGAACGCCTTTTGGCCTTCATCTTGAATTTGCAAAGAGATTCTGTTGGCTAACATCCAAATGTCATTTTCCGGGTCGAAGAAATGCCTTCCAGTCTTGGAGATCCCTTTTCAGCTGCCATGAACTTTAAAAGCCTGGAAAACCCTCTTTATGGTCTGTAAAATACTTCAATTCTAACAAGGCATTCATAGAAATATTGTTTCTTATGTGTCTGTTTATTTTCTTCACCAAAACCAAGAACTTTGCAAACTACATACCATCGGTTCGACAAATTCCTGCAAAAGAGGTAGACCAAAATTAACTTCAAACAAAAATGTCCTTCTTTAACAACTCAAAGTTTTTCTGAGCGACTTAAATCCGTTAGTATCAGCTAAAGTCTATTTAGATACATACTCAACTGAATGCCTTCAACAGACGTCGAATGCGTTCCAAGACGAAATTATCCAAACTCTCACAAGCGAGAAAGTATCGAAATCCAAAGTACCAGACGCATTGGTGACTCTCCTTGACACCGTCAAGCAAGTCTATCATATTCTCTTAAGTGCTGTATGGTAATTATTACACATAATGACCACTTCATACGAAAATGCCTTTTAAGTGGCCAAGAAAAAGAGAAATGCCTGCGATTGTGCATACTATAAGTCACGCAAATACATTTACGTACTTACATCGTGTAAGCACCAACGCATAGTTCCTTGCATGTCTTTTGCCTCCACAACTTATTTTCATACATACATACATACATACATACATACATACATACATACATACATACATACATACATACATACATACATACATACATACATACATACATACATACATACATACATACATACATAAATACATAAGTGCAAACGGCATGAGCGTCGAAGCAAAGGGTTTAGGTGATGGAAGATTCCATTCCATAATCATTTGTTGACCCTCTGAGAAGACCAAATTAGGATCTGACTTGATCTTGCCATTAATAGGACCTAAAAGATACTAACATCTCATTTGTTAAAAAGCCAACATGAAAAATCGACTTTAGAATTGGAAAATTCTGATGATATGAATATAAAATATGATATCTAAATGAAGCCCGGGTCCTAATTCAAGACTCAGGAGAGGAGCATTTAGAATGTCAATTTCGCCTGGAACTAGAACATCAGGAAGTCAGATCTCAGAAATTGAGGCTTATACTAAAAACACACTTGTGTGCAAACACATAGCCTTCTAGGTCAGTAAATTTAGTTCCAAATCTGTGAACCGCTCGAGTGTCTAGACTACCGAAGGTTTAAGTCTCAGTGCCGAGGCTGTGACAAGAATTAAGCAGTCGAGATCATATTCCCAGTTTAACCTCTTGGGCAGCTTTTGAAGCCCACCGTTCCACCTTATCTCATAAAAAATTCAAATAACCCTCGTAAACATGGCTTTGCAAGTATATGAATGAATAAATGTGGAATTACTGATATTGAGGATCAGTTTAAAACCTGAGCTGAGTGGTTTGCTGTTGTTTATCTGATCGCAGCGAGACGTAGGTGCTTTATTCAAGAGTCGAGCGCCCCAGCTGTGATGTTGTCACGACGGGGAAGGAGAAGAGCGGTTACTTCTCTCATGTAATTTGCTGATGAAGTAGTCTAAAATGTACCAGTGAATTGAATAGTATCATAAATGGCATAAAAACTTGCTCTTTTGGTATCAAACATGAAGAGCAATAAATAATCACCGGAACACAGGACCACGCCTGCCTGCATCATTCATTGCCGAATGTCCCTCAACAATAACAGCGATAATACCTATGGAGGACCTTAAAACTGATATTTTCAATCGTACTAGTAATGGCGTTGTGGTAATAATCACAGAGCTGAAAACTGTGGTTATGAATGGAACTAATCATAGGAATTATTCCAGTGACAATAATAAGACCAATAATTATGATAATTGCTACCAAAATGTAGTAATAACAGAGGCCAGCATAGTGAAAATAAAAAGTGTCCTTCTATATGAACTCCGTACTAAACCATTAAGTTGCGAAGTATAAGATACCACCTTTCTTCAATACGGTCCGTGCATCATCATCATCATCATGGCTGCAATGGGACACACGTATTTCCGAGAAGCTCTAAATTACGTGACCTCATTAACTTGTTGTCTTCTATTCTCTAACTAGTTGATGATGCCCTTAACTTCCCTGAACTCTTGTGCGTTCAAAGAGACAAAGCCGGATAATAACTAAGTCACCTATTAATGAAAATTATCAAAAAAAAGCTTTGCTAATTAACAAGAATGCAATGCATTCGTTTCGTTCTCGATATCTGGAAACTGCCTAGGCGCTCATACAGCTCTGAAATGAATACTTCACTCTCGATGAACGACCTGCGTCAGAAAAGTTGAGAGACCTGCGGAAGTAAACAGCCAGTCCCACAAGACACGACTGCTGAGGCGTCAATTAAAAGAACTCGAAATTTACCTCGGTCCAATAAAGGCATATGATCTGATACCTTGCTGAAACCAAATTTGTGCAAAGACGCACACATCGAGTTGAAAATGCTTGATTTCGCCACTCCTTCTAAGATACAAACACGAAATAGCATTGCTAGAGTCAATGAGAATTATCGAGTGGCAGTGGTCCAACCTACTTTCAACCCAGTAACCGTAGGGGCAACTCTAGGGGCCAATAAGAGGGGCGGCCGGATAGGATTAATCGCCCACCGGATGTATAAAATTAGATTATGCCGGCAGAAGTACAACTTGGTACAGCCTGGTAAGCGAGGCACGGCGTAAATACCTGGATTCATGGTCTCAAACTGGACTGTGGAAAGCGGGTGCATGTAGCAATGATTGGAATCTCCATCGGAGGTGGCTTGAAGATTGTCTGCTTTAACAATGCCAAGGACGGATGAGATACCACTACGAAGTTAAACTGCTACCTGCACGACGAAACCATGCCAGAGAACCGGAGACGTCGATAAACGCTTTTACTGTCTTTTGCATTAACTGTTGGGTTGGGACTTGCCTTAATGGGTGGGGAGTAAATAAATACCACATTGGTAAAAGCATTACTAAACAGAGAACACTACAGCAGTCGTATTCTAGCCCTGCTATATTTTCTGCCCACTGACTTAGGAGTGGTCCAACTGAAAGATCAAGACTCGGAGAGCGATCTCAATAATGACTATAAGTTAGTCAAAGAGGTCAAAAGGGTCAAAGGGAAACAAAAACAAAGTGTAGAGAGATTTTTGAAAGCTAAACCATTTTCCACTTGATTGGTTGTCTGTTTACCATGGCGCAAAGCACTCTGAAAGCATTCTCTCTCCCACTGAAGAAGGGCTTTTAAGTCGTTGAGTGTGGCTTTCAAATGACTAAAACAGGGTAAACAGCTTCCTGTGGTTAGTCTAACTCCACTGAGACGGATTTTATTGATCTGACCCATATAGTAGGTCCATGGCCAGAGTGGAATTATGTTTACGTAGGTATCTCACAGCGACGCAGTATGGCACGGGTGCGTGCGTTACAAGACATAAACTTGGGAATTCAGTAACATAAATAATTAGCATTATAACTCTCTCTCTCGCTCTCTCTCTCTCTCTCTCTCTCTCGCTCTTTACATATAGTAACCTTGAACGGCGGTCCAATGAGACAAAGAGTGTCCACTATTAAGTCTAACACGTTTCATAGATGTAACGTTTATTTGCGGTGCGGTGGCAGTGGTGGGTGTAAAAGAGTGAATGAAGTGCCAAAAAATAGCTCACATGAAGGCCTTCTGAACTCGTTCGGCAATAAAGTAACACAAAAGAACAACTGCACAATGATAATTTTAAAAGCAACTGTTGAATGGATGCATGTAGGTGCAGTTCTAGCCTCTTTTACATGCTAGCAGCTTATTGCTTTTCACTCCATCTAACCCCCTACCAGTGTGCAAATTACTGGAAAGAGCAGTTTCAAAGATTCGCATTTAGTGTTAGGGGCTAGCACAATGTGCAGTGAGGCCAAGCTCTTGGATCAGCTAAAAAGTAGATTTTGTATCAGTTGCACAGTTCTTCTAATCCGGAGCTCCTTCCTTCCAAAAGTAGTCGGTCGTCTCAGCAAGAGTCGCAACCGAGAATGTACCTGCTGGATTTGGCATAAAGCAGTGAAATTACCCTTCTACTTCTTATCAACCTAGCAAAAAATAAAATAGATAAGTACCATCATCTGAGAAAGGATGAGCCCACTCAAAAACGAGCTTGACAGCCATTAAATGCGGGACTCAACTATTTAACGAGTTCACGAACTCGGTAGAGATTTGCTTGTGGGCGTGAACTGAAGAGGACGTTGGAAGAGGGCATGGTGGCTGTCGATGATTGCGGTTTATAGCGGGGACCTCGACAGTCTCTGAGTGGGCCACATTAGGCGAGTGAAATGCTTTCTGTTTCCTTTATCAACCGCCTTCGAGTCCCTCTGTGGTACCCTTAGATCTTATTATTTGTGTTGTCTAATTCGTCAATGAAAAAAAGCTGTTTCTGCCGTGGTTAATAGGCTGGTAGGTTAAATCCTCCCCGAAGAAGAATGGACGTTGCCTCAATCATGTATCCTATGGGTATTGACGAAACCTTTCACTAAATATTCGTTTTCTTCACTGAGTCTTAGCAGACCAAATTCCCATGCCCTGATTCTTAATATTTCACGGATGTCTAGCATTTCTCGGAGCGCGACATGGACTTACGAGGCGGTCAAATAGACGTTGTTCCCATTTAAAGCTTTCATATTTTCATCAAATCAATTCTACTTTGTTGAGCCGTTCAAGAAATTTTATCTACCAGAACCTCGTGATTGAGACACGAGTTTTAGTAAGTCGCTGGTATGCAAACAATACCAATTTGTGCTGCTATTAGTGCAATTAGTCCTGTGTTGATCCCACATTAGCAAGAGGGCACCCCATTATTTAAAACCTCATTTTCTTAATTTTATTGCATGGACTTAATTATATTCATTGGAAGGGTTGATCTATCATTCCTTTGAAGCTCGGAACTGGTATCCACTCTACTTCATGAAGTTTAAAACATGGCGGATGAATACCGATCTACAATCAAAAAACGATGACTGAATTGGATGGACAGAATCAGATAGTTTTCACTTTGTATGTTTTGTTGTTATCAGACATGGTGATAGAGAAGGAAACACATTTGATGGGAACAAAGATGACTGGTTAAAATCACCTCAAAGTAAAGTACCTGACGGTGAATTTAAACAAAAATCCTCCTTGATAGCCCTGCCTGCCCTGCTTGCCCTACCTATAAATTGAACTTTTATGTATAATTTTTGAAGCTTGCAAAAGCTAAAACCAAGCCAACCGTGATGAGTTGCAAAGTCCTTATGCGCTGGATGTTTTATACAAATTGGTAAAAATGTACTTGTGAACTTAAACGGTTACACGAAGCACGCGCCACAACACTTTGCGTACCATTCTTTCAGGAAATTTCAATATGATACCACAGAGATATGTGGGCTCCTTTTTTTTGGTTAGAGTTGGTTGGCAGTAGGGTTTATTTCGTGCACAAGGCACGATGGTGTCCATAAATACCCCCTTTCACAAGCAGACAGAAGTACTAATATACAAGTTGTACTCTAGAGACAAGTATGAAAAAATAATTTAATATGGATATGCTAGAGCCCTACTTAATTATCAGAAATGAGCTACTGAATTAGTCATTGGACAGTACATTGACTAAAAGCCTTTGTTGTTATTAGGAGTGAATCTTCCTTCGTTAACTCTTGTGGAATTTCTAAGCGATTAGTTCATGAATGAGGGTGGAATGAACAGCTCACGCTTAAAATGGACTTCTGAAATAGACATGTTAAATGAAATTGGAATAATGTCATGTTTATAGTTTGTGACCCTTTGGTGGTGTTTATTTGCAAAGCATAGTTGTATGCCAAGTGTAAACATAGAGGCTCATTCTTAACACTAAAAGCTGGATTGAAGTTGGACTTAGTGGCTTACGCTTGTGGTCAAATTACTTGTAACCTGAGGATGAACATTTACCGACCCATGTGCTCGCGTTTGGATGTACCGAAGTTACACAAAGGTGCTGGTTACCTTTAACGCATAGAATCCACTGATTCTAATGACTGTCCACATCGGCAGGTTTTACGATACTCTAGAAAGGGATACTGAGAAGAAAAACAACCGTGATTCTTGGATTATCTTCTTTAAATCCATTTTAGTAAATTTTAACCAAGAAATAAATTCGCTTCCAATGTTTGAAAGAGCACAAGTTGACTGCCAACAACCAGACTCATGAATCGAGAAGGTGAGATAATGTACCAATCGAATTTGCATTTGCCTACAATTACTGCACGTTGATTAAATCATTTTTTAAGATAAAGCAAGCATTCTCTGATCCACATCCTCTAATTCTCACATTAGCATATATTTACATGTGCAGATGTTAGAATGGTCATATAACTCCTAAACAGTAGCGCTGGCAAAAGCCAAGAAGGCGAATGGTAGTAGCGTGCACGGAATCCGATATTAAATTCAGACATTAATCTGCGCTAACACCCTTTCCCCTCCCTAGTGGCGCCATTTTCTACATCCACAGTGCGTATGATAACACCGTGGAATACACTCCTCTGTCATACATTTCCAGGTGGAGGCGAAGAGAATTGGAATAAGCACTTAACATTTGCCATCTCTAATAGCCCGCATTTTATTGCTTCCAATATAATTCACTCAAAATCTGCGATCTCACCATAATTTCGATAACAGCTATTACCTAAGTCTTTACATGAAAACAATGAATACTTTGAGCATTTAATGAAGGAAGACGATTAGAAGCTCATAGTTTGGAGAGATGACTAGACTTTAGAACACGAAGGTCATAATCTCTCCTTAGTTCGATCCCCTTAACTATCGCATTCACCAGTAAAGAAAACAGTCTACTCACTTTGATCGGTTTCTTCTCCTACATTGCGATCACTTCACAACTCTTTCCAGGCGCTCCAATGATTGAAGAGTGTGTTGTTACTCTCCATAAACGATTGTATTAACACCTCAAAGAGTTCTTCAGAGAGCTGCATTCTTTTTAACCGCTTGAGTCTATTTCCTTCATTTACTTCATCTTTTACTAGAAAAAAAGCGGCTCTTAATAACCCAGCTTGGGTCTTAAAACAGTAAACACTGGACAACACAGAAAACGAAGGTGTCAGTTCAAATGGCGTTTGTTAATTTAGCTTACTTTTAGCTGTTGAATGTTCTATTAGCCATTCATGAATCCTGAGGATCTTGAGAAGCCTATCTTTTTGCCGAAAAATCTAAAACTATTCACTGGGCTATTCGGTCTTATGTATTCGTTCATTTTCTTGACGATACTGCAGGGTTTAGTGTTAGCCTTCCTGATTGAGCAGTGAAAAACGTAAAGAACCGATTTCTGGCTTCAATATATACAGTCTGATGCACATGAGGCAGTGCTGTATTGCTGACTCTGGTTATCTAGTTTATCAGGAAACATCAATAACGATTGGTTGAACTCAGTGAGAACCCATGAGTGAGCTTCTCGTCCCGAACTGATTGCAGTCCTTGGGTAGAATTTATTAATCATCATTTACCTGACCTCTGCCCTCATTAATGGTATACGCGGTCTTTTGCCTAACTACATGACTAGCCTGAGGAAATATCTGTAGTCAGATAGTGGTGAATGACAGTTTCCTCTTGTTCAGTTACATCCTTGACTATTTAAATAGATCTAAGTGTCATCGATCTCCGTTAAGGGTCGACTGTTTCCATTACACATCACAAAGACCTCGAAATCCCTGATTAACTCAATACCTGTGCTCCGACCGATGTTCAGTCCTCCTTGGCTTCTAAACACAGACGGATCAAATTTCAGAACAAGAGCGAGAGAGCACATGATTTGAGGGGCCTTTAATTAGAACGGACACTGGCATGCAGACACAAATTGAAATACCCAGCAAGACATTACATTTATTTACGCATGCGATGCCCATTTGTCCATAAAAATACAACAGTATGCGAATAAATCTCCGCAAAAAGTCAGAAAAGGCATTAAACCATCCCCATCATTCTCTCCCACCAACCGCTTCCTCCTTCTTCTCCAGCCTCTTTGCCAGGGAGCATTACATCTGACTCCTAGTACCATTTTACAAATATTGTTTGGCGGCATAACACGCTCAGCGGCCCATAAATTTCAATCCATACTTCTTTCTCGTCTTCTTTTGACGAGAAATTAACGTTTGTCCGCTCTTTTTGTCCAACAAACAGTGAGAAAACGATACTGCCAGCTAGGTTGTATTTTCCTCTTCTCATCATCCAAAAGTCTCTTTTTTAGGCAGAGCGGATAAAATAGTGAAATCTGTGATCCAAAGAAGTGCCAAACTGTCTACGAATCCCAGTAGCAAGAGAAAATAACATGGTATGTAAATCCAGCCCCTCTGTGTAATATCTGTTAGTTGTAAGGTAAATATAGATAGTGATATATTACCATCCGATGGTTTTTAACAGCGTTTTCGACACTATCATTTATAATTTTACACTGGCCTCAAGGCGAAAGTCGGATACAGTGAAAATATTTATTCGGTAAAGAATTAACCGTTGCATAATAGAAGCTGCAAATTAAAAATGTATCCAAAAATACTCCTTGCTTAGCCATAATCACCTTTGTGTTTATCACTGCTTTTATTCAAAAGGAAGAAAAGCGAGAAAATCATCGTTGCTTCAAAAGGGCCTGACGAAATTAGAGTAGTCCTACAGCACATCCTCCAATGCTGTGATAGGGCATATTGAATATTCAGAGTGGTGCTGTTTTATGGTATCTATTCACCGGCAGAGCCCCAACTAGGGCTGGTATAGTTAATCTTTGGCTTCTGAAGTTCTTTCATCCAAAAAATGTTGGACACAGAGGTGATCAAAGCCATTCCAGAAACATTTACTTCTTCGAAGAACACTTTTCGTGAGTAGGCGGATTATACAAAGCTCATCTTCATCCATTTGCCATGTTGGTCAGAAGCTTTGGTCCACTGTCTGATCATCGAGAGGGGGGAGGGTTTCTTCTACGACAAATCTCCAGCTGCGGTCAGTATTCACTAACAAAGTCTTGCGGGATGACATACTTTAGTCCTGCGAAGAGAACCATGAGTTTCAAGTAGAACTTTCCTTTAGTTAGTAAGTCTGTATTGACGATACCCAATTTGAACTTCAGGAAAGCCAATCAGCCATTCTCTCAAGTAACTCAAAGGTCTGACTGACCTCAAGATATCTGAGGAAAGCAATATTAGAGGTAGCATTTTCTGCGGTAGGTGAGTCGAAGTTAAAACCAATGGTACAGGAATACGTCTTACTCCAAATGGAATGAGTTCATTATTAACACCTTTGCACATTCCAAGATGACCTTCAATAGCTTTTGAATGCAAACATTTAAAGGCATGTCGAATAAGAAAGGTTAATGGCCACTCTACATCACCTTCGATCCTGAAAGAACTTTGCTGGAATCAGCATACAGTTAGGCATACAGTTAGTACAAATCCGCTCGACTCAGCTGTACTCAGCAGATCCTTTTATACGTTTCCTCAACGATAGTGTCGACAAGCATTTGGGGAATATTCGCTGGAAAGAATAATATATTGACCTGTCTTTTTTCAATCAGCTTTTCTTTCTCTTCTGACTTCAGTTAGGCAATATTTGGCCTTGAGAAGCACTCAGTTTCCATTCTTCCAGTCGATGAGATGGCTGTTCTTTTTACACCTTATAGGTCTCGAGGTAGCGTTTCGCCTAACTCAGCGGATTCGATAAGTATTAGCTGAAACAAATAAAGTAGATATATCTGAGTGAAAAATCCTTAAACTCTCTCACTACTAAGGAATGAAATGAACAGATTCATTAAAACGATCACCTGGTGAATATCCACTCCCAACAGGCCCTTCGCCGTTAGCCAAAGGCGATGCACAAGGCCTTGGAGGCTAATTGAGAAGCTGATTTTCCCAGTGGCTGAATGACCAAGAGACCTTTTGGTCATTGGCACTTGAAGGAATTGATGCAATAGCATTGAACTGTTCGGTCGGGACCAAATAATGTGATTTGGTTCCAGATGCCAGATGTCAAGAAAGACATCGGATTAAACAATCCATAGCAGTTGTAGCACTACTGAAAATCTAAGCTGAAAATTGACTACACTTAGCTATTCGTCTGCCTTTCATGATTCTTCATTCCTCTCCCATACGGCAGTTATAAAAAGCCAACTTGAAGAGTTTATTTTGCGGAAGTAGTCGCATACATGCGAGTGCCTAGATCAATGCATTGTTAATCAAAAAAAGACCTCTGTAAACATGTGCATACATTCGCTGTACACGAGTGCTTGTAAAGGTGTTGATATAGATTAATGTAAACATACTGAAACACGTCTCTCAACAAAAAATGTTTGTATACGCTCTGGTTATGACTAGTTTATATTAATACTTTTTTTTTATTTAAGGGAAACTTCCAAAATATGCTGTTGGTAAAAGGCAAGACAGCAGCTCTGATGGAGATACAAAGGAAGTTCATGGTATTACTGAATAACTAGCCTCCCTATTTCATACAATTCTTTCCATGTAACACTCAACGCCTTAGCACTGCTACAGCTGGAACTCTCCAAATGTTCCTAGAACTAGGTCCACTCTAATGCGAAGCTAGAAGGATAATCTTGAGTTTACAGAGCCCAGTAGACCTGAATCATATGCCATGGTTCAAAGAAAATAAGTAGTCCAGGACAGGAATATCAGAGATTAATAACTCAAAGATTGGGTGCCCAACAACCCATTAGTTTCATGCCACATTTTGGAAATAATGAGCGTGGACTAATGAAGATTAATTATTAGGCAACGAATGAGGATGCCTCGGTACAGGAAATCCTGAGGCCGTCTCAATTTCCGGAAGCGAATTGCGTCAAATAAACCTAGAAAGTCATCTAAAGGGGTTTAATCTATCATGCTCAAAATTATACACTCAATTTAATGCTACTTCCGACGAAGGGGCCCTGTAAAATTTACAGTCCTCAAAAAAAAAAAAATCCGAGGTCTTCATCTCTTGCCACAAAAATTGCAGCCAAAGTCGAAAAAGGAACTGCTTGAAATCTCTTTTAAGGCATTGATTGACAATGGTTGAAATGAAAAGCCAATTCATGGAAGCTCTTTTTAAATTTCCATTAGGATTGTATGGTGTGCCTCTGAATGGACAGAGGTTTCATTTGAGGCAATAAAATGTATTTGCCCTTGTGACTATCAGTTGGCTGCTAATTTGCAAAAATGCAAAATACAACATACTTTGAAAATGGATCATGCATAGCTAATTAGGCGTTAAGTGAACAGGTACTGCGTCTTAGTGGACCAGGGCATTCTCCACCTAGGTA
Source organism: Moniezia expansa (assembly GCA_019097775.1). Taxonomy (NCBI): domain Eukaryota; kingdom Metazoa; phylum Platyhelminthes; class Cestoda; order Cyclophyllidea; family Anoplocephalidae; genus Moniezia; species Moniezia expansa. The sequence continues at coordinate 1,989,266 of JADFDV010000093.1, forward strand.
TGGCCGCAGTTTTAAAAGGTATTTCGAGAGCCCTTCTGCTTTCAATAGACTCATCACGTGATTGAAGATACTGCAATTCATTTTGGGTAATTTGTTGCTCAAATAACCATAAAATATGAAATACATTAAGACTCTGTGTTTGTAATCGATGAGATGCAAACATGCTTTTATTTATTAGTTCAAAGGGAGTCATTAAAATGACTACCATTTAATTTCTCCTTAGCAAATTATAAGGCTAAACATTCTCTAGTCTTGTCGATAATGCTCAGCTTTTTGAAGTACTCAAACCAGCAGAACTATCTTAGACTCGATGATGAGGTTGCCTGTAATTTGAGTCTCCCAGAGGTGAAAATAACACTACGAAGCCTGCTCCTCCAGATCAACAACGAATAGAGATATCTATTAATAAATTGCGGAATGCCCTAAGAAGAAAGACGGTGGAGATTGCACTAAATCCAATCCTTGGACTGAAAACGTCATTATATGTAAAAATCTTCAGAGGTTCTAACTATAAATGGCTTGAATTAACAAAATAGAGGTAAGATGTTGCGATACGGACTGTCAAAAATAACTTAGAAGGACAATTCTTATCTCACTAACTTTAAGGTCGAGTCCCAAAGGAAAGATAATGCAGCTGACTGAAGGCTCTGGCATTGGTGATTAAATCATTACAGTACGATGGCGGAGAATCCCAGTGATTGCAGATGACCCACTTCTGGATGTTTTAAATCCCAAATTAGGACAATGGAGGGAACTGAGGATCAATGGCATGTTTTAACCACTGCTCCAGACACTATTAAGGAAAGGAATGCACATGTTCTGAAATTTCAAATGAAAAAATTGCAGTTCCATAGTGGAAGCCAGGAGTGAAATTGTCCTGTCTAGTTCCCGTAGTTGTCCCTTAGTTACTACCTAGATACATTAGCGCTCATAAGCGCATTTATTAAACAAATGAATAATAAGACTTTGTCACGCCGATGTCAAGGCAAAGAATTATGCAAAATTATTGGCTGAAGTTGGTATTTAATGCAAGGAATCTCTTTCCATGTTAAGTATACAGCGGTTTCTTGGTCCAAACAAACATTAAGAGGATGCCATCTGTTCCTTCAACATGGATAAAAGAATTAATTTTTATCAGGAATCATCTAAATAGGATTGGGAGAAGAGGATCATGATATGGCCAAGAATAAATGCCAGCGAATATCAAGTAACTTCCCTTCAGAATTCAGAAAACTTGAAAATCCTGTCCTGAAGAACATGAAATATCAATGATGATTGACTTTTGTATGGCATTTGGGTGGGGAACATTGATGACACAAACGCATAGAACGCAAAATTTAAGCTAAAATCATGAAATGTCCAAGGAAGTCGATTTGCATCCCACTCATTCTCAATCCTATTGAGTTCCTTCCCAGTTCATTCATTCGGGGGAACTGATTCGTTTAACTTATCTTGAAAATACCTCTGGAAGAGGTATGAACACTGTCCGCCCTTAACAATGTCGAGGACGGACGAGGTACCACTACGAAGTTGAACTGCTACCTGCAACCGGAGAACCGAGGACGTCCATAAGCGCTTTCACCGTCTTTTGCGTAAACTTTTGTGCGCTACTTGTTGTAAAAGCTATTTGTACTTCTGTTGTACCCCCAATAAGTCCTTGAGACTTGCTTTAATGGATGGCGAGTAAATAAATAAATAAATAAATCTCCTTCTTTCACAACGCATCCCTCATATGGGAAACAGCCTCGTGATCTGTGCCTCTGCTGTTATCTTTCACTGGGGAACAGCTGTCTCCTTATAGCCTTCTCTCGAGTGTTCAGTTTCTGCGTTTGAGTGGCTTAACGCTAAATATCCGCGTAGGCACCCAGTCATCAGGTAGCAGTGATAGTAGCTCTAATCTAGGGATTAAACGATGATACAAAGACATAAATAGGACAGATCACAGAGACGCAGACCTAGGAGACAATAAATTAAAGCAGGGAGTCTCACTCTGTAAAGTTAATTCATTCTTCTCATCCGTGACTACTCTAAGCCACCGTGGGAGCTTTATCTTTGAATAAATACCTCGTCGGTAACCTACCTTTTGTCCATTTAACTGATCACTCTATCGAATCACCGCATTACTCAAGTAGTCATTTTCAAACCTACGCAGCATCCTAGTTAGCCACCATAATTTCCTTTTCAGCGGGTATTTAGGAAGAGTCTCTTCCATCTCAATCAAGAGAATACAAATTTAGGCAATTTTCTTTTACCACCCAATCTTTCTAGTGCCTGCTGGATAAGTTTCGCTCTAGTTTTTTTTCTCCGAAGATGGCACCAACATCAGTTTTTTTTTCTCAGCTCAGAAGTTATATAATGAACGTTTATAAAGACGTCCATACAAAGAGTATGGGTAAAATCAGTTGCCTTTTATTTACAAAGTGATTAGAGTACAAAGCCATTTTTGCGTGTGTAAATAGTAGCAACGAAGGAAGCAAGAATACTTGTATGCAAATGGCCGCTGGTGAATTGTAATTTGCTATATCATCTAGTGTATGCTTACTGTACACGCAAACACCAAGAGCCAATCCGTGCGTGCATGCATGGTGCGTGAGTGCGTGAGTGCGTGAGTGCGTGCATGAGTGCATTGGAGTGTGTGTGCGTATGTGCGTGTGTGCATGTGTGCATGTGTGTGCAAGCTGCTTAGAGCGAGAACACTAAAACGTGTTGGCGATAGGCCGATGTATAAACAATTCTACGAGCCAACTACACATGTGCGCACAGTCTTGATTTAAAAGGTTCTTAAAATTTAGTTTACATGTTTGAAACAGAGGAAAGACTTATCGGAATGTTTATGCGAAAGATACCTGATCGTGCTATTTGCATCACGATAGAGGCATTCTCGCCTCACCCATCTCCCAAGTTCCCACCCTTATAACGTGAAATAGATTATTTTGCAATAGCCTTTAGTTCCGCCTTTCCTTAATCCGCAGAAAATAAATAATTCTTGATCGGATAGTTGGTGGACTCCATTTAAAGCATCGACGTAGAGTTGAGTATCATTGAACATTACCTTGATTGCATTCAAGCCTGCCATTAAATTAGTTCAAAAACTCTGAGAGGAGGATCAGTATGGCTTGGCATCCAACACCTTAAGGAGTGCTACTGGATAAGAACGCTAGTCTCTGGCCCCCAAAATGCAGCGGTTGCAAGCCGTGGTAACTCCGTTTTGGTCTTGATTGAAATAGGTACTCTAATTTAAAAGGCAGAATTTAAAATAACCTGCTACACTGTCCTCCCCTTATTGAATACTTCAACAAAAGCCTATGGAAGAATTGAAGAGCTACGCTCAAACTGTTGCTTTGAATTGGGGAAATCGCATGCCTTTGAACATGGGCTGACTAGTAGGATACATATCTCGGTACACGCTGAAACCACCTTCATGGGGCACTCTTTTTTTATTCCCTTCCGTCCGTTTGTAATTCCTAAAAATGTTATCAAGACATGTTCTCCTCTTCGTTTAGATTTAAGCTTTCTCTTTCTAATGAAGGCAGAGGTGAATGATTGACACGATCTGATCACAAGCCGCGAAAATAAGAGTGACAGGCAGAACTGGATCGGAAAGTTGGATAATCCTGTGGTGAGTTAAAATTTACGAGTTCCGTAATCCTTTACGAACACAAGCTTGCGTCACCCCTGTCAAACACTCTAGTTTTTATGACTAATTCTCTATTGTTCCACGCCGTCAGTGTCATTCGTCACAAAATAGACAATAGACAAAGACATTTTGCACAAGTCAATATGTACGTTTATACATTTGGTACCTTTTGCGTGTCCCCTTTGAGGCAATATGTGGATACTGTGGACGGCTCCTTCTGCCGTTTTTCTTGTTGATGGTGTAGTAGCGTTTTCTAGTGATAACGCCAAAAGATGACATGGACCGATAACCTGAAAGTAGACTGCAAGTTTTTGCACAATGCATTAAATCTTCAGTGATCAACTTGAACGCTGTGTTCCCTCTCTGCAAACTGAACCCCAACTCATTTATTGTGTACACCTAATAAACCTCGACCTTGCTAGTGGTCGGGCTACCGGATCTATACGACTTCTACGCACTTATTAACTTGGCACAGTTGGTATGGTAACATTTAGCCACTCTCAATAAGACCTGGTTACGTTCTTAAGTGTATGAAAACAAAATCAACTCCTAGGCATGTAAAGTAGTGGGGTAGCAAACACAAAAGCATTTTTTTCATTACCTGGCTTGGCTCCCAAGCTCATCGGCGCACACCCAGGCTTTGGAATGGCAAGGCCAACTGGTTAACCCGTGGCCTACAAAGCTACGACCAGGTGCGAATCCCTCAAGTGAAGTGGTATCAAGGTGCCCTTCTTCTCCTAAGTTGAAAGTATGAAACCATGGCTTCATGTTTTTTCATGTTGGTGAGATCATTTTTTTTCTTAAACTATTCCCATGCCTTTCCCAGCGTTAACTTTTTTTTGAGTTTATTGCTTTTATGGGTGAATTTAAACCCTATTTGTGGTCAGTCTTTTAGTTCAAAGAAAAAAGCAAGGCTTCTTCATCTTTTATTAAACGCGAATAAATGGGATTCATGGAAACACAATGTGTATGATTCTAGGCAGTAGCTTCAGTCCATAGGAATGCCCCTGGGACAACAGTGGAAATAAATAAGCCAGAATTATTCATAAATCCGATCCAGAAAGACCTAGAAGCTTAAAATATGAGTAAAGTAAGGCGAGTCCGTACAAATAATATAAGGTAAATAACTAAAATCGTGGTGCATACATGTTCGGGTGATAATACTGGTTTGCCAGTGATCATTCCTGCTGACCAACCCATCCTGCCAACTCATGGAAGAGATGGCTAAGCAGTTACTATTTACTATGAGGGAATCTCGTCAAATCCTAATTTATGCTCATCTTTCAAGCGCTGGTCTCTAGCATCCATAGGTTTTCGGGCACAGTGGACCTGTGATGTATCTAGATTATAGTTTTTAGCTAGTTCGGCCAGCCTGATTATCAGCGAAACGAATAGGGTGTCATTCTATACCCCATTAATTGGATAATTCACATCATTGAGCTAGACTGCGTAGCTCTCAACGTTTTGGGTTACGAAAGTTGGAGGTAGGTGGAATTTGGGATACTTCATTTTATTATCAGTGACCCCCAACAATTCGAGATACGACAAATGTCGAAGACCGACGGAGCTTCACTGGAGGAATTTCGAGAATGAGATCGCACTGAATCTCGAGTATGAGGTCCCAAAAAATCCATCTTAATGCATGAAAAGCATGAGCAGTTGTAATAAAAAACTCTCTTAACATTCGGACTGCAATGACCCATCTCTCCAGGGCGTATTCGAATGCAAACAGCACTGCTTATTCCACTGTTTGCGTGTGCACTTCTCTGACGTCTGTTTCTTTTGATCAATTTTTCCAACCCGGAATGAATGGCTCTCCGCCAAATTTCTTTTCGGGTCTTGCTTGTTTCATCTAAACCACGACTTTTATGCATCTTTTTCTTAATTCTCCTGAGAATCCGGTGGCACAAAAAGCAGTGTTGGCCTTAGATAACTAGGCATATCTTTCACAACCATCAGAGAAGCGAAGCCTTCTTTGGTAAAACAGGTATCGCAATGGTTAGTCTTGCCCATTAACATCACACCTCTGTGCTTCTGCTACACGTGATTGATGACAGCTTACTTGGAAGACACGAATAGAGGAAATGGGGATTAAAGGACCCCACTTTAAGGCCTTCAATTAGTCCATAGACCAGGCTCCTAAAATTACCTGATTACAGACTTTCGGGTCCATGTAGGTATTGAATGCACTCTCAAGAGAGCTCTCGGCTTTTAAATAAATTCCCTTTGGGTTGATCAGGACCTTCAGAAAAGGAACTTCCACCTCCGATTCTGACCACTCTCCCCGCACTCAAAGAAGAAATCAACTGCTTAAACAAGCTCAAGTTCAACGCCCTTCTAATGAAATGAATCCTTGGATTAATGAAAATGAACTTAAGTAAGAGAATTAATTAAACAGTTTTTACGGATTTTGAACAACTAAGATGACGTATTTGCGTCCACTCCAGAGCCTAATTTAAACTAGTGAAAATTTAGGACGATAAAAATCTGTTTACAGATCACTTTGTCCATAAACAACTTAATGTGTATAAAATGCCTCGCTTTCTATCGCGAGAAGTAAACATATTTCCTCGTGAGAAAGTCGAGATGGTAACTTAATTTGGAACAGATGAAAAATGATGTATTTGTCCCACCTAAGCTTAGATAGAAGTTAATTAAGGCCGGTTCAGAGGTGGAACAAGCGTGAAAGATCAGAATCCTTTCACTCTTCTTAAGTTTTCTACTTCTCGAAATACCATGACCGACCGGATTGCAATAGAAGGAACGATCACGATCTAGTGAATCTGAAGAGTCATGATATTCAGGGTTCTGCCGGTTCTTGTCCGACTTAGCCGACATTTTATGCAAAATAAGGAGAAGGTGGACATTTATTTATGAATACGATCTTCAAAACGAAATTCCGTGTTGGAAGCTAAGAGTAGAAATTTTCTCTTTCCAAGAACCTGTATTTTACAGATCTTAGCATTAAAATGATGCTCGATCTCATCTGATCTATATCATCCCCCCTGTCCATTGCGTTCCCTTGATTGTGCTGAAATGTGCATGAATGAAAAAAGAGGACGTCTGTGTGAACAATACCGGGACCACTTTGATAGCAAATCAGAAAGACTAGTGTAGAAGAGATTGACAAAGTCAAAACTTGAATTGTTTCAAGCTTTTTGCTAGAGTCAGAGGAATCTTTTCCCCGATTCTCTTTCTTTGTCAAGTACGGAATGAACGCTCTTTTAATGTTTAATAGAAAGGCATGAAAAATGCTCTGCTAAATAAAATCGCCATTTCCCGTAAGTGCCTAGTGGAATTCGACGAACTGCATAGAAGTTTGTAGAACGCAAAAGGGCTGTATTGAATGCGATTCTCTTGACAGACATATAGTTAGTGGGGTATGAAGATGATTTGACAATTTATTGAATAAAACAACACTAAGGATAAATGAAAGGAAGTTAGTGTGAACCAGTGGCGTCTAATCATTGCCATAGCTAGATCGGTGGTTGAGTAAGCCGGATCAGGTGTTACAATTCTCACTTTTGTCTGTTTCAACCCCTATGAGATTATAATTGTGGAATGGCTGCTTGGATGAGGAGCTGATACATTAAATATAAAGTTATTTTCACACAGCCATCTTCGAATACTCTGAGTCGGATAGGCAGCAATCATTATTCCACACTAACCATTCATTACGGTGATCCAGTGTGGCTAGCAAACCTCGGAACTGTAAATCCGTAAAAAAAATATGTAATCTCCAATGGAATAATAAAACTGATGACCCTCGGCATGATCTTTATGAGACCAAGAGCCAGGGCGTATATTGGCAGGGAAGAAAGGTCCTAAGTGGATTTGGTATCAGCGAAGCTGTCCCGCTGAGGCGGTTTAGAGCATTTTTATCAATGCATTTGGAAAAATAGGCTTTACATATTGCATCTTCCAGCTTATCGTTAAGGATGTCTGGCATAAATGTAGTCCATTACACAAAAATAAAACCAGGCATACCTATTACTCACTCAGGGTATTCATTCATAATTCAAACTGCTACAAATCACATATAACACGAAAACGGGGAACCCATTTCATTGCTAAGTTTAGCCCTTCATACTAAACCCACTCCCACCCTCTCACTCTCTCCCATTTTGATTGTTCTCCTTCCAATAACATTAAAATCCCCGGTATTTAAGATGGAAACACGCTGATTAAAGGCAGCTTTCGAAAAAGCTTATCGTACAGAAGAGAAGCGAATTGGATGTGGATTAGAGGTAGAGGGGTGGGGACGGATTACTATGTAGAATTTAATGTATTTCCCGGGAGAACGAATGGTATTTTGCCTGAATAGATATCAATCAATGACTAAGCCCAAATGGAAAGAGGGTATTAAGGGAAACGTAGTGCTATCCTTGATAAGCCCAGGTTTATGCCCACTAGGATGGAGTAGAATTAAAGCCACATAGTGCCGCAATTTTGCTCAGGAGCAAAAGTTACGGTTCACTTGGATTGAGTCTTGCAGGATGATTTTATTCTTCTTAAAATGATGTTTTCGCGATGAGTCAGTCAGTGGTTTGTTTAAATTATGCAAATTTGACTTAGTTTAATAACCTTGCGTCAAATAAAAGGCTAAATTAAACTCTGAGATAGCCTCAGTTCGTTCGAGAGTTGGTTATCGATGCAGACTGCTGCGAGTAGATGCATTAGAAAGAGGGGATGGACGTCGGCCTGACATACCGTCACCTAGTAGTTGTCTGATTTGCACAGGGGAAACCAGGTGCAGGTTGAAGTGCAAAGTGGTAGTGGAATCAGGTTTTTGTGTTCTTGGAGGGCCACCGAGTATCCCCATCTGATAGTCTTTTAATTGAAGTCGTATGAATAAACATAGTAGATCACTGCCCCCATGAGAAGGAGTAGATTATTTGGGAGAAGGATATAGCCAGCTGTCCAGAAGTAGGATAGAATGCTCCTTCATGCTCAGGGATTATGAAAGTTCCTCTCTTTCAGCATTAGCATTCTTCAAATGCATCCCTTTTCTAAATTAAAGTCCCATTCAATCAGTCACTGTCTGCTAAAATTTCAAACATTCCTGCCATTGAGCCAAATGACAGAGTGCAAGGAGACACTGATAACCCTGTCACAGGCACTCATAAAACTGCCATCTAGAAAATTAATTACAGGACCAGAATGCCCCTGCGCATGCCATGCGTATGTACGAACTTGCACTTGCGTTCAATCACAACAGCAGCAGCAGCAGCAGCAGCATCATCGGCGATATCATGATTGTAGTATCAGTCCTACTGCTAAGATAACCTAAGTCTATGGACATTAAAGTCATGACTCACAACTACACATATTAATTAAAGACTGCGAGAGAGTGGGAGGTTGTAGAAGCAGGAAGGAGATGGAAGATAGTGGTGTGGGAGGCCTAGTGTGTGCAGTGTGTGGCATTTACACACCCTCGATTGGACCAGCCTCGTCTGCCCTGTTCCGGAGTTCATCAACCCGCTTTCGCGCTTAATTTGACAAGAATAGCCCGCCTATCGTTATACGCAAACGTGGGTATGTGTATAAGCACGCTGACTAACACTTGCTACTACGCGCCTTCTTGCATGCTGTGTAAGCAGACGTACGTATGTTTATATCAATACTTAATTCACTGACTCACAACTCTGGCATTCTATTGCTGGAGAAGTCCATGTCTGTGAATGACTTTATTAAGCCGCACTCGTTGTAGGCCGAATGCACTTCCTTCCAACTACTCTATCGACTCCATACGGTAGTACCTTTGGCTGTAAAATCAGAGAGCGTCAACTTCTAGTAGCCCAAGATTGAACTGTAACACCTGTGATCACGTGGAGTGGACAAAAACTTGACATTCGGGGCGCTGGGTGCATGATTTAAGTAATCATTAGCTTGACGGCAGGATTCGATGGAATGGCAGTCGAAAGTGGAGCTTCAACGTTCATCAACCCGACCCGGTGAAGTAAATCTGCTAAGCAATTAACAAATTGAATTTGTTTTGATTCTCTACTTGTTTCAGATGCTCAAACAGGCCGAAGTAGTTGCTAAAAAGCCGGTCTAACTTCATGGTATAATTAATTTTGACTTCTCACGGTTCTGACTGAAAGATATGCCCTCGACTTCTTCATGTGCATCGTCACTTTTGGTAATTTCACTGAGAGAAATGAATAGTAGCGGTAGGGCCATGTGAATGCGCCTTCGTTAAAAGCAATTCATCATTATGAAAACGATTTTTTGACATCAGAGAGTTGACTGTTTATACGAGTATAACCTTAATAAATTCAAATGGTGACGAGAGAGATCCATCAAAGGTGAATGTAAGCAATGGATATTATGGTGATCTAGCAAACTTTAATGCTATGCCATCTTAGTCAGTAACGTACATTCAGACAAGTTGGAATCCTTACTCGAGGGCAAATGTGAAACGTGAAGTTTAATGTGTGCTCGTATATTGCCATCCAGTGTTTGTCTGAGAGCCACACAAACTATGACTTAACCCGACCAAATAGCAAATTTTGGTCTTCGCTCGAAATAAGCTAAGATGGATGATGACTATGTGATAGATTTATTTATTTGCTTATTTATTTCCTCTCCACCCATTAGGGCAAGTCCCAAGGACTTATTGGGGGTACAACAGAAGTACAAATAGTTTTTTATAACAATTAAGCGGAACAAAGTATAAACGTTTGTTGACGTCTTCGGCTGTCTGGTCGCTTCCCTGATATAAACATGGTCGTACAGGTAGCAGTTCAGCTTCGTGGCGGCACCTCGTCTGTCCTCATTCGTCTTCATAGCTCCTCCAGAAATCTTTCAACATTCTGGCGGAGATTCCATTCATTGCTACATGCACGTGCATTTCATAGTCCAGTTTGAGACCAGGAATCCGGTTATTTACATCGTGCCTCGTGTTCCAAACTGTAAGAAGTTGTACTTCTGCTGGCATAATCTAATTTTATACGTCCGGAGGGTGATTAGTCCTAAATCAGAGGTCTACGTAGTTGTGGGGAGCTTGGTATATCGCATCCATATTAGTGGAAACCACGTTCTCTTGCAGTTCTTCAACTACCAACTCATTTTTGGGGTCTGATGGAGAATTACAAAGCCTATTAATTAAGGGCATGAATCACCAAAAGATTAAAATTTACTGCTGCTCCGATGACGCTGTGCATTGCTACAGTTACAGTGCTGCTTGAAGGAAGTTAAGTTTATGAGTTGATTTTGTAAGGACAGAGCCATTATTTTCCACTAGAATTACAACGGAACTTTGGCCAAACGCTTAACTAACATGGCCGATTACGTCCCGGGGAATTTGTCCTTATTTAGTTTGTGGGCTTAATAAGGTGTAAATGGCGATGTACAATTCGACTGAGTTAATTTCACTTTCATAGATCGACTGTGTCGTATTTGAGGGTAAACATGACTTCTTTCGATGGCATAGTAAATACTTTGCTCTAGAGCCCGCACAGTGTCGCGGCGAATGATAGGCAACTAGGAGAGGCCAGACAAACCCTAATCTTCCAATATGCCACCAATCTCCAGTGATTCATAGCCATGACATCAGTGTCTACCTGTCCATCAACGAATGACGTACTACATTTCCCTCTGTTGGAAGACCGAACCGCGGCAATTGGTGCTAGCAAAGAAATAACAAGACGGTCATTGAAAAGGCAGAGCAGAGGTATAAATAGTATGAAAGTTTGGTAGATTGGGTTAAAATGATATATAGCTTCTGTGCACATATAAAACAGAAGGGTACAGCATAATTCTGCCGTAACTTCAATAGCTTCATCCTAGGCCAGAACACGCACAATGTACATAAATATCATAAAAAAGGTTATGATTACAGCACTTGATGAATGGGAAACGCCGATTGCTAAATCAAAAGAGTAGGCGAGAGTTGTGCTTGTATACAACCGGCCTAAGGGTGGGAATGCCCATTGTTTCAAATCTACGATCGGATAGCGCTTAGCCTCTTGTTTCACCTATAATTTATCACAATAAGTCGGGCATTTACAGCCCGAAAACAAGATAAAGAATACCAGGGTGGAGTGGTGAGAGCGACTAACCATCCTTTCATTGGTCGATCAATCACCCAGATTGTTGTGCATAAAATAGACACACAGAGAGAGAAAGAATTTTTTGTGCTTTTGATCTTCTTCTAATAAAAAGGCTTTGGAATCACATTTTTTTGTTGTTTCATTCTCCTAATCTCAATAATCTCTCTATAAGATTTATTTTATGAATATCTGCTGTACCCTTTGATGTCTGATACTTAGAAGTTCGTCTTGAAGGATAATTTTAAAAGTAACGACCCTTGAGATGTTTGCCTCAGCCTTGGAATGGTAGAAGTTAAAATATCTTGTCGCTCCTCCAAAAAGAACCTCAGAAGTATTCGACAATTATACTCGAACTAGGACTTTGGATCAGGCATTCTTGTTGTGATTTGTAAAACTCCAACGATGTGCAAGTCATCTGGCTGGTAGAAGAATCCACAACGACTGAACTTTACCTTCACAATGATATCCATCTGAAGTACTCGGATAGGTCGTCAAGAACTTTCGTGCTTTTGGCTTAAGCATGAGCGTTCTCTTCGATTAAAGCATGAAATGAACAAATGGATGCAAAATAGCTTTGCAAAGTGGAATAGCCATGGGTGCTGGGATTTCGCGGTTGAAATTTAGTCCCCCAATACTCTTCATAGATTAGAGAATCCCCTTGCAAACCTGAGTATTCGTTTACTTCAAAGAAAGTCATATGGGCTGAAAATTTGGAGTTTAACTCATTTTAAGAGTAGAAGGATTCGATAAAATCCAAAGATGAGAAAAAGAGAAGTATGCCAGTAATCCTCAAGGCAGACATTGCTCTTAAGCAACAAAATTTCATTAATGCCAAGTGTGAGGTTCCCTTAAAAGGCGGAAAATTCAAATACATTTATAAGTGCAACTAAATCGTCGTCATCCATTTTTTTATTCAGAAGAATGGGAGGCGTCAGTCAGTAGGCTTCTAGGTGGGGAAGATAATGAAGGACATTCAATTCGTTTTAGATCTCCGACGTTTTCAGATAGTTCCCCCCCCCCCCACCCCGATTTAACGGTTTACATTGTCGTTTGATTAGACGGCTCTATCCCGGAATGACTGGATGAATGTTTTTGTAGGTATATTTCACAGTGACTGAACTTTCTACCATTTAGAATCCAACTCCTCACTTGACTGTCTAACATGAGAGCTTCATTTGATTTTCCTTTTGCGAAAGTTTAATAATAACTCTTGCCATAGAGAAGAGAAACATCGCTGTCCGCCAGTCAAACAGAGAATCGGAGAATACTCTACGTACCGCGCTGATGTTCCAGCATGCCGTCTGCGTCGGAAGAGATCTCCAGACGACTGTCTCGAAAGTCTCGTCCACCGACTGCCCGAGTTTAATGTAGAAAATTCAAAAGTGCGTGCCCCTATTATGGATATTAACTTGGTAATAGCACTACATCAATGGTAGTAATCAACTCTTTTTACGCCAGGCTTAGTATGATTCAATCATTCAAGTTTAAATGATTCTCTCGTTCCTAACACTTGACCACAAGATAGCCAAAATTTCATGTTAAGCAGCAATTAAACAGTTTTATATGCAGCTTGTACTGACACATTCAATTCTATTTTTAATCTAAGAATATTTTCTGCTTATTTATTGCAATTCTTCTAATAAAAGAGCGAAGATTGGGAACTGAAACCGCCTTTTTTCAATGATGGGTGCAGTTTCCAATATTGTAAGGCAAAATGTTGATATTTTCGAAAGCTGTTTATGCATTTCAGCGGTATATAATCATATGGGCTACGGCTTAACTACAGTAGAAAATCTTTATTTGAAATTATTATTAGTATTTTCTTTAGAAGTGCACTAATGTTGTTTAATTTGTTGGCAATTATGAGGCTATTAGAGGGCTTTACTGATCAAAACGCACTTTTCGACGTGGAGTAGATCAAATGAAGAATGAAGCATGCCATCTAGTGTGCGAACATCACACTTGAGACGTAAAATGAAATTGAATTAGCATACTCATGAAATCCTCTTCGTTTTTTTTTTTTGGTGAAAAACACAAGTCTTCATACTTGATCTGACAAGAGGGTACGTCCTGAGGATTAAGATTCATAAAAATTTGAATAATAATCAATTTTAGTATTTTTTTCCACTTCTTCATTTACTTTCCTTTCTTTGAAAGTCGTCTAGGTGTCGTTTTAACCGTCCCAAGGCTTTGTTGATCAAGAAGGTATCTTCCACCCAACCGATTCCCATCTGGCTATTATTTCTTGCGGCAATCATTTCTCATTCATTGGTCCCATCGTAGATCTCGCTCTTATGGCTTTGCAATTTCAGGATTGGTTGAAGTAAGTCAATGCTTAGGATGAACTAGTCCCAGGACTTTCTGCGAAAGAAACATTTTCGGATTTTGTCAGCCAACTTTTCCTACATCTGAAAGAGATCTTCTCATCCTCCCAGCAACTGATCTTATGGTGTCCACATTCAACGGTTATGTTTCAACGGCTGCAACTTTGAATTCCTTTCGTATTTCAAACAAAAACAGACGCGGTACTGTTGAATTTCGAAGCTTCTCGGTAAAACTCAATTAATGAATAGCTTCAGGACACGAGAAGATATTGCCTAAATCGACTCAGGTATTTCAATTGTGACTGTGAATTAATTACCTTGCCGTTGAATACCGTGGGAACGGCAAATTCTAAAGCAAATCTTGAACTTCCGTTAATTGGCGTAGCCTCTAGCTGTTCACAGAATCTGTTGATTGGTTTCTGATTGTCTCTTGATTTTTACTACGTGCAAGCGACCTGAGAATTTGAGAATCTGAAAATGCATTGCTAACTTTTGTCTATCTTTGAACACAATAAGTTTAAATTTGTAAATTTTTGGTAGATGTGTCTTGAATTCGGGTGGATTTATGAAGATTGTGGCATAAGAAATAACAATCTAACAAATAGCTTGAAGAATAAGATCGAACTTGATTATTTACCTGATGTACTGAAGAACTTAAGGTTTCATTTCAATAATCGCCATGACTTGACGTCAACGAATCTTATTATTTGCGATATTGGGATAACGTATTAATTCAGAAACAGGGACATTTTCATTGAGGTCGAGACGAATCTTACTGATCTTCACACCAATTTTAATAATACCAGTTGCCATTTAACTCGTCGTCGTCTACCATAGGCAAGAGGTGATTCTATAGTTTCGAAGTCTAGTACCAGTAAATTTATTACAAGTTTTCTGCTCGTAGATGGAGGGCGACAGACTGACCTCCAATCCACTGGATCAATGATTGGTCTTTCAGATATGTTTGACTCATACCCAACTGCAAAATAAGTTACAGATATCTATATATTCCTTTTGTCGTAAAAAAATTCGTTACTACTTGAAAGGAAGGACTGAAGGAGCAAGAGAGAGAGAGAGAGAGAAGAGGATGAAAAATGGCATGGGTAAGAAAAAAAGTGGAATGCCTTCCCTATCAACAGCAGCGTCCTGCTACTCCATGTGTAGCCTCAAGCAAAACGGCAAGATTCGTTTGAGTCAAGCAGCAGTACATTGCCGCACGGTTTTCCTTTTAGGCTCTGCCACCTCCCCCTAGCCCCCACCTCCTCCAACCCCCTCTAACTCCGCCATCTCCCCATTTCTACTGTTTTCTTTGCTTTCGCCATCAAACACGCATGTGAATGTACGCGGGACGCGGCGTGGAGTGTGCGCGTGTACACTGCGCTCGCCCTCCTTTATATTACCTTTTTGTAGGCCAAATTCCAAAAGTTTGTTTAAATATTAAAATTTAAAGTTCCTCTTTGATACACAGAGATAAAAGTCTCTGTCCCTCGGACTCTCTCTCCCTCATCCCTTTTTTTCCCTCATGTTTAAGCCAGCTTACTCTCTCTCATTGGTGCGTGTGCTTTAAAGTATCTTGCTCCTGTGTGTATGTGTACGTTACAGAATCACTGTAAATTTAAAACAAGAAGAAATTGAATCCATCTAGCCGCAATGCGACTGGCATGATTTGGTTCATTTGAGTCCTGTAAGAGTTATTCGTTACGAGATGCATGCACATTCAAAGGAATCGCCTTTTCAGCTTGACTCGACTAAGAAAGTGATTAAATTTCGATAGAACCAAAACTGGTTAGATAGCGAACATTTCGGTTCCCTACTTAGTAAATGGTGGGACAAGGTCTTTGGACCCAGCTAAATATTTCAGACTGTTTGAGGGAAATGAAACACATTAATGAATCAAATCAAGCACCCCATTTCTTTAATTCTCCCTTATATGACTTGTCGCTCAGTTTGATTCCGCCTGTTTGTAGCCTTCTGCTTGACGCAAATGATGCTGATTTGCAATAAGTCTGTGAACTGGTCCAGGAGTTAATAGGCCGCGAAGCAACTTTCTTCATCATTCCTTTACGTTAGTCTTTCGCATTTGTGTGTGGCAAGCTGTTTATTGGAAGTGAAGTGGCTCCAGTATTTTCTGCTTTGGTGTCCCTTCAACCTTCTAGGAACCCCTTCTCATCAGTTTCACTTGCGGATTTGAGAACATTTGTCGATTGAACAACCATTTTTTTTTTAAATTGAAGCCTAATCCTCGACCTTACGCTTCTTGTTCCTTTTCTGCGTCTTCGAAACCCATTTTCAGTTTGAAATTGTCTAGTGTCTTTCTTCTGGCTTTAATAGATTCGTCCTGCTACATTGAACTAAATTATGTATATTGAGTGGAAGCAGGATTCGAGAAGAAAGGTAGTAGAGTGTTGGGGCGTCCTTACTCAAAAATGAATTTCGCATTACTTCAAGGAAGACACCTAACTGTGACACATTGAGTTATGCAATATGTGTCGGTGTCTAATGACCAGTCCCTCAAGTACTAGAGAGTGAATACCGGCACGGTTGAAAATGGTGCCACAGGCCCAGAGGTAGTAATATCAAATGTAAAGTTCTCCACTCAACTTGATTTCTATATCTTTCATTGATATTCCAGTCTTGACTGAGTTACCAATTTCTTGAAATTCAGAAAGCGTCAAAGCATTCCTATAGAAGAAACTCCTGTTCCTCATTTATGGGCTTAAGGTCAGTGCTTGCTATTTATCCTAAAATGGGATTCATTAGCCTGTGAGGTATGCCAGTCATTTAATACTCCCTAGCTCTTTTATGGATTTCTATGTTATTTCGGCAGCTTGAACCCTTGACCTTTCTTCTAACAATGTTCCCAATGTCAACAGAGCACTTTGAATCCTTTAGATAAAAAGCAGTTAGAATTTTGGTTTTGGAATCAAGAATTGATTTAAAGTTGCATGGAATCTAAACGTCACTTGTCGGTGCTCTCATAGTAACACTAGCGACCTCCTAGTTGAATTCGATTTGGAACTAACGAAAGCTCAGGACAAGATTAGAAATAATCAGACATTGACTGCAGTTGACCGATTGGGCCAGACCAACTTTGAAGCACCCAGTCTGCATCAAAGGCCAGAGAGAGGTTTATTGGGTACGAGTTTGGCGATAATCTGCCTTCTGGCAGAAGTCAAAGAGGACGGTCCACTAGTTGGAGGCTCGACGATGAAGATCCATTGGAGTCTTTTGACGATCACTGAAACACAGCGTCCCAATAACCGATTCTCAACCCAAATCTTCTTCACTTTTGATCAGCCCTACCTTTATCTTGAATTCAAATAGTCTTTTTTATCAAAAAACAAGGACTGTTGTTACTCTCGTGTTAAAATTCTGGTGATTCTGTGAGAGCTAGAGGCATTTCGCTAAGCTAATCCTGATATTTCTTGGCCAAATCGGATGGTGTAAGGCAAATTTTGCCTGTAAAACCGAACATGCAAACTTACGTACAATCAACATAAATTCATATGTGCATAATCTTATGCAAATATCTGTACAAATAACGCATGCACAAACGTGCCAAACGCAAACATTTTTACCAGCCTGCGTGGATATATGTACGGTTGTATATTTGTAAGTATGTGCACCAGTGGTGTAGCAGTCGCGCACGCATCTAACACATCAGATAACATAGGTTCGGGAATTCATTTTCTAACTAATAACATATTTGTATACGAACCATTGACAACGATAATACTAAACAGCACTTGTCCTTTCTGGACGTTTCCGCATCAAGGTTGCAGTTTAACTGTTCGCACCAATGGACTTGGCTCTCCAGAGTTGGAAGCTGTCCTGCTGGTGAGGCCTTATCGTGAGCGTGGGTATGTCTTGATAGCCGGTCCCAGTGCAGTACCAAGCTAGACTTTGAGCTTGGTAATTTTCTTAACCTCCGTTCATTCCACCCGAATCAGTAGAAGCTATCTAGACTCCACGTATTGGCAGTGGAAGCGCGACCAGTCCGCTCCTCTCCACATCTTCAAAAAAATATTTCTCGTTTCTAACTTTTTCTAATTCCAATCTACACCACCACCCGTCATTTCATGTCGCATTATCTTCGACTGCTGTGCGCGCTATGCATGGTATCAAAAGGTCAGCAGCACCTACAAAAGAGGCCAAGAGTATTAGTATTACATGGCCAGATGGCTGTTAGATGATAAGTTGAAATTAGTCGAAACGTAGATAGACTGATAGTGTTTTAAGCAGCGTCAAAACAGGATTATTTACAGCAAAATGACGAAATCTCTTCGACTAAAGTCTGCCCGAGTCATTTTTTCAAAATGGGCAACAATTGATTTCCGTGTTACCTGTAAGGTATAAATTCGCCTGATGTTAATAAATTCGTTTGTGCCTCTGCCTCATCAGATGTCTTGGATTCGAAAAAGTTCAAGTCACAAGCACTGTTCGGAAAGCTCACCATGAGGACGTGTATAGTCATTAGAGTGGGTATCAGTAGCCTTCCAAAATTGAAGATATTTAAAAGAAAATTCGCTGATGACTTGGCCCATGGGTACGTGGCGGCAGCAGCGGCGGTGGTGGTGGATTTATAATATTTAATATACAATATTCATGTCTATTTATTTATATGAACAAAGTATAAGGACTAATGAATGACGCCAGACTTATCAGAGACAGGAATGTTGCCGAGCCCTCATACCAGGGCATTCTCAACAGTCATTCATGCCTGTTTTGCAGTCGCAGTTAAATACCTTGGAGTCTCGAGAACCTTTTGGAAAGATCAAAATATGGCCCTGAATCAATCTGACGTGAACTTTTTTAGGTTCTTTTCGTCCAAGACAAAAGAGGGACTATACCTTCGGTCTTCCTGTTGATTAGGTATTTTGGCTATTGATCAGAAAACCGACGAACCAATTTCACATCGTCTGTCACTTTCAAATGTGAAAAAGTTTATGGCTCAGGCACCAAGACATTCGAAGTCAGTGTTACCTCCGAACCTCCTGAATTTGTCAGAGACGTGAAAATCATAACATTTTCGAAGGCTAATTCTATGGAGAACTAGTATTTATACCCCCTTCTACATTGACGATTGCTTGATAAAATCATTGAAAGCTGTGAAAAGTAAGCAACGGTACTACATATTACAGTAGTAAATATTCGGTACATACCAGATATTCGAAAACAAGGTCTTTCTCGTAAATATTTTGCACAACTTTTCATGGCTATCATTCCTCCAGCGGCGTGAGAGATTCTCGTTGATCTTTTGAGAGTTCTATCTTCGAATGACCTCCTAGTGGCCCATCTCCTATCATTTTGGCCTCCTCCTTCTCTTTCCAGTGTCTTCCTAACTAAGAATCTTCCATCTCCTTGTTCTGCCTAAGAGACTGATTAGATTTGGTGGATCAGAAGGTCAATAAATAGGTCAGGCCCAAGAACCATTAGTCGCTAGCTATCATAAACTCAAGAGACGGACGTTACGATCGTAGGAATACGAGGAAATTAGGATTAAATTCCTTGTGATAAGGAGCTCAAAGGTCTCTCACAGCATCAAAGCTATGTTCTCTCTGTAATATGCCCTCATTTTATATACTTTAGATGTCCAACAAGTTCCAAAACACAATGAGACACTGAAGGTCTCGTAACCAGAACGCCTCTGAGAAGTCTAGTTTTCACGCTTGAAGCGGTAAAATTTAGATCTGGAGAACGTCTCTGCAATAAAATTAATACAACGCTTTCTGAACCCTGATAGTCTGACTGCCTGTTACTCAGGAACTAATTATTAACAAAAAGCACAAAGAATCTCGGGCCATTAAGGAATAGATTGAGACTACCTCACTTCCAAGAACTGACCTACATCAGACAGACTAGAATAGTCGGTACAAAAGAAATGAATTTTGCCCGGATCCAAGCTGTGCAAGATTCTTTGATGCACTTGAAGGAATGTAATCATTCGATGAATCATTTTCAGGAAACAAAACCTCAAATAAGTCAATTAGATGGTAAATTCAAAGCCTACAAGGTTCAACGATGGCTAAAAAGACACCTTGACGGGTCGATGTATGAGAATAGGTGTCAGTTCGCAAGAAAAAAGCCTACATAAACGAAAACAATTAGAGCCGACATTTTGTCATCCAGTCACATTCTCTTTGTTTGAAGTCAACAGATGGGTGGTGAATATTTGTCCTGCAGTCACTTTAATCCTATTGAAATTCCTTTCTTCTCATAAGGACCTTTATAAGTGAAAATATGATAAAAATGGGAATAACATGACTGTTGGCCTGTCGTAACCAGTCTGTGAAACATCTCAGCGGATAGTTGGAGCTGAGAGAGGGCGGGTGGTCGGAGGAAGAGGAGGAAGAATAGGTGACTAATTTCCACAGAAGTTTTTTTGTGAGTAAAAATGAGCTTTGGCAGCACAGTAGCTCACCGTCGTGCCGTTCTTTTGACTATAGCCATTTCATTGGAGGAATCTTATTACGTTCCATTTAATGTGAGCAATAAACCAACATGCCTGGATAACTACATGCAGTTTATAATAATTTATGTTTGTGACATGGTTTATGTCCCATAGATAGTTTAAACATACTTAACGTTGTTTGTTCAGTCTCTATTTGAATGTATTGTTCAGTGGGTCATTTTAATATGACTGACTGCTTTGTTAAGCAAAGTGTATGGCCTTTTGAGATTTGGAAAGATATGTACAGTTCAATTAAACTTAATGACTGAAATGCTATTGTGATATTAATCTCTGCCAGCTATAGCAATGAGCCTATAGCTACATACCCTGGTAGCTACATACCTTTACAAAAATTTACGGAAGAATTCAAGTCCTACTTCCAAACTAAGAGGTTGGTTTGCGTATTCCGTCTTGCCGACCAATTGGCTCATCGAAAATGCATTCTTCATTCCTTCGTAAAATGCCATTAATTTATAACTCTTGTCCACCTGGTGTTGTGAATAGAATCAAGCTCTTTGATGAGCCCGGTCGGTATCACCATTTTTATCAATAATTGGGAGTTATTCAGAATGAATAACTAGGCGGAACGGTCCAGAGATTCCGAGAAGAGCAACTGTTTGATAAAGAAGGGACAGGGACTGTTAGTTGGTCATGAATCCAAACCCTCACTTCCCCGTAATGCCCTAATGGTAATGTCAACCTTCAAAATGACTGTTAGCCGGCTAATAACAAGGATTTTTGGTTGGAGTAGAAATGGTCAGCCATGCCTTAGTTACCGATTGATGTGGATATTTATTAAGAAACCCTATGCAGCCAGACGAACGAAGACTGCTACCCGCTTAGGGTTCTCCGGATCTCCAATTCTCCAAGATATAAATGATTCCACCACAAAAACCAAAGGACTTGAGGTTAAAATCATTTTTGATGCATTAGACAAATTTTCTTAAATTTAATGTAATCTTTCTTTAAGTATATAATTAACCATTTTCTCTTTAGATCATTAAATTTTTTTCTGTTAAAACTATCGTGCTGCTTCGCTGACCCGATTTTATTGTCTACATAAAGTTTATATTACTCGAAAGCACTTTTAACCCATTGGCCATCAAACGTTGAACTCGAAGTAAACTATTTACAGGTTTGTCTCTACTATTTGCCCTAAATAAACACTGCGGAAATCAGTAAATAAATAGTCATTTTATTGATGCAGCTTTTGTCCTCAAATTTAATACCAAACCGGACCCGTGATTATGGAAATTCATAGTTGTGTATAACGAATCGCTCTGAAGGTTTTTTGAGTACTATGCTCAACCTCCTCCATCAGTGTTTTTTTAAAACGAAATTTTACAGAAGAGTTCTTATTTCACTAGCTACCGCTGAAGGTGAGTATTTGTCATCCATAGTTGGGTGAGATTACTTTTAACCAGATTAAAGCATGGAGTTTGAGTGATATATTACCCTGAGAACTATGTCGGAAATTCATTTGATATTCAAATAACAAGATTCCCTGCTCCATCGAAGATCGAAATCGTCTTCATAAATGTTACCAAAACTCAGCTGACAAGATACTCTCAGCGTATAACTCAAACGTTGCGAGGCTTGCATGAAGAAAATTCAAATAACCTTTTTTTCTAACTTCTTGGAAGCAAAAAGGCGTCGAACATTTGGAATACCATCGAAAATCGCAGATACTAAGGAATATTTTCTTGTTAATGGTAGGTTAATCAGAATACTAATATGGATATGATCAAAGTTTGAAGAGAACCTGAGAGAATGCAATGCCATCTGGACTTGTCGTGTATTGTCACCTGGGGAGAGAAAAATACGAAGATTTCCTAATCAGTTCCAGCTAGATCTTACATTCTTTCAAAGCGTTATGTTGTTTTGCGAGGCGGTAAGGCGGACCATTTAGGTACATTCATCTGCTCGTTTCTGTCAAAAGAACATTTACCTGAAGATTTATCAATCGGCTTGTTTACCCTTGCCGCTCTGGCATTACTGCCGCATCTAATTGTTTATCCACTTACTTATTTTTTTACTAAGGAAGTACTGAGGATAATGACATCAAGCAATGACATTGCTTGCCTGACCAAATCTTCGACTGCTTGGTATGCTGAGTGAAACCAAGGATTACACTCGCTTCACTCGTCACATTCTCTGAACTGATGGCTTTGACTCATCTCATAGTTCCTGAAGCCCCTCCACCTCCGAAGGGTCCACCTGCATAGAATGCTCCTGCTAAAATTTTACCACTGGAGCTGAGTAGAGCATGTGCAGCGTCTTCCGTCTTTTACTGACCAATTTCTGGCGGTGTAGAAAATTTAAAGCACCTTTTAAACGGAAAATCATACTTGAAAACAGATGTTTATTAATTTTTAAATAGGTTAGTCTCCCAATGAACCAATAAAATAAAATAAATGGAAAATGTCACTGAGTGCTTATTACCTCGTTGGAGTTTCACTAAAATTGTATAAATATGGTATGGTGAAAACAAAAATTGCAGTAATTTTCTATCGAGCATTTATTATTTACAACCGACTGTTTTACTACATCAAGGTGAAAAGGCGTAACACAACAGATCATAGGACTGTTCCCTCGATCATTGAGTTGTGGTTTGATTAAAAATTATACCTTTATGCCAAGCATAATAATAGGAGTCATGAAGATGAAACTTTTCCAGGTGGTGGTGCCTTTGAAAACCATTACATAAAACCACACCCGAAAGAGAAACGATCATGGGAATCTGAATTGTATAACAGGATTCCTTTTATATATTGAATTGGAGGTTGCCCTTAAAACATTTACGATTCGGGGATGGACACAGCTGTTTCATTCATTCCTTCAATCAGAGTAATTGAGGTTAGCAGTTATTCAACAAGAAAATATTGAAAATGCTTAAGACTGAAGTCACCAAATATGGTCTCAAAACTCTTTTTCTACATTACAAAATTGTGTCAATTCGGTTTTCTGTTAGATAGTAAACAGTAAATGAAACCAAGAAATGGTAAGGTCATCTCGATTTTTTGTAAGCTGAAAACTGAAAAGGCCATTAAATACGCTGCTTATTTGACCGGTCGTCTTTTACTAACACCGATTGGTGATGTCCTATTTTGAGGTAGTCTTTCTTGAATCAGTTTGGCTCGCCCTAATACGTTCGTTCACGCTAGCCTTCATTGGAAAAGTAACGCACATGTCTAAGATAAAAGCTGGACAAGTCTGGGAACATAAAAAAGAGCAATGACAGGGTGACAGAGGAGATCTCTATGGTGGTTGGTTTTCGATCATATTCCAATGGAGACTTAGACGTAATGCACCTTTTCCACACATCAAATTACACCTGGCTGTCTTATTTTGGGCATGGTTTTGAGGTCCTCTAGAAGTTTCGCTGAAATTCCTGACCACTAAAGGGATGCATGGCATTTTCGTATTATTTAATCATATAAAATCCTTTATTTAAATCGAGCGACCATTAATTATAACGTCTAAATTGTCAATCATTGATGGAAAATTCAGATCGCGACAGCTCAGATTATAGCTTAGATTCCGGCTCCGGCCATACCAACGATCTGGCCGTCTCGGATTTGTAAACATACAGGTACATATGCATTAAAATTAAACTTATTCAGATTGATTGCAAAATCGCGCTAGCGGGCATGTAGGTGTTTTTACTGCGTTGGAGAGAGCCTGCAAACCTAAATTACTGGCGGTGATTGGTGCTTTTTAAATTAGTGTTTATGCATTGGCCTTGTCGTGAAACCGGGACGTTTCAAACAACGCGGGCTTTAAAGTGTTTTGATAGAATTTACTGATTACTACTTGGGGTGGTGGCTTAAAGATACACATTATCTCCCTGGGCACTTGTCCACAAATTGGGCCGGATCTCGACTTTTAAATCAGGCAAATGCTAGTCCACTCCCGACCCCCTTATCACAGTAAATTGGATTCTTAAAAGTGGCATCAATTCGAAAGTTGCTGCCTACAACACCGCATTCCTCTAGTTATAGACAAACATCATCATCATCATCATTATTATTATTATCAAACTTTGATCACTTAAATAATATGACTTTTAGTTATGATTTGGCAGCCTGCTAGATGAACCTGATTAATACAACTTTGGGCATGCTGCGTTTTCAAAAATCAGTATATTATGATCATTTTAGTCAACGTCTTACTTGGATGCGATGTGACGGATGGGGTCGTTCAATGGCAAATCAGTGGCGAAATATCCAGGCAGACGTGAAGGAAATCATTGCTTGAGTCATGGAGGAACTCTTTTAGATCGTCTTCTACCATTGGCGCTTGCAGATTTCATATTTTTCATCAATTAAAAGAGAAATCAGACTTCGACCGAGTCCATGATCCAGTAAATTTGAAATCTTCTCTGCATGGAAGGCTGAGTGGGTCCATTCAAGACACGCCAACCAAAGAATCACCTAACTTTCAGATTTCAACTGCAGTAGGTTTTTATTTATTTTTAAAGGTTTAATTGATCTTAAAGATGTGTGAATAACTGCCTTTATAACAAAATTTATTGGCTATTAACTTTAAAATAGCAAATTAACGAGTGTGTACCAGCTAACAGTAAATACATCATGCTCTCTGAGGGCGATATTTGAGTTGGAATCGCCAAAGTTGGTTGGATACATTCTGAAATTCTAGAAGCATCATACAAATAATGTAACATCAATCTCATTCGAGAACCACTTTTGCAAACACTACTTTACTCTATTATGCTTGGAGTTGGAAACTACACCTATCCATCGTTTCATCGACTAAAGGCTGACAACGCAAGAGGCTCCTTCCAGGATCTAATAAGCTTCCTTAGCGGCTTACTTAAGTCCCTCTCTCAAATTAGCGCCTTTCCAAATAAGAGTAACTACTTATGTCAGACAACATTCTGGGTATCTTCAGTACAGTTTATTCAAAAAGAGAGCGATTTTAATTTGTTAAATAAACAATCAAGACCGTATCTGCACAGAAACCAATAGACTGACTAAGAAGTGGTCAAATTCAAGGACTGAATCAATATCCAAAACAAAGAACTTACATTGATGAACTTCTCATGTGACCAGAATTTATCAGCGCTGTACTCGCGGTACACGGCTTTAGTAATCACCTGGTGGTCAGCCATTTTGACTACCAGCAGATCGAGGACCCTGTGGCCCTTAAACAGAAAGGCTCTTTTCTTTACCACTCTCCATGGAGACAAATCAGAAGCTACAGCTTAAAAGAGCTCAAGTTTGTTTAGACGCCGTGGTGGTCATTTCCAACACTGCTCGTTACCGTTGAGGAGCTGGCATTGCCTTCGCTGGAATGCAAGAAGGGGGATTAGAAGCCTGCTCGTAGCTTCACAACCTTGGCGTCGCCAGCACATAGCAAAGTGCACTTTTTGCAAATAAATGCCAAATTGTGCGTATCGATCGATTGTAAATCGATGCCTGCAACCATCTCTCGGGTCAACAATCGCTGCGTATGTAGTGCAGCATGACAAATGAGTATGAAAGTGGGAAAACAGCCGATATAAAGTGTGATTTGAGTATGCAATAAGGCAATTTTAAGCCCTTCACTTATCGGTTCAGTCCTGGTGGCTACGACGGTTCCGATTGAGGCTTAAAGCAGAAAAGTGGACTTGAAGTGACACCTAGTCCACAAAAACACAAATATTTACGCGGCAAGATAACGACGGCCTCCACAACTAATAGGAGGTGGCTGCCAGCAGGAATCCTGTGCAGGAATCAAAGGACCAACCATCCTTTGTCTAGCCATCCTTTGTCCCTCCATGCCTGGTTTATTTCTCTGAGGTAGTAGTACAGGCGGGAGTTCTTCAGTTAGGCAAAATTAAGGATTCCCAGTTGCGCAATAACCTACGCAACAACAAGAGTTGAAGAAACTGTTTGATAGGACGAAATGATCGACGAGTTGCTCGCTCAACAACGAGGTCTCAGTGACAATTTAGGCCAAATACTACGGAACGGATGTAGTCAATGTTTTCAATACGATCATGGTAATTGCCATATGATCGTTTCGTTTCGCTCCAAAGGCTTTGTAAATGCAAATAACCGTGTACTAACTTGTCGAAAATGTGCAAAGCCCCTCGAGAACCGAAGGAAAATATCATTTTTGTCATTACCAAACTGTGACAGTAAATTAACCTTGTTTATATATGAGGCATATATCCCATTCAGAATGTTAGGATTCATCTTGACACTGAAATTTAAGATCAGAAATACAAGGGTTTTTTTTTTCAAATTTGGTTTTCGAGAAATGAGTGCCCTCTTTTGTGTAGGTCCTTCGCTAGTGTCCTTGCGCCATGACAATGACCGTTTGCTTGTCTCCCACGAAATGAGTTGCCAATCTTTCTTTGGGGCTCACCGAGGTCTGGACAAAATAATACTCCAGAAGGAGTTCTAATTCGGGAAATGGAACTCATAAGCACTATGTGCTAATGTTAGATCGATGTTATACCACTGGGTAGTCAGTCGTCCAGTCATACAAGTAACCACTGATGGCTCACATCACCGATCCACGTTGATTGTCAATCCTTATAGTTTGATTTTGACGTGCTCATTTCTCTAGTATTGGAATAGTTTTTACTCCAAATGAACTGTGAATAGATATGCAAAGCCTAATGGATAGAATGGGTCTTCGAAATTCAAGACCACTGAAGCCTCGAAGCCATAGGGGGGGATGTGGTCAAGAGGCCCTGATATGACTAATGGGTTTTTTAACAAGATGGACTGTACGTCTTAAACTTCTACAAATTATTTTGAAGGAT
Organism: Moniezia expansa; assembly: GCA_019097775.1. Taxonomy (NCBI): domain Eukaryota; kingdom Metazoa; phylum Platyhelminthes; class Cestoda; order Cyclophyllidea; family Anoplocephalidae; genus Moniezia; species Moniezia expansa. The sequence continues at coordinate 2,016,507 of JADFDV010000093.1, forward strand.
AAGCTCTCCTGTATAATTTTGAGGTAGATACCACTTGATCGATTTCGTCTGCTCAGTGTTCACATCACTATCTAGCCAAAGGTTTGATTGGCGGTGGAAACAATAAACGAGTTTTGTTAGAATAAATTTCTGCTAAAAAACATGCTAATTGGTTAGGCTATGCAGGTAGCTCTGTAGATATATAACAGTGCAGTTTATACCCAATATTGCTCTATGTCACCTAGACTCCAACGGACTTCGACCGCCAAACTATTTCGGGTTATGAAAATATGTTGAGAGCGAGGAAAGGAACAATAGACACTGCCTTAAAAACCACAATCTTAACTGCCGCCCCTATAAATAGTAGAAGAACGATGGTGCATATTTTGGAACTCGAGCCGAAGAAAAGGGTTAATTCATGATGGAAGTCAAAAAGGGAAATCACCATCTTCCACCGAGTCCATCAGCCGCCGTCACAAACTACAATATTGTAAGCTGTACATACAGTTGAATCAAAATAATGGCTTTAATGATGGAAGTAGTGCAATGTAACACTCTTCATATCCTTGGTTCATTCTATTTCAAAACCTTCATATGTAGAGGTTCTTCGTGAGCGTAACTAACTGGAGCATCGGGAAATCCTCAACCGTTTTACAGTTCCGCAGTAGAAAATTCGCTAAAATGATTTTATTTCACGATATTCGGTGAATTCAGCCAGAATGCGTTATTACCAGAATCACAAAACATTTGAGCATAAACCTATGACTAACTTGGTGGGGTTGGCTAACGAATATGCGTTCCGATGTTGGAAGCTGCTATCTTCACCCTCTCATCTGCCATTCTGGAGCTGGACAGACCCTTATCTCACCAGGTTATCAGTTCGTGATTGACGTGCATGCGTTATTTTGGTTGGTTACCTTTGTAGGTCATGAAGCGATCCTCCAGTTGATACGCGCAGTCATTCAGTTCTTGCAAGTTTTCAGGTCCGCATTTCTTTTGTGTCAATTTACTCCTTTAACCATGTCAAAGAAGCTCCCGTAACATGGACTTCAACAGAATTAATTCCATTATTTCGCCATTTAAGAGTTTTCTTGCATTTGCCAAAGTTCCGAAAGGGAGAAAAATGAACCTGACAGGAACGGTTAATTTGAAATCTCAAAATTCTTTTTCAATTTTCAATTTCACAATTGATTTTGTAGCTATTGATGTATATAAACTCCGTTTAATCATTGCTCTTCATATCATGCTTAACGTATAAAACTTCACATTGATATTATTTGGGTTTGATGTCTAAACTGTGTTTTGCTTATTAAATACAACATTATCCATGTTTCATACATGTAATTGGATTGAAATTTACCTGAAAATATCTTTCTAATGCTTTATCAAAAATTTTAACCTTGTTCAATTTCATCCTTGAAAGAGGAGCGACGTTCAATTACAGAAAAAGAGTCAAAAAACTGAACCTTAAAATCTTAATCTTATAAAAATTAGAAAACAGAATTAAATTTTTAATTTAAAATTGGCCACATCTGTCAATTTTTTTCTGAGTTTACTTGGAATGAAACAAACTATCAGCAGTCGATTTAGCTAAGTTTCTTCTAGACGTAATCAAAAAAGGCAAATTGTGAGCTTACTAAATCAGTAAACCTCTTCGCAAATCTCCATGAAGATTCATTTTCAAGTGATTGAATCCATGAACGGACAAAGTAGCTTAGGTCTCTCGAATGCACCACCAAACAATAGTAGATGTATAAATTGACGCCCAGCGAGTTGACAAGGTTGGATGTCAGCGGTGTTTTGGAGCTGGAGCAGTTCACAAGATTGTGCCAGGAAATATCGATTTGTCTAGTGCTTGAGTTGAGCGAGAACGCATGATTGAAGTATCGAGATTCCAGCCTCTCAAGCACGCGATTATTCAGACTAAGATAGACGCTAAGTTGGCAGCACTTAACATAATGAAATGTATAGAACAATGTGGTGGTAGCAGTAATTAGTTACATTACTATTGCTAGCAATAATCTTTAAGGTCTCTCACAGTTTTACGTAAACAACACATGGAGAACTCTTCAAGTTAACTTTGCCTAGCCCTGTCTTCCAAAATAACTGAGCTTAAAAAGTTTGGAAATTTTTTTGGAACGCAATACCTTTTATTAAAAAGCTGGGAAGCCTTAAAATGTTCATCCTTGGATGAATTTCTATGGGTTTCGACTCTATCTCATCTGACTGTGCATCACCAGAACACTGTGGCCTACTCCTTGTGGCCCATATCGCACCCTCTTGGTATTTAAAATTCGTTCTTTTACGTAATTATTATAACCAATGGCAGTAATACATATGATGCGAAGGTAATGATATTTGGCCGTTAAAATCCCAAATAATTGTTTGTACTTTTAAACTGGGATACCAATTCTCTTTGTTTTTTGGAATTTGAAGGAAATTCACCCAAGCACCCGAATTCCAAAATTTCCTGAGATTCATAGGCGCAAATCAGAAAATTGCATAGTCAGAGTATGTCATTGTTTTTTTATCCAGGTTGCCATGTATTTTCCAATTACAACTAGAGCATTCTTAGTCTCACATTGCTTTTATACATATTTTTAAAAGTGGTAAGTAATAACTAGCAACTAAATCATAAGATAAGGGTAGAGGAATATTTAATGATAATCTAACTTCTAAATTCCTCAAATATTTTTGGGACCAGTTATGCATTATGATTTCTCAGAAAGATGATTCTTTGGTTCGGAAGTCTCTTCAGACGCAGTCTCGGAAGAAACGATTACTGGCAGACGAAAGGGATTAAATCGGGTATAAACTGCTGGAGACTCTTTGGCACATTCGGGGGAAGGGACAGTCACCTTAAGCAATCATCGGACGAATGTTTGTTTAGAAATGAGACCCTTTGCTTGTCAAATGGGAGACAGTTTCAACGTCTTAAAAGCACAGGGATGGTTAAGGCATCATCAATTTCCTCAACTATAAAAATGGAAACTGAGTCAATCTATAAGCTGTAGAGCGTCCAAAAGAACAAAAAAATTCAAATTGACGCTTAATCCGTCTATGCTCTCCTCTTTCTCGTCGTTTGAAATACTCCGGTAGAGGCTCACTGTTTGCCTTGCTATTTTTAGTAACAAAATTTTGAATAAATTAGATGAAAATGAAAGTATGTTTAAACGATTTTAAAGCTAGTATGTCGACAAGATTAGCAATTTTACTATTGCGGTCTCATTTGTCCCATTAAAGTCCCATTTCGAAGCCTTTAATTATTAGATGGCACAAATGTTATATTAAACATCTTTTAGGTATGATGACAGTTTTAACCTACTTGTGCGTTTTTTGAGAGCTTGAAATCGGTAGAGAATGCTTGCGACGGTGGTATTAGTTGTCTATTGTAGTGCACATTAACTTATTCTAACCTATTCGCATTCTCGCATAACTTTCGTCTCAACAGGTAAGTTTCCTCATAATTGCTGACGCAAAATTCCACTGGAGCACTTGAGAGCCTAAGTACTTAGTGTATATATTTACGGTCTCTTAATGTTTAGACCCGCGATCCCAAATGCGTAGTCATTCGTTTAAAGTACTTCACCATAGGCAAGAGCTTATTAAAGCTCAAGTAGTTAGTGGGGAAAGAAGGGGTGGATTGGGGGTGATGGATATTATGGGTACTAGGCTACTTATAGAACAGTGCGCTCTTCGGATTATCCATAATAATAAAATCTTCCGCTTAAATTATTCAAATTGCACATCGCGGAAGGCTTTGAAGTGAATGTTAATGCCATTAGGAACAAATGAATGACTTAAATATGTACATAACATTTATTTTATTTCTTTGTTTATACATGCATGGTCACATGGAATCAAACTAATTTATTGGGAATAATTAAGCTCTTATATTTCGAGGCAGACATAAATCAGTTCAGTGCGCGGATGATAAACCACCATAAGTAATGCCAGAAGTTATGTTTTTCACGCTTCGTCTTCAATTTATTCATTTTGAAATATTCACATTAAACACTTCTATATATTGCCAAGGTAACTTTCAACCATAAACAAAAACAATTAACAGTTCACTTATGAATTAAGGTATCATACTTCAACATGGCTCAGAGTCATTTATTTAAAAGTTTTCTCAACTTAATTGGACAGTTTTGAGTTAAATGGTTAATACATTTTTGGGTTATCATTTGTAATCACGGCTACACTTTATAAAGAAATATTTGAGGTTTTCTAGAATAAGCTATCTGCACTCACTGCTTAAGCACAGAAACACCACATTCGTGAACTTTAAGAAACCACTCTTATTATCATTCAATCGTATTTTTTTTTCCAAAGAAAAGAAGAAACTAGGTCGAGGGCAAATTTAGGGGGAATTAAACCCTACAACTCATGACTGATCTGGACTATAAAAGGAATATAAGTACCTTGAAGGTGTCAAGTTAATAATATCTACAGCAAAGAAAGTTAAATTTACAACCTGACTGACGTAATCAGAATCATCTTCTTCCAATGAATAAAGTTTATATATTTAGCTTTTTCCACGTAATAAATATTCTCAAATTTTCTGAATAGCGAAACTAAATTAAACTACGAAAGTTCTTGTAAGTCTTTTTGAATACGATTTGTTCTAACTAGTTAAGGCCTATAGGGGTTGCAATGGCGCGGAACAGATAATAAAGGTGTATTTCAATGATGAAATGTTAATAAGTTTTTTTTTAAATGAAACATTTTCAATCGAAAGTTGTTAACGTTCCTGCAGAAAGTTATATTGATATAAACATCAGTAGTACTTGTGTCCTCAATTACAATTAAATTAATCAAGGTTGCGTATGCATATTGAAGAAATTCAGACATAAATCAAATTTTAAAATGTTAGATTAAACCTATGGTAAATAATTCCCCTGGATATGAAATTGCTTACTTTGTGGGCGGGTGTCTGCCAGTCTGTCCTTTCAATTGGGACATCAGGATGAATCCGGTGTTCTCTCATAAGTGAAATTAAAGGCTTCTGTTGATTATGGTCCATTTTTTTTTAATGAAGAGCCTTTTTGTTTTCTTTACAGCATCTGCAAATGCTTGTTTGATAGGCAACTTGAGCGCTATTTAGGCGCAGGATTAATTTTTTGACTTCATTTTCAGCGTCAGATTACTTGTTAAAATTTGGGGTCAGCCCAGCAATTTTCACCACGTATTAAAACAAGCCAATATATGAGAAATCGCTATTGTTGAGTTCACATAAAATTAATACTTCTGCTTTATAACAGGTGCATGTTATGTCTCTATTTCATCCAAGTGGCAGTTAAACGAACAACATTGTCGATAGGCGAGCTTGTTTCTATGTAATCAGAAGCAACGCAAGTAGACCGTTTCATAATACTGACGGCCTCACTTTCGGCACTTTTTTTATCCTTTAATTGATGAACTTTCGTTTATTTATGGAATTTATTTCCCATTTCATTTCTTAAAGGACAAAAATATCAAAGCTGGCAGTTTGGATGAAGTCACCATTCAAATTGAGAACGTATCAACGTAATGTTTGTCTTCTAATGGCCGAGTGCGACACTGAGCTTTGAGAGTCGTTTAATTACTATCCCCAGAAATCCAACACTCACCCTTCAATGAAGTGTGCTGTTAACAATCCTTTGCTAGCTGGCCATTTTTTTCCATTTAATAAGAGACGAAGATGCAAGGTGTTCAGTTAAAGGGCACTTGGTTGCGCTCTACGCTTGGACAGAAGCCGGACGATGACCAGGTAGTAGTTGATGATTGAGATTGAGGTGGTCGATGAAGAAATACACTGAAATACTTTGTACTAAAATGACTGATCACCCCTTTGGTCTTTCTCTTTTTCAAATCCGCTTTTTAGCGTTCCTGCACTTATTAATGGTCGAGAAATGAGAGTCATCGCATGACCAGGGTAATGAGAGTCCTAGCTCAAACCGACTGTCCTATCCTTATCTTTTAAACTGCCGGCTTCCGGTGAATTTTCAATCGCCTTGCACTTCGACCGGAGCCCAAAACATTGCAGACAAACGGCTGGTTGACTGTCTGTGAAAAACGCAATACTTTGATAACAAAAAACAATAACAAAGAGTTCAGATTAAGAGGTCATTTGTTTCTCTTCCTCTCGATCTGATCCACCTTAAGTGAAGACTCAAGGTTTACGAAGTAACTCTGCTTTCAATGTATCCTTGGAAATGATAATACCGGTTTGTACTCTGATCATACTGAACGTTTCTAGAGTTATTTATAAATGCATGGCGACAAATTCAACTGGTTTCTAGTATTTATGATGAGCACATTGGCAAAATCCATAAGAAATGTCAGTCCCTGCTTAATGTTGTCTCAAGATCTCTGACAACAGAATTGACAGAGACAAGTGACACTATAGTGAAATTGACATTTAATCAAGAAATGTTCTCATATTCTACCTTTCCCACTTAAAAAGATGACCACTCAAAGCCGAATAACTCTGTTATATCAAATTCTACATTAGTTGGACATGACTCATTTGGAGACTTTTGAAACAAAGTAGAAGAGGAAAAATATATGTTGCTCTTTGTCGGAACTATAAGCAAGTGCGTCGCCATCGCCATGCGATCTCATATGTGTATTTACGACTTCAAAGGATAAGAGTTCACTGTGACGATTGGTTCTCCTACATGAAAATAAAAGTTCAAACTAGCTAGCCTTAAAACTATGCAGGCTCCTCGCGCCACTAATGACCCACTGGACAGCCTAGCTGTAAGCCTCTCTTCAAACCAAATTTGCTGATTTGGGTTGCCCCCACAATGACTACTACCACTGAACATAGGGATGCTACGGTTGGTTTTTAGGAGGGGAGCGGCCAAGAATTTGTTTTCATTTTATATCCAGGGTTGTGAGACCGCAAAGGGAAGGCAGAAAGAAAGCACTGTAAATGACAGCGCCAGACAGAGTAAGTTGCAAACTTGGGATGATTGCTGTGATTATATTTGGGGATCATTAAATTTGAAATAGAGAACGTTACTTAAAAGCAACCAAACAGTTCTAATATTTTTTTTGCTTAAGCTGAATAAAAAGTGCATCATTTTGTTCAAGGATTAAAATAGTCTCTTATTTCACCAACTCAGATTTTCAGTCACTAACAAATTTTATGAGATTGAAAAACTAGAATGATTTATTTATATTTGATGAGATCATGAAAAGTCTGGAAAAAAAGACTCTTCTGTGGCATTGTTTTAAAACGTCTTCAGCGACCTTTAAAGGTTGCACACTGCCCTGCATATGCAGCCGCTTGTGATTAGCCCACTTGGATATGGACGAGGATAATGAGAGCTTTGTTATATATGGAGAGCCCTTCGATGAGGACGATGATGGTATTTGTTGGTACGTAGCGTATTTCTTTCCTAGAAAGCACAAGATTTCTCCACCCGAAATCGAGACCGCAGGCGTATGAGCAGCGAGTGTTAAATGATCGTGGTCGTCCTATGCGCTTCCATGGAGCCTTTACGGGCGGCTTTTCCGCTGGATACTTTAATACCGTTGGATCTAAAGAAGGTTAGAACTTTAAATTTGCACAGAACTCGGCACCACAACAACAAAATGCAGCCATTTCTTTCTAATATTTAAGGCTTTAAACCGCGATCTTTTACGTCTTCTCGACGCAACCGCTCGCAACCTACCGATCATTCTCAAGCCAAACCGGAAGACTTTATGGATGAGGAGGTTAGCTCAACTTATCCAACTTTATACCTGCTCTCTAATTTTACCCTATTTTGATATTCATTTTCAAAGGATTTTGGTGTTTTCGGTATCGCCCCGCGACATTATCGAACCCGTCGTGAGTACGATGATCGTCACATTTTTGACACACTTTCCGAATCTCTTGGTGGTAAATCCGTCATTCCTGCTTCGAATGATATCCTCAAGCGAATGCTCATACCAAGCGGAACAAGTTTGGCAGACAGACTACTTCGACGAATGGGTTGGAAATCAGAAGAAGTCGCTGAAGTGGCTGCTGAAGATGAGGCTGAAAAAAATATCGAGTCTCGAAGTCCCCGAGGTAAGTGAGGTCAATCCCGGTCAATTCCCATTTTGTAGAACGTGACTATGCTGTGATCAGCTTCGCCCCCAAGACGAACACCTTTGGTTTGGGCTACTCGGGTCTGGATCCGGAGATCGCCTTCGGTAGACGAGCTCCCACCTCAATACAGGATCCTCAGTTGGAGTCCGTGAGCAATCTTCAACAACGTGAACAGACCTCTAATCTCGGATTTAACCCCTCATCTGGACCTATTCGTCAGGGTATTCGAGGTAAGTTTTCGATGAAAATTCGAGTGCCCTTTCGATTTCCATTATGGTCATTTGGAAGGTCTATAGGCTGTCAAACCAAAAACCGTGAATCTAGACATTTAAGACTATTCAGTTTCCTCAGAATAGATGATTCGGCATCGCTTAAGATTTTATCTACTAGGAAAATGCTGGCGTTTAATTTCTGTTTACAATTGTATTGCTGTCTCAAAAGTCTTCTGGTTAGGTCATCAACGCTCCTGAAGTGGTAGGAAGTAGTCTAAGCGTTCTATTGCTCGTTATATCCACCGGATGCTCGATCTGGCACCCAGACCGATGCACGTCTTCTGGTGGAAAATCGTATGATCACTTTACTCCCATACAATAACTGACTCAAGAGACGTAATCTTCCAAAACTCATCGTGCAAAACCCATTGATACGGTAGTATAAACGAGCAGTAATCATTAATGTCAGTGTAGCCATCACACACAGACACTAAATAAATTATGGATTTGTGAGGGGGAAGTCGGTCAAACTCAAAAGTTTGTTCATTATTCATTCCCTGCACATTAAACAGACCGATGCTGAGAATATTCGGTAGTTTGGAGAAGACTATCGGGAGACGTGCTAAATAGAAGTGAGTGATAACCCCTATAATGTCCTCGACTGTGAAGACTGTTAGTTCTTTGTTTACCAAGTTTTTCAGTCTTGCAGTCGATTAAAAGCATAAGATGAGACGAACCCGGAGATTAAAAATTCATGGGTTGATACGGTTGGGAAGTGATCTCAAGACGTCACTTGCTTTATTATCAATAATAGTTGATATTTTTGCTCAACCCATTGATCGAACACTGAAGCTGCCGCCATGTGTCGCTAACTGCGCCACAACATCTGAATCCCCGACTTTGGACGTTATTGTATTATCGAGGTTTGTGAATTGCCCTATCTACGTTCATATCGCTTCGGGTTGAAAGTTCATAATCAGTGTGTGCCCGTCGTATTTGCCAGCTCCATTGCAAAGCGTGACTATAGGTGGGCTCTTTCGAATGCCAGATGGAAGGTTGCTAAGAGTCTCGGAAAATTCTGTCATGGACTAAGTGTCGCCCAAAAGATTTTCAGTAAATAGGATGCACTGTTAACCTCCTTGACCTTCGTTACTAGTTTAAATGTGCAAGCTCTGTTAATAAAGGCCGAGACGAATGAATGAAGTTCACGAAAATCGACTGCTGTTTCCTTTAATGACTACACCACCTTCTCCAGTAGCGTGTTGTTGGTAAAGGAAAACTAAATGGCAAGGAATTATGTGCTCAGTTCAACCGAAAAGTGTCCGATTTCAACCTTCCTCTCTCCTACAGGTCAAGCCTTCGGTGTGGGTGCTCTGAATTCGGAAGATGCCGACATATACGCTCTTGACAGTCTGGCCACATATGACTTCAGCATCGGCGCTGGTGACAAAGATAGTAATGACGATGTTGACGACGAAATGGCCGAGTTAGAAGCCGCTCGGCATGGTCGCTTCTCCGATCTCCGACGAACATTAAAGCATACTAATTCCACTTTAGATGGCTGGACACCTCCAACTCGTAAGTAGAACAGTTTTCATTTGCCATATGCTTATCGAATGTTGTGCAAACATTCCGTTTCTCTTCTAGTTCCAAAGGTGTCGCTGTTTGGCGTGGAAGAGGAGGACAAGTCTGATCTCATTGAGGGTTTTGTGAAACCAGTAAACTCTGGAGTGTGTCTAGTTTTAGCCAACGCAGAGTTCTTCGTCATTCCAAAACCGATTCATCTTCCACCGGGTTACAACCCTGTATTCCATCCAGAGTGCCTTGGACAGGAAAATGTTAAAATGCAAGGGGAAAATGTTCCTCAAATTTCAACTGAACCCCTCTTGAAACCCTTCGTCAGTGATTCGTCCAAACAGGCCAGATTCGAAGCTTATCAACTGCTAGTCAGACAGGGCTTGTCTCGTAATTTTCATTTCTTGATAGTGAGGTAGCCCCAACGCTGTCCATTCTTTGTCGTCCAAGCTATTTTGAGCAGTTAAAATCTCTCTGATCCAGCATTTAATATTAGATTTATGGTCTGCTGAGCACTCAGGCTTCAGGTTGGTTCTCACTACCCTGTGAGAAAATTCCGTTGTTTTTTTGTAAACACTTCGTTGGTTTTTTAAGGCTAGATCCATTATTCTGAACGCTGTTATGTGTTGGAGACCAAATAGTCGAATTGACTCTAAAGTTTGGTGACTGATATTACAGTACTATTTTCGATGGCCACGTGTGCCGCTGGCTCACCGGACGACACTGGTTAAGCGTTGGTCTTTCTCCATAAGAATTGAAGGACCTTAGTGCTACTTAGAATCGGTGCAAAGACAGCTAAAAATAAACCCATTTTTTCTGATCTAAAGCAAGTATAATTGATGTTCACACTGTTGGGGCTGCCTTTTAGGACATTTGACGTCTGGTTACAGTCATAATCCGATCCTAACTACAAATTTTTGATGTGCAGACGAAGAGGCCTATCAACGTTGCTCAGTTGGAGCTGCCAATCTGACTTCTGAGACCCGAATCTTTGAGGCCAATGTCTTCGCAACGCTTTTGAAGAACCTGGCACCTCCTACTTCTGAAAAGTTACAATCTCAAGAGGTGCCCAAAACATCACTTCCAACGCAATTATCTGTTCCACAAGATGTTTCACATCAACAGAAGGACAACCGCCCGCTGACAGCTGGTATCCTAGATGTTGAGAAGCAACGCCTTGTCGCCAATCTTCTGAAATCGCGATTCCGATCTGCCGGAGAAATGGACGTCGCCAAGGAATTGACAGAAGCTCAAGAAGAGGAGAGACGGAAAGACCTCGAAGTAGGTTTTCCTTTTTACAATTAAGTTCTTTCTAGTCACTTGACATGACAGATCCCAGAGATAATGCTGCTGCTAATGAAACCTATGGAGTTCTCACACGTCGAATTCTAACGTGGCACCCAGCGGCCCTACTCTGCAAACGATTCAATGTTCCCAATCCATACCCAGAGTAAGTATCAGATCGTACTTTTTCGACTGATCTTTCTATGTTTTTTACCTTTGCATTCCCTTTCTTTATTTAGCTCGACCTTTGTGGGCTGTCCAGAGGACCGTAGAATACGGCGTCCACCACGCCGAGGTCGACGTCATCGAGACGATATCACGTCTAGCGAGTTCACGCTCTTTCAACTCCTCGATATGAATGTCGATAATGAAGGTCAGGACTATGATTATGATGAAACGGACGAAGAGGAAGCCACTGAGGTTCCTGGAGCGGAGGGCATTCCTACTCTCTCCCTGGAAACGTCCACGAACCCACCTAACGGTCCTCCATCGATTTTCGAGGCACTGTTTGCTCAGTCAGAGAAATGTCAACAGCAGCAGCAAGGGGGAGAGAAATTGGTTAAGAAAAATGACCCAGTTTCTGAGAATGTAAGTTTTTTCATTCTGTTATCCATGTGAAACGGTGACTAACAAAACGTTTGCCAAATCACCAAGAATCCCAGAAAAATCAGTTATCTCTTTCATTCATCTTGTACGTATTTAATCTAATAGCAGAATAAGTTGAGGACCCATCTGGGGACTTCACGAACGAAGCACGAAAACGCAAATGACCTTTTGACTTGAGGATGGTTGGCGATCTTACTAAGTCGCAAGTAGCTCAAATTCTTGAACCTGACATACACAGGAATTCGGTGATCCTTTGCAATCTATTTATTTCCCTCATTGTAGCAGATTCTTTTACAGTTTGTGTCTCGAGGAACTACTTTAGACGTCCCTTTATATCAGCTTGGGTCTACTAGGTGTGATTAATGATCTATTAAAGCGTTTCAGATTCGGGCCGCTTTTCAATTTTTTTCTTAGAGAGATTTTCGCATCATGATCTTTCTTTGAAGCCTTGGTTCGTTCCCCCGCGTTCTATGCGACGAAGGACTACCGCTCGCGCGGAGGTGTTAAACCAATTCCAACGAATAATCCAGTAACCTGAACGTCCACTAACACTGGATTATGCGCCCTGTCCTCAAAAGGGATAGACGAATGAGAGGTCTCAAGGAATGTAAGCTAGGTCGGTGCCACTGCTAGCAAGAATTTCGGAAAATGATGTGCTGATGATAGGCTGTGCTAAAATAAGGGCCTAAAAGCGGTTATCTAGAGATAATAACATTGTGTATCTATGAATCGTTTAGGCAACACCGAAAGTAATAGGTCCTGTAGCACCACCGGATCGTTTCAAAACTGCTGACGTAGACGTACCATCAATGGATCTCTTCAAATCTATCTTCGCCTCTGATGAAGAATTAGAAGATTGTGATGATAGTGAAGATTTCGATGATTTTGCAACTACCACGCAACCTCCGACGATTTCAGATTCGATCTCAACCGATTATCCACCTTCGCTAGTGCCTTCCGCTACTCTTGAAGGTGAAGGGGCAACTGAAAGTGAAAAGGGAAAGGATTTTCCTACGACGACGAAAGCATTGGATTTATCCGCCCACCAGCTTTTTCAGCATTTATTCAACCCAGAAATGGATAGTGGTGAGCTGCCTGTTCATTTATCACCTCTACTCCCCGAACCAAACCGAATTTCCTCTTTTTTTCTCCTTATACCAGAAGCACCACTTTTCGCCATCTCAAAAGTGGCCAAAGAGAGGCGTCTGGAGGTGGAAGCGAATTCCGTAGTGGCGGCCCCTTCGAAACAGCCAGTCTCCGAAGAGGACTTTTATGGACCTTCCCTACCCCCTGGTTTCCGTTAGTTGTATATAGTTCCTTTACTGCTTAATTCCATATCAGTAGGGTTTTATAGTTCAGCTTTTCGTTGATAACAATTATTAAACGTGCTTTGACCTTATCCAGGGGACAATGGAGGTTCAAGTGTGCCCGCATTGGTTGTATCAAATTTGGAAGGCGGTTCCTCAATAAATGTTGACCACACTGAATGCAAGGTACGTCCATACATATTTGAACTCGAACTTGTAATTCTGTATATCGATTTGGAATCCGCAATCAATACTGCGTGATTAATTTCTTAATGTTAAATCTTACGGATCAAAACTCCTTACGAAGGCATAGCAGCCAATCATTTAATCCTGGTCTTTGTTGGGGAATTCTGACAGAAATAAAATGAAAATACCGCATTTTGGCCATCCTTTTAGTTTGTCGGCCTTGAAGCAACCTTCCGCTTGGCACTCGAAAGTAGCCAAGTGAACCAGTGATCGTTGATTGCATGTTCGTTTGTTTTCTCCACTGCATCAAAAGGCCTAGCACAGTTGAGATCTTGGCTTGCCGCATGAAGCAAGGTGATTGTGAAGTGTAGTGGCTACCCTCACCTTCGTCGTGAGCAGTGGATATGATGCGAACCAAAGCCGGGAGCGAAAAGTCCTGCCACTCATTCATTGATGTGGGTTTTGAGGTGACCCCAAGATTACTCCAACTTTATCCTTAAAATATCAAAGTACTCATATGTGCATGAGCATTTACTCAAAACAGTAACTCCCATTTACGGTGATTTTTATCAAGCTGTCAAGGCCAGCAAAACTTTATTAACTAACTAATGATTGACCTGCGTGTATCATGGTGACGTAAGGATGTCAGGTCGCCAGGCTCTTGAAGTTGAGAATAATTCTCACGACTTCCTTTGCTCAACAGGCCTTTGTTGAAGCAGCTTTTACCGGGGAACTTCTACTATTTTCGGTGTTCCTTGTTGAAATTGGAAAGCCGGGACTTTATGTTGTATGCTCTCTGGTTGTAGCTGTTTTCTATCGTCGACATTACGAGTTTGAATTTGGAGTAGAAGACCAGAAACCGCATTTACCCTTTGTTTCTTGATTTTGTTTGCAGAAACGAAAAAAAGATCCGGAGAGGGAGAGTCGTTCACACAAACACAGCGGCCACAAGAGTAAATATCACCACAAACACAAGCACAGACATCACAAACGCGATAAGGACTAGAATATCTCCTCTGCAAAAACCTTTGTACATACTTTGAACATTTCCCCATGCTTGTAATAATAATTTCCATTTGCAGTGAAGTTCGGTTACCGGATTGATCAGTGACAGAGTCAATATTTCAAAAGGTGCGGCTACATTGAGGAGGTTAAATGTATGGGGGGTCTCACAGCGTCTTCTGAGGGTCTCAAGATAGTAGCCCACCAGACTTCGAAAATCAAAAAGAGGGCATAAGAAGGCAGGACTTATCAAAACATGGTTAATCAGTCTCGACTTGACAAACGCAACCAAAATTACCCCAGTCTCACCAGCAATAAGACTGAACCTCAAGCGAACGCATGCACGGGCAGTGAAGTTACACTGACTTACGCCAAAGACAGGGAAATCCTCCGCAATATCAGACAAGGCAACTGTAACCCAGAGACGGATAATTTTGTTAGGCACAAGTGACCCATTTCTAGAAACCTCAAATTCCTCTAAAGGGGGAGTGGCAAAGAAGCCAACTTAAGACTGATACCGGGACCTAGTATAAGCTTAAGAAGGCTATTATCTTAATTCCAAAGCCCCTCAATGGAATCTGGAGAAGCGCTGGAGACACGGTTCATCCGTTCCCACCAAATCTCACAATACTGTAGGGGAAAGCAAGTATGTTTCAAAACTCGACTGAAATAAAGCTTATACGTCGAACGCCAAGGATATTGCCTAAATTCCGCGGATGATTCTTCTCAGAATCCAGTTAGAATATGTGCATGCTAGCATTAATGATTTATTGAAATGCTTTTCACGTGAAAAATAAACCCCTTATTTTTAATTACGAATTACCAGTTAGTTTCGATTCTAGGCTTCTGAATAGTTTTCTCCGATAGTTCTTTTATGCACCCCAGCCTTCCACAAAGATGATGAATTTGTTGAACACTGTGTGGAAGCTTTACTAACTTCTCCAAGGGTAACTTAGCCTCTCAATTGCCATTAAAAGCCCAGCCGCTAATAATAAAAATACATCGGTGATATTTTGGTCAAATAGGCATCAATCTCATTAGGCAAAAATTTGAACACCACGAGGGCGAATAAAGTGCGCGATAGAACCACCCACAATGGTTAATGCTGATATACAGGATGTAGGCAGAACGAAAGCTTCTTAGTCACAGATAAACCAAGATGATAGGGGAGACTTCCCCTCAATAAAGGTTTAGGATATTATTTTGACTAGCTTCGAGACCTTCAAGTCGAAGCATTTAATCTTCATCTGAAAATCTACTTAATTTGATGATCAGTAAGCAATTTTAAAACTCGATATTTGTCTTCTATTGAGCTGTTCTAAAAGAAATTTCTTGCAGTAAATGTCCATTGAGAGGACTTTCTGGTCTATGCTTTCTCGTCGAACATATTAACCTACAGATAAGCTGATCAAATTAGTGCGAAATTTAACCAGAAATGTGACAAAGCAACCACATTGGATAAAATATCTAATCCGCAAGGGGAAATGGTCTCCCTGAAAGGAAAGAAAAAGAGGATAAAAACGACCAAACCCCGAAATTTAAGAGAAAAAAAGGACAAGTTTATATTTTGCGCTTCTAGTAAACTGAGGAGTCCTACCTTCACTACAAGAATTCTGTGTAATCGGGCAAACGACAGTAAATAAAACCAAAGTAATGACACTTAAATTCGAATAAAATATCGTGTATTATTTCATGCATAATACTACACTTTGACGTCAATGATTATTGCATCAAATTACTGGCCTGACATACGATATGTACAATAAGTCCTCACTTCGCCGGTTTCCACCGTCCAAATGAAATGACGATATCTAATTCGGTACATGCTTTAAGTGTCACTCCGATCAAAAAATATTCAATTATCCAGAAGATTTTCATTGAATACATCTACTTCAAACAAAAATCGCTTTATGAAACAACGCGAGCGGCGAATTTCTATTCATTTTACTAGGACGAATTGCTCGCCGGTCTTGCGAAGTCCTAACAGGAAAACCAGCTCTCGATTCCATTTCTCAATGTCTCCGCAAACAATACTTTCAGATATAACCAACCATTGAGAAAATATGGTTAATTTGCCATGAAAGACCCATAAATACCACTTCCAGTGGTGATGGCGACCGATTTGAAGTGAATATTTAATAAAAGTAATTAGCCACAATGATCCTGAGTCTGTCTTCCGTATTCAGCTGAGATGTTTCAAAAGTCTCAACGACGGCAGCATGCGCTCAAGAGAACGCATCCAATCGCCCTTACGTCAGGCACCGACCATTGCTAGTGGAGTCCGCTGCCGCAGTCTGTTCGGAAAGACTGCGAGTGTACCTTTCTTCTGATGTTTCGGAATAAAGGATAACTGAAATATAAAAATAAAACCTGATAAACCAAATTTTTGTGTCGCATGTGTTGAAGCTTTCAAAGATGTGATCAACAGCTATCGCTGGTGAGCCAAGCCATTAGTCTATTAGATTATGTCGATTTGATAGGAGATCGTAGTCAATTGTGAGAATAAAATTAGATGGAAAGCGATGGGACGCTCAAAGTAGAGTTCCTGATTACTGCATCCCCTTTCGCTTCCTATGGTGCAGCATTTGGTGGCTATCAATAAAGCAATGAATTTTAAAAATAATGACAAGGCCACGGCACCCTTTTCGAGCTCGAGAAACCCGCAGTCTCAGAGTACATGCATTGAGACTGGTGCCTTTGCGGTTCGACCAAGTGCATAGATAGGTTTTTCTTAACACTTAAAAACAATTGCCTCCATACAACGTTGCGCTCTGTTGCTTCAAGTTTACCGAAGACCCTCTGCATCAAACGCAAGCTTCAACACGAACAGTTTGGGCAGGACTGAAGAATCTGCCTCTTCGAAAAAATGGCTGGGAAATCGGTTCTGTTTACAATATTGATGGATCTATGAACCGATGATCATGTAATACTTACCCTTGGAGTTCACCAACGAGACAAATTCTATTTTTCGGTCTCTGTAACAAGGAGAGAGCAGGAGATAGGGACCGGGTCGCAATGATTACCACGAAGATTACATGGCACTTGTACACCCCACATTGAACGGATGCCGAAATTCGAGCGTTATCATAACCTTCAATGATTCTAGTGAAGATGGATTGGATTTAATAATCATTTCCACCTTACCCTCAAAAAAGAAAATAGGCACTAATTGCCTCTGCTTACTCTGAAGCTGTTTTAATGGACCCCAATACTGATCTGAAATGCAAAGCAGCATGAAAAGTAACAGTCGATTTGGAACTACTAGTAAAGACAGTCGCAAATCGTGCAAAAACGGAAGGCAAGCTGTAAAATAAGCTATAAGCCATGTATACGACTAACTACATAAAGAAACTATTGCAAATATAATGTCATAAATGACTGAACACTGATGTAAAAGGGGCTAGCAGGATAAATTGGCTTACATGTTCATTGAAATTTAACTTTTCCAGTTAAAACAAACATAAATTGAGTATCTTCGGATCTAAGCCCTATTTTTTGTCATTTATAGGTGTTTTATGCGCTGTTATGTTTTCTCCTACACATATTTGTTCAACAACCAAATGAAAATACTTCAGACAGCCTGAACCAACCAAACGGCAATTTGATAATCCCTAGTAGTCAAAATAATGTTTCTTTAGAACACTATTTCAAACAAATATCTCTAAATTTATTTTTCTGCTTTAAAAATGGGTTAAATATAGCATTTTTATTTCAAAACGTCGATTTTTCGTAAATTTTGACAAAAGTAATTTATTGGTTAAATCATTTATTTTAACTGAATTTTTGATCCGATTCATTTAAACTTTCGCCTTTACATTTAATGTTTGAATTAGCCGCATTTGTGAGGAATAAATACTCCTGCTTCTTTATAACCCATCGCCCGATTCACCTCCAGCTACCGCATGCATGACTCATCGCGCCTAGGATATTCTCGTTTTCACATGACTACGTATTCAAGGTCAAGTCAGCGCCATGGTCCCTCTTTTGGACTTCACTATTGAGCGATTGCTTCGCCTTTTTAATTACGTTTTGATTTAACTTTACGTCTGTGCAGTTGTGGTTTTTTTCGATAATTCTTTGGGATTTATCTCACCAAATCCCTATTGCAAATCCTCACAAATAATTTCACTAAAACGTCATACTTTAGGCTTATTATTTGCCCCAATATTAATTCGCGATTCACCCTTTTTAGGTTGGTTTTATCCACTAGTTTGGCTGCCAAATTCTGTCGTTTTGATTCTAATAATATGTTGGCCTCGAAACTATTTGATAAATAGAAGTCATTTAATCCGTCCATGATGAGTAATCGACTGAAATGAGTCGATAGTCAAACAATTCCACTTAGCTACTAATTGCGGCTGCCTTCATTGTCTTTATAATAGCTTTCACTTTATGCAATCACGATGTCTTGGTTTGACCTGAAAGGTCGGAATAATAATCACAGCGCTGGCAGTCGCCCCCAAATCGATTTAGTCTCGGATACGTACGACCGTTTTTAAGCTTCTTGTTCATGAAAAAACGATGGGTTAGGACTATAGCTTCTTTCAGAGGGACTAATTAATGGCTTAGAATGAGAGCCGAAATGAGCAATTAGCTTCAAGGCATTTCTTGGGACGTAGAATAGCAAGTTATTGGGAATGAATCTACCGATTCCGTTCAACTATAAGCTTCGGTCTAAACAGAGGACGGCTGGGTAGTCTGATCGCGTCATTCGCACAGCCGGAGAGACAGACTGGGGAATCAGGCTGATCGCACAAGCTCCACGAAACTCCCATAGAGGCTTTGTTCACCACCTAGGCCTTGCCGTCTATCACCCCAAGGCGCACACTAGTCATTTGAAGGCCAAGTGTGTATGCGTCACTCGTACACGCACTAAGAGTGACTCACGAAATCGGCCGCCTTATCGGCATAGGGCACTTCCCAAGCCTCGCCTCGGCCTGTTCATGTGTATTCATGCACCTGGCCCGCGCCACAGTTATGGCAATCTCAGCGACACGTGAAACGTCCTTTCCTGTGACTTCCAAACGCGCAAATGTGCGCGTCTTTATCTAACTCCCCAAAACCCATCTATACACTCAAATTCGTGTCTGGGTCGAACGCGGCTACACAGGAAGGTATAGTTCTGACATCTGAAAAGCCCAATAATTATTCTGCAGCCTTCGTGCATAAATCGTTCTTAGCTGATTCACTACTCACAATGTGAAGATATTTCCATATTGTGAGCTTTTGCTTGACCAATTTTATATTGATTTTCCCTCGCCTCGTGAAAAACATCATTATGGAAACGGCATCGAGCACTTAACGAGGCCTGGATGATCTCAATGCACCCAAAAATCGATATGAGCACTATGTGACCCAATTAACCATTTTAGAGGCTGAAGTTGAGACAATCGCGTCTGATTAACGTAAAAATAAGCACATTTTTTGGAACCTTCTTTGTCTACCGAGTAAAGCTATGGAAACAGTCTCTTAACAGGCACATATTTTACTTTTTAAACTATGAAGTTTCAAAGTCCAAGACCTATTAGTTTACTTAGCAAAGCGCCCTAGAAACCAGTCAATAAACCCTTATGAAAGAATCCGTAATAAATTTGACGGTTCTTACCATCGACTACTGTTCGTCGATCAGATGTAGTACAGTAGGCTTTCTTTAATTTTTATAATTAACCTTTAGAATCTATGAAGAAAGTGACCTTTCGGAGTGGTCAAAAAGCAAAATTCAACCAAATGAGCTTCTGCTTTTTACCTCCAATTAATAATGCACATTCCAATCTCGCAGTGAATTGTACCCACGCATAACCAGCGGAAACCGTACTTTCATGCGTATCCTTTCAAATACCACCACGGTTCGTAAGCAGTATTGAACATCGTTAAATTTTTGTTTTTACTCAGGCAGATAGATTGACCCAAGTCCATTAGATCGACTTCCAACATCTATTCAGCTGAACTCTATTCAGGTTTACTTTGACTTAGTCAAGCTGAAATTCAAAGAAGGTGTACTCCAGCCCCTACACTTGGAGCCTCTCCTCTTGAAGACTTCTCACTTGAGTGAACCCTTAGGCCAGTATCCAAATAGTGCGGGTCAGTTAGTTACTGGTTTACTAATTAAATCATTGCGATGCCACTCGGGCGGACAATATGTCGCTTTTAATAATTGGATTTTTGAGGGAGAGGGGGACTTTGAGTATAGGCAGTTCCGCTCCCGCTTTCATTGTGGAATCTTCCTTCAGCTTGCATTCTATTGGTCCTCGCAGTTAAGATTGAATAAAGCATGCTTTTCAACCAATGATTGGTTTTGCCTATCCGAGGACTAAGATTTGAAATTTCCATCGGAATTTGAGGCAAAAATATTTATTCGTATTTGGCGAACACCCATATACAACCAGTATGCCTTTTAAGCTCGACTTCGTGGATGATGAAATGGTTGTGTGTAAAGTCTTTTTTCTGCCACTCTTCTGGGTGGAAATGCCTTTCAAAGTTCGCTTACATCCGCTGAATAATATTTCCTAAATTGGATTGTAAATGCACAGCCCTTAGGTGAAGACAATTGTAGCTGTTGTTAACTTCCAAGAGTTACCTATTTCAAACTGTTTAATTCTGTGTGCCATGGAATGAGTACTCGGATTGGATAATCTCTAAGTTTCCATTAACCTCACTCGATTTTAATTTTTATTTAATAATTCTTGACCCAGCACTGTGCTTTAGCAGCTGACCTCACCAAGTCTGAACAGCCTCAGGCAAGCGTTACCATCACCTAGCCTACCTATCTGACGTTTGTGTCTCCCCCGAGGTATGACGTGATGGCCCAATTAGGTTACTGTGACAATTTAAGCATTGACTTTCGGGGGGAGTCAAAATGGGGTCATTTGGGTCTCAAAGCCCTGGAGGAATCGAAGCTTGGTGATTAAATGCCAGTATCAACCCTCGTTAATGGCTTTGGAAACCGATCTAAAGATTAGCAATATTTAGGTAAACCAACAATATCGCAAAAAGAGTAATTTGAAGCACTTCAACACCGTCTGTACTGATCAAAAAACATTGAGGACTAACGATTTTCAGAGGAATAGTTCAAGGAAAGAAATCGGTCATATGAATATAGGTCTATCAGTTTTATACCTCTCCATTCTCGCCTGGGTCACTGTTCCTCTCGTATTAAATGGTCTCTTCTGCGACAACTCAGGCAATTTGTCGACGCTTCGTCCTCGAACCAGCACTTTGTCAGATATCTCATCCTCACTCGACATCAACTCCGGCCGTAACCTCCTTACAGAGTAGGTGATTTCCCAGTTCGTCGACTCAGGGTCCTTTCACTTTAAAACCTCATAATACTGAAGTTTAATTATGTTTCATTGCAAGTCAACGATCATGACATCGTTAGCCATCCGTAATAGTTTAAAACCGTATCTTAATTTAATTAGACCGGTGGAAGCGCCTGTGAGAAATGAAAAATAAATCCAGGATGCCCAAGTCCTTTCTCCTAGCGTCTTAGTTGAGGCTTTCACCCTGACCCAAATTACGTTTAAATTACCCAATAGAAAAATGCTTTTTCCATGTATATTATCTGTGCGAGAGGAGAAAGGACATTAGTGAGCTCGATGTATGCAAATCACTGATGGTGTGCTTGTGCGCATTCGGTCTGGTGTGCATGGCCGTGGCATATGACCACTTTCTCGGAAAATGGAGTGAACTTGTGCCCAAATATACACCGAAATGCAAAACCCGGTTCAAGTCAGATCAGAAGTGTTTGCGTATAAGAGAGTTCACATGACCTTTGACCGCATGTTTGATAACCCGAGCGTTTCGTACCCTGAGATTTAATAAAACTGCATGTAATAGAACTTGACCATCTGGTGAGCGGCGGTTCTAAGGAAAATAAGGTTACTTTAAGGCATGTTCGCTACCCTCAAATTAGCATTCATAAATTACTAAGACACCACTGCAAATTTTCACTCATTCGGCCCAGTCTTCACAAGATAATAAAGAGGATATGAGGAGT
The DNA here is from genome assembly GCA_019097775.1 of Moniezia expansa. NCBI lineage: Eukaryota > Metazoa > Platyhelminthes > Cestoda > Cyclophyllidea > Anoplocephalidae > Moniezia > Moniezia expansa. The sequence continues at coordinate 2,038,719 of JADFDV010000093.1, forward strand.
TTAGCAATTAGGAGAAGCTTCAAGGTTAATGTCTATATATGGTAACTTACAAGCCTAGTGACTCGACGGAAATCTCTATGCACAGTTAATCCTTATTCATATCTCGAGCTACTTTTTGATTGGATCTAACGACGCCAAGGTGTCACTTTTAGATAACACTTCTAGGCTGTAGTAGACCTCCTTAATCGACCAGTTGTTTAATACAGTTTTTGAGACCTAAATCAAGGTACTACGAGAATGGATTAAAGGTGTGATGAATAAACTTATTACAGAGTCACTCTCGACGCACTGGTACCTCATCTCAACCCGATTATTAAATGTTCTCTCACTAATTGGTCGGAGATTGCGCTGAAACCTTACTTTTGAAGAATTATCAGGTGTTTTCTTCTGCTCGTTGATATGATGTCCTCCCTTGGGCGTAAACCTGGCTTTGCTGCCATTTGCCATTCAAATAGAAGACTGATACTTCCACCACTGGACCACGAGGAAATGAGGATTATATTAAGGGGTTTTCTAAAAACATGGGACCAGAAGTGATCCATTAAAAGTCTGGAGGGTTCAGGATTACTCAGCTGAGGGGCTTTCTTTCTTTATTATTCCTTGTTTCTCACTATTTCTCCTGTAAGAGGAGAGTATTCTTCGTTGATTTAGTAATACCATGAATTTCGACAGTGGAACCAACATTATCCTTTTGGTTGCATTTCGGGAACCGCAAGAAGTGGGAATGCATTTGAATTACTCTTGAATGGCACCGGTTCTCAAAATTTGAAGAACCCACCTACTACTTGTCTTTTTCATATTAACCCTAAAGATCTTTCTGTTGAATATTAGCTTGCTCATGAAACCGATGGCGGCGTTGGCCTTGAATATAGTACAGTTTGACGCTTAGTTAATCTAAAAGCCGCCAGTTTTGACCCTGTATCGATATCTCTTCGCCAAATCAGAAGTGAGCAAAAGCGGTGTTTATGCTTCTCTCATAATAAAACATATTTTGCTCTTCCATCCTATCAATTTCTATCCATTTGAGAGAATTAGAAGAATGATCATTTAAAACTGATGATGAAGTTAAGTTAGTAATCATGCCAGCAGAGCATTTGGAGCACATAGCTCCTCTGGCGAAAATTGATGCGTGTGTGGGGTCATCCCTACGTCGATTTGATTATTTCAAATTGACTCGTCAATGACAGATGAAGGGTGTTAATATTAGCACATCTAACTCTCACCTTTAGGTAGCCGGGTCGTTCTGATCACTGACGCGTTTCTAAGCCCTGACACCCAACAAATCGACCGTGTAAGCGACCACTGCACTGCCGGTGCAAATACGTTCTCCAATGAGGGCTTTAAGATGTCCCAGATATTCGGTCTGTCACCAAAATTGATATGAGCTTGTCATCCCGTTTCATATGGAACTGTATTTCAATACACACTCCCTGTGTACAGGGTACTAGTTACTAAATCTAGGTATGAATTCAAAGAACTTTTATTCCTGAGAAATCTTACTTCCGCCGTGAGGGGACTAGAAAGAGTGCTTTATGATTCTCTCATTCGCAGTTGCATACAGTGTAAGCTTAGCATGAACTGATAAGCGAGTTATTTCGGTGTTGTAATCGCTGACTTCGACAAAAACTCAATGGCTTTGTTATAGCGGATGATGGGGTTCTCTTCGAGGGTTAATAGCTCAAATAGGCTTTCGAGGAGGACATCGGCTGAATGAAGCGCACCAGCGAAAGTATAGGTTGTTTTGCGGTGATCAAGAGTTAATTGTTACCTTCAAATATAAAATATTAAGGAATACTAACTGGATAGATTAAAGAGAAAGAATTCGAGAAGGTGCCGACCTTTTAGTCTTTTCATCTTAGAATATATCCAAGTCGGTGACCGATCAAAGAATACCGAATGCTTCATTTTTAAACGTCCACTTTTGGATTGTTCATTGTGGATTAGAGCGATACAGAGTTGTTCATGTCTGCTGAACTGCCATATTAACCGACAGTAGAGAAATGACTAGTTATTTTCATACCAACCCAGAGAGATCGTTAGCCTACCGATGTAAGCACCGCTAGGAAGTGAGGACTGAATTCTCAAAGTTTTAGATTCCAATCGTGACTCCTTGCATTTTGTTATTATTATTATAATTAATATTATTACTGCTTTATTATTATTACTACTTTGCTCTTCGGTTGATGGTTGTGTCATGATGGCTCATTTCTAAAGCTCTCACACCAGTGGACCGCAAGTTGTATGTGTACCTAATCCCTTTCAATGGGACAAAAGCTTGGTAAGAACGATCACTTATATATATATGAATGCACTGTTTCCTTTCACTAGCTTAATCAGAGATTTTGAATGCCAGAAAACAGATTGAAGGGGAGCGCAGAGCATCTCTCGACCCCAATGCAGTAATTTGAACCAATGGGGTCGCAGTTTCAAGCTATCACAAAACCGTCCGATGACCATAATAAGTGATTCAGCCGGCGAATTTTGACATATTTCCTCCAGATGTTCCCACATCGTCATCTCCAGATGGTGTTTTCAAATGGTGGAAAAAGCTGCACCGGCAAATTTTGACGCACACATCGCGAGGCCAGTTAGTAACACTGGTTCGATCGTAAATGGGAGTTCAGGGAAGCTGCAGCTATTAATCACGTACGTCCGGTAGCCGGTTATTATGTTCGACGTCATTGTTTTGTGAAGGCTTTTACAAACTTGAAGTTATCGAGCGGTATGTATGTTTTTATTCCATAAGGGGTTAGATTCGTGCGTCAGTCAGACATTTTGTTTGGGAACTCGCTGGCTCAGTCGACGACCTGATATGTCCAGTGTCAGGAAGCGCTGCAGGATAGAATGGGACTGTTTTCCGCTACGACCCAGGGAAATGAGAAACACTCCGGAAGTTAGGTTAATGTAGTATCAATTTTCGCCAGTTTTGGATGCACTTCTTGTAAAAAGTAAGGGAGTAACCGCACATTACCGTATATTACAAATGACTGCCAGATCTGACAAATTAAAGCAGATTTATTTCATCGGCTCCTATTATTTCTTATGGCAAAGAGCCTTTTTGGATTTTTTCGTTGGGTCAAATGAGAGATTGGCGTTTTGGACCGACATGTTCACTGTCATCTGTTGATCAGGCAAGTAAACGTGAGTGGCCATTTACGTTTCCTAAGCGTTTCAAGCTACCTGGATGAAGTACTCACACTAATTTTTCTCTTAAGATATTGAAAGAAATCTTAAGGACCTCGCTTACAAAAAATGAGATGTGAATTTCTCCTTTTTAAAGTTAATTTCTAATTAGTATATTCCTTGAGAGCGTTTGCATTTTCCACCACGGCTTGATCAAAAGAGGGTACATGTTGGAGCCCCATCGTAAAAAATCCCAGGTTTTCGAATTATACTTCAATTCTAAGTGCTTCAGGAATAAAAAATGCAAATAAATACTCTTCAAAGCAGGAAACGCTTTCCGATGCCTTGAGGGCAATCGTGAAAGGTACCCCAAATTTTGTCTAATAAATAACATGCAAAGTTAAGTTAATGGCAGGGTAAACAGTCAGGACTTGTATGATTACTTCAAGCAGAAAAGATAATGCAACAGTTTTCCATTTCGCTTTATTTGGCACAGAAGGTAGTTTCCATTGAGACGCAATTTCAATACTTCAAGTTGAGCATGTGAAAACCTACAAGGTGGTGCTTCATCAATCCCATGACTTCGTAGGGTTCGCAGGTGGCGTCTGCTTTACACTGCCAAGTGGAATTTCCTCTTTCAATGCCTAGGAATTTACTTTCATTAAAGCTGGCCTGAGTAACGGGCCGATTCTCAATAACCTTTTGCAATGGGATTCTCCAACTTGGATTGGATGAACGATTTTACTATTCAGACGGGCAGATTCATTTTGAGGTTAAGCCAAATCGTTGCATGATTTTCAATGGACAGACAGATTGTACAAACAGAAAACCTGAAAAAGGGCGCGCTGTGAGCCTGAGCACCTTGTGGCACCTTAGTGTTCTAGCGACGGATTTAGTTATTTCCCCTCTGGTACAAGCGTGCACCTTAGGGACTAGACATGCTTTATAGTCCAACGATATGGGCTGAAAATCAGAGCACCAACCCTTAGCTGACTCAACTGCGACTTGCGTCCACAACACTTACATACGGGCCGAATGGCTGGTGTTGAGCTATACAATCGAGTTGTGCGAATCAGTGAATGTTGGAGCAGGCACTAACGTTGATTGAGTTCTTAAATTTCCTCCTCCTGCCGTTTTTGGTATCGCAATATTATACAAAACAGATTTCAGTCTCAAACCGTCATAAGAGCCTTTCTTCAATAAAGCGCTGAATAGTATGAATGCAACCCCATTTCCTATTCTTAATTTAAACGTGGCATTTTAAATAACGAACTTTCAATTTTGAAACAAAATGTTCACTTGGTCCCAAGTTCATTGTTTTGAAATCAGGCTTACTTACCTTTGAGGGATTTTACTTAGAAAATCTGAAATGAGTAAATATAAATTTGGCACTTGAATAATAAACTGCTTTTGTGAAATGATAAGCCATTTGTAATTCTGAGAACTTCTTTATATATAATTTGCTAATGTTACAAATTAAAACACTTAAAAACTCTTGAAAGTTGAACATTTAAATTTTTGTGGGTGATTTGATTTGATGAAGTTCACGACGAGATAAACTGTCTAGGTCAGGACCACTCACTTTGGCCCATCAACTTTTGTGAGGGGGAAAATAACTGTGAGTTACTGTATAAGGTTGAGATGAACCAAATACTAAAATTAAAAACTTCCTTGAGATTCCAGAAATTCAGGAAAATCAACAATGCTTGCAGACAAGAATAGAGCAAATACTCCAGCATCCTGTTAAGTTATATCGAGTCACCTACTCATCTCCTGTCCTGTCCTGCTCGAAATACTGCTTCAAATGTCCTGCTCTTCAGCAACCCGTTCTGGCTGTTCTACCTTCGAAAAGGCTCATCGGATCCTTGTGATTCATAGGTCGGTTATTATTCTTTCAAAGACTGATCGATAAGTCGGAGCTAGTTGGTCAGCCTGATCCTTGAAGATATGTATTTCGTACATCACTACCAAATGAAACATGACATTCAATATTAAGGCCTCAAGGGGTCGATTTCCTTTACTTCGGGAATACTTTGAATGCCTCTTATTGGTAACGCTTATGGTAAGCAATACCCTATGAAACAAAAAAAATGATAAGAAAAAGCAAAGAGAAGTGCAAAGGCTCTGAAAACACTTTTGTTTAACCGGTTTTAAAAGCTGTCTGTTGTGTAAGCAGTATATGCAGTTCTTGTTATTTTTTTCAAAGTAAACAGCAATGGTCATCAAGTTATTTCAGTTATTTAAAGAAAGTTACCACTTAGAAATCGAGAAAGAAGATGCCTTTATTTTCGTGCACAAGCGCATACTAAATGCATTAATTAAAGCACAAGGCGAGCAACTTTCCAGCAAGTATTTCCATTCTGGTTAGACACTTCCTAAACGTTGACGTCAGCACAAGGTCATCTTAGCCTTGGACTTCATATCAGGCTGTTAATTTGGCAGGTATAGGATGAATTTCGATTAAACCAATTCGAAATGCCATCCAAGTCAAATGCGTACACACATTCAATCTCGCCTCTGCAGGAAGAAGACTATTTCTGGACCTCATGACCTTCTCGATATGATGTCAGCGTACAATACACCAGGAAGGAAAGCAGTGATTCCCTTTATTGACCATTTGTCGCAAACCAGCAGCTTCCGTCTGTATAGGTCATAGCCCTCTTGACTAAAACGATTCACTTTTTGATCCCAGAATGATCTTTCCATAGAAGTCCTCTGAATTATCTCAGACTTGTAAGTTCCAGCATTTGACACGAGTATTAAGGGGTATCATGCACTAAATCCTCAGGCTGCATGTCACCACTTGTATGGACGAACTTTCCTCATTTAAAACTATTTCCGAGCGTATTGACGCTCACGAATAAGGGGCACATGGTCAGATGGCCGACCAAGACGAAACAGTATTAACAAGGTCGGTAAAGGCAGGCTCTCTGCTGAGTCAGACAGGCCCGCCACCAAGTATGACCCAATGACCCAATCTGTTTCTCTTGCGTATGTTTATGGATCTAGTGTTCGTTTATTCATTCAAAAGCAGTCTCAAAGTTTAGCCAAAATTCGTGTCTTCAATCTACAAATCCCCGCACTTTTGCTCTGGCATGCGGATTTTTGCCAATTCAGGGATGAATAATCAACTAACACGCGTCCTCCAAGTGGAGAGGTACGACTAATCTCCCAATTCTATTAAAAGAAATCCCTGCAATTAGACACATAATAAGAGAAGAATGGTGCTTTGATATTGTAGAATTTTAGTTCATAAGTGCAGCACAGACAAAGGAACCCTTCCTGCCAGCACTTTAAGTGGTGAAAGGGCTTCCAACATTGGGTGCAGCTATGGGTAGGAGTGGCGTGTAATTGGGTATTTATTTACCGTTTGCCTGATTAACGACCCATTTGAATGCAGCCGTGCATACATAGCAATTTTTGCATGAATGGAAGCAGAAGAAATTTCTGGCTGTCCTGTAAGGCCATACATATACAAATTCAGGCAGGCAATTGGTCTAATCAATGAAATATTCTACTAGGTGTCACGACTGTCGCAGGAAAATTTTCGGTCATTTGCTTATGACCTAGCAGTCATCAACATTCAAGGCAAATACCACCGTAAACCCCTGATGGAAAAGTATTCAAGCCTATGTTCATCAGTCTTGGATCCCGAGTACACTCCTTTCTTTACCCAGTAAGCTCCATGTTATGTCAGAAATGCTTCGATTCCTGTCGGCTGTCTTGTTCGATATTCACATTATATTCTCTGCTTATATTGAACTTCCCAGCTCATGACCCCGATTAACTTGTCGATCTTACTTTAATTATTATTATCCGCAACACTCATGAACTGCAACCGTAAAAGACGGCCTATTTCCGAACCTCATTATTTGCATACATTTAAGGTTTTGGAGCAGCAGTATGGCCATTTAAAGCCTAGTAAAACAAGGGGAATTGTAGCGCCGAATTCCAATTAAAGTGTGCGAATCGATGCGCGCGTACCATTCGCTTAAAGACCGAATTCGCAAGGCAAATTTCCATCAAAAAGCTCTAATTCAGCTGCCTCGTTTTGTCAGCAAACAGATCAGACTTCGATTTCAAAAATTATCACTAATCATCCATCATCCATACTGACTAGAATCCCGTAGAATGTCAGTGAAATTTGAAGATTGGCTGTCATTGTCTCTTCTAAAAGATTAATACTATAAATTTACAGTTAATGTTTGGAGCTGTGAAGCACAGTTCACAGCAATTTGCTTTCGATTCATGAAGTAGGTTTCTTTGAGTTAACAATTTATCAAAACGTCGGTATATTCAATGATATTATGCTGGCGAAATATTGCAATGTTGCTGAGTTGTCTCACAGCATGGGATTCCAGCTTTCCCCGGTTCGAGTTGCGAACCATAAATCTCCGTTCTCTCTTAATTCAGAGGGACATCACTTGGTGTTTATACCTTCTCTATCTCGCCATGTTTTCACATAATCCGAGGTAGAGCAACGATTGGGATTGAAACCTTTTGGGAGGTAGACTGAACTGGATCTCTAGTATCCAAGGCCTGAGATCGGCAAACCAAAATATAATATCATGAGTGGCATTCAGTTCTGAAAGAACAAGAGATGAAATTAGCCTGGTTTGTGGCATTATAACCACTTGTGAAGTTCGGAGACGATTACGTAAGCTGCAGACCTTTTTTGTAATCCGAAGCTTGGCTGTTCGAATACTTGCGATGCTCCTATCAAGAAAGCAACCATATACAGAACTGCCTCCTACTGAGATGACTCCTACTCGGTCGTCAATTCCTAGACCAAGAGTCAACAGTTTCGGCTGTCATCCCAACCACTGAATGGGAGCCGAACTTGAATAAGTATTAAGCTTGCATTAATTTCCATGGTTTCTTCCAAAAAAGCTGCGCATTCGCTTATTCATTAGGATTTAGTACAAGAAAAACACTGATTTCCTGAAAAATGTATTCCATTTCAACTTGTCATCTAGTGCAATTAATTTGAGTGAACACAACGATACCGGTCACCGAGGTTCAATGATCGACCTAACTTGCCATTAAAGTCCTGGCTGGCCAAACCCCAATCTGCAATAAAACCAACTCCACAGTCATTACACAGGTCATATTTATATTGCTGTTTTATGGAGAAAACACCAACTAACTCTAATCTCTTTCCATCGCAGAAGCCGTTAACCTTCTTATATCAGAACGATGTTGCACACAACTCGTGTCCACATTGAAAACTTCTACTGCATCTGCAGTGCAGAGCGACTGCGCCCACTCGACCCGTCAGACGCGCAGCAATTGAGTGAGATGGCTACCAACACAGATTAACCATTGGTTACCAAAATCAGAGCCCGATGAGAAGCGACAAATCAGTCCAGTGAGGAGCAGGTAAAATGCATACTCGCCCCTTCCCCGGATGCGAGATGATCACTACCCTAAACGAACGTCGCAAGGTCGCAATGACCGAAAATTTGAGAATTGGAAATCTTGAAGCAGGGCATGAGGTCGGGAGGTAGAGCTTAATCACAGTGTAAGCTCCTTAAGGCCCATGTTGACCCTCTTCGGGTGCTTACAATAGCAGGCATTACTACCCCTTCTCCTGAAAGGCCCTTATAAAATCGCGTCTACGAATAACGAAACTGGATATCCACTCATTGATCAGATAAAAAATGACATGCTAGATCACGGAAGTGACCTTGAGTAATTTCAGGGACGTTCTAGCTACGAGGAATGCTGATACACCAACACAAGCGGGCGAGCCAAAAAAGGGAGAAGGCCAGCACTTTAGGATTGAAATAAAGCTATAATATATCGCCTATCTCACATTACATTAGCCAAGTATAAGAAAATACAAAACAAGCTCTTGTATATGTAGATAGGTATAAAAATCGCCAGTCGTTGAGCATGGTTAGTAGGGTCGATTTCCTGAAACAGAGGAAAACAGCGGTTCAGTGGACATCAAAAAAGCGAAAAAACGTTTCGACGTGGAGGAGGATGTAAAGCCCAAGTCGAATATACATGCAAAGTAATGGTGGTGCAATCGTAATTGAGTGGTATAATAATGTATACAAAAGAAAGCGAACACTGAGGTTAAAAATTAACTTCCGATCTGGAAATCGTGTCTGACATGAGTCTCCATTTCTGGAAGATGAGCATTAATCGCCACATTTACAATGAACAACACGATCCTTGTAAAGCACAAATCGTTACACTGATTGAAGATAGTACACGCATACAGACAAAACAATGATGGCCGTGCAACAAAATAGTAATACAATAAGCTACAAACATGATATTGCGAGCTACACGGACACTTTCGAGGGCTTACTCATGAAAATTATTACAAGGGTGTTGGTGGTATTTGAGGTAGAAAGAATTCTTCAAACGTTCGTAATAACTGTTTCTGTATGCAAAAGTGAGATAAGAATCTTGAGCGCATGGGTAAAATGAAAAGCTTCGGCATTTACTGTTGTGAAGTAACTAGACAAAAAAAAGGAAGTTTCATTTAGTCATCAAATCGCGTTCATACACAGCCTAGCTTCAATAGCCCGTATTGTCCCACATTGGGCTAGCGTCGAGTGCTTACCTTTAGGACGTTTCAATTGAACTTTCAATCTCTTCTGACCAATCGCATAGCCATTCATGTTGGCGATGGCGTTTCGAGCACTCACGGGGTTGTCATAACTCACAAAGCCTGAGCAACAGATATCAAAACTAGTAAAGAACAGAAATCAACAGGTATTTCACTGAAGATCATCCATGCTTACCAAAGCATTTGCTTTGGCCGGTGACACGATCGATGTATACCTTTGCGCTCAAGACATTACCGAAACCGGAGAATAGTTCAACGAGGTCGCTATCCGTTTTATCTTGAGGGAGGTGATAGATGAAAAGATTACAACCCTCCGGTCCGGTTACCATTTGTTCATTATTTCCATTTATGGGGATACTTGGATTTACAAGAGTAGGGACGTGCGCTATATTGGAGAGAAAGGTTAGTCAACGCATTGATAACTCAAGGCAAGAAGAGGTGCAGACTCACTCAAATTCAATTGAGGAAAACCCGCCGTAGCTAGGGACAATTGGCTCACTGAAGGAAAGGAGTAGGAGATCAAGGAAATGATCCCAGAGAATCCAGATATTTAAGAGACTATCAACTTACAATGACCGTTAGGGAGCAAAGCTGCACCCGGAGTAGGGACGCCACTAACCAAGGGAAAAGGAGGGAAGGCGGGTAGTCCGGGAGCGATATGTTGCTGTTGTTGTTGATGAAAGAGGATCTGATGGGCGTTTTGCTGGGCAGCAGCCAGAGCCATCATCTGAGCAACTTGATCAAGTTGGAGGAGGGTTTGTGATTGGTAGAGGCCATTAGCAGCTGGTGCACCATTGTGACTGGCTAAAAGGCTCAAGGCTGGTCCTAAAACTGGGACGGGACTGGGCACAGTGGTCGACGCGATAGGGGTTCCAGCCCAATTGGACTGACCTGGGGTAAACACCGGTGGGGTCAGTGTCGTCGACCCCTCTGAAGAGGCATGACCATTCTGAGACGAAATGAGCTGCTGTGCCGCTATATTTGCGCTCTACAGGGAGAATATATGATTCACACTCGTCACAGCGTCTCGGAAAAAGCAACATCAAAACTCACTAGGAAGGCCTGAGAAGCAGAGGTGGAATGTCCATTGGTAATTACACCGGGAACAGCAGCCGAGGCATTCAGGAGACTTTGATAAAATGTGCTATATCCGTTAAGCAACACATTCAACGCGTCCGGGTTCTGAATGTTTTGTGAGATCACACGACCGTTAACTTGATGCCCGGACGCGTTCGCATCTGGGACGCTCACACTGATTGGATAGATTGGGGTGTGAAAGTGAGACAGGTTCGTCTGTTTAATTGATAAGTAAGCGATTAGAATAGTGATCATAAAGGAGAAGTACAGAGTAAAAACGCACACTACTCACAGCAGTTAGATCGTCTCCCGTATTTAGAGCCATATCCTGTGAAGATGTCCCCGTTATGTCATCTAAACAGAATTATCATAAAGGGTAAATAATCCCAAAACGCTAGTCAAGAACTGCGCCCCCGTGATCGAATCACACAGAATAAACAGAATCAGATGCTACAAGCGCACTTAACCTCAAGAATGAACTGTTACGCCAGTGAGTAAACAAGTTAAAGTACAAAGAAGCTGTAAAGGTCAGTCGGCTTACTTGTCTCCTCAATGACAGGAGACCACTTCAGGTCGTCTGCAGTTGTGTTATTTGGAGTGTGTGATGTTTGAGTTGGATTTGAAGGGAGAGAAATGCTAGAATTTCCACTTTGGACCATTGCAACTGTATCATAAAACACCGTCAAGTACGAGGAGATGCGTGCTAACCTCGGCAAACGAGCGACGGGAATGACTAAGGCGCTAGGGTGTCCGCGTTCAACGCGAATTCTGATTGGTTGGTCACAAATGGGCAGTGCTGGTTGGTTAAACCCTAATAATACTGCTTTTTCCAGTGATTTAATTGGATAAGGTGAGGAGCGTGAATGTCATTGGTTCCGGGAGTAACTAATCGTTTACCGAGATTTTTCACCGAAATGGGGAGTATTCACATTGGTGAGATCCACAGTTTAAAAGTCGGTCGGTGTAGAAATGTGAGTTGGAAATTGACAATAACCATCGTGCAATGCTGGATGGAAAAATATGCATTAGTATTATAGGCCAGACCCAGTGTTCTGGAATGGAATTTGAACTATGGCTGGTTGAACGGAAATTTCGTCTATGGATGTTTCCCCGCAAGTTGATATTATTCTTAAGCACAAACTGGCTCAAGATGATGATTATTCAAAGAGAAATTCAAGTCACAACTCGTGCTCTTGTGGTGGAAACGTCGACCTCCTAATTGAATGGAATTTGTAGCCAAACAAACCAAAATGGATAAGACCAGCCATTCCTTGGTAGGTGACCATTGCGGCATGAGTGTCAAATTAATGACTCCTGGTTCGTCTCTGAGGCGACGATAAATGAGCATAAGATTTTCGAGTTCCGCGGCTATCTATTCACCAAAAGAAGCCAAGGGGAATATGAGACGTGGATAAAAGCAGAGGATTACGTCGATGTTCGAAAATGAAGTGAAGCCTGCTTGTCGACTGCCATTAACTAGGATAGTTTCGCGATCCAAATTGAATCAACAATTAAGGCCAATAACTTCTTTCCCTTCTCTCGACTCCTGCCTATCAACATTTGTCTTCTCTTCGGTCGGCTAGTGCTTTCGCTGAAGCGCTATCTTTTTGAAAGGCAATATTATTAGCACTCACAACTTCGTCCCTTGTTCCTTTTTACTCGATCTTGGGCTTAGATCACTGATCAGCTATTAAACTCAGGGCCACTTAACTGAGTTCCCTTCACCTTTATCGTCACCTTGGAGGCAAACAGAGCGTCGTGGATTTTACAGTCACGCGAAACCCGACCAGATGGCAAAGAGTAAGCGGTCATTTACCTGTCCATAACTCCTATCCTATTATCGTTTCCTTCGGGTCATATGGTCTAATTAGCGACTATCTAGAAACTCCGCTGAAGCTTCAGTCTCGATCGACCGTCTCATCAACCAGATCGTCACCGTTTGGCATAAATTGAAGTATTTTTTAAACTGGATATTGATGTGAGGATATACGCATACTTTTCTTGCGCAGCGGCCAGGGCTCAACCAGCAGCTGGGAAGGCCAGTATGTGTCCACAAAGGTATAGCCTAATAAAAGGTCCCCAATGAGAAAGGAACTAAGGCATCTGCTTTTGCTCCCAGATAGGAGCCACTTCCGCTTAACTCGCTTTGCTAATCGAAGACTAGTTTTACTTATCGTATTTAAGTAATATATTCACACACAATAAAACTGCAACCGGATTCCTCTTGATGACAGAAAAAGGACCGTCTCCTTCGAAAGCCATTGAGAGTTAAAGGAGGGATTTCGAGATGTCAATTTAGTACAAACTCAAATCACTTATCTTAACTGTACGGTCTACATCGGACCTGTTTCATAGGACTTCTGGTACCTTGGAACTGTTTGCTATTAGACAGTCAATTGGCTACAAGATTTGTCGATTCTATTACACTACAAGTAACTTAATAGCAGCCAACATTAATGAGTCAAACGCTTATTGAAATAAATGCTTCAAATTAGAACAAATTAATGCCAGCGTGGGATCAAACTGCTAAGCCTCCAGATAGGGGCGAATTTGATAAAAACTACTCCGGCGGCAACGTATACCTGAATTCATCATAAGCCAGTTTCAAAGGAGTTCATTTTGAAACTGATTGTGTATTTCGGGCCTTGCAAACATTTAACAGATTATTGGGTTTAGCCAAATCACCTTCAAGAGACTTTTATTAGTCGTGATAACGAATGTAGGTAAAAAGTTCACTGATTATTCCAGCCTGCATCCGAATTAGTAAGAAAAAAATGTCGAACCTTCATGTAACCGATTCTGCTTTATTTGTGGCGATTTCGATACCGACAGCATCAACCACGATGTTGAAGGTAGCCACCTTCATAAAAGTTTAAAAGCTGCTTGTAATTTCATCAAGTGGTTGACTGTTTGAAAAGCAGTAGCAGTTGTAGCCATTATGATCAAGGGGTAGAAGCCGAGATATTGATGCTATCGATTAAAAGCGGACCAGGTTCAAGAGGACGATTCCTCCTTAGGCGTTCTACTCTCATAACGCAATTTCTTAAGTGAATATTCAACTATTCGGTAAAACCTTCGTCTCTGAACAATCTTCAAATCAAGCGTGTCATCTTCATCCTGTGGCCTCTCTGGCTTCTGTCCGCGTACAGATTGTCACTATGCCCAAAGAATGTTCTTATCTGTTCTTATCTGTCTCTCCTTCTTGGAGCTGAACTACTGCATTGAATGGCTGGAAGGGAACGGCGGAGTTTTCCAATTCTTCTTGTAGACATTGTCACTCATGGCTTTCATCAACTTGGAGAGTTGGCAAAGATGAGGTCGGTATAGAAAAATGAAAAAAAAAAAGACTTTTGTCATGTTTACTCCATTTTATCAATATTCCTCCAGACTACTCGTTATTCAAATCTTTCATAAAATGACAATTTGCCTAAAACATTCCCGCTTGAAGTCAAAGAAACTTTTGAAGAAGTCTTGGCAAACAATTTCGAGAGCCAACTTACCTCTTATTGCGTTGGTTTAATTGTGTTGGTAAATGCTTTTGAGATGGTCAACTTAAACCCCTGATTATGGGTTGAAACTTCGTCTCAAAAGTATACAGACAAATAAATAAATAAATAAATTAGAAATAATCCCTTAGAGTAATAAAGTAGGGCCGATATTTTCAGGTCTAGACGAAAACCTAAACACAGCTGATGAATTTAAAGAAGAATCACTTGGTACTTCAAATTGCAAATGAATCTATAAAATTATGCATGACCGAAAGTGATTTGGGATTCAGGCACTGAAGTCGATCTTATTTGAGTTCGCCTCATAATAAAGTTCCAAAAGGATAGGTGATTAAATGAGAAAGACCATTGGCTCGATGATTTGGAATGAATGGATGTGCAAGTTAATAAAATTGAACAAGAAGTCATTCTCGTTCCATGCATAAAATTGTAATCTGAATTTTCTGACTTCCAGATCGAATACTTTGAGGCTCTCCTTAAAAGGTCAAGGAAGGTTGCAAATATTCGATAAAGTTGGTAAAATTGGTGCTTATCGTTAAGATTTTCAACTATTTTAGTTAAGCACCTACCTTAAAGGCCTCGTGGATTGGGTGTTGAGACTAAATTCTTTACCATAATCTTGGTCTCTAAAGAAAAACATTCAACTCGTTGTCCGTTCACATCTGTGTAAACAAGAGCATTTGTTTCTAGTGTAAAAAGGCTACAACGTATTTCTGGAACTTTTTTTCAATACAGATTTCGACAAAAGACAATGCTTGGCTCATAATGAAGGGCCAGGTAAAAGCTAGACTAAGTCTATCAACTAAATGGAGACCTCCATTACTAGCCGTGGAACGATACTGTCATTATTGTATTTATTGTGGCTAAATATTCAAGGAATCATAATATTTTTCTGGGATAGTGAGATGATAATAGAAGGTGAAGGAGTACATGATTATCAATAGGCTTATTTGAATGGAAGAAAGTAGAGTCTGGAATGTACACGCGTGTATACTGAGATCCAGCACACCGCATTACTGTTGATTCGTCAATCATGTGGCTTTGTGGGCCGTCTGCGATTGACAATACCTGGATTTTCACTTGGTGTAATTTCCAGCTGTCCAACGTTATTTTATCTTTAAATACCTGCCGAAAATCTCTGTATCATCCTCGATAAAGTAAGTCTCGAATATATAGTTAGCGTGGATCAAAGCAAAAAAGGAACTGGAGCATCTATTAAAGAACTAGAGTGTGATAAGAAGCGGATGTGCTTGTGCTCGGTAGCGGTTAGGTACACACAGCAGCGGATTGTTATAGATCGTTCCGTGAATAGATGGACAAGAGAATCACGGTAACTTGATCACAAATGCCGACCATAAGGACTACCAAGCACTCCAAAGTTGTGCCTATTATTGCCTATTTACTTGTCGATTGAATAGCCATAGTGGTAGACATTTGTAAACAACTCGTGATGGGACCAGTAAACAAAAGTTCCGGTTTCGCTAACAATCGGTTCATCAAAAACAATGAATTCCAACTCCAAAAACGTGTTCAGGATCCTTAAAAACTTGCTACGCTTACGAACTGGATACCTGCAAAAGAGTGAATACCCCGGGCAGTTCCTTCCCGAAGGGGGGTTTTACTTTAACTGGCCAATAACCCGATTTCCTTTCATTTAACTTTCTCAGTTAGCTCAAAGTCAACCTAGTATGTTTGAACTAGTTGCTGAAAAACTCGAAAGAGCCCAATTAAATGGATATTGCTTGATGCTCAATCTTAAGCACACTGATGAGTTGCATTGCCTCTGAGCTCATGGAGAGAAGTTCTTATCTAACACACTGGTGGCATGTATATCTAATGAGAAGATGCTTTGTAAAAACTATTTTATTGGTAGCACTTTGTCATTTCTTTTGGCGGTTTTATTTTGACACGATCCCATTTCTTTATTTATACATTTACAGTCGTTTTACATACAGTTAAAAGGTTGACCCGAAAAGACTACTTCAGCTGACAACTGTTAACCTGTTGTTGACCTCAACCTCTGAATGAGTAAATCTCAATTTATGCAAAATCGCCAAATAAATTAACAAACTTTCGTTACTGATTTAAGTTTCTCGGTTTTCGAGAAAAAAAAAACACAAATTACTATCAGAAAACTTGATTACTATGCAAATGTGTTCAAAGCTGCTTTATATCCATAGCTGATTTCTTTGATGTACATTTTAGCAGAAAACTTAAATTCGAATATACGGTCCAGTATGGATAGACTATTCTAACAAACTGATTGTATCCAGCAGATTACGAGAGCTTTGAATGGGATTGAAAGTAACTAGACATTCTCTACTAGACTGACAATTGAGTGGTTCAATAGGGCTGAAGATCCGTGGGTCTATTATCCTTCAGAAGTTGTATTTTCCATGAGGTAGAAGCTCTGAATTCTTGAGTTAAGTGGAATTTCGGCGTAGGGAACAGGTGGGAGTGGGGCTTGGCCAGATAAGCATCGTTAGAATATCTGGAAAGATCGGATTATGGAGGAGTTCAGGGACCGGTCCTAGCAGGCTTAATAGCAAACCTCTAACTGAACTTTCTATCCCATTTGATCCGCTCTGCTGCGTACCATTTCTAAATCTAAGTAACAGCACAATATATTAACCCATGAAGAAGGGACAACTCCAATACGGCTAAAATAAAATTGAATTCCCAGTACATCGCGTCCACTGACACTAGAAATAAAGATGTATCATCGTATATCATGGATCCATTTAGACAGGGGAAAATTATCTTCACATTTCTTACCTATTTCAACCCCTTTTGATATTTGAATGTTTGACATACATATATTAGCCAGTAATAATTGAAAGAAATGAAAATATTTGGATCCTGAAAACTTAACATCATATAATCATAAGAGAATTGCAAGTAAATAATGGGGAGATGGGAGAGCATAGCACTTTCAAAATGAACGGGTTTTTGCTTTAGCTGTTTTCCAAGAGAACACATGCGTCTGCTATCTCTAGTAAAAAGCCCCGGAGCACTCCGAATAGCCAATTATCAGGACGGAAACACTTTTAATATGATGCGCACTAGACGACTAGTCGACAATTTTACCGTGAGAGACAGACACCTGGGAAAA
This sequence comes from Moniezia expansa, assembly GCA_019097775.1. Taxonomy (NCBI): domain Eukaryota; kingdom Metazoa; phylum Platyhelminthes; class Cestoda; order Cyclophyllidea; family Anoplocephalidae; genus Moniezia; species Moniezia expansa. The sequence continues at coordinate 2,056,120 of JADFDV010000093.1, forward strand.
TTCGAGCCTCAACTGTCGGTGGCCCCTCGGTGGTTCTGTGAATGAGTTGGAACCGGTTGTCAACACGAGCCCTGGGAACAATTGGAGGTGGTCTATCAATGCGTTGGTTCAACAGGCCTAATCACCGTCGTGACCATCCAGTCCACAACTTATGTTTCGCCTCTATCAGATAGAGTCTCTCTACGAGTTTCGTGTCGATTGACGCTTGAGACCCACTCCACAAGAGTGCTAAAGATCGGGGTGAGCATAACTGATTGAGAAGTTACTCGCACATAAGGCTCCTGCCAAATCTCGTCACCACCACTGGCCGACCATATGCTGTAAGAGGGAAAGAAACACGCTCTGATTAAACATCCTTTCAGCTCTTTCCACCTGTTGATTTACCCCATTAGCATCTGCCCATTAGCACTCTCCACTCTCAATAGTTGCATTTACTCGTGATCAGTATGGAAGGCCTGAGGTTGCTGCTAGGTATGAATGCTCGCTCGTGAAGTGTTCTGTTAGTAAATAGTTGCGAAGAAAATGCTTGAACCCTGAGGAACATACCACGAGTAAGTGGATGTCAGCATGGCGGAATGGAGTGAGGTTGAGATTTGGGTTGGCATCCATGGAAGAAGTGCTGCAGTGATAGACTCATGTATTTCATAAAGCAAATAAGAGATGATGAGTCACAAAGGCGGACATTTGTCCTTTTGCGCAGATGTTTTTTACAGCCACTCGAAGGGGGAGGGTGGCCATGACGTTTTGTTAATAAGTGAGAAACACTGCTCACTGAGCACTTCTCAGGTCAACAAATCGATTGAATGTTAAGTAGGTGAAATAAACTCGTAATTACAAAAGTTCATTTACCAAAAGGGCCTTTCACAATTAAGTAGGGCAATTGCGACCGATTTGAATGTGCGTTTCGAGATCTGAATTATGGAGCCCATGCGAATGTATGTCAAAATTAAACAAAGATGGCCTTGATGCCTTATCAACTAGGAAACCCAAGCGACTAACTCCCTGTAAACAAACAGCTAACCGATGTGAGTGGCCATTCCAGTTTATAGATGTGTTCGGAAGGATCTTGATGGATTGAGTTCACCACCATTGGGACTGTGATGCATGAGGATTTCGAACATCTTGTTCTGCAGATTTCAATTATGCGGACTCAAGGTGGCAATTTCGTCTCAAAAATAAAATGCAAATTTTAAATGAATGCCACTTTTTCCATGTCACTTGCAGCGAAGATTGCAGGAAAGCATCAGCTTCGGTAGGCCACATCCGCTCGACTTCACCCATTCCTAAGCACATCTTTCATCCGACAATTCGTAAACCCAGCCTCCGTTTATGCCTTGGTGATAAGTCCAGCGTTGTGCTTAATCCGAAGGCATATTCATCAGCAGTTGCAGTGTTAATCAGTAGTGCTCACAATTATGCAAAGTTGAGGACACCCAAGACAGACGTGTTGTTACCTTAATGATATCATGTACACTTAAGTAAGTAAGGGGTGCACAGGTGCGTTTAATGACAAGACTGAACTCTCTGAGTGATTAGACAAGATTTTGAGTGACAAACAGTCGTCAGCTGAAGCGCTGTTTCATTCCATGTCATGCTACATTGACTAGGTGTACACCTGCTGGTAATAAGAGAATTGCGTTTGTTGTAATTCATAAAGGTGAACGCAACAAAATTATCTAGAGCTAAGATGAAAGAAACATCTCAATCAACACATATGACCTTTCTTACAGGGAAGAATATGTTTTCTGCTGATTTGAATATTACCGTGCACTGAATGTTTTATGACCGAGGTAACAATTGTGAATTCAGCCACGACTTTTTATTTTTGTTTTTTTTTATTTTCTCACCACCCATTAGGGCAAGTCCCAAGGACTTATTGGGGGTACAGCAGAAGTACAAATAGCTTTTACAACAAGTAAGCACAATAGTTAACACAAAATACAGTAAAAACTTCTGTTGACGTCTCCGGCTGTCTAGTCTCTTCTCTAGTGTCGCTTCGTCGTACAGGTAGCTGTTCAGCTTCGTCGTGGCACCTCGTCCGTCTTCGCCTGTCTCCATGTCTCCTACCAGAAATCTTTCAAAATTCTGATGGAGACGCCATTCATTGCTACATGCACGTGCATTCCACATTCCAGTTGAAGACCATGAATCCGGTTATTTACATCGTGCCTCGTGTACTAAGCTGTAGAGAAGATGTACTTCTGCTGGCATAATCTAATTTTATACGTCTGGAGGATGATTAGTCCTAACCAGCCGCCCCTCTCATTAGCCCCCAGAGTTGCCCCTGGCGTTACCAGTGGTCACCACGAGGAGGTTGAGAGTAGGTTTGACCACCATTCAGCCACGATATTCCTTCTTATGCTGGCATCGAATTGACTGATGTCAATGACAGCAGAAAAGAAATAACGTAATTTGTAATGATTAAACATCCATTTAATTATGTGTTTGAGCATAATTACAACCCAAGAGAGATTTGCTAACAGTACTGTCAGCAGTGTTTTTTAAATAACTATACCTTGCGAACACAAGCAACTGATCAGATTCCCGAGAGAAAACTTAACATGCACGAGTGTTTCCAACTATGTTTTAGACTCCATTGGTCATGGTGCTCTATAGCAGACGAGTGGCCATGCAAATAAATCACTGTGGTATTTTTCGGTTTTAGAGACGGAACCAACAGAGCACCAATTTCGTTTAATGTTACACTCAACGAACAAAAGTTTTTTTTGGTCTGGAGTGATTTCGAATCACCTGCAACCGAATGGAGTGAATGCGCCGGTTTGATTATTCTTTGTTTGATTGGTTTTTTCAGCCACCGATCGATTCTAGTTGTCCAATCGCTATTCAGTTACACTGATTAAAAGTATTTAATAGAGCGCACTAGAGCACATCAACATCGATTAGCCGATTTCCAAGACTATTCGGACGAACTTCTTCTATCGGCTGGTGAAGAGATGGCTTCAGATAATATTTTCACACACAGCGAACGCTTTGATTTCCCAATGTTTCAGATTGGTAAGTTTAGCATTTAGTTCATATCACTCCATACAGTCCATCATATTGTTCACTGGATATAACATCGACCTCTAGCATTTCAACAATCTGGATGTTAGAGCCTATGAAAAAACCGAACTAGTTGGGTGAACTGCGTAGACGTCGTAATTTTGCTATTTAAGAGGAATCTGTTGCACATCGTTAGCTCCTATTAGCTCGAGTTCAGAGGCACATGGCTGCTTTCTTTAATGATGTCGGGGTTTGGGTTATATTGGATCAACCATCTTTTCGTTACAGTGATAATCCATAGTAATTGTGGGAAACATTCGAACATGTGATTTCCAATGCATTATTTTAGATTTTTCTGCTTTTATAGTCGCAAGACCCATCTTGACAAATCTGAAGTTAGATTTACTTTGCACTACTGTCTCCGTCTTGGAAAAACCCATCATGTCAACAGAAGTACAAGTATCTAGATTCCCTCCAGCGTCTACTTCTCTGCTAAACGTACAACAGGAGACCCTATTCAATAATCTACCACTTCTCTGGCCAGATCTACGGGGAAGAGGTTGTCAAGTGAATCATAACGTACTGGGTAAGCATCTCCAAGGGATTCGCACAGTTAATTTTTATTTTTTCAAAGCAGATTAGTCAACTACCTTTGAAAAGTCTCATGCTTGTATTAGTATAGGTGACATAACTTGTCACTTAATGGAACTAAGTGAGAGTGCCGGTAAAGGTAACTTTGGCGAATCGCGTTCAGCCTGCAGGCTGGATCTATTTTCTCTAAAATATTACTTATCATAGGCATTGTGTTGCCTATTTGTTTGAGAAATTGCCGTTTAGCCATCCCCTTGGAGACCAGCTATAGTCCATATGGAAGAGCATTCTAATTTACCGGATGAGAACTAGTTTCATTTAAAATACGGTCTTAAGCAATTAACACCCAATGACCCCTATATTCCATTACAGTTCAATTCAGTTTACTTATGTCCATCTTGCCTTGGTTTATTTAACATGCATTAATAGATCAAGACCAAAGCGAACCGATGGATTCTTCCACTAGTCCAGATCAAAATCAAAGCTTCATTTGGAAGAGCCCTACACAATTAGGTACGTGTTCTCTTTTCCAAATAAAAGCGGAATTCAGTACACTGATATGAAATTCTGATCCCAACTCTGATCAACACATTTTCTTTTTCCTCTTTGATATGCTAGCAAGTGGATTAGAATCCGGGCCTTCCTACCAGCAGCAAAGCGAGCCACTGAATTTAGCCGCCCATGGTAGAAACCATGAGGAAAATGCATTAAATTGGAGCCATTCTTGTAAGTGATTTCACTGGAGACTTGGCGTTCATAGTCCTGAACATCATTTATTTGGACTCGAATGTAATCATTTGTGGATAATGTCGCTAACCTGAATGAGCACAGCTTAGGGTTTATTGTTGCTTAGGGGTAAAGACAATAAGTAAACAAAGCTGTATTGGCATTAAGATTGAGGGTTCTAAATGCTTTTTAATTTTTTCTTTCTATTTTAGCCAATTCTTCCCTACTTGGAAGCTTCACATCTCCATGAATCATCTGCTCACCTTATATAAGCAAGAAAAGTAGATGTTTACTGTTTCATTGTTTTTTTTCTTATGTCTGATTGGTTCACTCGAAATAATGAGGACGTCGTTAGAGGTAATCATCATGAGTCAAAGCGGAGGCCATTTAATTGATTGAGTAGGGTTGACGGACGGTGGTATCACTCAGGACTCGGGGATAGACTTGTTAAAGAGATACAGGAGAGGCGAAGGTTGAGGAGCCTGGATTGATGTAAATTTGAATCTACAAATCCTTGTCACTTTAAAATGCATTTACTGCGTTCTTTTAGTCGAATATAGAGACGACTTGGTCATTATCGGCAGCATGAGTAGGGGACAGAATCCTACGACGAATGGAGCACACGCATCTACGACTCACAGCTCTTGCTCGTGTGCTTTCATTATTGACTTCACTAGCACAATTCCATGCTCAAACATTCGCACCTACATTGTGGCAGTTCATATATTTATGGAGTCATAGAATGAGTAAAAAGACGAGCAGGTAGATGGGATCAGTATAATTCAACGGCAAGCGACAATTGTGCACACGAAAGTAAGGCTTTCGGCGTATCAGAAAATCATTTTGAGTGGTAGGGAATCAGACCATCGCATTAAGCTATTGAGGACACGAGAGTTTAGCAATAGAAATGTTAGACTGAATTCTATTTACTTAAAAGTTTATACATTAAAGTTCGGTAGTTGGTTTTGCATCGGGCTACTTCGTATTTACTGATTGGGCCGATTTTAACATACAGAACCTCCTTTTTTTTGGGCAAGTCCCAAGGACTTATTGAGGGTACAACAGAAATACAAGAGCTTGTACAACATTTAGACACTTGCACTTAGTATAGAACAATTAAATTGACGTCTTCGGCTCCCTTGCCATTTCTCGGTATGGTTTCGTGATCCAGTAACATTTCATTCTTCTGCTACACTTCTTGCAGCACCTCGTTGTCCTCGTCTGTTTAGTGTTATCCAGATATTCATTTCTAGCCACCGTACATGAGTCAGAGTTATTCACAGCCGTGATGGAGCAGATACGTTTTTCACCCTGCCAGTTGGACTTTCTTTGCAGTCTTTTTTCCTACCTTCCACTCTATCTTTTTCCTCCATCGTGGTCAATTCTTCTACTTTCTCCACTGCAGTTTGGTACATTCCTCTACTGGCTATTCTCTTTCTAAGATTTTGACTAAAGAGTGGCAGTCCCTAATATGCTATTTGCAATCTGTATTTATGCATCGTTTTCGCCGAATGCTCTATTAGTCTGACAGCTGCGACCTTATTTGACGCATATTCCACATCATTTGGCAGCCATTTTTGCCCGAGTGATCAATCATCTGAACCGTGCTACCACTGAGTTAGGAGAAGGCTTCATCCAATATGAGTTGGAGGGTTAGGTTGAAAAGAAGTGGTCCTTCTTTTGAGCCTTGTCTTGCGCCAAGTTCCATCACAAAGTAGTTCTTTGTTCCCCTCAGTTTCCCTAAAAGTGAGTCCATCAAGGACTCCACCGAATGGACCATTTGCTAAGAGCAGCCCAGGTCGATCAACCGGTTGATTATTGCAGCTGTAGGCAGCGAGTCAAAGGTCTTTTTTATGTCAACAAACACCAGCACTATTTTCTGCTTGTGGTCCACGGCTTTCTGTATGAGGGTTCTTACTCCAAACATGGGCAGTTCAGGGGACCTTCATTCGCAGAATCCAAATTGAGTTCTTGAGTGTAGTTCAGCAAGGTGGCGCCTCTGTGGTGTGGTGTGGTGGCACAGAATAGATGCATTTAACTCGCCTAATGTATCTATAAGGAAGATGGATCTATAGTTTGCAGGATCTGTCTGCAAACCTCTACGCTTGTAGACATAACTTCAGCATCAATAGAAGTGGTCCCATTGTAGAAGTCAGTGAAAACTTTTGGAAGGTAGGCATTTAGATACCCAGCGTCCCAATTCAGTAACTCAAATCTAATTCCATTTTCATCAGGACCTTTTTATAGTTTTTGTCTACTTTTAGCTGTCTCTATCCCCTCCATTGAAATTGGAGAGTCTCTTGGTAGGAGATCAAAGTTTTTAATTTCGAGAAATTGGTCTCCAAAAGAAAGTATTCATTACCTTTAAATTATACTCTTAACATAGGGCTAGCAACCTTAGTCCGTTCTCTGTGGTGTCTTCTCGATCAGTAAATGGACCGATTAGTTTGGAGCCAATGTTCCGGGCATCAGAGCCAAATCTGCAATTGAAGTCGCCAAGGATAGTTATTTGTGTGCATTCAGAGAAGGATAGTCCACAGGTTTTGGCCACAAGTTTATAGAAGGATTCTTTAACCATTGCATCCTCCGTGGACACGGTCGAAGCATAGGATCCCATCAGTTGAACTTTTACTCTTCCAATTAGGAGTGTTAGCGTTGCAAGTCTGTTTGAGATAGGGTTAAATTCCACTTCTATGCTCTTCTTGACCAGAAAGGCAACCCACCATTCGGTAAATCCTCCACATGGTGACCATCGGAAACCTCAGAGGCGGTCGGATAGGACTAATCACTTACCGGACGTATGAACATTCTATTATTCCAGCAGAAGTACAGCCTCATGGTCTGAAACTTGGATTATGGAACGTGCGCGCCTGTAGCAATAAATGGAAACTCCGCCAGATAGTTGAAGGAACCCCTGGCAGGGGTATAAAGATTGTTGCCCTAACGGAACCTCGAATGAGATCCTGCTCCTTATATATAAATAACTGCGCCTTCTTCAACTCTGGACACCCAGCTTCCTATCGGTTTTGCAACCCACTCTGCCAACACCAGAAGGCTCTATTTCATTCAGCAATCTGATCTACAGGGTACTTTTAAACCGATGGCTTTCCAGTAAATCCAGCCTTGCATTCTTCCAGGTCGAATTACTGATGAAATAACTGACTTCAAATTGGCAACGAACGTGAACGTTTTATAGGCACCTTTAACCAGATGAGCATGTTTCCACGGTAGAGTGAAACCCCAAATTTTTTGATTGAACTTCAACTTTACTGTAATTCGATATCAGTAGAGTTAATATTAGATCTCAATTTTGCGTCAAACGCTTAGGTTACTTGGAGAGGACTAGAACGTCAATCATGACCCTTGTTTGCCCGAATAGTATTAATTTTTCAATAAAATAATTTCCGACCTATTGCTTGTTTTAAATCTCGAATCGTCCTGATTAGATGATCTCTTACACATCTCTATTCCTAAGAGATCAGCATGATATCTGAATGAGCAAAATTATATGATACACTGGTTACAGCTAGAAGCTCTCAGATTAGCGATTCACAGCAGGTGCTTTTGCGGACATACAGAACTGTTCGATTCTGGTTCAGGTTCATTTTGCCTGTCCCTCGTCGGTATCGCTCACTTGCGCAATGGCGTACTAAGTCGCTTCGAAGTCTTAGTGGATGCCCATCCGACAGGCCTCATCCGATTTGTCAGTCCTTGACCATGTACAACATTCAACCCCACCGAGAGGATCAGAGGTGACTTGGACTCATTGGGGACACTTTGTCTCGCCTTCAATCCGCGGGGCTTTAATACAAACCATGATTAATTTTTTGCCTTCCACAATGATTTGGTGACGGCAATCACAGTGAGCAGATTCTAAATCAAGATTAACAAGGGCCTAGCCAGCGTGCTTTACCCGCCTCGATGAAACGACTTTTTGAAGCTCAAAATTGAATATAATAGAACTTAATTTGAGCACTCGTAGAACCATTCCAAATCATATTTTCTACCATGCGTTCCGATTCATTCACTTTATAATCTGAGCAATGGAATTTCATGTACAAATCGACTTTGATTGAATTGAAAATAATTTTAAGTCCATTAATATGTAATATTAAGTAATTTTCTTAAGCTTGATTTGCTCCAACAGCCTACCATGACAACCAATTCACCCGATCATATATAAAATCAAATTATGGAAGTTATGCTCGATCAAATGGTGAGTGACATCAGTTCCTCGGAATGTTAGGGCAGTTTTTAAATTTCGTGTTCTGAAAACAGGTATTTATTAAAATTTTGAAACCTTTAGAAATGGCTCAAAATGGAGATGTAAATGATCATGTTACAAATTCATACTACTCAGCTATGCTTAACCAGGTTTGGCCTAAAATGCGGTTCTTGTATAATGGTGCTCTCTTAGAATCCCTTAACAAGTATACCACCGAACCTTCATCCTTTTCAAGAACAAAATGCAAATATAAACTTCTCTACAGCACCAATGGCAGCAGGCCTTATACAGGCTCCAATTCTGACTTCTACTTATCCATTAACGACACAGATAAGCTCGGGTAGATTGAACCCTCAAACTACCTAATTATTTGTTCTCCAGCAGATCTCGGACACATTTCAAACATGTTGGACGCAAGGCACCTCTTTGTCTTTCACTTGCCTCCAGATTTTACGAATCAAAATCTCCTCGAATTATTTAGTCCATTTGGTCATATTGTGAGCGCGAAGGTGTGGAGGGATCTTCAAACTGGACAGAGCAAAGGCTATGGTACGAATCCTTTTTTGATCATTCTCATCCCAAATTGATCTGTTTAGGCTTTGTGAGCTATAACAACTACATGAGTGCCATTAATGCCATCGCATCCTTGGATGGTCTTGAAGTAGGCAACAAGAGGCTAAGAGTAGAGTTAAAAAAACCCAAAGCCTGTAAGTTAATTCAATGCCATAAATGCTACTTATTTCATTATAAACAGGCTGATCTACTTTTGTAGATATCATCTGCTTCCGTTATGCAGCATATCATTTAACACTCAGATTAAGCTTCACCTTCGTTGACCAAAATATTAGTAATTTGCCTGATGATTGGCTTTGCTGGCGAAATCGTAAGATATTTAAACTCATTCTTTGACAAGGGTTACTTTCACCTAACCCGTGATGTGTCGGCATGACAACTAATATTGACAGAAGTTCTGCGTATGGCTGCTTTGCTATCCACACTCGCACTTCCAGAATAAGACGACTTTGTGATGTCGACCATGTCGATAGCCAATTTCAAACAAAGCCGCTCAGTTTCGTACTTGAATTCGGATATTTTGGTGCGGACAGAGGGATTTGTCCTCTAATATGTGCATAACCATCTAATAAACTTTCCTCAATTTGAACATAATAAGTTGTTTGATGCGTTTTGTGATTTCTTTCAACTGAGCAACTTACACTGGCAACGCACTTTTTCGGTAGGGTTGGTAATGCTCTTTTTGTTTTAGCAAGGATCTCCAATATCAGATGGGTTTCTGAGGAAATTCGCCGGAACATTGAACTGCAGCAGACCATGCAAGTTACTGAGGACGCCACTCAGGGACAGCCCTCAATGCGAAACCTCCTTCAAAGACATCTGGAGAATCTGCTTCGGCAGCAGGTGCTCCACTTTGAGGAGATGCAGAAAAAACAGATGACGCAGCAAGAGAATCAAGAACTAATAGATCAGCTTAAAAACAGACTGAGGTTGATCAGAGAGGAATTTGTTGTTGTGCAACAGCGATTGCAAAAGCTGTTCGAGCGTCATCATAACGATCTGCATCAATGGACGAATCAGCAATTTACGGACAACATAAGTCAAAATTTCCAGCAGCAGTTTCAACACCATCAACACCAACAGCAACTTTTTTCCCAGTTGGGGGATCTTATGGGGCAGATGCGAAACCAAATGCAGAATCTATTTCGGCAAAATCATCAGAAGGTGGTGATAACTCCCCTGTTGCGTCTGCATCAGCACATAAGGCACTTGCTTGATCTTATTATGGCCCTAGCTAAACAGCAGGCAATGCTTCTAGTACACCAAACTGAACTGGTCCTTCAGGAACCACAGAGACAGAGTGTTGCAGGCGAGGTGGCTTTTCTAAGAGGGGAGTACTTGCACGAACTAGAGGTATCAGCTCCACTCAGTCAATTGATATCCCTCCTTGAACAACAAGAAGTGCAATTGGAGTCCTTCTTAAATCGACAACAAGCTCAGGGCGAAACTCAACAGATGCAGACTCAGACTCAACAGTCACAAAATCCAATTCCACAAACACAGAGCCCGATTCAACAGCCACAAGAAGGGCTTCAACAACCATGCACTCAGATTGAGCAAACGCAAACTGAATATTTGCAGCAAATTCAGCAAAAACTCCAATCTGCAACTGTAAATCTGCGCGTGTCTCAATCAAACACACTCTCTGAAACTGGTAAGGTTTGTATATGCACTTGGCAGAATTCTTAAATTCCCATTTTAGAGGTAGTTGGACCAGGTCAACCAAGCACAAGTTATTATGTTGGTGAAATTGGAAATCAGAGGACGGATCCGCCAGCGGAGTGCAGTGTTTTCGTTTTCAACCTACCCTCAAGTATGACGACAGAGGGTTTACAAAACCTGTTTGCTTCTTTCGGAAAAATTTTAGATGTTAGAGTGTGTCCCAATGTGTCCACGCTGGACGGTAAAGGCTATGGTAAAGAGCCCTCATTTCGGTTTTCATCTGATTTCTTAAGGCTTTGTGCGATTTGATCATCCAGAAAGTGCTCAAAATGCGGTCGTATCAGTAAACGGACACCTAATCGGAAATAAGCGATTGAGGGTGAAATTGAGAGGGCCGGCCGGTACTGTCCCTCTCCTCAGCTACTCAACTATTTGCATTAAATTAATGTTCTTTTTTCTTTAATCTTTTTAGATCCAACATAGACCCTTATTGACAGTTTATGATGTCTCAGTGGTTCAAAGCTGCTTTTTGAAAAAAGTATTGTTTAAATTAATCTATCTTGTTGTTTCAACATACTTTACCTGACGATAGAACACAGCATGGAGTCTTTTGTTCTGTACAGCAGTCAGAGAAATGCCAAGAATTTCACATGTATTTAGTCATTCAGTGTGGGAACGGCATTATTATTGAATCTTCAGGTCGATTCTTGCGTTTTCAAATACTTTTTAGATCGTTATAGCATTGTTGCGGTTGTTGTTGATTGTTGTTGTTGTTGTTTTTGAATCTGAGCACTCCGCCGAGTCAGTCAACATCTTAAATGGTTATTGGTTTCAGTCTTCGAATAGCAAGCAAATTCGGGCTATCAGAAACACAAACTGTAGATCATGGATCAATCTACCTAAATGATTCAGAGATAATGTTTTTTTTTTTTATGGAATAGCCCCATTATTTCGCCACAAGTGTTTGTGTTAAGAGAAAGAAAGTCATTTGGAAGACTGAGGGTAGGTAAAACTCCCATGGGAAAGGCTAATAAGGCTCGCACGCTAACCCTGAATTGCTCGGTTCCCGAGGCTTTTGAACCCAACCACACGACTGGAAAAAAACACCCAAAGTGTGAGATTCTCTGACTTTGAAGATGCCTTTGCAGTTTTAAAGATGATGCTTTTCAACCACAGCATGAAAACTTCGCCTGTACTTTGCTAATGGTGCTAAAAATGGTTTATCTTAGAATATTATCCCTGCCGTTCTGGTTGCGGTAGTGACTTGAATTCCTTTTCTCTTGGTCGAGTTTTCAATTTGGACAAGAGCTGAATAGTTTATTTTAAGGCGGCTGTTTATTCATTTGCTGTAGTTAATTGAAACCACACAGAACGTACGTTTGTGCCGGTTGAAGTCTTCAAATATTCCACTATCTGCAAGCATTTGGTAATCATGAACGTAAATACGAGGCGAGTGAGAACACGTACGTTGATTAAATCGTCACTTAAGACCAGTGTATGACCTCGATACTGCATTTTAATCTTCAGATGAAAGGGCTGAGTAGAACTCTAAATCTTCTACCTGAGTCAGCCTAGTTCCATGAAATGCGAATCCTTGAGAAGTCTCGGTTTTTGATCCGGAGATTTTCCTCCAGAGGCTAATTGCTCTGCCTCAGGTGTGCCTTTGGACTCTTCGGCTGCCTTTGTTTCACCTTTTAGCTTCTGATTGCTGCTGGATTAGATGTCTCATTGTACTTCATTTGGCATAATTTTGAGACTTCTTCGTCTCTGCACTCTTAGTTGCATTAAGTCAATTCTTCTCTAATGATTCAACCTACGGACCTACTTTGCGCCTCATCCGTCCTGAAACGCCCAACTGAAAAATTGTTAGCAGGTTAATTCTTCAAATGTCAGCTCCGCCTTTCTTCCGACTTCATGAAAATCTAATGTGTATGTTGGAGGTTTTTTCACAATGCTTTCCTCAGCTGCTTTCTTCGACTCACTTTAGTTTAATTTTCAAGTTCTTGTAGCTGGAAGTCATTCGGACCAATCATGATCATCTCCACCCGTTAACTATAAGTATCGTTAACACTTTCCAATTTTATCATTTGTCCCAGTTCTTCTTCAATACGGTTGATCTAAACTTTTTCAGATTCCTCAGACATATTCAGCTTGCTTTGTCTTCATTTCCTCTCCTTCCTACAGCAACCTACGAACCGATGGAAGATTTTTAACCAATTCTGTCTCCCGTCGAACAATCAAAAATATACCGTTCCGAGGCATGCATTTGAATGAATTCATTTATTCAGGAATTTGCGAAACTCCCCGTAGGCCCTTGAATTTGACGGCAGTTTGTCGGCCAAATATCGAACTCGAAAGTGTATTCTTGTGTTATCACCTTCGCTGCCTCTGGAGGCATCCAAAAGCGTAGCGAAGGCAAATCATGGCGTGCCTACATTACACCAGGTTCGTTGGTTATTATTATTGTTATTTATTTATTTATTTACTCTCCACCCATTAAAGCAAGTCTCAAGGACTTATTGGGGGTACAAAAGAAGTACAAATAGCTTTTACAATAAGTTGCGCACAAAAGTTAGTACAAAAGATAATTAAAGCGCTTATCTACGTTCTTGTTTCTCTGGCCACTTCTCTGGCATGGTTTCATCGTACAGGTAGCAGCTCAACCTCGTAGTGGCACTTCGTCCATCATCGACATTGTTGAGGGCAGACAATCTTCAAACCTCTTCCAGAGGTCTTTTCAACTGTTTGGCGGAGTTTCCATTTGTTGCTACATGCTCGCACTTTCCACAGTCCAGTTTGAGACCATGAATCCAGGCATTTAAGTCGTACCTTATTTACAAGGCTGTACGAGGTTGTACTTCTGCTGGCGTAGTCTAATTTTATACGTCCGGTGGGTGATTAGTTGAGGGTAGGTTCGACCACCTGGTTCGTTGGTACTTTGAGCATGTGGTAGGAATGCGCAAGATGCTAATATTCGGCTAATGAGTACCGATGATAGCCTTCCTGTATTGATTAGCGTGTTTGGACCAAGAACAGAGTTCAGCATACACTGCTTGGTGAATCTGTATCGGTGAAAGTGGGGAATTTCCAATAGGTGTTCTTGGAGAACAGTCAACGTTGTAAGCTCCGCCTTACAATTTAGGTCACAGATTCGGTGTTTATTAACTAAGTGCCATTTATCTTGATTCAATAATCCATGCAGTGTGGATTAGTTGATCCCCTGGTAGATTAGACTTAGTAAATCGTAAAGTGTATCCTCCAGCTCAAAATGTCTCTTAATTTTCAATCTCACCTAAAAGTCTCGATAGACTTCAACCTCATATACACCTTAGAGGCTAATAGTACGTCTCCGGAACCATGAGAAATTGAAGACTGAATCCTCTGTATTCATTTGACATGCATCAACATTCTCCCGAAGTTAAGACACGCATATTTTTTCTATTAATATTTGACCAAAGAGACCTTCATTTGTCACTGCAGAGCTCTCTAGCACATTGTGCTAACTACGGACCTTTGATTGAAACTTGGCTACTCCGGACAGTATTCTGATTCTTAAGCTGCTCTAGACCAGTGCATCGTAGAGTTAGGAAGAATGTTCCTGAATCGGATCTTTTCTTCTTGTAAAATTACCGCGTTAATCAACACATCTGACTTGAAGTTGCAGATACGACCAATGTATTATACACAGTAGCCTGGGAATGTGCTGGTAAGGACGAAGGAAGAAGAGAATACCAACTGATTCGTCTGGGTGTTTACTGAAGGAGTTAAGAGTCACCCCGTTACTCTTGAGACCTGCAACAGCAGTATTGGCTAGGAGAGTGGAGTAGATGTAAGGATGGGAGTAGGACACAACAACTCTCGAATTTCGAGTGCTTTGTAGTCGCGTGTTAACTGTAATAAATCGGTCATCACTTTCTAATGGGTGCTACCAACTTCACGGTCAGAACTAGTAAGTGACTGGTTCGAGGTCATTTCAATAATATCGAAAAAGGAGCCAATATAGTCAGTTATTTTTTTGTCTGTGTGATGCGGCGAAGTCCTATAGACGAGTTCAAGGGAGTACGCACCGAGACTCCATGCTCCACTCTGAATTAGTCTCCTTTGACCTTAATATTTTTATGAATGATAAATAGAGAAAGGCTAATGCCACGGAGGAATCGGTTTTTAGAATTCAAAGATCTCATTTGAAGCGCGATTCCATGACCCGACAATGTTACTTGCAGACTTCCTCCGATGTGGAACAACTCTTCTTTAGTGCGTCCACTAACTATTCCCTCCGAAAATGAAGGTAGACCATTGTGTACTCAATGACCGCCCATTGATCAGAGTTCTCTCGTATGTTTTCTCAAAGGCCAGAACTTAACATACGGGATATCCATAATCATTTTACCATTTTCTCATCTCAACCATGTCTAATAGCAGCTTAGGACTTTCTCGATCCAAATATCATATCACTGCATTCTATTCGCTATCAACCAAATAATTAAAAGAGAAAAGGAAGAGAAGAGCGATAGAGATCTCCATGAAAGCAGATTTAATTCACATTTCAGTGTGGAATGAGTTACGCCTTCTTCTTCTAGCTAGCTGATTTGCAGACATTCGTGTTCCATGCATGAAAAGAGTAATGCAACCCCACAGTTCAGGTTGGCGTACAGTTGTTGACACTTTCTACAAGTTTTATTGGAGCTCATATCCACTGAAGATCAAACAGAGAGATTATTTTATTCTCTGCATAATCCAACAATGAAATTTCTTGGGGTATCACTTCGAAGTCGATATTTTATCCAGTCAAAAATACTCACTAAGATGTAGACAACAAAATCTAGACCGAACAAAATTTGACCTCCAAACTCGAATATCTGGTGCGTCAGGCCCGTTTGTGGTCGCAGTGTAAATGAATGCAGATTCGGACCGCGCACAATCAGATGACTCTTAGTCTGGAAAGCCCCTCCAATTGAAGCAAAAGAATGAAAGATAGCAGTATCAGCGGTTCATAATTTTCCGAATGTAAAAAAGACAGACTTCAATTGTATACTCATCTCTCGGGTGCCGACCTCAATATAGTTGAAATTGGCCATTTGGTGATGGAACAACTGAATTTAAAAGGAATAATTGTTAACATTTAAAATGTCTTCGACTCTGCACAATCTGAGGGCTGATATGAATGGCAAATAATCTTATACAGTACCATCAAAACAATGTTCTAAATTTAGAAGGTGTACTATCGAGGTTGCTTACCGTCAAGAGACGATCCATGATGTTGTTGGGCCACAGTCCCACTGCTACTTAGGCCACGCCAACCCCAATTGAGTTGGGAGGAGGGAGAGATTACTTGGGTCATTGGAGGTACATTAGTCTCATGAACAAAAGGTGTCATTATGGGTGCTGTCAAAATGGAGACAGTCATACAAATGGCTCCTGAGCTCAAAGGAGGCATTGACGGTAGTGTGTCTATCAATGAAAAAAATGCGCTAAAGGTGTTTAAAACCCTAAAAAGGAGAAGAGTGGCTAAAACGTTGGGATTCGGACTTCCGTAGCCGAGGATGTTGTGCAATCGCATTTTCGATGCGCCTTGGTGAACTTTAACCTTTGTGCCAACGTGGTTGTGGGAAGGCGCCACAAATCCAGAAAAAATACATTTGGAGGAAACGTCGGCTTGATTCCAAGCTCATGATGATGAATAGTGAAGGAATGCAATGAAAAACGAGAGCAGAGGGCAACCGATTCCATGGACACCCCTCCCACTAATCGCACGACCCATATGGGTTGTCATTCTCATGCCCATTTTATTTCTTCTGTGAAATATTGGTAAAGAACTGCTTCACGGAAAAGAAAGAACTTGATCCGTTCCCCTCTGGATCCCCTGGGCTCGTCACGTTTTACACGACAACAAGCGCTGAAAGTACTCTGCTCATTATTTTTCGGAAGTTGGATAGTCATCGAGGATACGCCACCTACTAACTACGACAACTTGAACCACTGTCAGTATCAGTTTAATATGAGGTGAAGTATTCAGAGGGAGGTCTTCAGGTGAATATTGTCTTTTAGTCGAATCATAAAATCCCATTCTTGTCAAGTGCTCTTATGAGTGTGTGTGTGTGTGTGTGTGTGTGTAATGGCCATGTCAGTATTGCAAAGATCTTGATCGAAAAAATCACAAATATTCCTTACTTGCCCCTTTAGCAGTCATTCATTAATGATTAAAAGTACCGAAGGACCCGACGTGTCGTATACACAGGAACATACATTTATCTCCACACGGCGTCAAGACCTCAAGCAAATAGTGTCGCCACTTCGATCACTTTCAAAGTCGTCGTCACTGGATGGAAGTTATGTGGTTTCTGCTTGAGACTGGTGCACAAACACTCCACTATTTTGGTAATGCAATTTCAGAGAATGTGCGATTTGAGTTTTCAATCACCGAGTCTGGTTCTCATCGCATGCATTGCCCGAGGAAGTGAGATCAGCCATCTTGCCTCAGGGCAGTGAGCGTCGAACGTGTAAAATAAGCCATCGTACTTCGTATCAAAAGGCACAAAATGAAATATTTATAATTTTGCACAAGAATTTAGAGAACTTACAACTCAGGGGACACCTTTGCTGTAGTGGTTCGTGAATCGAGAAGCTTGTGTAGGGATGCATATAGTTGGCAATCGACGATGAGATAGTCAAATGAAGAAGAATTTTCAAATTATGTCAATGGTTTATTTATGTGACCTCTCACACATTGGTGATTAACGCAATTATTGGGTAGATGACACTAATTTGTGAGAGAGGGCACATCACTGGACAAATTATGTTGAGGAATGACAAAAATCGAGTCAACAATTATACCTGTTTACTTTGAAGTTCATGTTTTCTTTAGTTAGACGCTTATTCCACTGATATCGCCTCGTTTGGAACACGAAGAAAATGTGTAAGATGTGCAAAACCCCTGCATACTTGAAAGCTGAGTAAAAACTGTTGATTTTAGAGGTTGCGACTGGAAGCCTACTGAATCACAACCTTTGCTTTCTGCAAAAGTTTGCAAGTATCATCCTGAGCAAGTCAGTATCTTTGCTGATTGCCGATGGTCAAGTCGTCGTTTCTAGTTAGTGCGACGAGTCTAATTTTTCAACTGATATGAATGCTTGCTTCTCCGCTGGTACAGTATGAATAATAGTTTTTGCAAACTTGAAGTCTAAGATCTACAGATTGACTCGCTCTCCATCACTGCCAGACTGGGTTCTCGATAAGCAACGCACTGAATGAGGATTTTCATAGGCAACGAGAAGGCCCACAAGAGGGTGAGTACCCTTTTACGAAGCCTTCTAAATAGCCCTAGTGGATGGCTTGATTTGGATATGGCCATTCATTGTTGTTAGCCGGCCAAAGGGGCGGTTTATAGGCCTGATCAACCCCGTGACTAACCTAATTGCCAGTGTTTGGATTGTCTCCGTCTAAACATGGCGAGTACAGGGGCCATGCGAGTGTATGAATTTAAAGTCGATGATGAATATAAACAGTGAAATTCGTCTAGTTATGGCAGCCTAAACGAGAATGTACTTAGTCCAAAATAATTAGGACAAAATGGCAGTTCACAGGCCTGGTCACTTTTGTGTTCCTTCTAGTGGCCAGTCCCTGGAAAAGACAGAGGTTCGAGTTCCACGTGTACGGTTGGTATATCTGATATTTAGGTTCCTTCTCTGAATGGATTATTCTTAAACTAAGAGTAAAAGTACTACAGATATGAGGAGCACTTTTTCCAAATGCGATATCTATTGGTCAACAGCCAAGGGAAGAAAAAGGGGTCTATCACCCATTTACGTATCTGTCCGGACAATTTTGCAAGATAAAAGATCGTCCTATTAAAAATTCTCGATTTTATCAGTATTTAAGAGACTAAATTCCATAAATCAAAATTATTTTGGATGAACCACTTTTATGTAATCTTCAGGCTTCCATAAGCCGGCTAAACTCACTATGTATTTTCATTAACTTTTGATCCGTTCCCCTCTGGATCCCCTGGGGTCGTCACGTTTACACGGCAACAAGCGCTGAAAGTACTCTGCTCATTATTTTTCGAAAGTTGGATAGTCATCGAGGATACGCCACCTACTAACTACGACAACTTGAACCACTGTCGGTATCGGTTTAATATGAGGTGAAGTATTCAGAGGGAGGTCTTCAGGTGAGTCCGAGGTATCCAGAACAAAATATCAGGGCTAATGTTTCCTCTGCTCTTCCAACCTACTTTTAATGGGGATTAAAAGTAGCGGAGGCTCTCCAGACCTTATTGAGTGGTCTGGTATAGCGCTAATGAGATACAAAATGGCACTGACAATTCTACCAGCGAGTGAGAGCATCTAACTTCCTAGAAGAATCAACTATTCTAGTGTCATTGAAAGTATCATGAGGGTCTTTGTCTGCAGTACTCTTATTCTCAGTTGGCTTGTCTATTTAATAGCGAAAATATTCCTCAACATTTCTTGCATGATCCATCACACTGCTTACAATCGGGAGAATGGAATACGACCTGAAAAACTATCAGTGTATCCGGTTTACAAGTCCTTCTACGTAACAAAACCATAGTAAACTGATTGTTCGACTGATTTTGACCGATATAAACTGAGAAAAGTAAGCTTAGGCGATGGAAGATCACTTTTATGGATAGAAATCCCGTGACTATGTATTGAGGTCTGTGAAATGGAAGGACGCAGACTCTGTAAGACTTTAGCCACAACAGAGGAGTGAAAAATCACAGTCGACATAGTCACCAAAGGACTGTTTCTCTGGAAATGCTTTGCTTTGCAAAGCTACTCAAGCTGTCTTCAAAATGTAGGAAACAATGACACGTGTTTGCAGGAAAAGTAAAGCAGACTCCAAAGTTTGACGTGGCAAAGAAATTGAATCGTGTCACCGTCACAATAAATAAACGTTTTTTTTTTGAATAAGTGGTCAGATAAATTTCCACCTCAGTACGTGCCGAGGTTCGCATTAACGTACGGACCTTTTAGGATGCATTTATGCTAGTTTTCCGCCTAGAGCCCTCAGCCCTCAGATGAGTCTCCGAATTTTGTTTCTCAGTTAGGTTAAGCTTACATCTCATTCTGCTGCGATGATTTAAAATTGCCAAAGAGATATCAGATCGTGCACATTTTTGCATCACTTTGAAGAAATATGCGCGAAAATGGTTATTTCACGAAGCCTGATATCATGTTGTAGCTCTGGCTTAGATGATTTCCTTCAGAAAAACATAATCACTTTCAAAATTTATACATGCCAGCGCAAACTTATTGACAAATCCCGAAACTAAATTCGAACGTGATCTTTGGATTTTGATCTTTTCTTGTGAAGCATAAAAGCTGCATGCACCTCCAGGTCAACAGACACGTATAAGAACGCAGGTGGTCAAGCCTACTCTCAACCTCCTCGTAGTGACCACCGGTAACCACAGGAGTGACTCTGGGGACTAATGAGAGGGGTGGCAGGATAGGACCAATCACCCACCGGACATATAAATTTAGATTATGCAAGCAGATGTACAACCATGTACAGCCCACTAAAAGAGGTGCGACGTAAATACCTGGAATTATGGTCTCAAACTGGACTGTGGAAAGCGGGTGCATGTGGCAGTGAATGGAATCTCCGCCAGAAAGTTGAAAAACTTCTAGAAGAAGTATGAAGATTGTCTCCCCTTAACCATGTCGAGGACGGACTAGGTGCCACTACGAAGTGGAACTGAAGTTGAACTGCTACCTGTACGATGAAACAATGCCAGAGACGTGACGAAGGAATCGAAGACGTCTTCTGTGTTAACTGTTATGTGTTACTTGTTGTAAAAGCTATTTATACTTCTGTTGTACCCCCAATAAGCCCTTGGAACTTGCACTAATGGCTGGGGAGTAAATAAATAAACAGATGAGAATGCATATCTCTCCCTTCCCCCTCCCCACAGAAATACTTTCGAAATTGACCTTCATAGAAACCTGTTTTTATTTGCCGCATTCCCCTTCTAGAGGAGGATCATATTCCCGAGTAAATCGGGAACAACGGCAAGATATCTTGTGTCTACCAAGAGCAGGACAGCATAAAGCTGAACTAGTTCTAGGGAAAATTGAGAAGATTTTCAGTTTTGCTTGCGATTAGGAGTATTCACTACTCTGTGTGAGCATTTACGTCAATTTCACTATTCTCTTGCCGAATTAGACGATGTTCTTTAACTTCTCTGCTCTATTTTAAGCGTATAACGAAGTTTTCTGCCACAGCAACGATAGCAACAAAAAAAAATTGCCAAGAGGATCAACAAGAGCTTGGCCAAACCCGATTGCTTCTGCTTCTTTATGTTCCTATCATGTTTGCCTATATCAGACTGAGTTGTCTTTGTCAATGAAGCCGTCCAGAATTTCTCGCACAACCCTATGGCTGCTAACTGCTGGTCCTAAAAGTCAATCTGGGTTAGCAGGTAATCCATGCAGACGTGAGGAGTTCAACCTCTAGGGATTCCCAAGGATGTTCATTAATTTAGGCAAATATCGTTGCGATTGGCAAAGTTAATGACTAACTTGTTTTCAACTCCACTTTACTAGGAGACAAAAAATATTTGAAAATTATTTGAAAACCTAGTTATTTTCAATTTGCATGACCACATTAAATTGTTGTTATTTATTTTTCCCCCAAAAGAAACGAGTAGAAGTCTATTTCATAAATCGGAAATAGCACTGCCTTCAAAGTCATTAGCAAATGGTCGCTCGAATGTGATCGCTTACATAATTATACTAATGGTCAAGCCTACTCTCAACCTCCTCGTGGTGACCACCGGTAACGCCAGGGGCAACTCTGGGGGCTAATGAGAGGGGCGGCTGGTTAGGACTAATCACCCTCCGGACGTATAAAATTAGATTATGCCAGCAGAAGTACATCTTCTCTACAGCTTAGTACACGAGGCACGATGTAAATAACCGGATTCATGGTCTTCAGCTGGACTGTGGAATGGACGTGCATGTAGCAATGAATGGAGTCTCCGCCAGAATATTGAAAGATTTCTGGTAGGAGACATGAAGACGAGCGAGGACGGACGAAGTCTCAAGACTAAGCCGGACTGCTATCTGTACGACGAAGCGACACTAGAGAAGAGACTAGACAGCCGAAGACTTCAACAAACATTTTTACTGTGTTCTGTGTTAACTATTGTGTTTACTTGTTGTAAAAGCTACTTGTACTTCTGTTGTACCCCCAATAAGCCCTTGGGACTTGCCCTAATGGGTGGGGAGAAAATAAATAAATAAAACGAGTTTAGATGTCCCATATGCCATGGCACTCCACCTGATAATTTATCGTGAAAAGAGAAGTTCATCTTCTAATTCTGTAGAAATGTACCTGCTCAATCTTGTCTGTTAATAATTGTAATCCATATAGAAACTAGGGCATTAAAACGTTTTAACCAGAAAAATCCACAAATGTGAATCACAATTGGACTAAGTCGACAATAAATAAAACATGGCAGCTTTGACTTTTGCCATTCAGAATGAGGTTGCCTTGTTGACACAATTCTTTATGTTGACAGAGGTTATAGTAGTTGCTTTGATATCTTTTTGACCAACTGGACGATTCGCGGACCCCGAAACAGTTCTTTATTTTAGTTGTGTGGTGTTTGCTCCTTTTTCAATAAATAGTTGCAATTACCAAAAATTGTAATATACAATATGTATAGACCCTAATTTACGATGAGGGAGAGACCCAGCCGATTTTTGGCATTTACGCCTTATCGCCTCTCCGACTGAGGAGCCCCATTTAGCCGTCCAAACGCCGACCCAATGTGTTAATCGCTCTTCGTCACAGACAAATCTTGCCTTCTGAATGTGGTCAAGCAATATACGGGGTACTGCGAATGGTGTCGGTGCCGCTAAACTGTGACTAATTTGCACCAATAACAATTTGCGATTACGATTTACTACTAATATATGATTAAGTAATAATTGTCACTTTATTTTGAATAAACGTCCTTCTGTGGAATAAAACAAAATTCAAAAACATAGGTAGAGAGCCATTTGGTTTCCTTTAAGTTTGGTTCATACCTATAGGATGTTTTAAAGCGTCTTTCGACACTTCTCTGTTGGGAAGGTACCGTGATGTATCCCTGATTATAGACAGACGATTCAATAAGGTCTTTGCTGAAGGGTATGACAAAACGTAGATGTTCATTCCAATTTTCGGAAGCGACAGTGGAGCAGTTGGTTACCCATCTGATACACCCAATGACATAAAAATGACCGAATTAGAGGTCTTCGAAGTGAACCTTCTATGGCGGTAATTCCCACTTGTCAGTCAGGAAGCACTTTCGTCCCTCTGGGATTTCGGCGTTTCATGGATAGAACTCGTTTCTCCTAAGCTTCTCCTCCAAATGATCTGGTCATCGGGTGGGCTAGTCAGTTCGATCTCCTCCACTTCAGTCATTTCTTTCATCAGGTTCCAAAGACGTGGGTAGCAAAAGATCTTCTTTAGAAAAACATAAAAAACAGGATTACAGTATCTTCTGGAATAGGAACCAGTTATAGTTTGGCTCATCGATTTTGATTCAAAGTCTTGGCGAATGGCAGTCCTTGCAAACACATAACTTCAAATACTCCGGTCCTTAAAAATGACCGAAAAAACTCATTTCTTTCAAGAAGAAAAGTGACTTTGAAGAAGGAGTGTTATCACATAAATAAAATTTCAGCAATGACGCCCTTCAACTAATCACATTTCGCTTCCCACTATCACTCTACTCCTTTACTCATAAAATAATGCACATGCCCGACTAACTGTTTATGAACTCTAAGAAGTTAAAATAGACAAAGCAGGGAAGAATAAGATGTGCGCCCTGTGAAGTTGGGCTTAGAAAGGCATCTTTCTACTGACTATTTGACTTGCATAGCCATCGAGGCAGAAATGTTAAGTATAAAGCCAAAGTCTAAGCGCAGTTTTTGAATTTCCCAAGCGTTTCCTGGTTATTTCATTCTCAGCCTTTCTACTTTAGGACATGCGTCTCAACGGAGGAGGAGATGGGATAATCAAGGTTCGTAAATTTTAATTTCTCTCCTACTCCCAATTTCCTCAAAAAAACACAAGAGTACTTTCTTAGTTTGCATGTTTTCTAGGACTTTTCACAGGATCCTGTGGTTTCTTTTTTAGTCAGCCTTTGTCCTAGGGTCCATCCTAACTACATGAAAAGAAAAATTCCTTGCAATTCGTTGATGATTTATATTTGAAACTGGTACTGTTTTCAGTTGAAGGCAGAACTTACTTGTAATTAGTATATTTACGATTGGGACTATAATATGATCAGGTTGTAGCAGTTGGTAAGTGTTCGACATCGATAGGCGTGTATCCAATTACTGTAGTGACCGGCTACGAAGTTTAGTTGTCCAATGATAAGTCCTCAGTCAGAAAGGCAAGAAACTGTCTTCCCTCTATTCGCCGAAATGAGCTTTATATGAAAGTGAATATCAAGGAAGCTCATGTAATCTGTTTCAAATGAAAAGTAAATGAGAATGTATATCTGGCAATACACTTTCTCCATCAGGATTAGTGCCTGGATAATGAAATGCCAGTGGCTTGAATCTGCCACGAGCGACTGCGGTTATGCGCGTCTTTTGAGTTCACTGATTACGCACCGCGTTTGCAGAATTCTCATCTGGAATTCTGGTGCCCTAATTCAATAATGGTCTCTTGGTACCCGCATAAATGTGCGAAGAGGTATTATCCTGCTAGAGTGATGTTGTCGTAGCCCTTGCAATCCCTATAGAAAGTTAATTAAAGCTGCTCGAGCGCATGCAGTGAAGTTTTGAGCGGTCTGGTTGAACGTTTCGGACTAAAGAAATTGGGTGAATCTTGTTCCTCCATTCATTAAAGCTTTCAGTAACTGAATGACTGATTTAAAATTTTGGAGGGACCATTTAATAAAACGACTATCTGTTGGTGGTTGAGTTTAATCATAAGATGATTCTTTAAGTAGATTTCGCTTTGAAATGGCAAAGTTAGAATGAATGAATGAAGTTAAGGGCAAAAGTTGTATTGAGATGCAGAAAAGTGAGCGGATGTTTAAACAACTCCTCTTTTTGTGTAAATCATTTTTAGCACGAAATTCCCTTTTAATCAAAAATGGCAGATCCGTTATTTGTTTACGTTTAAACAAACACATTATCCCTCTAAGTTGATAAAGGATTAAATACTGAGTGTATCATAAGCACTTCGGTGAATTTCCAGACTTGAAGTTAATTAGCTTGCAGAAAGTATTACTCAGTTGGGTCGCAGTTGTTTCCTGTGCAAAACTAATAAGTCCTAAGCCCACCAAATGAACCATGAAAAACTGAAATTGCTGGGAAAATTGTATAATTCTAGAACTCTTGTGCCTGGTTGCGCGTGTATCCGTATGATTTTGAGTTACCACGGGCAAAAACTCATACTCAAGCCAAACTGCTGATATTATCATTGGACTTTTTTTTCGAATGTGGCTTGCGATCCGCAAATCGTTGCTTGTTGTGTATTGCCGGTCACCTGAAACAATTTCTTTTTCGATTGGCTACTCTATTCCATTCATCTAGCCATGGCAGCAACTAGTAACTTATGCCTATTTGAAAAAATAGGCGATTTCGAACTAAAACATCGAAAACAGTGAGAGCCTCTGTACCTCTTCTGCTCGTCACGATAACTACTACGGTTGCAGGTAGTCTCACCTGATGCGCTAGGCGGCTTGATCTTAAATGCATGACATCTATTGTGTCCATTTCAAGTGTGAATTCAGGCTTACCAGGAATTCAACTGCTAATGTCTGGGGGTCTAGAAGTGAAAAAAGATATCGAAATTTGTCAATGTGCTCCTATTTATTGTTTTCGAGCTAATGCCCTCCAATTAGAATCCACTCAGCCGAATGACCTTGAAAACAACCTACTAAAACGACTGAAAAAAACTTAACCAAGACCGGTAAACACCTAGCATCGGCTATTAATGTTTGTGCAACCGAATGACCTTGATTTTAACCCGCGATGAACTCACACCTAAGATGTCAGAGAATTTATTTCTGCCTATTTTACCAAGACTAGCATATTAGTTTGACCACTTTTATATTTTATGCATTTACTTATTGGTAAGGAGTTTTTTGAAATATACCTATCTTATGATAAAATGCCGACACCTTGTCTTACGAAGTTTGCTCTCAGGCTTTTGCTCGGATTATGGCACATCTAAAGCCACTAAACCAGATAGTCAACGGTTAATCAAATACGGAGGCTTATTGTATTTTTTAAAATTTTCCAACAAATATTTGAACACTTTTAGCTGCTGTGATAGCGATATCAGAAATGTCTTTCAACCACCTGTGTTTAGTCATTTTTTCATCAAAAATGTGTTTGAATTATTTCAAAGCGAAGGCCATCACATTCTACGGTTATAAATTGTCGATGCTGTGTTGACAACAGGCCTCTAATCAGGCTATACCTAATCTGCGAACACTTCAAGAATGTGCATTTAATGATTGGTCAGCAGGCATCATTGGCATGCGCTCGCTGGTTCAGCGTCCACCAATCCGCTGAGGCAACCTGTCACTGACACAAATCTCATCAACCAATTCGCTGCGAGTAATTGTCGATGTAAACAAGGATTGGTTAGCGCATGAAGCATGCACGCGTTGAATGCGCGTAGGCTGGGCCCATGATTGACAAGCTCATTAGTAAAAACGGCAGCTACCTAGAGAGGCTTTTTTCGACTCGGTCTATTGTTCTATCGTGAGAATTATCAGCGGTTAAGTGTGCGTAAATGGACGCGGAACGTCAGATTATCACCATAAACCATGCCCCCACTTGCCACCACCACGAAGGCTCCCCCACGACCTACGCGTGTAGCAATACTAGCAACAATAGTACCAGTAATCCTAGCTGCTACTCGCCTAACGCCAATGAAGGTTCTGACTTCCAGGATATCCATGCTGCTTCCATGCAAGACCTCTCCGGGTGAGTTCTCGTTCTCGAAATTTTAACTCTCTTTGCCCCCTTATCTCATTAACAGTGCGGAACAGTCAGAAAAGCCCTGGAATTGAGACTGGAGCTTCGAAATTGTGTAACAAAACCGATTCTGCCATTTGTAGTGTACCCACCCCCAAAGTTCCCACTATACCAACTGATTGACTGACTCAACATAACCACAATTCAATCAATTCTCCAGGATACCGAAGTCGGTAACTAGGGTCATTCTTTTATCACTTTGATGCATTCCAGATGCGCTTGCAAAAACTGGATCATGGTATATGTAGCAGACAAAGGGGGATGCAGTAACACCTGGGCGTTCCATTTTACAATCCTCTCAACCCTCACACCGGTTAGCACGACATCCTTGAATGGTTGCTAAGATGCATCCCACGACTTCTGTTGATTAATTATTGACCCTAACCATGAGGTCATTGATCAAGATCACCATTTTTTCACACAATCGGTAGTCTTTTAGGAGGTTCTCTTTGTCACCCGGATAGAAGACGGAGGAGGTTGCGATTTGATTGACAAACTGCTGGCAATCCCTCTTTTCGGTTGTCTAAGTCGGGCTCTCCGATTCACGAGTTTTTTAAGCATTGTATTTAGTCATCTAAACAAATGAGTATGGTCAGAATTAAGGTCTGTGCTGTGGTGTTTACATTTACTTATTTACCGGTCAGATTTTCCGCATAGGCTACCACGATTTCAGCAGAAAATACAATTCGGTGGAAATTTTAATAAATTAATTGAGGCAGAACAATCGAACCAATTGGAAGTCATGGACGAAGTGAACAGCTCAGTATGACTTCGTAAAAGAATGCTTTAAAAAGTCAAACCAACAGATGAAAGTCGTGATTGACAGTTGAAGGCTGGTTGGAGAACACACTTGGTCATGTCTAGACCACCAGGTGATTTTGCGAAGGTATCTAGAGGGGGACGTTGGGACATGGAGACACGTTGGGCTGTTCATCAGTGGAATTTATTTATTGCCTATATCTGTACAAAAGCCATTAAACTCAACACTCAGCAGTCATTGCCGGGCGGTTTAGATGCAAAACTACAGATTATTTATCGCTCTTTAATTTAGCACAACCTACATTTACATTTCTACTCATTTTGTGTACTTTTTGGGAATTCGGGGGGAATTATAGCTGGCGGTTGCATTTTCTTCCGATTCAAAACCTATCAAAAACAGGCTAAAGCTAAGGCAACCGCATTCGCTAAACAATTAACTTCTAATCACAGTTCGTAGGCGAGAAAGGACTGATTGAATTAGCTTCACTCATAATGGCACATCGATTTTATGCTGGCGATCAAACTAATCACCAGATCGATTATTTATAAAATCGATGAAAGTGTTTCGATGCTTGAGTTTATAACTTCAAAGATTCGTGATTTGCTATTGGAAGTCTGGCCCTTTTGAAATTAACCTCTTATGAATTGCAATTCATGATTATTTTTAGAGGAACTTTATAATAATGGAATGTCAGTAATTAGAAAAGCAATTTTTCCCGCTCCTGACGAGACCACACACACTGTTCCCCGGCGTTAGTAGTCTTAACATATCCTTTGTGAATGGGGAGGAAAAGCAGCATTCTGAGGATGATTGATGCGAAGATAGAGAGCAGAGCGTTTTGGACTTTCGAGAGATGTCAATCAGCAGTGGCTGGCGTATGTTGTCTTGCCTTCTTACTCACACAGACGGCCATCTAAGAAGATGTTATCGACTCAAGATTGCGTGTGAGTAGGCTGTGAAAGTGGACATCCATTGTACCTTGGTTACTGCCACTCGAGACCAGGTGGGAACCTACACTTTATGCTCTTCCATTTCCATAAATTCGTAGCTGATGTGTGGTTTCAAGACTTATTGTTTGGGCTCAGTTCGGGGTCATTTATACTATAGATGAGAAAAACTACCTTAACGAGAATTGGCAGCACATGTTCCGACGTCAAGTCAAACAGTGTTTTCTATCATATAACGCTTGGTAGATTATTTAGTATCAATTCTAAGGCCATAAAACCAAGCCCGATTCTCACTAATAAGCTCTGCTTTGCTATAGACTTTATTTTAATTTCCTTCCTTCTAGAATCTCTGCTATGAATAACCTGTTGGCCCAAAACACCAACCAGACCCTGGATACGCAGAAAAGAATGATAAAAGAGTGAGTTTTATACCTCCTTTACGAATAAGCCTCAGTCTGTTGATATTAATCTTGGATTTTGACTGACTAGAGGAGAGAAGGTAATCACTGATGGGCGTTAGAAAAGTGGTAGGAAGGGCGCTCCCGGAGACATGCATTATCTCCACTTCTAGGCAAACAACAGAATCCATTAGTTGTCATGGTTTTACTTGTACTTCAAATTGCCCATCACGAAAGGCCTTACAGGCAATTCCCCTCCTACTCAAGAATTTTACCTGTCATCAAAGCTTTGCATTTGTTCTCTCAAAAGTGATTTTAATTTTACTAATTGATTCAGACACCCACTGTATCCCCTTCTCGCCGTTCTCTTTCGACAATGTGAGGCTGGAACCGTCCGTCCATGCTCTCCACCGGCTCTGGATTTATTTAACGAAGAACTTCGAGTCTTTATCGACCGTACAGCTTCGGCCTTAGTGAACAACCACGCTCTAAAGAGGTCATCGTCTCCCCAACGATCTCCTATTGATCCCATTCCAACGAACACTTCTAATGATAGGTCGAAGGACCGTAGTGAAGAAGTTCCTCTAAACATATTCATGGCAGATCCAGAATTGAATGAGTTGGTTAGTAGAGTCATTCGCTTGCTGGTCAAAGATATTGAATATGTTCACAATTTTTTTAATTCCAGATCTTTCTCGCCGTGAAGGTTCTGCGGATACATCTCCAAGAGTTGCATAAAGTTAATGAACTTTCAAAGGATTTTTGTTCACGATACATTACGAGTTTGAAGACGAAATTTCAGTCAGATTTGCTGCGATTTCAAGGTGAGATTTGAGATTGATATATCAAGAAGGACAATTCTACTCTATCTAGTTAAATATTCTAGCCTTGCATGACGCTGCTACTTTAGGCCATCAAATAGGACACGCAATATGCCTCCTTCGGTAGCCTGACGGCAGCCTGAGAGGCAGAGCATACCCGGCGCAACACGCGATTGACAAAAGCATCCTGTAGCTAGAGGCTCTTTATCTCTACTCGTCTCTCCATCACTTAATCAAGAATTCATCCACTGGTACATCATCCACTCCCACCACTTGCCGCCGTGCACTACTCGCTGCATTAATATTTTGAGTTCTTGCAACGAAATTTTATTGTCTTCTAAGCATAGGTGATGTTGGGGAGAATTCCAACTTCTAAAAACGCGTGTCGTGTTTGAAACCCCAAGTTGATTGGCTTCAATCTTGAATTCTAGATCATCTCTAGCTTGGAAAGCAACAGATGCGATTGAGGTTGGTAATGGGCAAGTAGATTTCAAGGTGCTGGATTCAGTAGAGAATCTGTCAATCAAAACATAAATGACAGTGGCTGTTTGTCCCGCGAGCTGCAATTGAACTCGTGACTCCATTCGACGTCTGGCTTTTGCGAAATTAAGAGTGCATTGACGCGCACACAATCGCTGTGGCACGCACAAAAAACAGAAGTTTTAGTGGTGAATACGCACGCCCGTCATTGCGGCTTGATTAATTTGACGTGTTCCATGGAAAATCGGATCAACTGTCTCATAGACTGGGTGCAAACAATTACGATTTTCTTTTCTTTTATGGTTGTTTACTCTTTTACCGCTTTGGTTTCCAGTCGCTAGACTTCGATAAAACTGGCCTATATCACGAAGTAATTAGACTTTACACTCATGGTTTTGAGCTTTTGACAGTGTGTTACTCCCGTTCTAAGCCGCTACACAATTATCGAGGGTTAGTGTAAAACGTCTCTAGATAGATCTTGGAAATATACTCCTTCCAAAAATTGCTTGAAATAAAGTCTGTTAAAACCCATAAAAACAATAGGGGAAATAAATCGACATACGATGTGATCGTTGAAAGAAAGAGCCTCAATGAAACATTTCTTTTACACGTTAATTGCATAGCATTTCAAAGACTGGAGAATTCCAGGGATGTTGGGAAAAACACTTACAAGGATAACATTCTTTTTTTTCAACGAGAAGATCAGATAGAGATTTAATATTCTGCTAAATTTTGCAGCTTTTTATCCATGTCGGCCATTCGAAGTTCTTGAAATTGTTCTGAGATTCGACTTAAAGGGCTTAGCTTCGGCTCGACTCTATCTTTGGTTTCCAATCTAGGCCCTTCACAGTCGCCTTTATTCTCCGGATTCTCAAAAAAATCATTGAGCAAAACAAAGCCACCCATCATAGACGGCTTGATGGCTAGCTGCTGTACTCTCTTCCAGTAGTTAACAAACGGTATGTACGGATAATCCATGGCCAGATATCACGCTTGGTCGAGTGGTGACAATAAAACGAAGTAAAAATACAGAAAGCAAAGTGCCATCTCTTTTTCGTGTTGAATTTACTCAACGGCTGTCTCGTGTTGTACGCGTTTTTCTTCATTTTTTTTCGTTTCGCTGAAGCAATACAAGCAGCTTATGCAGCTGTCAGAACGACTCATGAAAGCGAATGGTTATTAGTATGCACATATCAAAAGCCTGTTACTGTGGCAACGGCTTTTTGTCGGTGAATAATTGAAAATAGAGCATGCCTTCTTCAATTTTATCAAACTCATTGCATAAGGAAAAGCTGTCTTCTGAACTGTATTAAAATGAGTTGTTTAGTTTATAAGGATCACTAAACACGAATCAATAGGATATTTCCTGACTGGCTTCCATTCAAGTTCAAAAATGATTCAAGAACAATCTCTGAATCAGTCTAGAGACTTTACGATGACTTTCTATTAATCGATTGCAGATTCAGAACCTTCATCGCCAACAGGATCAGAAGAGACCTCACCCTTTGGCGCTGGATGCTATCCAACACGTTTCCCATCTGCAACTGGTGAATATTCCAGATACAACTTAAGCGAAATATTGGTAAATATTACTAAATTTTTTGGCTGAAGCCTAATTTGCCCTTCTGTTAAAAGAATGCATAACCTTTTTGTCTTTTCTATTCAAAACTCATGAAATATTGGTTTTATTCATTAAAGGCGTACTCTGCTGGTAATGACAATGGAGGAGAGGGTTCAAGAGGCCCCTTTGGGGAGGCGGCATGTTCCGAGAACTCGGATACCACTCTTTATCCATCTGGATACACAAATGAGTTGAAGATGAATGGTTCTGGAAGCTTCATTTCAGTAGGAGGCTCTAGTGGCCCATACTTCTCTAATCGGATCGGTAACTCCTTGAATGGAATGAACGGGGGGCCCAATACGTCGAGGACGAAACGTGGGGTTCTTCCGAAACGGGCTACTCAGGTCATGAAACAGTGGCTATTCCAGCACCTTGTGGTAAATATTATACGGTTTTTATTTAATGAAGCAGCAGAGAATGGCTGAACAATCTATGATAAAACTCGTTTTGTTTAAACAAATAAGCAGAAATTTTTTGGTAAATTATTAAGTCCTTCCGATTCGGAATTCAAAAAAATTTCGGTTTCCCACAATTTGACTCTTTTTTCATGCAATTACTAGATGAGTTTTCCTAATTCTTTTGAAATAAAATTGCCGTTGGAATTGACTGTTTAAAAAAACAGGACTGAATTGAAGAATGGCTTGCTGGTAAATAAGAATACATTTGAATGGGTCTTTAACAAAGAAGAAAAGGCAGTTTTATTTGTCCATGTTACTTTAATAAATCAAGTCGTGGGGCAGATCGCTAAAGTCCCCATTCCATCTCTGTCTGCAATTTACGCTATGCAAGATCGACGCATTATCGAAGAGCTATCAAAACGCTACTTTTTTTCCCGTTGAGTGAGTAGTCCGATTATCAGAGCGGAGTGGTTATTACGAGTGCAACATCCCAAGTCGGCCTGTTTCTGATTTTCGCCCAATTGAGGGCTGCTCTTTTAAGGAGGAGTGGAGACATATTTTCAGTCGCCGACTGTGATTGTTGAGTATATTAAGACACTTGAAGGGGTCGAAACGCATACGACATCATTAGGCGTCGCTTTCTTTCTACTTCTGAGTCACACCAGGTGTTTGTTTATGCATGAGAACACTGGTTTGCGTGCAGATGTACTACAGAGAGGTTTTCCTTCTGCATTAGAGGGGTACTTCAATCTTGTTGACTCCACTGTGTTCGCGTTTTTTGAAACTTCGACCATCTCTATGACGTGCGGTGTCGTCATTGTGACTGCGGGTATCAACAAGAACTTGTACAAAATTGTGTTTGCTTTCTAACTTCTTGTCCCCTTCCTCTGAATGCCTCGACCTCCCCCTAAGTCTTCCTCCCTACCACCACATCGGCGTCTGCCTCTATCTTCTGTGGCTCCTGGCTTTTGGAAACACCGGTCAAAATGGTTATCATCGTCTATTTGCCGAGCGAGAACCGACAGGAATGACGGCTCAGGGCTTGTCTGCTAAAGATGAATTTACATTATGCTATGGTATTGCAACGTAATTACATACTACTCACATGTCCTTTAACGGTTTCTCTAAGTCTCAAATGATTATGTGGTAATTCCAGTGCTATGCTCAAAATAATTTATACTTGAAATTGTTCCATTTAAAAATGGTTGCTTCCAAATATTCATTTTTTAAGTGATTTCATTTGAAAAAAATAATCGAAAGTTGGAAACGTTCACCAAAATTCAAATTTATTTGAATTATCAATAGTCAACTTCGACGAATCCATTAATTCTTCGGGGCACTTGAAAAATTAAAATAAACACGAACGATCAAATGAGAAATGGTTCACTTAGCGATCTCAATAATCTCTGCGCCTTTCGATCTAGTCTTAAATTCAAAACCGATGATTATCTCTGAGGTATGTTAATTGAGTACATTTTTTGATGGGCCTTAAGCTGGATCAGCTCATGGGCTAGGTCAGGACAACAGCATAATTAAGAGCTTGCAAAACTTCTATTTTTAAAATAATTTTGAGGATGAGGGATATAGGAGCAGGAGAATAGAGCAAAGTGTAATAACGCAAAATAATCAAATCATTTCCTCAAATCATTTAAAAGCAGCTGAATCCACGATGTCAGATCGTGCAGTTAGATTTAAAATCAACTAAAACAAAGGTGCTTTTGGTGCAACGATCTAATGTTTGATTCGGTAGTTTAAGTAATTTTTATCAGTGATATGATCCTTTATTTCAAAAGAATTATTTAAAAAAAAATTGAAAAATTTCGATACCTTGTAGAATTTTGATGAAGATCAACTAGAAACAATTGAAGTTTTAATTTTTAAAGTAATATTTCCCTTAACATTCAATGAAGTCTGTCCTAGAGTTCATTGGAAATAAATTAGCATTGTATTTTACGGTTTATTTTTAGATAAATAGAGAATGCTGCTGGTGGTTTTGGCACTTTAGATTAAATGTAAATGAAATCCCAAATTATTTCCTAGAAATTCTAAACATTAAGTACGTTTAACGTTTAATGCTGGGGTCATGGAGTTCAGTTGTAGTCAGTTTAATATACTGGATCCCGGCGAAAAGTTCACCCAGTTTTATCAACAGGAAAATGAAACCACAATTTTTTGTGACTTTTGTAAGACAACCGTAAAAAGATAATCATTTGAAGTAGAAAATAATGTATTAACCGACAATAAACTCTAAAATGGCTCAGAGACGACAATATATAACTGTATATCTTAATTGGTGGTAAAGAGGAAAATTTTTGAAAATGAATTGAACTTTTTTCTTGAGGAAATCGGCCCCTTTTAATGGTTTTCTTTTGATTCATTCTGGTGTTATTAAAGGGTTTTTAGCAGGCGCTTTGGATTTTATAGTGTGGCTGAATAGCTCCTAATTGTTCAAGAACATAAAACAATTACTTATCAACTGTTAGAATTTTGTGAGTTGATGGTGAAACCACCATGTTCGCAGCTCTCATCTTGAGAAGCAGAACGCAGATCTTTTCGGTTTTCTCTCCTATCCTCTTTCTCAGAAAAAAAAACTTTTGCTCATCCAATACTGGAGTCAAACCAGTTTCGAAACATTTTTAAGAATTATCCAGTTGACCTACCAACCAAAGACCAGCATTTAACCAGTTTGGAGGTTGCTGTGATAACCAAATTAATTTGATTACTTCTAACTACAACTCTTCGAGTTGGAAAGAGCGGAGGATTTGCGTAAATTGGCATCCGTGTACTCATGTCTCGGATACGCGATCGCTTGACATCCACTTTTATTCCAAATGCCACTTACGTTAGAATACGACTGGATGAAATTAAAGGCATCATATTATTGCAGTATCTGATGGCGGATCATCTGTGCAGGTTTCTGAAATCATGACGATCAACTCATTTAATTCATTGCTTAATATTCATATTTCCATACAGCCATCTCTTGGCCTCATTGCTTCTCCTTCCACACGCTCATAACTTGGAAGGATAGACTCAATTCCTGCATCCAGTTAGATTTGTATAGCTGTAATTTGGAAAATCTGACTCGCTTTCCTAGGAAGTAAGAACTTTCTGCTAGACACTACGAGAATTTCTGTCGATTTATGTAGATAATGATTAAACATTAAGGTGCTGAAAAAGGCATGTTGACGTCCGAACATATCCATGCAGGTGTGTAGAGGGCTAGAAAGAAGGCAGTGTCTGCATAGGTCCTTTGAAATGATGGTGATGAATCGGTGATTGGCATCTTTAACGTCGTGCGCTTTGAGTGGCCCAGTTGGGTAGGAAGGTACGCCTGTAAGCGAGTCTCACATTGCTCGCCTGTCCATCATAGGAAATAGCATGTTAAAATAGCATGCTGGCTGAAAATCAACGATCTATTTGTAGTTAAGTGCTGGGACCGTCTGACCACATAAGCTTTTAACCAGTGCCCTAACGGCTTCATCTACCTCTTTCTTAAAATAAGTTGGTACGAACATCTCGAACCCAAATGCTTATCATTATTCGGTGGAAGCATATTACGGAGAGGACAAGTCAAGCGAAGCGGTGAAAATCCCAACGGCACGGTTATATTATTTTGCACTGCTGATCGGTTGTGAAGTGAATTTATCAAAGTGATTTCATAATAAGAAATTATTTGCTAGATTTCCAAATATCAGGTGACGAAGTTGTAGAAAAGATGATTTGATCGTGGAAGTTTTTTCAATTAAACGAATAGAAGAGATTGTTTGCAGCTCAGTGGAGTTCGATATCTTTTGTAGCATCCGTACCCAACGGAAGATGAGAAACGGCAGATCGCGAGCCAGACAAACCTGACTTTGTTGCAGGTAAACAACTGGTTTATCAATGCTCGACGTCGAATTTTACAGCCTATGCTAGAAACCACAGGTCCATATAGCTCCTCTGGAAGGTTGACGTCTGCAGACGGCGGCTCTGGATGGGGAGGACATAAGTGCAAAAATGGCGACCAACCCCTGGTAAATAAAAAGAAAAAGGCTGCAACTACTAGGTAAATTCTTCTGTTGTACATTTCTTCAAATTATTTGATGTATGAAATTTCACTTATTTTATTTATTTACTTATTTATTTTATTTATTTAATGCATCCATCCATCGGTAAGCAGTTTTGTAATAAAGCAAAAAAAGTGGGAAGAATTGTATTTTTAGTCAATCGAAAACACATAATGATTTTGTAATTACAAAGAATAATAAACGCGACGAGAATAAAGTAAAAGAAATGGTAAGAACTCTTAATTCCTAAATTGGAATAATAGCGTTGTCCACTTACCAATGATAGGAATTTTCTTTTGGTCGGAGTAGACTAACTTCAAAGGAATTTCAAACTAGATGGCATATTAATACTCCCTTGCTGTATTAATATGCAGCAATACTCTTATTAGACCATCAAACAACCGCTTTTGGCCGGCCAGCCTGGCCGCCGCTGCCGCATTGCTTCCAAATACCGGAGGGGTGATTTCAGGGGCGAGTTCGAATCGAAACACAGAACCAACGTTGGTGTGGACCAAATCGCAGAACAACTCCGCCACTGATCAGTCCAGAGCCGTACGAAGTGGAGTTCCAAATGAAGCGAGCCCGAGTGGTAGTGGTGGTAGGGACTCAAGTCCATCATCTCTGAAGTCGCGATCAAACAAGCTTTCCTCATTCGAATGTAAGAACATGCGCCATGACGGATTTTATGCTGATTTTGCAATTGGTCGATTCGGATCATATGCCTGCAGCCAAGGTGTTAATTCACCCCAAATTTTAAGTAAGAAATCTAACTTTTGCTGCAAAAGTTGACTGGAATACCTGTTTTTACACTTAATACTGCTTAGGAATTTAATACCAAAATTTTTTTTAACGGCCTAGTCTCGTAGTCATTGCGACAATCGCAATCTATGCAAGATTAAGAGATCTGCTTAGTACCTAAGAATGTAATGTATGCATTAAA
The DNA here is from genome assembly GCA_019097775.1 of Moniezia expansa. NCBI lineage: Eukaryota > Metazoa > Platyhelminthes > Cestoda > Cyclophyllidea > Anoplocephalidae > Moniezia > Moniezia expansa. The sequence goes on from JADFDV010000093.1 coordinate 2,093,333, forward strand.
TGAAGAAGACAGTAATCTGTGACAAATTAAAAGCACGATTGACTTTTAACTGTCTTATTCTAATCGCTATGACGTTATTGAATTGGGATTTCGGCCATTTAAATAATCACCATAATTACTGGCTCTTCGACCAGCAATAAACAAACACTGCTAGTCTGCTAAAGTCAATTCGATAAGTTTAGTTCTCGCGCGGCCACTGAATTCTCATTTATTAGGTAGCTTGCTTATAGCATTACAACCATTTGATCGACAAACACAGCGATATGGTAGATACACAGTTTATGAGGATCCGAATTCGATTATAAATTGTTTCGGCGTTTGAATTTTTAGAACACGAACCACCCTACGACACAAGAGCACTGAATACAGCCAGCTATCAATCCTTTCTACAACACGCTGTTCTACAGCATCAGCAGCATCCTTCTGGGGCAGATAATAAGCCGTCTCGTGCCCTGCCATCCGCGTCACAGAATTATAATAACTGGTCCCACTTCCTAGAAGAGAGACACGCGGCCCAACATCCAGATTACGGCCTGCCAACACCAGGAACTGCTTTTCAGTATAATCGACCAGCGGAAGGAATGTACTTTGGTGGCCAGCATCACCCATGGAGTTACAACGATAATTCGAGTCAAAATGTTTCAGCAGCTTCTCTAAGTGGCGTTATTTCAACGGATGCCAAGTGCATTCAACCGCAGTCTAATTGGCCATCAGCGAATTCGATTTCTTACTCAACTGCCTCGTTCCCCCTGGAAACCGAAGGATCAGTCCAATGATGCTCATATTCAGAAATTTGTACACCGAATACGTCCTCTCCACCACTTTCTGCACCTGCCTCCTTAGTTCGCCTCCCTCCTTTACTACATGATCCTCAGTTTCCTCCATTTAAACAAACTTGACATGGTAGCGAGTTTTCGCGTGCTCACGTATTTGTGTACAGATGGTACGTGGATATTTCCTTTTTTTTGCGGTTTGTAAATAAAAGCCAATTACTTGAGCAAGATCCCACCACTACTCATGATTAACCAAGCACCCTTCAGCAGACTATTTTTCTCTGCTATTTTGCCGCCTGCACGATTTCGTAGACAAGTGAGTGCTCAGCATTTTAATGACTGAGTATCGTCAATTATTTGCTTGTTTAAATTATTTTCAGCTGTTGGAGAAGTGTGCTGAAATTCCCACGAATATCAAACAAAAGGCAAATACCAGAGACTGATTTGGCGTTTGGGTATTGCATTACATTGATTTGAGATCTTACCCTATTTTCCCTCTAATACCGATATTTTCATAGGACCGCTTATAATTCAATTTATGTGGGATACTCCAAATAATTGAGAGACGGGCTAGCAACTAAACCAATTGTAGGAGTTGAATTATCATAACCAATTTCAATTAATTGAGACTGTTCAATGCATGCACTAAGTCTAATTAAAGTGGAGACTTCAGATTCGTGGCTATTCGATATGAACGTTGCCCTTTGACAAGTGACTGACTTCTGAAAAACCGGCTCGCGTAGAGGTCAACTTCGCTCTATGGACAGAAGAGATACTGTCCATTCATTCCGTTTAGCCTGTTTTAGAAAAGAATATGCAACTTAAATCACATTCTGGGTAACATTCTGGGGAAAAAGTGGGAGATCGAGGTACAGACAAATATTCGCGATTTGGCATTTCATGGATGCGCCCTCTCCGTGTCTTTTTTTGTTAATTTTAGATTTTTTTTGCATGTAACCCCGTTGATTGGAACCAAGCTTCCAGTTTTCTAGTTAATATAATTGATAAAACTATTCTGGGCTTCATTTTAACTAGCCCATTGCTTTTTATGCGTGACGAGAACCTCATCCTTCGTCAGTGCTCTAAGACCAGATCTCGCAAGCTCAAATATCGACAACAAACGGCTACAAGGCTTCCCGATTTTGTCATTCTCCGCATCTAAGGGTTCCTTTGCATACATTTGGACCTGTCGAATCCAGCCGTTTGTGTGAGCATGATAAGCAGCGAAAAAACAAATTTTCAAGTTGCTTATAGTGCTTTTGAGAGTAGATTTCTCTTGTTCAAGTCTTCGTTTATAAATCTCTGGACATAGAACTTTGATCAATGAAATAGAAAATACTGAAATGTGGGCTGCTCTTTTATTTGCGGCATCTTTTGTCTCGGTTTATGCCAACGGTAAGCTTTAAAGTATTATTCCTCTCTAAAAGGGTATCCGCTTCATGTCTTAAAAGAGGGACGCCCCAAAGTCGTGAGATGGACTGATGGATTAACCTTGGAAGCAACAGCTATTTAGGAAGTCCTCTGAGGAGTGAGTGGCACTCTGCCAAGTTCGTTTCCAATTGACCCACAGTTCAGCAGATTTAGGGCATGCTTCATCTTTGCATACAATGGAAATAATAATTAAAGTCTTCTTAATGTTGGCAGTTTTAATGGTTTCGGCTGGTTCCTAATATAGGTCACTGACCTATCGGTGGGGCTGGTTGAATCCTCCTTCTGGAATTGAAGTGGTACCAAAATTTTCTACCCAGACACAATCTCCCCTCCTTTTTAGAAGTTTCTGATCCAGAACTTGATAAACGTATGACTCATTCTATCCCGAATTTTTTGAGATCCCTCCCATTAATTATTAATCTCTACAATGAACATCTTGAATCACAGTTTATGGATTCTTTGGGAAATGACCTCAATGGTGATCTCAAGGACTATCATTTTTTTTTCTTGGTGGAACATCAAACTCGACCAGATCTTGATAAAAAGCTAAAGAATTCACATTTGAATGAGATATTTTTTTAAGAATCTAGAGATCTGGACCAGAAGCCTGGAATTTAAATCGCGCGCCCTAGGCGAGTGTCCCTTTCGTGAAGTAACTATTCACTACTTTTCGAATTCATGGTGCTTTGCGATATGGTTAACGTCTTTAGGACAGTTGCCCACGTCAATTGTCTGTTCACCACTCACGCTGCTGTATTGGGCCTAGCATAAACAGAGCTTTGACAGATTATTTCTCTAAAGCGTCAATTTTTTTTTCTGTTCGTCTGGTACACATCATTTTTCAAAACTAATTCAGCCCTGGAATCTTCCACCTAGACGTCTTTCTTCATTGCCAAATATTTCATTTCCATTTGCTTCGACTCGTTAAACCCGTCAGCTGTGAGCAGTGATCAGAGATGGCCGGGGATCCCTACGTCCTCTAGTTTCGATCTCTTGAAGATTTTCGGTTGAGGCGACCGGATGCTAAAGACAAATTGGTTGGGCTGAAGTCATCGGAGATAATAGCAAAGAAAATCACTGGCCCGAACATTGTGAAGGGATTGTCAGAGATTGACTCCAAAGTTCAGCTTTTCTCTTTAATATCCAATAATAAAAATTTAGCAGAATAGTTGTTGTCAAAATAGACAGGCAGAATTAGAGAAAAGCAACCTCTAACAGTTTATACCGAGGAGTATCTTCTTCAACCAAGAGCAGATGTATTGGGAATTGTAGCTCCAGCTTGCCAACAAAGACGTCGGGAACTATGCCGATCAATGCCTTTGGTCTATTCAACACATATTTCCACTCTAACCACAAGATGCTACAGTTGTGATTCGCTCTCGATTTTCCCATCCGAAACCAGAAAGCGACTATCAGAAATCATAAAGATTAATGACTTGACTTGATGTGAATATTCATAGACAACAGCGCCAAAGTAAAACGCGGTGAATTCTATTAAGTACGCAAACGCCTCCCACAACCTTCCTTCCTAGAAGATCCGAGATAAGCTCCAATGAAACTAAATCGTTGCCCTAGGGATATTGGAAAGACTGAGGACTAGGAAGAGCGAAACCGATTAACACTTGTAAACACTTGCAAACGATTCTTAGCAGATGAGTATCACCCTGACCTAGATGATGGGAGTAATTTATTAGAAGTTAGTCTCTAGATCTTACTCCCTCAATGCTTAAAAATTGTTTTAGATATGCTTGAAACTAAACGAAACGCCAAACACAATCTCTGGAACACCCCTCGTTGAAATTGAGCTGAGAAGCTTGTTAAAGAGATGGTATTCAGCAAAGTCCTGATGTCTCTGCTGCTCCTCAAGTTCAGTGTCATCGTTTTGACTGCAATTAACTAGACGTTTAACTATTACCGATAGTCGCTATAGTAGAAACGGTGATAAAAATAGTCGAAGAAAATTTTCTCCGACAGCACAGTTTAGCAGCGAGTGAAGTAATCCAAGAACCGGTCCTTGAAGAACAAGTTATCTCCTTGTCTTGAGATACTTAGATGAACAGCTTCGTCAGCAGAATTTTCTTCATGGACTGAAGGTAAGAGTGAACTCTTTTTATCAGAGACTCACCAACCTTCAGAAGTTTCGTTCTGCTTCACTATAAGAGTACACCCTAAGTCATTACTACAGCCTCTCCCATGTCATACTTGTGTACGATGCGTCCGAAAAGGTAGAATTTGCTCTTCGTCATTGGCGACCGAGGAGTTAGCCACGCACATACATGTTTCAAGTATCTTATTTCTAAATGTTCATCATAGTCGATGACCATCTCCAGCTTTAAGTGTAGTTAGAACGAGCTTCTCCCAGAATATGTTGGAATGCAAGTTGGAAGATAATTTGGCCATGCTGAGCCTTTTCTATAGAGAAAAACTTCTGCGATGCTTCTAAAATTTCTTCGGCGTCTCAAAGCATACCTTGTCTATCCTTATTTGAATCGTCTTCTGTTAACTACCCTACTCTAGCCTTCAAGTGGTGTCCTACCTAGAGTTGAAGCGTACATACACTTTTTGGGGCAAAAACTGGGATCAATAGATTTATAGACACGCAAATAAGATTACGCAAATCTTTATTCGCATCAACCTAAATACAAATTACACATCATGATCAATCAAAAATGCCGGCAGCGAGCGAGAGATGAGATCCTGGTCTGGTTGTTACCGAGATCCAGTCAGTTCTATAAAACAGGTGTCGCAGACACGCTGTGGATCCTTGGAAGCCGCTGTGGCGGTCTTCCTGGAGGAACAAGCCTGGCAAAACACCTTTCCACAATAACGACAATGGTGCTATATCAATGGTGATAAAATAACATTCTCAAGCATACCTTCCTGAAACTGACTGTGAATTCCCTATGACAGTTAGCACAAGCCACTGCCGAATCATCAGATACCCACTGACGATTGGTCAACCTTTCTTGATGGATCTAAAATTAGTTGAATTATAAAGGGGACGAGGAGCGTAGATCTACTCTTACCTGAAGGGCCTGATTCTGGCGTCCAAGGTCCAGAACTATTCGTTGAAGGCCTTCTATTTCATTGTGTCGCGCCAGTAGAGCAGACTCCAGCTGTTCAATTCTGTTCTGGTATCCAATGATCTGGTCAACCAGAGCTTGGTTTTCGGAAAGAGCGGAGTTCAATTTAGACTCAACCTCGGCGACTGCATTCTTATGGCCTTCCAGAGTTGCGTACTGGGAGGTAACAATGCTCTCCATCTCGAGTAATTTCGCTTTGAGCGCGTTTTCAGACTCGATTAAATTAGAAACACGAGTCTCAGCTTCGCTCTAGAATTTGAAACAAACCAATACGGTTAATTCAGGAACATGTGGTTAAAATTCTCCACCTCTCATACACAGAACACAACTCCGGATTAGGTTATTATAAATATCAAGAATTATAATCGGAGCTGCACCGTTGAAGGCTGTCGAAACTGTCTTTTAGAGGAGGAAACACCTACCAAACATTAGTATAACATATTATTTTTGCTTTGATATCTGCGAAACAAACATGATTGAATGAAAAGAGCTGCATTGAAAAACAAAGAAGATATCAGGCATTTGAGCATCTGGCTACCCAAAATTGGCGACTGGAAGAAATCGGCAAGTCCTGGAAGATACCAAATCACGCCTGAATCATCACACATGGAGTGAAGATTAGCCAATCTTTCTTGGTGGATCTAAAATTGCTGAAATTAGGAAGGGGTCGAAAGCGCAGATTCACTCCGATTCGAAAGGAACTGACTCTACCCTGCAAAACTATGAACTGTTCGTTGTGCCCCGCCTATGAAACAGACTTCAAGTGTTCCATTTCGTCCTGACTCTGGATGATCTGGCCAATCAGAGCCTGATCTTCGGAAAGTTTATTGCTCGATTTCGACCACGCTGGCCATATTCTCGCTGCCTCCCCAGGTTATTTACCAGAAAGTGGCAATGGTCGCCAACTTAAATGTCTTCATTTTGAAAGCGTTTCGAATTCTATGAAATTTTAAACGCAAGTTTCAGCTTCGTGCTGAAATCTGGTATGAGTCAATATGTTAGTTGAAATAACTGAAATGCCCCATCCCTCAAACCTGGAAGACGATTTTTAACCGAGAGTGTATCGAATCAAAGATCATCAAATTATTTTAAATATTCAAATCAGGGAAGGGGAAAGTGAATCCATTCTTTCTGAAGAAACTAATACTCTCGTCCAAGATCGCAGACTACTTGCTGTAAAACAGACTCTGGTTGCTTAATTACTGTCTGATACGCATTTATCGGGTGAACACGAGTTTGATTTCCGGAAAGAGCGGCACTCAGTATGAACTTAGGGCCATCCTAGCATCCTTAGATCAAGGTTCAATTTTTTTCCTAAAGGAAAAGGGTTAATATTGATGAGCATAGAGTCAAAAATCGCAACCGCATTGACAGAAGCAAAGAGAGGCATCCGGATTATAAAAAAACCGTATGGTGGAGGAGGAAGTGAGTAAAGCAAAGTGAGATTTGATTAGTAGGAGGAGATAATGCTACGTCAATAACTATTGCCTTTTGCTTGCTTTCTAGCCCGGTGAGACGGACTACGCCGTGATATCAGTCATGGAATATGCTAAAAATGGAGAAAAGATAAATTACCGAAATCCCCTGGAAGCTAGCAGCTAATGAAGTCTCCGAATAGGATTAGAACTGACCATCCATTCACTTCTAGCTGGTCAGTGGGGCGGTTCAACAGATATTACCACAGTTGGAGCCATCTAATCCGCAACACTTGATTTGTCCCCTGAGAGGGATAAGGGTAAGAAACTTTCGTTTAAATAGGGGAGACACTTTCAATGTGTGCGTAGGCGGAAGCCGGATGAATGGGATTGAAGCTCTCGAAAATCACTGGAAAACCATAAACTGCAAGAAAAACGCCGACTGGTGAAGAAACACTATGAAAGAGATTACGTGTTCTGAATAGTGATTCCTTTCCAAAAGTGATGTTCTTCTTTCAATCGCTCTATTAACACTTTTGCCCATCGCCATTTGAAGCAGAGTAGTGCCTTTTAGGGGCTCATTGCTTTCCCTTCCTCTATGCACCCTCATTATTTGCAGTTGTACAATTATTCGAGGTAATGAAGCGATTTGAAAAATAAATCTGCGGTTCTGGAGAGTATCAATATCTCACTCATATCTGAAGCCGAGACACGCAGACCGCCACTCATAATTCCAAGCCTAAAAAACGATCATTAAGGCTATTGAGGCTGAAAAGATAAGACAATCACTAAAAGATTTTAGGGTTCTAATAAAGAAACCACTAATACCAGTGTTTAAGCCAGTACTGGTTGAAGTCTGAAAATTACCAACACCTGATGCAGAGGATGATAAGTAATGATGGTGGAAAGTCGAAAATTATACATACCGAAAACGAAGCCAAATACGTAGATGACAGCTGTTTGGATATACATTAGTAGACTTTTACTATAACTCCTTAATGGCGAATAATTATATGGCAAGAAATCAAGCTGATTTGTTTCGTCGTAAAGTGAGAAAGATAGCGTAGAAGACCAACCAATTAAATCCTCAATAATAAATTACAGTTACCGCTAAGGTCGAAATCAGACAACTATTTTACCCTCTCCCCTCCCCTCCTCTCCTCTCCTCTCCAATCCCCGCGACAGTATTTTCTGGGCCCACGGGCTTCGAAACGCGGCATGAATCAGACCTGGAAATATCAGTATATCTCTCCTCCTACTGGTTTATGAGACCTGTCATTCGAGTAATGCCAAGGTACCTTTCCAGAAGTGAAAAACGTGATTTCTCAGCCGGGATATTGAACAATCAGTGGAAGAGAGTTCACATGGGGAGATAGGAGAAAAATGGTGAGGCTCTTACCAGTTTTGTATTAAGCTCGACAATGGTTTCTTTGAGAGAATCATTCTGCCTCGTTAGTTGATCATACTCCTTCAATTTGACCTCAAAATGGCTCACAGACTTCTTGAACTCATTATTCAGAGTCTGAAAAGAGTAAAAGAACAAAAAAGATAGTACTAATAATAAACCAATACCTATTTATCATCTTAGCCACCGGTGGAAAGAAAAGTAACGGGTGAAACAAGTTATCAGAAAGTAATATTTTCGTTTTTTGCATAGTTCTACTTCCCGCCTGATATTCAGCGGTACAAAGGTTTTTTCTCAAAAACTCCCCTACTGAATTCCTCCTCAAAGAAAACGTTAATCTAGCTTCCACACTTTGATCGACGAAAGACTCCAAAATTACCCTTCCCTACGTAGATCGGTGTTCACCCAACGCGTTTTACCATTCCAATCGCTGGGTGTGTGCCGATGGGCAAAAAATTATGTCATTCATTGAAACGATTGATTTATTGACTTTTTGATCCAACTACTTTGTTCCCTAGCCCTTATCAAAGAACTTCATTCAACGAGGGAAAGCTTCGATCCCGGTGACTACAGAAACCCTTGGTATTATTCTAGATGGATCTTTAACTAAGCCCCAAACCTTCGGGAAAACTAGATTACTTTTCCAAGTAGATTCATATATTGGTCAAGGTGGATGTACTACTTGGAAATAACCCATCACTGGCCTTCAACATTTAAAGACCTTGAAGACAATTCGCTGAAGTAATCAAGAACTATACTTAAGATAGGGGTGCCGCTTAAAAAAACAATTGAAATTGACTCTCACAGAGGTCTCCTGTTATTCTTCCACTTTACGTCCGTCCTCATCGGCAAATAAACCCATTCCCTAGTAAACGCTAGTATGAACAAATTTCCGCAGATTATTGTGGTGTAATTTCTGATCCTTGTTCAATTATTCCAGTTTTGGCTAATTCATATCAGTTTTCGCCCGGGGATTTCCTCATCATTTAGCCCAGCACATGAACGATGGACTACTCGGCTTCATTTCCCACCTCATTTCTTTCAAGGGAGATATCCAGCGGGGTAAATTATTCCCGTTGATTTGAGAAAATCAGATTTTTCAGGTGAATTTTTGCTACCGGAACAGATTCCAATGCCTATCTGACATCGCAAGCCTACGATAACTGTTCTCGTCGGACTCCGGATAGATACAATTATCTGGAGTCTTTTGATTTCGGAGTAGCGTTAAATTATACTATGGGCAAAAAGTACATCGGACGAGAAGATGGCTGGCTACACGACAGCGAAAGGAAGGCTGGCAGGGTCAAACCTGTAAGAAGAACGCATCGAACATTTCTTATATCCGAGATTACCTATTAGTCCAAAAATAATCCTTTACCTTAATCATTACAAGTTTTCGGCTGAAGCTGGCAAAAAAAGGCTTGAGATTTCACTCACTTCGATAACTGCTTCCTTCTGTTTGAGAGATTCCTGACATTCCGCGAGGGAGTGAACGACCTCATCAACTTGCTGAGTCTTCCCTTCGATCTCTGACGAAAGTGAATCAACCTGAAACCAGTTAATCATCTGCTTTTCATTCATCTGCAGTAGCACTCGATTTCACAAACAGAAAAGCCAGAACAACTGTGAGTATTTAATAATAAAGAATCAACACTTTGCTTGCGCTCAAATCGAGAACGGAATCGTGAAATGTTCGACTAACAATTTTGTGTAAAATAACTTTTAAATAGATTTCAGTCAGTAGCAACTATCTCGGACCCTAAAAAGACCAATGAATTCCCTGAGAAAGAGAGGTCAAGCAATATAGACAACGATGATTGTAATGAAGACTCGCTTAGCAAGATTGAAGATAGTGAAGGCAAAAATGCCCCTGAGATGTCATCCTAAGACCACAGTATTTGAATTCTCCATCAGGTTTTGTTGAAATTTGTATTCAGCGAAGGGCAGAGCATAGAAGTCATTGACTTGCACTTCTAGAAGTTTAGCAGCGTTTATACCGCTATGGTCAAATAAAAGCTGGGTTTGATGAATGAATGAGCCTACGATGGATGGCACATCAGGACTAGAGGCAGTAAGTCTCAAATGTGTACCTTTTCAAGAAGATCGTTGTTTTCTATCTTAAGTTTCCCAATAACAGCATTTGAGTTATCGAGACGCGATCTTAGATATTCCACTTCTTCTTGAAAAGTCTTCTCCAACGATTTCAGCTTCTCAACCTGCAAAAGTTGAAATATGAAGGCAACTTAGAGCAAATTCATTAGAATTCAACGAGAACTTGTGCGTGACCCTTGTGTTAAACTCACAAGCACCTCCACTGGAACATCACATTCCCAGATCTAACTTGTTACGGAAGCTAAGGACGAGTTACTTGTATAGTTTGCATATGATCGAAGGACGCCAAGAAACACTAGTCATGTTGACGACTCCGCGTAAGAGGAAAAGGACGGTTCTTAAAGAGGTTTGAGTTACACTATCTGGTGCTGAAGTTCACAGCTTCGATGGTCTATCAAGGGAAATTTGCCTTGAATCTACTGGCTTCTCTGCAGAAAAAGTCCTCGACTCTCGAATGCGCCTGGGTGTTTTAACTAAGATGACGGTGAAATGCAACAATAATAAGAGTATGTAGTTGATAGCTGAAAAAGTCCAGGCGCTGCAGACAAGATCGTAATGGGTACACTTTCCCCATATCTGGATGCTTCAAATCTTATAAGAGAGAAGGAAAAGCAGTCCATCTTATTACCCTGAATACTTTCATAACCATGATCCAGGATAATCTCGTTCCCCAGAGGCTCCCGGCTCGAGTTGTACTAACTCGAGGTGTCGGAGGGCACGCTTAAGGCAATATTCTATAAATGATGTAAGAAAGCAGACATGGAATAAAAACTGAATTCCATATTGAACTTTAGGAACGCAAATTTCCAGGTTCCACGGATTCATACCCCATAGATTCCAATACTGGAGGTTAGCATCTCCGTATTATAGGTTCGATAAATAACATAAGCTGCCACCCAACCGACTCGTTGGGTGGCAGACCGTTAACTAGAGAGGCCCCAAGGCGCCTCCAATCTCCTGAAGCTAAGGAGTAAAAGGCGCTTACCTTCAATATGAAATAAATAATTCGAATGCGAGAACTTTTCTTTTAATGAGTGGTTTAGGCTTTACTACATGGGTGTAGTGTTCTCTTAGAGAGACGCCAAATCTGAGGTGACAAAAGCCCAGCCAGTGTGACTTGAAGTATCGACGATATACTGTAGTTTAACTTCGATAGCAACGAACAACCGCAAAGAACGATTTGAACAGGCCTAATTTGATGGTAAAATGAGAAGACCATAAAACCGTCCTCGAGTGGATTGACTTTCCATTTCATGCATCAGGAGTACTTGATACCATGAAATGACAATTCACCAAAGAAAAACCCACCGTATTCTCCAGCTTTATCTTTTCATCTAATTCTTCCTCGAGTGAGCCAATCTTTTTCTCAAGTTCCATTACCAATTGCGTCAAGGATTCCTGATTCTTGGCCTGAAGAAAATGAAAAGAGGAGAGGCGATGATATTTCTCAAATTTCACGTTAAATTGTATGTCTCTATACCTTTTCCTCAAGTCTGTCATTGACAACTTTAAGATTAGAGAGTTTGGACTTGAGGAAGTCGATTTCAGCTCTGAGATCGGAATCGATCTGTAAAGACAAGCAAACGCAGGCTTCATTAATTTCATTGAACAAGAATTTTCAACAAAAGAAATACCAGCATAATGGCCAAACAGGCTTTTCAGTGGGAAACGATTTTTTGTCACATCAAATACTAGATCCAATAGATTCACACTGATACCGAAGAACCCATAATGGGGAAGATAAAAATCATTACCGTGGTAAACGGTGGGACCGCCGTGTTAACCAAAGACTGGCATCAAGCAAAGTACAAACATCATCAGCTAAGTCACAAATCTTACAAGACTGTTACACTTGGGGAAATGAACATGTTTGCAAAAAATCACGAGGTGAGCAGATTTCAAGAAGAGGTTCTCCGTCGGGATAACAGAAGGTTGGTTCAGAGTTCGCAAGATTTATAGGTAGCTGAAATGACACCACGCAGGATGCCAACCATTTTTCAACCAGAAGGGTGGGAATTCAGTGTTTGATTTCGTTCTAAACTATATTGAGTATCTAGATAGGTTGTTAGTACTTATTAATACTTGTTCCGCATTCGTTTTTTTTAATTTAAAAGGCTAGGTTGGATTGATAGTTGGTGGCGCTGCAAATACTCGCGAATTCAATGAAAGTAAACAAATTTTGCAGATCTCGATCTAGCCTTCGAATGACCGCATTTAGCGTTCTTTTCCGAGCACTCACCTTAGTACGGTCTCCTCTCCCGTCTTCAGTGGAAACGTCAATATGGTTTGTGCACATCTGACCGATAATCTCTCATTTGATGGTGTTTTTGTTAATCAGTTGCCTAGCTAGTGTTGGGGATCATTCCGAGAACCTTTGGAGATAACTAGCCACAACGTACAAAAGTCAAAAATCAACACCAACATTACTATTACGGGGAAATTAAAAGTGGTGGTGGTCAAATCCACTCTCAACTTCCTCGTAGTGACCACCGGTAGCCCTAGGGGCAACTCTGGGGGCTGATGAGAGGGGCGGCCGGATAGGACTAATCACCCACCGGACGTTTAAAATTAGATTATGCAAGCAGATGTACAACCTCGTACAGCCTATTAAACAAGGCGCGACGTAAATAACCGGATTCATGGTCTCAAACTGGACTATGGAAAGTGCGTGCATGTAGCAATGAATGGAATCTCCGCCAGAGTTGGAAAGACTTCTGGAAGAGGTATGAAGATTGTCTGCCTTAAAATTGTCGAGGATGGACGAGGTGCCAATACGAAGTTGAGCGGCTACCTGTACGATGAAACCATACCATAGAAGCTCTCAGAGAACTGAAGACGTCGATAACCGCTTTACTGTCTTCTGCGTTAACTGTTATGTGCTAAATGCAGTAAAAGCCATTTGTACTTCTGTTGTACCCCAATAAGGCCTTGGGACTCTCCGCAGGGCAGTAGGTGGGTAACAGAGGTTTTAGTTTGACCAGCCAATGATTGTTATTATTGGGCCATAATTATCGGGAGTGTTTACACGCAGTGATTTGTCGTGTTGATCAGGCAGGAAACGTGTAATGTGACGATATCCTAATAGCTATTAAGTATCTGCGAAATCCGAACCTCAGACTACATATTCAATGATCCAACTCTCAAAGATGGAATAAAACAATTGAAGATGTTGATTATATGAAGATTTAGTTTTCTCAGAAAAAAGATCCGAACAAACTGCAGAGCAAATATGAAGGTTTCTGGTGGGGAAATTGGAGTAGCAATCTCCCTCCATCTTCGGTTTTGAATGGACTGTGGTACTAAAATACGAAGTGAGGGCATTGTCAATGTTACATCGTATTTCATCAGAAACTACAAATGAATGCCATTTAAGGGCGTCGATTGACCCTGAATTCAACTAGTATCGAGAATTCATACTGGATAAGCAGTGAAGGTGAGAGAATACTGGGAATTCTGCCTAAAAGGCAGGAGCCACACACACCAAGTTTATTGGGTGTGCAGTAAAAGTGAATCAGGCCTGTGCGAAAGTTCATTTGGAACCTAAGTGAAATGAAACCCTCCAACTTTTACTAAAGCTGGGTAAGACGAACAACGAGTCAAAATAAACTATCCCCTTCGATAACTTTAAATTTTGACAGGATGTCTGGTCGTTTTAAAGGGGAATATAAGCAAAAACTAATAATAAGTAGTTTTCCAAATTTTAACGGCGCTACCAAAGTGAATTAAAATAAGCACCGAATCAGACATTTTCGTTAATAATTTAGGGTTTACGATTCGACGAGGCTTCATTTTGATCTGGAGTCGGACTTTCAAGGCAGAGAATCTGACGAACTATGGGGTACGAGAACACTATCGCAAGCCAATTCAGCTACACTGATGGTCGAACTTACTGAACGCGCCATCTTTTGAAGAAAAGCTGTGTGGAGAGTTTTCCAGTCCAAGAAAGTTATTCCAACCAGTGGATAGTCGCAGAAAACGCCAGGGACGAAAACAAATAAATGGCAAAGCGTGAATCAGATTCATGAATGCCTTACATTGAGTGCTTTGGAGAAATCACCGATGTACAAAATCAGAAAAAGAGGAATTACTCCCTTATATCTGGGTGGAGATTCCATGTAGCAGAAGTATCAGTTAATAGTACTAGTTTTTCATTGGTATTTCGTGACACGGCACTTGGGGCACAATTAATTACTGATATGGACGAGGAGAGATAATAGACAGGAGGCAAATGGGAAGATGGAAGGAGCTTTGAGTATAACTCTAACTAAATCAACACTCCCCATCCACCCCGCCTCACCGGGTCAGACTCCTTGTCCACCCTACTTTAGCGAGTGCGCAGATGTAGGCAAAGCAAATGATGAAGGGGAAGACAGAGGAAAAAGGGCATTATTGGATCGGTATAATGCTACATTAATAATTTGATAACTTCTTTCGGACCCTGCAAGCAGCTAACTGTGTGGAACAAACGAACTTAGAAACATTGTCCAGCAACCGCACTGTGATGTTCCACTCTAGTTTTGCTACTAAAAAGACATCTGAATAAAACCTTTGAAAGATTGAGGAATCGGTTAACTGTAAGGTAAAGGTTAACCTAGTTACAAGAGAAAATGAATTATTTAAAATTCAAACGGTTATAAATAGGTGACTTAAGGTAAATGGGTTCTACATTTTTAACGGCTAACAAACAGTTGAAAAAAAACGAAAATGAAACAAAACGGCAATATACATCGGAGAATTAAATCACTTCGCTTCAGGGAAGCGTAACAGAGTCAAGATAATTGAGTCAAAGTTAGGAAATACTGACTTACGTTTGGGGTGCGAGATATGGGTTTACCCAGACGGTCAATGGGGGATACATCGCTTGGTTCATCGACGAGTAATTGAGATTTAATTTCTCTCCTTTCTGCCTAAAATACGTGGAATTTAAGAATAAACAAACTTGGAAGAATACCTTCAGATCTTCAAAGGCCCTTGTAATGTTAGCCAGCTCTTCTTCTAAAAATACAACCTACGAAACCAAAATATTTGATAAATCGTTACTGATATGATTTAAGTAACTAATTTTAAGAACCTTTTCAGAGAGGTCCAGACGATCGCGATCAGCAGTCTGCAGTTCAACTTGAAGTTTCTACTCGGCCAAATATGTGGGTCAAATAACATTTACCTCATTCCCTTCTAATAAGATTTTAATCTTTGCTTCTTGATCTGCAATATGAGATCTTTCAAGCTAGAAAACTCGAAATGATTAATACAATAGAGCAAAATTTACATCGGCCTTGTGCTGTATAGCGGAATCCCGTTCGGCCTTAAGCTGAAATTCAATAGACAAGCAAAAGTAACAGACGTCGCAAAAACAAACCCGAGTAATTAAGTCATCTTTTTCAGATTGCGCCGTCAAGAACGACTGAATTTTCGATTTAAGACCACTAAAATCAAAATTTTAGAAAAAGAACAATTGAGCCAACATTTCAGGTATCTCATTTGGGGTAAGAGTTCCATCTAACAAAGAAGAAACAACGCATTCCTAGAAGAATAGTAAAAATTGAAAATAAACACACCAAATCAACAGCCTTTGATTTTTGACTACTGCTAGGAGCACCAACTATGAGGCCTTTGTAATACTGCGTGAGATGATGCTCTACAAAATTCAAGTCACTTATGAGCAGAAGAGGTACCAATAGAACTTTTTCGAACTTCACCATGTTTCCTTTCGAAATGAGTCAAAAGGGCAGCCTCAGAATCCAAATTCAGCAAGCAGTCAGGACATAGGTACCCCTCCGTAATTCTACTCATTTACGACCTAAAGGGTACAAGCATAGAGTTCAACTAAGTAGCAACCGGAAAAAAATGCAGGCAAGCAGTGAAAAGCTTGAATAAAAAATGCGTTACATATTCAATTTAAATATTTACAAAAAATACAGGAGTTAAAGAAAGCGGACTAAGCGCAATCTTCCTGCCCAGCTTGTAATTGCATTAAAAAGATGAGATTGCGGTGAAGAACTTGCTGATAAGATACGGCCTCTTCAAAATCACCAGAAGCGAATTTGTTATTAATTACATCAAGAAGAACATCATTTTCATCCATGATACGATCAACGGTGAATTGCGTAGGGATCTCATCAGAGCCAATGATCCAAGACATCGGAGGCTATTTATCAGACTAAAACATTTCCAACGAAATTAATAAGCATTATGCCACAGAAACGAAAAGTAGTTCGAGATGGCAGAACAATATCTAGGACTACTTATCGGGTAGCTATTGCAAAGCTGGTGTGGCAACAAAAAAGATGAATTTTGAAACAATAAAATATGGGATAAGGAAAAAGGAAAAGCAGAGGCATGATCGATTAGAAGAAACCAAAATAAATCCAGGCAACCTGATACCCGAGCCCAGCAACGGACAGGAACAAGGTGAATGAGTTTGTAATCATTCCATCATTAAGAATGCATATAAAGTAAAATTTATCATTTAGATCATCTTTCCTTTTTTAGTTTTGATGATTTTCACGCTTATTTAAAAAAATTAATTCAGAGTTTTCATTCAACCTATTAAACGCGAATATTTTAGTCTCACGTGCTCCAATAAGGTCAGAAGAATTTAAACCTAAATGAGAAAAGAGCATATATATGTTAGTCTAAATATAGTACAGGTAAAATAAGTTCCATACAGCGGACACGAAGCATTGAAAATCAGTGCCCAGTGTTATCAGCTCCGTTACAGCTTTAAATTATTTACCCCTGATTTGTTTCAAGTGATATGGATTAAAGTCATTCAATTATAATATTTACAACTTCAGCTGCCTTGAATTACGCCATTTGTGAAAGGATTTCAGCCGGAGAATCGGGAGAATAGACATATATGCCATCATATTTGGCAGGTTTGTAGTTTATTTTTAGATGGGCGGTGGGGGGGGGGGTAGCTTGAATCAATACAGCACAATCCTAGAATCCTTATTGGTGTTGATAGGCCCCAGCTTATCCGGATTGGATCAGCAATATTCAGATCATTTTCGTCGTGATGACAAAGAGAATTGATGAATTGCATTTCCTACCATTTCAGTTCTTCTGCTTTCCCTTTTGCAAGGCAGCGAAATGTGTTGGGAATGCCCAGGCAGTTACTGACTGCAGTAGTAATGGTAGCACTAGTTGAAAAGTCGTGACCTTCCGTGAAGAAAATTACAAATTCACACTTCTTAAAAAATTTTAAATTCTACTAGAAAGCGATATGGTGGTTTCATACTTTTCTTTTACAAACCGAACGATCTAAAGTGCTCCAAGTATTTCGTTTATATAAAATTTCGGTTTTGTAGATAGCTTTATTCAAATGTTATTATTCGATCAATTGTATAAAGCTAATTTTCTATTAAAACTACGTTGAGTTAAATAAACAAAGGTAGATACATTACCTTCAAAGCGTCCTGTCCCATTGATGTACTAGACTGGGTTGGCTTGTGTCAAGGACACCCAAGAGTGTTTTGCTGCCATATCTGGCATAGTGTTGAGGTGTGACCTAATGGTACTTAGGCAAATTGTTAATTAATTGCTTTGCTTATAGCTATCTATTCTTGGACTTCTCTCCTACACCACTGTCCTAATATACGGGTTGGCTCTGTTGTTTTGCGTTGCAATCGGTTTGTTTTACCTGACGGAATTGGTAGAGGAGTATACTGTCACCACCGGAAAAATTATACGGAGTTCGATTTATATTATCGTATTAATACAATTTACCTTCCCCTTTTTTGATGGTCTTTCTTTCACTTTAACGGCCATCGGAATTTTAACGCATGTTTCTTACTTCCAACTTCTAAATACTTTTCCTTCATTTAGATTCTCATCAATTAATTTCATCCTTAACTGCATTTTATTCATTCTACACCATATCGTTGCCTTCATATCAGAAACTCTCTTCGTCAAAGACCCAAATTACATTCTTACATATTTCACTTTTTTTGTTTGGTTAGTGCCTTTCATGTTCCTTCTTTCGCTATCTGCCAATGATGATACGCTACCTCAGTATGCCAGTTCCGCCAGTAATCAGGAAATTAGGCCACTTTTAAATGGGAACGACGATCTTGTTTCCAGCTTCTTAAGAGGGAAACGTCGGAGTCTCTACTCCGCATTGTCTTACCTTCGGGACAAGTTGCCCGAATTCCGGTCCAAAAAACTCTACTGAGAACTTGCTGTATGATTTTATCATTTTGTCCTCTCCCCTAGTAATGACCCGATTTTTCCCACATGCTATTCATAATACTTCTACCAAATTTCATTGTTGAATACATTCATGCTTGTTATGCCATGTTTTAGTTTTGGTGTCATTTCGTCTATATTTTGATGAGATTATTATCGCGACCTTCTGGCATTAATAGGTCTTGCAACAAATTTGCCATTGTTAAGAAAAACTGTCTTTTCTGTGCGTTTTAATTTTACGACAAAATACAAGTAACTCTTTTGTGAAGAAAATGAATACGATTGTCTGAGAAGACATGAAAAGTTGCTTTTCTTTCAGTGGTATTCAGAATTTGCAATCAATCTGGCCTCTTCTTTGGCCATAAATTCACGAATAATTGGATCTTCGTTTTTGTACAAGTCATCTACCTCATCACTGACTCTCAGTTCTTCAAGTTTTCGCCTCATTTGTCGATTGGTTTCTTCCAAATTCAATGAACCCACAGATGGAGATTTTGAAACACTCTGCCTTGGTTGAGGCAGGAACAGAGAACTTGAACTCAGAGCAAATTGTCGGTCGAACCTCGATTTAGTTTTCCTTGAATATGCTGGCGCTGTTATGATTCTGTGAACTCTTGTTTGTCGCTTGAGTCTTCGACTGACAAACCAGGTGGAGGGGGTTACGGGATCTTCAGGAACCGATCTCGGATCGTAGATGTGAATAAGGTCTGCGGTTTTATATCCGTCCTGCTCCATTCGCAACTTCTCTGCAGCTAGTACGATCTTCAGTTGATTTACCTGAGCCAGGAGCTCTTCATACTTGGGAAATTTTCGAGTCTTTTCCTTTAATGAGGATATCCTTACCAGTTTCTTAGCTTTTAACCTGCACGGACGATGCTCCAATGCTACCTGAATGCAGGCACTTTGTTTCCGAATGCCAATTTTGTCAGGGGAGGAAACTAGTGTAGGTTCGGGGGATTTTAAATTCTGAGGTTCTGGTGTAGGCTTTATCAATGCAGTCTCCTTTCTTTCTCTCTGCGACTCCAACGATTCCGGTTCTTCTCCCTCATGAAGTCTCCCGGCTCCTTCAAGTCGTTTTTCTTCAATTTGAAGCATCAGTTGATTTCGATAAGTTTCATTCGCCATTTTCTGGGACTCTGTTGATGGAGAGCAGAACATTTCATTCCCTCCTCTAGCATAAGTCACAAAATTTCGATCGGGTATGCGCAGACCCCTGAAAAAAGATTCTCCAGATCTGTCACGAATTCGATGACCTAGATTATCGTAATCGCGAGCTTCGGCTAATTTGATCAAGTCTTCTTCGCAATCCCTCCGCCGTTGTTGCTCCTTAAGTCGTTGTTTTTCCTCGATTTGTTGCTTCAGTTCATAAGCGTACCTCTCCTTTTCGATTTGCTTTCTTCGTTTGCGAGCGGATGGGTCTTCGCGATGAAGAAAATATTCCGTTTGGTAAGGAACATTATCGTTCTTTAATGAACAATTAGAAGCTCTGACCGTTTCTGCTTGTATTTCGTTGTTCTCAAGAACTTTTAATGACTTGATTTCACGTTCCAATTCAGCGAATTGTTTTGCGGCTTGATCTGTAATGCTTGGACCCTTTTCCAGTTCTACATAATCCGAAAGCTGATTTTCGTTCTCATGGACAGATTCATGGCTGGGGTTAGGATTAGAGTGCAATTCCTTTAGATTTTCTACGCTTTTTTGAAGAATATCTAGCTTTTTCAAAAGGACATCCATGTTGCTACCACCGGTATTGGTGAACTGCTCCTTTTTTCGATTGCTAGGTCCACTAGCGCCTGCATTAACGGTAGTCATTTTCTTATGGGCAAATCTGTTGCGAAAGCGCTCTTCGTCCATGGCTTTAAACTTTTGATACTCAATTTTAAGTTCTTGTTGCTTTCGTTGTTTTTCAAATTGTTCATCTCGGAAATTCAGAAATTTACTTTCTCCTTCAGATTCGTGTTCGTTCATGTTGAAAAAATGTTAGCCTCTTCTGGAATATAATGTTTACATTTTAAGAATGGCTTTAAACTATTACGTAAGGCTCACCTATTTCGAAAAAATGCCGGAGTCAGCGCAAACTTGGTAATAACTTTTGATTATTATAAACAAAGTTATCTAATAGGTTTTGAGTCAATTTTTAGTGTAGAAATTGCTAAACAAATTATATATAGCTTCCGCTTTGAGTCGTATTTAATGGCGATGTTATTTTTCCTTCGAATTCGTCAAAAAATTCTGACCATAAGGTAATTTTCGTCAAAGACTCAAAGTCGATGAATATATTGCCTCATGTGTCAACACGAGTACATTTTAATACCTAATCCGCATGGTGTATCATAAAATTTGAAAAATTTGTTCTTCGGGTCTAGATTAATTATTTATTTACATTTAAGTTTGTGCCGATTTGATTGTGAAATAAAATATTTCTTGTCTTCTTCAATATAGTCCATAATTTGGTTTAGTAGTTAGTATGTCCACCGCATAATTACATACTGAGATTTCATCTTCCAATTTTTATATACTTATCCTACTTATACTTTTACTTTCTCGTTTTTGAATGGTATTAATTTTACTGGCGTTGATGGCTGAAAGTGGGGCTCTTGGCCTATTTCTAGTCGTAGTTTCACTACCTCTACTCCACAGCTTATTCGAGCAGATAAACACCTTTATTGCAGACCTCCTCCGTCTTATCTGTTATGGAACTTCCTCAGAGAGGATGGCCCTTCGAAAACAAATAAAGGTTAAACATTTAGCAGGTTTCAAGGATGAAGCATCGAACTCTACTAATGCTTCTAGAAAGCGCAAAAGGAGCCGTAACCGCTGCATCGTGCCCCAAATTCTTGCCGTTAACTCTGAGATTCTTCCCCTTCTTTTAAAGAAAGTGCTGCCCAATGTACAGCATCAAGCACTTGACGCGCTGGATTTCATTAAAAATTCCAAAAAAAGAGGCATATTAGAAGGCCGGATTCCTCTCGATCTCTTTCGTTCAGCCATTTTTTAAGTGGTCGACGCAGCTTTAGAAAAATTAGCCTCAAGAAAGCGATTCGATCCATCAAGTGAGCTTCTTCGTCTTCAGAAAAATTCAAATAAGTATCCAGCTGCGTGTGTACAAGCGATTTATTCTCTATCTACCTCAGAAGTTGGATAGAATCTGAGGCTGAAATGACAAAAATGAGGAAAATTACAATTCCTAAGATGCCAGGCGAATATGAAAATGATCCTGAGTTCCTGGCGGACTCTAAACGAGCGATTGAAGGACTTATAGCGAGTAGCGATATATCGCATCTTTCGAGTTGATTTTATACGACATTCAACCCCGATAAAGATGAGAATATCGTTAGACTCAGTGCCCGATCGGAATTCACTGATGATCGGCGCGAATCATCAGTAGAATTAGGGTAGAATTTGCCAGGACCATCGCTAATGGCAGTTGTCTCGGGGAAATTAGCCATGACAGAACCTGAAAGCTTATCCTATATTTTTCCCATTCAAACAGAAATCGACATCAAGGAACCAATTAACACTTGAAATTTGAAATGTCGGATGTGAATGAGAAAAAGTGTGTCGGTTTCGAGATGGAAAAAAATCTGGTACAATCTTCGTCCGTCAATGAATTAATAGTGGAGCAGATTTTTTTTGCTAAAAGAATCAGAAAAAAATAGAAATTGCTAATTTTTTACAATTATTTGTGGTGGATCGCAAAAGTATCATGAAGATGAAAGTTAAATAGCTCAAAGGTAGTACGAAAATATCGGATAAAAATGATAGCAATAAAAGCAAGCAATAGGCGCTGCTGACTGACGACCTGGAAATTTTTTTGCCTGATCTGCAGTCATTCTATTTTGTGAGTGAAGCGGGTTTAATACAGCATTGTCCAAAACCAGGTGCTAATACCCTCTACCCTATTCTGGCTCAAATACCTTCTGTAGAAAATCTGGATCATGCATGCGCGAAGCAGTGGAAAGCGGAAAGTGCCCACGTCATGAAAACGGAATTTGGCGCCAAGTTAGTAAAAAATATTATTCCTGAACGAAATGTAGATTTGAGAGAGCATATGTTTGGATCGTTTGTGAGTCCAATTGCTGTTGATTAAAGGAAAATTTTCGGCTGTAACTGAGACCAATCCATCCAAAAGGCCCATAGACACTGCTCAGGCGGGAAACAATTAAGAATGGGTACTACAAGAGGCTCCATATATGAACCATATCACCCCAAAAAGCTTTGATGTCTTTTATGAATTGAAGCACAGTGGCCATTTAATCAGTATTACATCAGCAAGTTCTGACCTATTATTAGATGGAAGTCTATTCGCTGGGCTCACTAATTTCCCCACACAAACTCGTCTCCTAAATCAAAGAGCAGAAAGTATTAGATTCAAATCTTTTTTTGATATTCAATCGTTTCAAGGGATTGTTCCCTGATTTAACCAGAGAAAACAGTGTTTCAAACTTTTATCTAATTGTTAAAGATCAGACAAACTGCAAATTCCAACACAACAGTATGAGAAATAAGGTTTTAGTTGCAACATCAAAACCATTGGCTTTTCTTGATCCAGTACCGTCTTTTAAATTACTTATTGAAAACGCTGCTACAGAAGTTTGGCGAGATGGTGAAGCCGGAAACGGTAATTTACTAAAGAACTCACTTAAGCTCTCTCTGATCGGAAATCATAGTCACCGATAACAAAATTGAATATACAATCGGAAATTTGGAATCAGCAGTTGAAGGTTCCCTCAAGAGCTCTACAGAGGAAAAAAGGGACTCTTTCAACATTAAGCAACTGATGAATGTTGGGATCTCTCAAGGAGGTATTCTTCCGGTTGTCATGACCACCGGAGTTTGCTCCTTCAATCAGTTAAACTTTAAGGTAGGAGTTTATTTCCTTTCAATATAGTGATCATACCTTAAGCCATGATTGTTGATGAGGTCCAAAGATTAATGGTAGCCAGATCGAGGCTCTGCGAACGTACGAAGCCGATATGCGCCAGGTGATGACTGGAACCTCTCTATAGAATAACAATTCTGAGCTTTGGACACTGTTGCACTTTTTTCTGCCTGAAATCTTTCCTATGGCGGCTAATGTTGCTGTAGATGATGCATTCATATTCATATTACCACCAGAATGCCAAATTAGCCTTAACTTAGGGGATGACAGTTAGCCTTCTGGTGCATTTTTTATCACAACTCTTTCGCTTAGTGGTTGATTGTGCCGAAATAAACAAAAAAATAAATTGACTGAATCAGAGAGACTCTGAAATACCTCTCTAAGCCAAAATAAGAGTCGGAGGCTACTTTTTTCCAATAGAAGCAGTTGGCCTTAATGCAGAGGAGAATAAATGGCTTTTTGTCCTTTTAATATGCACGCTTTTACTATTAAACGAAGCTAAGACTGGGTGAAGTGAAGGCACGGAGATGTTGCCCGCAATTCAATAATAAAACCTGATATTCTTTGAAGCGCTACATTTTTTGAGCTACGTCTGAGTTCTACGAACTCAGTTAACTAATGAGAACCTTAGTTCTGAATCATGATGGCAAAAGTTCTTATTTTAAGGCCAATTCGCATAAAGCTTCCCTTAAAGTCATTAACGAATGTACTTTCAATCCATTAGTGAGGGAAAGTGTCGCTTTCTCATTGGCCTACCCTTTATAATCAGCAGTCCGTAAACTGCAAATGTGCAATCATCTCCTTTCAGTAGCAGAGACTTTATTTACCAAATCCATTTAGTATTCAAAGCGCTATTTAACCCTCTATCCATCTCTTTGAATCTAGCTAGTTATACACTGTTTGTATTTATAGTATTAAATCCATGTGTACTTGCACAATCCTTTTCTCGGGACAGCAGCACTAATGACAGAAGTTTCGCTGATTCCATTTGATTTTAGGAGGAGACGATGGATGTAATACTTCATCCATTGGTTTTGTTCTTTGAATGTGATTATAGTAGCTAGATTCTGGGTGTAAGTATAGACATTACTCCTGAACAGTTTATGCCACCAAAACAGCAGTTGCAGTAAGTAGACCGTTACTTTGTCTATCATATTGGTTATATCTTGGCCCGACAGAAACTGTTTGATCAAATAACTCTCATGGATCAAATGCGACCCAATCGTTTAACTGCCCACGAGGCTAAACACGCTCTGAAACCTAATTTGCGCAACATTTTTCATCTCTTCATGCGTCGACTCACAAAAGTCCAGATGGACATTAGGCTGCCCCCCAAGCGAGAAATCCTTCTTCGCGTTCTTATGACTCTAGATCAACAGGTTGTTTGAAGTGAATATCCCGCATATCTGTCTTGTACATTTTACAAAAAATCGTTTTATTTGTAGGGTCTCTATGATTGTGTAGTACAAACACTGTTGAAAAAGGCTCCATAGAGAGGCCTACGAAGCTGACGGCAGGAAGAACTATCGCAATTGACACGAAGAACATTTTCAATGAGGGTCGCACGACCTGCTATCCCCTCAATCGGTGTCACTATTATAAACTCAGCTCCGGTGCCAGGTAACATGACATTTTAGGAGTTATGTCATGTTAGTTAGTTAATATACGGATATACCGATTAGTCCTGGGGAGGGTTGTTAAGCTTTCAACTATTTTTAGGTTCGGCAATTTCCCCTCTTAACTTTCATTACAAAATCCCATTTTTTTAGCTCGTATTTGAACAATTGTTGTTTTCTCTTAGGGTTGTTAGTTAAAATGGACAATTGTTATTTGTGCATGTCCTGGTTCCCATTACCTTTCTACATATACCTTCGTTACTGAGAGTTACGCAATTTGACGCTTGACAAGTCTTTCCTATTAAGCCTTTGTGTTTCTGATAGTAACCTGCGATAAAATTTGAGTGACTGCAGTGGAATAAACGTTCAACCAATGAGGTACTATACTACTTTGTCTAATTCCGGTCTTTAATGTATGTGAGTGATACTGACCTGTACGAACTTAGAAAAACGAAAAGCATTAACATTTTTGCTGAACGTTCAAACTTCAATAAAAATCTGCCGAAAAACTTAAGAATGCAAATTCAATTGGGCCGTTGAAGTCGGTTTCCGTTGTGATGTGTGTCAACCGCTTAATTTTGTGAGTCGAGTGGCTAGTAGAAGAATAGGCCTATTGTTGAAACCCACTTCCACAGAAATCTCCCATTTGTCTATGCTGTTTCCCTTTTAAGTATTTTAAGTCTCCTGGTAAGTCGGTATGATTTTCACTCCTTCTAAAATCTTGATTGGTGCCAAAACTGTTGAGAGATTTTTATTATCTCGGTGGCTTTGAATCCAAAGTAAATATAGACGTTATAGAGAAACCGTCCATTATCAATCAAATTAAAATTGTCCGCATTGTATATTCCCAAGATCCGGCTTCCACTCCCGTGTTTGTATCTCAAACTGCGTTTCCCTGCAGAAGTATCTTCTAACTAAACGGGAAAATCCGTTCCCCCGCCAGTTGCAAATACATGAGCAGAAAAGATGTTAGCTGTTTCTGCAGCCTCCACTTAAAACAACCAAAATAAGGAAGGAACAAACAAATTTGTTTTTTTCAAGGCTTTACTGAAAAAGCATTGATGCTTTTCGACTCTACTGTAGCAACTGGGATAGCTTAATAAGCTAGTTAGTAATATTTATAGACTGAGTTAAGGGAAGGATGGCAGGAAGTGATCGGGCCCGACTCATCAATCATTGCAATGATCGTCCACAATAACCTTTAATATTGACTCGTGTTTGAAAGAATTGTTTTTGAATTTGTGGTTTTTCTCATCACATTTAGTGAAGTGCCATCTTCTCTTTATGCTATTCCTTCTCTTCGAGCTCGGCATTGCTAGCTGAGCTAGGTACTTCATACACTCGCTGGTATTCTGCTTTATGCTAAAATCACTGAAGATTCTAACACTAAAGAGTCTTCTGCACTAGTACAAAGATATAAAATATATGGAGGAAGTCATAGAATCCAAACAATGGAGACTTGAACCAGCGAACAGCTGAAAAAAGAAACTTCTTACTATTCCCCTAATTTTTTTAGCCTTGTTTTGAACCATTTCGGTTCAAAACAAGGCACAATTTCGGTGCATGCACAGATGCTTTCATTGTTCAGTAAGGTTTTCAAACGTTGCAACATTCCGCTGATCAACTAGTCAATGGCTTTTATACTCATGAATAGGTATTGTTAAGACCGTTTTCCTCAATTTCTGATAGCGTTCACGTAGTAGAAGAGGACAGTAGACATCGAAATCACCCAGACTGCCTGAGTCGGGAAGACAACGAGTATGATATTTCTGGTTCGACTCCTACTCATTGACGAAAGAATGTAAACAAACAAACAAACAAACAAATGCAGGTTAGCTGAATTCTTATAGGAATTCAAAAGAGAACAGACCAATAAGTAGATACATTTCCTATAATTCTACTTGTTTCATTGACTTGTCTACATCCGCCTTGACACTAGTGAACCTCAAACCAAGTTATCTCTGCTCACACAGTCTTTCGTTTTCTTACGGATTGACTTAGACGATTGTAATTTGATTCCCATTCTCCAGTTAAATAAATTGATGGCAATATTTCAGTATCACTCTAGCCATCCGTGATCTTTGTAGGCATTGAAACAACCTCATGACGTACGAGGGTTGATATTCCTGAAAGTCCTTTTGCAAGTAATCATTCATTTCTCTCGACTGTAACAAAGAGTCTTGCACAGTTCTGGTCCTGGCAAGTGACGTATCTTTAGCAGTAACCTTGGAAGTTTGGCTGATGCTTGTCATTTCTTGGAAAATAGATGGCCTTAGGAGTGTCTATCCGGTGACGTCGACTTTAATTACCTAGGAGGTATAAAGGAGGCTCGTTGTAGATTTCTTCTCGCTATATTTATTGCGGGAATTCTTCAGCCTATATGGAGACATCTATAGCCTAAGCCTTCTTCATTGTGTCGAAATAGCTGGATTTCTTTAAAGAACTTAGCCCTTAGACCTAAAGAGTTCGTAGTTCCTTGGTTTCTCAAACTGTTTTGAACAACTAAAAGACATCTAGAATCAACTAGACGTAAGATTATTGCTGAATATGGAAATAAGGATTTTGTGCTCTTCGAAGAAGCAACAGTCTCATGCCTAGTAGAAAAAGAGGCAGACCAAGGAGGCAAACTGTAACATATTACAACACTACTACTCATAAATACTGCATCGAAGACAAGATAGAGAAAATAGTTTATCCGTATGACAATGAAAATTGGTAATTTATCAATATTCAATACGATTATTTCGGTTTTAGCTAACATCTTGTTCGAAGCAGACCCTACTGGTTTATAAGTTGTTTGCACGGTGTTTGTGCAGGATCTAGTACTAGTACTAGGTCGAATAGAGCACATTTAGAACCGCTCTATTTCTTTTCCATCTTTGTCATTAATGGCAGAAGGGGAAATTCAAATGTGAAGAGCCAACGTTTCATTCGCAGGCGACTGTGGGGCGGAAGGTTATCGTTACCAAAAGACATTTTTTCTTTTCGATACAAGCACCCAGTTACTTCTATTCAATTCGCTTCTCATATCAACCTAAAGAATCCGTAAAGCTTTGTTCTTGTTCGACAATCTTGTCAACTACGCACTTCTCAGTGTTCCGCAAATGCAGTCTTCATACTTAGATTTCCCAGATGTGTTTATTTCAGATAAATAAGTTGAATGATGTCCTGAATCGGAGCTATTAATAACGAAAATCTATTTGCACATTCACATGGGAGTGGTAATTTGTCAATATTCAATGGTGGTCAATTCTTTTATCAATCTCCTCTTGATGATCACCGGTAACACCAGGGGCAGTTCTGGGGGCTAATGAGACGGGTGGCCGGATAGGACTAATCACCCACCGGACATATAAAATCAGACTATGTCAGCAGAAGTACAGCTTAATACAGCCCGGCAAACGAGGCACTACGTGAAGACCTGGATTCATGGTCTCAAACTGGACTGTGGAAAGTGCAAGCATGTAGCAACAAAAGGAATCTCCGCTAGAAAGCCACTACGAAGTTGAACTGCTACTTGTACTATGAAACCACGCCAGGAAAGTGACCAGAGAATCGAAGACGTCGATAAATGCTTTTATTGTTTTCTGTTTTAACTGTTGTGTGCTCTCTGTTGTAAAAGCTGTTTGTACTTCTGTGGTATCTCTAATGAGTCTTTGATACTTATATTGAGATTTTGATATTTCATTAAAATAACTCAAGAAAATGCCGCCCAATCAACAAAACCTAAATCTGTTCCAAATTCTGAAGCGTTCGATGCAAACAATATTCAGTCAATCAGCTAATCATGGCAAAGAGTCATTATCGCTTTCTGAATTTCTTAAATTTTCCTTCACAGGCCCTCTCAGATCCACAACAATAATTCAGCATTTCAAAGTTCATGACCGGTTAACTTTGGAGTCAAAAAAGGTTTTTCTACAAACAATGGGGGGGGGGGGGAATCCTCAACGAGACTGGATCCTAGACGCTCACAGGCATCTTCAAAACACTCTTCAAACAAATCCAAAGGTATGAAGACTGCTCGCTAACTTAAAAGGTCCTTAGTTAAATGTATAATACCGATTCCTGTTGTTCGTTAGTCTTTTGTGATTAAGATTTTCTGCTTTATGTATTCGGATCTTTATTATTTGGATCAGTGCTCTCAAAGTGAAGGAAAAGGGATTAGGAAGGGGGGGAGGGGTTGGGAGAGAACCTGTGCTTGGATAATATATATTCTGCCGCACTTGAATATGTTTTCGACAGCCCTAACCTTCTAGACCATCACTTTTCGACAATGGCTACTATTCGGTTCGAATGACTTGGTGCGCAAAAACATTCAGGGTGCCCTACGCCATTTTCATTCTTCGGTCATCATTTTTATTTACTTTCAGGCTCCATCAGTTAGTTCAATTTTTCGAATACTTCGTTATCTGCCACTCAAAAGGAGGAAGCCTTCTATTACTGATAACCATCGATGCACTATATGCCCATGGTTTTTGGTAGAGTTAGGGGAGGAACTGGACTATTTTTTGTCCCTATTTAGTCGGTTGGTCCTGATCTCTTATTATTTCTTATTTCGTTTCCAATAAAGGTGTGGCATTTACGATTTATCCTGTTTATGTTCCTGAAGATAATTCACCGCTGCCATATTTCATCTTAAACTCTCATATTACAATACAACATGATTCCGTGTAGATAAACCCATCGACTCCTTCAAAAAGCCTTTTCTCATCCTTTTTCTCCAGTGTCTCTTATCGACGAAGTCAATAAACCAGCTCGCATGCTTGTAAAAACCACCTATTTCATCGGAAGAAACCTATCTTTTTCGTAAGTTGAAACCGTTTGAGGATGCTTTGGTATTTGAATATCCATTATTTTTTCATAACATCGACTCAGTTCATCTTCGAACAGGTTCCAGAAATATTTTCAGCTATAAGATAAAACGGAAAGTGTATTTAATGATTGCAATCAAAAACACAAAAAAAAATTTAATTACCTTGAAGTGGTTACCTTGATGCATCATTATCGGGAACCAACGGCGCCAAAACAGGCATTGACGAGATCTTGGGTGTGTTCTATTAGTCATTTGATCTGTATCGAGAATCAGGTATGATTCCGTCTTTTCGTCAAATTCCTTCCAGCTTGTCATTGGTAGGACGTGTGGCAAACAGGACGAAGGCTCCGGTACTGACCATGAAGACGTCTCCTTGGAACTAGCTTGGGTTGTCGTGACTGACTTTCCGTTCGCCAAGATGTTAGGGTCCCTTGAAGAACCATACGTAAATGGAAAACAACTCTAGAATTGTTTTATAAGAAATGAGTGAAGTAACTAACCCGGTTCGAGCAAAATTCGCCCAATAGGACATCATCCTATCTGACAGTTCCCTTTCGGAGTCTGTGAAACGATAGAAATTTTCGGCGAATACTGGAGAAAAGGGTATCCCAAAAACGTACTCGATCTCATATCCATGCATCGTTTTTGTCCATTTCGGCCAAGGTAGACTTTCAGTTCTATGAACAAATTCGTAGAAGTACGTACGAGGTGTTGCACTACGAAGGGATATTCGATTCCGGAAGCCCCGATTTTGGCTCACCAATGCCTGGGCAAAATCAATCATCGGGCACTTGAAACCGCGGTCACTGCTGATCTCCTCTAACATTCGAGTCCAAGTTCGAGGGTTCGGCTAAAATATAATCAAAGTCCGTTTGGTTAAAACCAAAATAGAGGGTTTCCATCTATTCAGATGAGAACCTACATGTTAACTGGACATATATTCATGCATAGACATGACCAAGGTAGGTTTTTGATCAGTGGCTGAAAAGCATTGATATCTCCATTAACAGTTTTAAACATCCCAAGTATATCATTTGATAACCCATTTATTTCATCATTCCCATTACCAAAGTTTACTACAAATGGAAAGTGATGCAGACGTATTGATGCTTTGAGATTTGAAAAGGGGTCTGTGGAGTTCGGATTTTTCCTGTGTTCATTGTGATATTCCATTTTCCTTGAATCTGAGTTAAGCAGCATCTGCCTGCATCCCCCCCTCCCCCTTCATTTGTTATGAGCACCGGTTAGTTCTGACAGACCACTCATTTCGTAGCGATCTATGATCGCAGTCCCTTACAAAACCCCGTGTCATGTAATAGACAAGGCGCATTCAAGAGAGATAGCAATAGTGTATGATGAGAAGTGTAAAGTCTCAAAAACGGTTCTTTTTGTTTTATTCGAAGCCCCCACCATAGTTGGTAACGCCTTTTCAAATCCCATTCTTTGATGTTGTCTGCATCCTACAAATCGGAACTCAAGCTACAACTGCTAGCCATAGCAGTGTTTTTAGAAAGAACCTACCGTTTCAGAATAGTTTTTGTACTCAAAATCGGTGTAATAGGCAAGGAATTTCATGAGATCGGGTCTTTCATGGTGCTCGATGTCAAGCACCTTAAGCAGGGCTCGAAAATACTCATCATGAGTGCTGACCGGGAGGGCTTCGCTGTCCACAGAGAATGACGTGTTCGAGACAAGCGTACAGAGAAGAAAGTAACTTCCTTCGTTGGCATTCATCCCCAGCATCACGGCTCCTGAGGGCTTGAGGTGACCCAGTTCTGCAAAGCTCTGACTGTTTCGGTAGGGCAGAAAGTGACCGTCCAGTACTGGTGGGAAAGGGATGGAAAAGTAGGCTTCGGCGTCGACTAACTGACTCTGAGCTTCAATGAAGGCTTCCGGAGATTTCAGTTGCAAACAGGAGTGTAGATCCCGTCCACTTCTACCTCCACATCCAACTAACTCTACAAGTCTGAAAAAAAAGTAACTGAGTCCATTCTTTAGGAAATCGCTTGGGATTATGAAAACGGATACCGATGGTTTATACGAGTAATAAAGCTGTTATGAAGTCGGTCATCATGACTAATCCACCAACCATATCAACTGGGAGCAATAAGGCGCAGTTAGAAGTATGTGTATAAAAAGACTAATGTTTAAAGATAATTTTAGTGGGGCCGTAAGACTGTCTCCGAACCATCTTGACGCATGGGTAGCTTGATACATTCCATTCCTCTTGTGGTGACCTCTCAGAAAGTGCAGAAGTAGATCGGTTCTTCAGCATATTTCAACCCGAAACTTTCCCACTCATCTTGAACCTATCGAATTCAGCACTTGAATTGAAAAGAACTAATGATTTCAGATTTCTCTGAGGGTTTCAATCCAGTCTGTTTAGCTGCGTAAATCCATATTTGTTCTTCTAAATACGATTTATAGACATGAAATACATTGGTGTCCTTAATAGTGACTTTGCCGCCTAAAATTCAATATTCACCAGCTTTGATAGGCAGTTTCTGAAAGTATCTTCCGATCCATAGAAAACAAAATTAGGGAAAAATGGTCTAAGTAGAGTGAATTTGATATACTTCAGAAGTCAAATGAAGTCGTCACAATTGCTCGTAATTTTATGAGTACATTTGTTTCTGCTATCTAATCAACATGAGTAACTAAACTGGAGCAAAGCTACTACCAATCAATCAAAAACGCTCCCGCTTCGAACTTCACCCTATCTTGAGACAGTGTCTTACTGATGTGCACGGAAAAATCAATAAGACATCGATTGGGGAG
Source organism: Moniezia expansa (assembly GCA_019097775.1). Lineage (NCBI taxonomy): Eukaryota > Metazoa > Platyhelminthes > Cestoda > Cyclophyllidea > Anoplocephalidae > Moniezia > Moniezia expansa. The sequence goes on from JADFDV010000093.1 coordinate 2,125,828, forward strand.
AACCTCACCTTTTAGATAAGTTGAGCTGTTTGATTGGCACTTCAACACCCCAGTAGCTGTAGACAGAGCCGGATTGGAGGATCGCATTGGTGAAAAACGAGTGCGACCAAGGTGATATGAGGTGAGTGCTGACGCTCACGGCACCCGCTGATTCACCAAAAAGAGTAATTCGTGTGGGGTCACCGTTGAAATTGGCGATATGATCCTTCACCCACTTAATAGCCAAGCGCTGGTCCCACAGACCCATGTTCCCCGGAACCTACAAGGAAATTATCATTGAAAAATATCTTCGCCCTTGCCGTTTCCGAATTACACAGGTGGAACTGAATTAAAAGTTATTTGGTAAACATCCTTGGAATGGGAAGAGGAAACACTGTTGATTTCTACTCAGACACTTGGAAAAATTACAATACTGAAATGGATTTCTCCTCCTGAAGATAGCGTCCAAGGATTCTTGAATTTAAATCTCGATTAGAAAAATAACCAATGATCAGTCTCTAAGACCCAACTTTAGAATCTAGTTCTTGTGATTCTCTAGTCACAACTTCAGCACCCTAAATTTAAAAGGGAAGTCAGAAAGGCATAGTCGTTATTTGTCAGCCGGTCGATGTGATGTTTGAACGGGTCTGACTAACCCGCAGACCTTTCTTGTTAGGGAAGAAGGTGAGAGGTCCTCCATTAATGTTGTACCGGATACAAGAGCAGGAGCCGAGAATTACACCGTGGCAACCGCTGGCGAGGTCATTCACTGCGAGAATTCAACGAACGAGACAATGCCTTCCAACGGCTGACCCCTTACATAAACTCTAATTATCTTCTAATTTACCTCATTTATGTTGCAAAACAATTCTTTTGACTACTTTATCAATGAAGGAAGGCAGCTGATGCCAGTAACACTAATTTTTGCCCTCAATTGTACGTCATTTTTAAGTTAAGAAGAAACAATCAATTAAAGTAAAAATTGCATTTTTTTAATTAAAAGAAAAAGGTTTTTCGTAATGACGATGAAAATACACAATCATGGTTCTTAGATAGCATCCAGATTAAGCGATGGAGGAACAATGGCACATTTTCAGGGAATGTCTGCGGCTTGTGGACTCAGTCCCTACTTATCGTCCAGAATATATCTTGTAGAGCAACCCTAGATTCGCAAAGTCCGAGACATGAAATACGAGGCTCTCTGAACGAAATCTAGGCTACGCATTGGAACAAAGCGAAGTGAAACTGAGCGTTTTTGCATAAAGTGAAGAACTCACTTTCAAGAAAATTAATGAGAAGCAATTCCAGGCACGAGGTTTTAGCGGAGATATAAGCTAGTTTAGAAGAACTCCTAGAAGATGAAGGATCAACTTTCTGATTTAAAAGCCGTGAAGTCATATTAATTTCCAGTAATTACTCAACAAAGATCCAAACTGCTCATGCATTCGAATATCGCTGTTTTACTGTAGTCAGTTGAAAGGATTATCAATCAAGGACATTCAGTGGTTTCGGTTCGTTATTCTTCTTTAAAGCAGAACCCGAAAATTCTTCTGCAAAGTCTCTAGTGGTATTCTACATTCTGACCATTGTTCTGAGCCACGCTTATTCTCTACATCAGATGATAGCTGGGTTACTAATGACAGTCATTCTGATAAAGAATAAACATCAGCGCAGTAATGGCAGCCATCAGATCCTACTTTAATCAACCTGTATTTAGTGAACCAATAAGCGAAATCAATAATTTCAAAGATACTTTGAATTCGCTCTGATAGGATCGTCCAAGGTAGGGTGTCACGCGCTATGGCGCAGACAATGGTACGTAAACGTCATGGATTATGCAAATCCTGATTGACATAACAGCAAACAGTTTGACTTACTATGCCACCAAACTAGTAATACAAACACAGGACACTTCATCCAAAGCCAACCAATATATGAACGTCGCGCCCAAAGAATTTAATCGAAACGGTGTTGAAAAGATGGACTAAGGTAGTACCTAACGCCTTCCTTCTTGATAATCAAATTTAGCGGCTAGATTCGACCCTCACCTTCAAAGTACACGGGTTTCCAATTATTGATCCTAAGATTGAGAGGCACGACTATGAAAATGGATGCTTTTTAACTCACCCAAGAGCTGTTGAGATAGAGAAATCCAAAAGGACCCAGACGATAGTTCAAAGTAACCACGATGACATTCTGACGTGTTGACAAGAAACGACCGTCATAGACATCAAGCACCGAAGATCCACTTAAGAACGAACCACCGAATATCCATACCTAAAAAAAGATTCAATTACCGTCGAGGATTAAAAGAACCTCTTACCATAACTGGAAGCTTTCGAGCTGTTTCACATTTTTGTGCCGGAGGAAGAATCGGAACCCAGATATTCAAAAACAGACAGTCCTCCGATAACGGTGTATTGGGCTGCCACATTCTAGCACCCGGCGAGTTCTAAATAACACTAATCTTTAGACTAAGGCTTTCATGAAAATAAGAATTACAAATCATGTTACCTGAAAGAGAGTATCGACATACTGATAGCAGGTGTCTGGTTTGATATTCGCATTAAAGACCCTATCGGGTTCAGGAATAGATGGAACGGGTTTTCTGAATCGCAGTGAACCAGTCGGTGATTGGGCATATCGTATACCTAGACGAGAGTGCAAATTACCTTCACAAAAATCGACCAATATGAATAACTGGTTTGTAAGAAAGCAAATCATGCTATGGAAAATCGATATTGTTTTTCATTGAAACCTACCGTAGTAGATGTCTACCTGGGTGGTCCGTTTTCCAGGCCAAATGACTGTCTCACGTCGGCCGCAATAGGTTCCAACGTTTGTACGAGTTTTGGGGTTACTGTGGGGACAAACGAATGGAGGGGCTGCGACGGGGATCGGTAACAAAGCCACCGATAACTCAGTCAGTATAATTCCAAAAATTATGACATGTGAGCCGATGCGTTTTTGCCCCATATCGTCAGGACGCCAGCTCCCCAATAGTTTATCAAGGCCACAACTTGGAAGGCAAATATGTGGGATGGAAATGCTACTTTATTACAGGGCAACCAATTAGGGCTGGAGTTAAGTGCACACCAGTGCCAGGATTGAACAAGAATTCCTATTGGTCTAAGAGTTATTGAAGCAGATTTTTGCCAATCACGGCTATACTAATGCATAATTACTATGGTAGCCATTTGCCTACTTTAGTGCATTGTGAAACCAGCCTGCTGATAACATAAATCTTAGAACAATGAAAAAATGACAAAATATTTTAGATTGTTCTTAATCCATTAAAAGCTATCAAAGATAGTATCTGCTATATGTTTTTCAGTAGCAATTAGATTAATGGTTCATTAATATATGTCATCTCTGGCTGAAATGTCGAGCCACATGGCAGGTTTTGCATTGTTTAAAATAACCTTTATGTTTATTCACACAATTTTTCGACGATAATTTTAGTTCAGCGATACTAATTTTTAAGGGCGAAGCCCGTGGAATTTAGGGATTTACATCCTTTACGAGTTTCCATCGGCAGGGATTTCGAAACATGCCCGCTTTCCCTTATTTCCTTTAAGCTGGTAGCAGAGACGAACGAGACGTGCTATTCCAGAGTCGCATGGTCTTGCCTCTCCTCATTATCAACGCCGTGTTAAGGTCTGTTGCAGCTTATATGGGAACCTTTTGGGTGTGAGATAACGTTGCGACTTAATTCAATGATTTAGAGCATCAGTCTGAAATGTGACGCCTATAAGAATTTAGAAAGCCCGAGGTAGAATATCCGTATTAATTGGAAATTGCAAAGCTCGATTTCTAGTGATCTTGTCTAAGCCAATATTGTTTCATTTTACTGCCCACTTGTGTATTCATTTGCGTTTCGGATCTATAGCTGAGCATACTGCAATAATCTCACCTGGAATTCCCAGGTAGGATTGACTGCCTCGTTTTGCTCTTCTTGAAATCCGGCGGCTCCAAAGAGACATTGAACTCAGAGACCCAATTTGAAAACTTTCTTAACTTATTGACTTTGGAGCAAGAATCGAAATTAAAGGACACCAATTTCATTAGCATCCCATTCCGATTTTGGGTCAAAATTGGTTATCAGTGAAAAGAAAATAATCTTAGTTTCCTTTCTCACGACCACTTTTTGATGAAAGCAACCGTGTATTAAATGGATCAAAGACCTCGGATTCCTTTATTTCCTCATTGGCCAGTGTTTAATCACTGCACATTACCATTCAGATCACTGGTTGCTTAGTGAAATCGTATAATCTAATCGTAATTATGTAGATCCAGATAACTCTTACTCCAAGCCGTGTCTACTTCCATTTCAATACATTATGAGGCGTTGGGGATTGAGTTCAACGAATATATCAACAATTATGCCATGGCTTAGATTGGTTGAGTCTATGGACGGGGTCATATGATGGAGTACTTCGGTTATCCAACATTGAACATAAATTCTCAGTCGATTACTGTGCGATCTATAAGCTGTAGTGTTCCTGATAAATTCAGGAGCTTGGTGGAGAATAACAGACGACTTGAAGTTCGATAAAGGTCTGACATGCCGAATTATAGAAATTTTTCATGTTTCTCAACCTACCAGTTCGTGTGCCTATGACCTAGAGTGCTAATATATCTCTTAGTAGTTTAAAACAGAGAATGGACTAAATGTGAAATTTTTAGGTGAAGGAACGACAAAATAATTAGGTTAAGTCATTATAAATGGGGAAATACAGGTAGTTGTTGAAAGGGAGTTTTTGAAAATGCTGCTAATCATGCAGATCCAAATAAAGTAAATGGTATAGCATTCGATCATTCACTGAGTGCAAGATTGACATAACTGTCAACTAGCTATAGGCTGTCAAATCAGTAGAGCTATCAATGATTCTCTAGTTAATATATTATCTTTTATTTCGCTCGGGAAGCGCTACTCCTGGGTTTCGTACCACTTGCTTGATAATTATAAAGAAAATCTTAGTCAGTAACATTGATGTACAACATTTTTTCTTTCATAATCAGTATTAGGCAAAATGGTAATGGTTATTAGTTTCTGTGCTCTTAAATGTATAAACAGAATATGTACTGGCCAAGGTGTGGTGTCTTTCTCGCTGCAGCTGGATACGTTTGAAGGAATAAGCTGACAGCATTCGAAGATATTTCATTTTTTATGTTTTATTCATTTAATCAGTGAATACTGATTTGCTTTGGAGACTTACATATTTCAAATTGACATTGGTGGACTTGTATTAGTCCGATATTTCATAGTTGCCTGATTACTGGGCGACTTATACAAAACCGAAATCCGCAATCCTGAAACTGCGTTATCGAAATTTCACGTGGCTAAAGTACTATAAAGGTAACCCAAAATTAAATAAAACATGCTAGACACTAACATTAAACTAATATATAAAATTTATTCATTCGGTTTAATAACTTGCTTAGATTAATTTCCTAACATCTGTGCGTATTTTAGCATATGATTTTGTTAAAAAAATAAGTTATTAAATCCGTTTGACAATGCGTATTCTTTCAAGTAAGCACTGAATTCAGCATATACGAACACATATGTTAAATTAAGGCGTCCGATTCGCTGTGTTTAAATTATTCAACAAGAATTTACGCTTGAGCCTGGTCGGTGCGCTCTCTTGAAGTAATTTTCAATTTCGGACTTTCTAGCATGCGATGCGTCGCTCTACACCTGGAGTCTTTGGCGGCGTTGAGCCTCACACACCCCGAGTGTGTGGACCAAAATCAAATTCTTCATTTCGAACAAGTTCTGATGACTCCAGACGTTGTGTTCCTCCGCCGGTGCCTTGCCGAAATCAGCCCCCTCCCCTCCCTCCAAAACATCATCTTCGAAAAAATCCTGTAACTGAACTTAACAAACACAGAGAACCTGTCGAACCTTCGGATTATGGAAAATATGTTTACGAGTCGATAAGCGATTGCTGTGGTAAAAGTGCGCCTTATGAATCGCGAACCTTTAAATTTTCATTTTCTACTCCTTTTGCAATTGAACCTAATAACGAACTGCTCAAGGGACCCTGTACATGCAGTTTGGGAGCAAGCGGAGGAAATAAATTATCGTTCAGCTCTAGTAACCAAAGTCCTGTGTGGTCCAAAATGCCCTCTGTAGCATCGCGTCCTCCCGAAAGCTCCCAGCCCAAAAATCCGAGCTCAAACGGTCTTGACTCTAGTCGACAAGGCAAAAAATCTTCCACCAACATGGAAAACCGCCCATGGACTCTCTCGCGGTTCTCCAGAACTATGAGTCGCATCTTTCGGCTTAAAGGCTCTCATCGTAAAAGCAAGTCTAATTCCATCCGTTCTCGATCCGTCTACTTTACCGACTTCTCGGACAAATTCGGAGTGCATACATCACCTGAACCCTGTTCTTTAAGCGTATGTTTATTTGCTTCTCGTTATTGCTTCGATTCTAGCTAGATTAACTTGTCAAGTTCGTGCTTTTTTAACAGGCTATGCGATCGCCAGTAACAACGTCTCCGCAGATTTCAGTTCCATCCTCTCATCCTCTCCCACTCCCTCCTACTGTGCCAACACGGGCAGGGGAAGCTACCACTTCCACCCCGTCAGCACTGCTATGTCACGATGGAGTACAAACTAACATAACAGCTGCAGTGCAATCTTCAACCGAAGCGGCTGGTTGCAGCAGTCCTGTAGGCATCTCCTGCGTTCACCATGTCCACCACATTCACCACGTCCATCATGTCCACCATCACCTTCATCATATGCCACCTCCTCCACTCCCCCCTGCTCCGCTACCATCCCCTGGAACACTAGCCGTGACCTCCTCTCAACCTCCTGTTGCCTCAACTACCACTGCAGCTACCGCAGATGATGCTGCTGCTCTCATTATGACGCTTGAAACCGCCGCCACACTTGGCGAAACTCCTCCTCCTCTTTCCGTGCTGATGGACGCAAAATCCACCGCCGAACAACAACAGCAGTTGGTAAGTGACCCATTTTTACAAATCTATTTATTCCTTTAACCCTAAATATCACTATGGGATCTCCATCAGGTCGGAAATGTTGGAAATTCGCACACCTACAGTTCCTATGGAGTTAGAAGTGGAGCAGCAGCTGGTCCATGCTGTCCAATCGCCTCTTCCACAACACCACCACCACCACTTCCACCCCAACAACCCTCTACAGGATCTAATCTCCATCGGCAGAACACGGTGTGCTCGAATCCTCGCTGCTTAACCGCACACTGTCGTCCTCATATTCAAGGTAGGCAATTTAATGCGCCTCCTAGTGGCAGTGTATTCGCATCATGTGATTTTGAATCATCATTATCATCATCTCAGTGTGTGTGCGAGTTTGCCGTCGTCTCAGGATGTGTATGTGTGTGTGCGTGTGTGTGTGTGTGTATGTGGACGGTCGGACAATATGCGCGGAAGCTGAGTCATTAGCAATGCTGCTGCCGCGGTTGGCGATACAACTTCTGCAACTACCACACTGCGCGACTTGCTGGCTGGCTCGCTCTAGCTACTACCTTGTAGCTCGCGCGCTGCATGGCCACATACAAAAACTCGCCAGTGTTCCACCCATACACAAACATAGAGGGCGAGAGGCACGCACTGCACGCTTTGCTTGAACAATGCGTGTGCCATGTAAGTGCCTACGTATGTGTACCAAGTGTGACTTATTTTGTAGACGCCTCCTTTTGGCACTGCTTGAACTTGTGATGGTGTCTCCTTTCACTCTATCTCCTTGGCTCGAGCTATTCCAGCCTGTTGAAGAAAGGTCCATGTTCTCACTGCAGATGCCATGGCCGAAAGTAGTTTAATATATCTGGTCCTAGTCCGCTTTTCTAACCTACCTACTGATAATATCCTTGGAGGTTATTTACTATTAGCAGTGAAATTCTGTTAGAACCATATGTTTTGATTAATTGAATCGCCTTGTGACTTAGCATTCTATGTATTTGAGAGTGCTTGGCGTAACATTAGCCCTTATTCCTGGCAAGTGAGGCATTTGGCTAACCAATAGTTGAGATGAACTAAATGCCTTATGTAAATACTCCACCTTCAATCAATCGTCGAGTTCCTTATACTCGTAAAACCTGGGCATACATAACTATAGTGTGCTTTTATTTCAGTTTTATCTGCACCATAGCTATTTTTAAGACAAATACAACAGCATGAACGCTTTACGGAAGCAACATATTTACAATGCGACTTCGTCATTTAAAACGATACCCCGTAGATCAAACTTCCACAAGGGATCGACTAAACTTTTACATAATAACTTTTTAACTACGATGCTCAGGGCTGCATTAAGGCAAATATCTGCCAGCTCTTGTCTCTTAAGTTTCCAATTGGCTAACTCCCTTTCATTCATTTTGACCATTATGAGCGCCGTTCGATTTTGAACCTCGTCATTTGATGGGCCAAGTGCGGGCAGGACTGTTACACAGCCGGCTCGCCGATAGCCTTTATTTGAAACGTCATGTAGAAATCAGCAAGTTCGAAAAACACCGCTCCCGTTTATATTATTCGGTCCCTCGGAAGTGCGGGGAGTGATATTAATTTTCTTTAATAGTAAGAGTGTTTGAATTAGCGGATCTTGCAAGTAGTAATCCAAGGTATGTACTGCGTATTTTTAATGAATCTCTATTTGGAACAGAAAACCACCGATTTAGGCTAGCTAAAAATATTTGGCTTTCTTCAAGGTTCACCATGCGACCATCTGCGGACGCCTACATCGATAGAATTGGCAGAGCTGGCAGAAGCCGGTGCAGAAGCGGTTTTCGCAAATGGTGGTCGAACGGCAACAATGACGACGACCACGACGACAAGTAGTGGAAGTTTTGCGGACCCACTACTCTCACCTTCGCCTCCTACCAATGCGTCGGCACCGAATTCTCCGGCTCCACCGTCAGCACCTCTTTCAGGGATAGGTTCTGCACCTTCTCAAACGCACTTGATGCATCATATGCACCATCATCATATGCACCATATGCTCCATCATCTTCGGCCTCCCTCTAGTTCCTCCTCATCTACTCCGGCTAACGTCGCAAGCGTCGGACAGTCATCGGCCACTACGTCTACTACTGCCCTACCTCCTGTTCCTCCGCCTCTACCGATCACGAATACCTCCATCACCGCAACAGATCATCGATCATCCTTCCAGGAGAGTATGAAGGCTTTGAGAAAGGTACCTTTCCCACTCTTTCCCTCTGAAGGTGTGATTCACTCACTCACTGCCCACGTGGGCCTATACGCAACACCCGCATTTCAGGACACTATGTGCTATATTTTGGCTGGTAGCCAACGCGTTCGCGTGCATGTGTACGCACGCGCGTCAGAAATTGCCCCACCCCCTTTTCCGTCATTTTTCTTCTCACTGCCCTCTCTCCCGCTACTACAGAGAGGTAATACGGCTTTTCCCATGTGCTAGGCGCGTCTGCTTGCCCGTCGGCCTGCCTCTGGCTGAAAATTCTAGTGCTGGCTAGCTGGCAGGTTCGATTTCCGGTATACAAAAACATCTCTATCGGATGGCCTCTTGGAAATCTTCCTGAATAGTTAGGCACTGTAGTGATAGAAAGATGGGTATCAGTGGGTTTGGTAATGCCGCTGTCTTAATCCAAGTTGGACTTCTTATTCAAAACTATTTTCCTAATTTCTTTCTAATCTATCGGTCTCCTAAGGAGGAATCCATTAGCCAACTTTTCAATCATTGAGTCATCTCAACCTTTGGGGGGAAAGAATACGCACGCACTCAAAGGCAAGTCAACATAACCTATCTGAGGATTCCAAGCGCCTTGGAAGGAAATAGGGCAAAAATGAATAAAGCGTCTATTTCCATTGGTTCCAATCTCCTCGCTCTTATTTTGGATTGAGGTTGACTGTTAGTTGTCATTCTTCCGGTCCAATTTCGTTCTTGCACTGGTCGTCTTTCTGATCTATTAATCAGGAAACATCCTGACTTTCATTGATCAGAATGAGTGCGTGATGCCTAATCAGAACAAATATCGATGGTTGTTTGTAATGCCACTTAGTTTTAAGGACGTCTGGAACAAAGTTTAATCATTATTCCGTATTTTGAATCATTCCTCTTGTTTTGGTCGACCAGTAGATTTGTCTTTCGGAGTAGATTAAACATGAGTTGTTAGTTTTGCTGCGTTCATTCGTTACCTCACACATTGTTATCCGATCTCTAGCGGAGTACCGTAACGTGTTAGCTTTTCCTCACCTAGAGGAACGGAAACTGAGAAGTTCCGATGTCGTCCTCAATCCGGATGAAAAGGAACATCTAAATGAATAGCAGTAATTTATACAAAGCCTATTAATTTTTTTCTAATTCAGGCCAAGAATTAATGGCAAGATTCCCCATTAAAACCGGTAAGCCCATCTCACAATTGTGTCATCGTTCGGAACGACCTCAAAATTTGATTTTCAAATTAGCTGATTTCTGTTCCCATTGTCCAGAATCATCATTGAGATTCCACCTAGTTCAGTAACTTTGAAATCATGCCCTGCAATGCTTACTCATGCAGTTCGAACTAAATTAGGGGAAAGACGTCGTTTTTCCTGTACTTCATATCTCTTCTAAATCGTCTAGAACCATCAAGAGCCAGTCTAGCACGCTGACCCAAATTGGTTGCCGTATCGTTTGTTTAGGGGGAAATAAATATTTGACGTTCGAAGTAGATCCTTCATGAAATCTAAAATAGAATCCGAGTCCTAACTGTTATTCCTCATTCAAAATATCGAGCTCGTCCCGCAAGATACGCAGAGTAACAATTATTGCCTTATCCAAAATTGTTATCTGCACTCCATTTAGTTCAGTATTTAAGTATGCAACCAGATCTGAATGTTACTACAGTGGTTTTTATTCCTCATTCAAATACACTTAATAGCAGCTGGTTTTCAGATCGATAAACACTTTGTCGTTTGTGTTCTTTAAAGCTGAAGTTTTTTGAAAAGGCTAAATTGAGCCACCGTCATCTGAAATAGATCAGCCCGTGAAATCAAAACTGATATCAGGGCCCTAGCTATAATCATTCTAAATTGTAAGGTCCGTTTCTCATTTTGTATATCAGTTGTTTTCGGATTTGATATTTACGTTATCGATCTTATCGTTCAATGTTTTGAATGCTGGGAGTTTTAGGTAAAAGTACGGCTGAAGAATATGAATGCGTGGAGTATGTGTGTCTACTAAAGCGCTTTTCCTTGTGAATGAGTGTGTATTTGCACCTTGGTGCGCCTGTGCATGCGACACGTGCGAATTTTCTGGCACCCTGCCAACTCCTAAACACCTTAGGTGCCCTCTCACTCGCTTTACGTACCTATGCGTGCCAACTCTAATCGCGTTCTCCCTCCTTCCCCGTCTCCCCTTTTTAGATGGGCTGGTATTGGGGTCCCTTGAGTTTCACCGAAGCCGAGAAACTATTAGCCAACCGTCCAGATGGAACATTCCTGGTACGGGATAGCGCTCACGATACCTTCTTCCTCAGTCTCAGTTTTCGTGTTCGTGGGACAACCTATCACACGAGGATTGAACACAATCAGGGTGAGTTATTAATCTTATCATATTTCTAAATGCCTCTTCGGTTTGCTCCTCCACTAATAATCCCACTATAAGTCAATATCCCGCTTTCACCATCTCTGCCTGTCTATTTCGGTGATTTTCAGGAATTACTAGTTAAATCTATGTCGCTTAGCTAATTTGGCAGAGCGCTAATTTGTGTGTGTGTGTGCGTGCCACTTGGCAGGCCTTCGCCACTTCGGTTAGTGTGTTTTCCGCCTACCTCGTCACCTGACTCCGCGCTAACTCTATTAACATTCGTCTACTAACTGAATAGATAGAAGAGGTAGAAGCTGAAGGAGGTCTTAATTCTTCAGGCATGTCATTGTACTACCTGTCCTATCATGTGTGTGTTTGCTATCGATCGCACCAATACTAGCGCGCCTCTGTTCGCGTGCCAACCACTTTGCACTAGCCTGATTTCGAGTGTGTGCGCTTGCTAGGACACGCATTGTTGCTAGAGTTGTTACTATATCACTGCTGTACCGGTTAGGACGTAAAATAACAGCGACCTTGGGGACCAGCGCACTCAAGGCACATGCCTGCGCGACTTCTCAAATGAGTCTCATGGGGTTCAATCAGTAATTGCGTTGAGTCCCATTCCTAAATTAATTATCTATCCCGAGCAAGCGAAGCCATAAATTTTACTGTAGTAAAACAGATAAACGTGATTGATAACGTCATGAAAGTAACCTCAAGGAATTGCCGATTATAAGGCCATTTTCTGCTTTAATAACAATTCTGTTTTTGCTAAATCAGAACATGCGAAAAAATCCCTTGAAATTGAATTTGAAGTTGAGTAACTGCACCTGCTTGTCAACTTTCTAATAGTCGGGAAGTCTCTGAAGGCGTTTATGAATGACCATATAAATTGAAATATGTGCCCTGGCTTTGAAAACATTTCTTCACTTACAGGACGCTTCAGTTTCTGGTTTGAACCCGAGTCTCACAGTGCTAGTACAGTAGTGGAGTTCATCGAGAAGGCAGTTGCCCATTCGATAGGAGGGAAATATCACTACTTCCTACAAACGAGCACGCCAGGTCAACAGCCGGTGGAGGTATCACTCCTGTATCCTCTCTCACGGTTCCAGGTTGTACAATCACTGAAACATCTGGCACGTTTCACCATCCTCTCTCACGTGCGACGAGACCACGTGGCTCGTCTGCCCCTTCCACCCAGTCAGATTGGTTACCTCCTCGAAAAGCAGGTCTACTGGGAGTCGCTGGAGGATTTTGAAGAGGCAATTCGTGATCGGCCTCCACTCCAGTTCTCTCTCCTCTCTCCTCCTTCTTCCCTGAAAACCTGAATCCTCATTCCTCCTAAACTACCCGGTGACTCTCTTCTGTCCCGCCCAATTTCGTTTCGTCGCCTTTATTTCCCCTTTTCGCTGAGCTAGCCAAATTTGTTCCTCCCCACTTTGTACAGAGCAGTGGAGACGTGTCCCATTCCGAATTGTGTTCCCCACCCCACTTCCGCCTCGTTTGCCTCGAGAAAAGTGTGCGCGCGTGTATGAAAACTAGCCGGTTCTACCCATTCCCTGCTCCGGTTCTCCTCCCCCTGCGTGTACATATTTACACACCAATCCACGTCGCGTTTTATCCGCTAATCGAGTGATCATCGATTCGACCCATTTCTCCTTTTCTCCTCCCTACCATTGTGTCTTTTTCCTTTCTTGTGACCAAAATACCACCTAAGCAGGCGCCAGGTGAGAACCACACGTCCCGACCTTACGAACCTCAGCCCCCCTCCCCCAAACCCCAACCTTCTTCTCTTTCAGTCCAAATCCTTGTGCAGAACAAAACCGCTCCTTTATCCCGACTTTATACACGTTTATCCGCCTACATATATATATATATATATACATATATATATTCTATACACCCGTTTGAAGTGATTCCTTCGTAGGCTGTCTTCCGGTCAGATTTGAGTTCCAGTTGATTTAGAGGATTTCAGGCAACCCGGGTTCAATAACCACTGTATTGTATCCAGTAGATGGAGGATTGTACAAACAAGAGAGCGCGAAGTTGATTTTGAGTGAAGTGTCTGCCCCGTTTAGTGATGCTCGTTCTAACTCCGTCTCGAAGTGGGAGCTCTATATATCAATGTTCACTCCGAAGTTCGTGTCGTTTGAAGTAATTTAAAGCGTCATTTAGTTTAGGGAGTCTCATCGATGAGTCGCCAGGAATCTTGGCTTTATTTTTTTCCATCCATCTGCCTCTAGATATGAAAACGATAGTCGGATGTGACCCCATGTGTTACAGATTACCGTTTTTTCTCTAAATTTTCGAGATATTGGAGGTTGCGATATTCTAGAAATCAGGGGTCACTTGAGGTATTCAGCCCTTCCTGCTCTGCATCCTTAAGCATATGCCTTAGACCTGATGTCATCCACTACGATCACTTCCAGTCGAAAGACTGATTAAGCATCCGTCGACTTAGAAAAGTATCGATTGAAAAATCCTTAATAAGAACACGAAGTCAACAGAAGATTCTTGAACCGTGTCCTCGCGTCCTGTAAATAGGAACGTCCAAATTAGTTAGTAGTGCTTGGACCAATCGAGTACTGTAGCCAGTAGATATGGATAGCTACTAAGTCTTTGGGATCGTCGTGAAAACTTATTTTTCTTCTACTTGAGTTCTGAACCATGTCTCTGGTCTCTCTTACAATCTTGGACAGGCTAAGACGAACTACCCACGCAGGTGAAGTAATAGCTATTCGCGCCCTTCCATACTCTCAGTGCTTTCCTTCAAGGCAGCAGTTGAGATTCGCTGAAGCTTCATCGAGAACCTTCCTGGAGCGGGATTGCACCAAATCCTCATTATTCAAGGATCGAGCCATCCATCTCTTCTGTAAGATTTAAAAAGTCCAAGGTTGGGGCATTTGAATTCATTGGAATCCGCTACGTTTGGGCCGCACTAATCTTGTCTGCGTTGCGGTACATGATCTTAATCTTCGGCGAACATTTGCCAACTGCCAATATTATTACTTTAAACTGTTCTTATCAGTATTCCTTTGAAGCTTGAATTTATGGCCAATAAAACTTAGATAACTTTGGTCGAGTTCCCTGCTAAGATTGACCGGTCCTACCAAGGACTTCTCTCGCATTCTGTATTTGTTATCTAAGTCATGACTTGACCCTTCTGATTCTTTTGGAAATCTGGCAGGTATCCATATTATCTATCAAGTGAATTTTAAGCAAGAACTTGGTTTTTTCCATTGAAAGAAAGTGTGTGGACCAGCAGACACTCTGGGGGCTAATGAGAGGGGCGGCCGGATTGAACCAATCACCCACCGAACGTATAAAATTAAATTATGCCAGCAGAAGTACAACTTCTTACAGCTTGGAACACGAGGCACGAGGTAAATAACTGGATTCATGGTCTCAAACTGGACTGTGGAAAGTGCATACATGTAGCAATGAATGGAGTCTCCGCCAGACAGTTGAAAAGACTTCTGGAAGAAGTATGGAGATTATTTCAGCAGAAGCGCAACTTCATACGGTCTGGTAAACGAGGCACGACGTAAATGCCTAGATTCATGGTCTCGAACTAGCCTGTGGAAAGCGAATGCGTGTAACAATGAAAGGAATCTAGGCCAGAAGGTTGGCGAGATTTCTGGAAGAGGTATGACGACTTACCTCCATTGACAATGTCGAGGATGGACGAGGTGTCACTACGAAGTTGAACTGCTACTTGTACTATAAAACCATGCCAGGGAAGTAACCGGAGAACCGACGACGTCGATGAACTCTTTTACTGTCTTCTGTGTTAACTGTTGTGTGCTAAGTGTAATAAAAGCTATTTGTACTTCTATTTTACCCCCAATAAGTCCTTGGGTGGGGAGTAAATAAAATATCAACTGATAAATTAAAATCGTTCATCTAACCAGAAATACTGATGTAATAACCGACTAGAAGCGGATCAAACGCCAATGATAGTGATGGGAAAAACAGCAGCCAGAATTTTTCTGTGTTAAGGGATCATCTCCAATAACGATGAAGGTTTGAGCCACTTTGTGGCACAATTAAACAAGGTGGGTTTTTTTGAGTGCCGCTGACGTGGATAGTATTTTTGGCAGGAGTGTAACGACGTTGCGGTGCAAAGTGGCACGTCATATAAGTGAATAAACCTACAAAAAATACAAAACTTCTCGCAGCAGATCCACTTCTGGGTGTAGAACTGGAAGGACGTGCCATTTATACTAACCTGACCATCTGACTAAGCAATCAAACTGACAAGCCTTATTAGAACAAAGTGAACAGCGTAGACAGTTAATTTGGGGCTGAGCGAGATTTTAAAGGATCTGATTCAAATCCGAGGAAGAAATACAGAAGAGAGTTTCTTGGTTAAAGGGTACTTAATCCAAGCTGATCTATCATGGTGCTTTTGAGGAAGCACTAGGCGGCCGCTAAAGCCTACTTCCTCTCGGACTTCTCTTTCTATCCACTCCAGAATATTAGAATTCCCGACTACTAGTCTTGGACTTTAATATTTATATTAATTAACTGAACAATAATGGAAGACTGGTGTTTTTACAAATACAGCTCTTGAAAATAAGTGTAAAATTTTAGAATAGCACTAATAATTTTCATTCTGCGAAATTTTTGTCAATAGACCTACTTCAGTTTAGTTTGTTTATCTTAACTATCGCGAAATTTGGGCAGTTATCCAAACATGGCCAGACGTCAAGAAAAATCTTCGTGTTTTTGTCGACTTTTTTGCTGATTTGCAAAGGACCAAAGAGAATTTAAGTTTCAATTCCATGAAATTTATCAAATTGGGGAAGGGTTGATAAATCAGATGTTTAGGTTGATTACGTGCCGAGATATCTGCGTTCATTCAGATCTTTTAAACGTAATTTTCGGTCGTAATTTCATTCTCAACATTGGTTCTCCTAGACTTTTGAATCCCAGAAAAATGGAAGGAATAGCAAAGAAATTCAGGACGAGGAGTGAAGACTAGAGTCAAGAGGAAATAGGAACTTTCCACCCTTTCTCAATTCAGTTCCCTATCCTTAGATCCTGGGCTTGAGATCTCCACTTCCTTGCATGTCCTCGGCGGGAATCGGATGGCATCATGTGCTTTTGCACTCTTGCAGTGATGTTAGTGGCCCACTTCTATTAAACATTGGTGAATAGTACAGCGACACTAATAGAATGGTATTAAAGGTATTGGGTTTCAGGTGAGTATTTGTAGCCAGATGCATTTCTTTCGCGGGGTTCCCCTTACAGTGTGGAGATTTGACTTATTCTTTTCATCGTGCGTCCTGTTTCAGTTCTTACCGTGCTCACAACATCGTCAAGGTCGAAGATGCGGTGGTCTTCTAACCGAACACATCTCACCTCTATTTCTCTATCATAGAAAAGAAGGCGTTAACGATTGTATGACTACAAGGGCGATCAAGACCACTCCAAGGTCTGATTTTCCTCATGAAGTGTCTAAAACATTGGGGTCTTATAGACATAATATTTTCATACTCCGTCCCGGGAAGCGATTTTTAGAGTCATCGAAATAAAATTCGATTCGTCACTCCTAGTAAAGTGTTAAAAACTTGGGCCTCACAGCACTAATCAAAACATTTCATAACTTGCTATGGAAGTCGTTTGTTAAATTGGAACTATGGAGTGGCCCCGTTTTGATAGCCCAAACAATGTCTTAACTATTTACCTAGTGCAAAAAATTTAACCATCAGAGGAAATGGAATCTGTCGTTCATCTTCTCAGGCTCGAGGTGGGAATCAGAACTACACAGCTGCGGTTGTTCTGAGCAGATTTAGAGCTGACGGTCAGTTTGGCGATTCATTGTGTGGCATCAATCCTGAGGCTATTAATCTGCAATGGCGAGGGAAAAATAAAGACGAGCCGTGATCAGCTTTCGGACAGAAGCAGTAGATTTAAGTGCCCGGACCTTGAAACATCGAGATTCCGCCCAAGTGAATTAAATTTGGACTTAAATATCTAGAAGATCATTTTTTGGCGAAAACTCTTAGTTTAGCGAATAATAGTACCAGAGGGCCATCTTATTAAAAGGCCCCGAAAAACAGTTTGAGAATCGAGTATTTGTAGACCTGTCATCCTTATATCAAATATGGGAATCGCTAGAACCAGACTGAACCAAAACAACTCTTAGGGGTTGAAGAATTGGGGCCAACATGTGTTGGGGTGTGAACTGTTGGAATAATAACTTTGCATGACTGAAAAAATAAGCAGATGCCAGAAAAGCGATTTCTAAGATGAGATTGTCACGAACGGTTTCATTTCTCGTGCTTCAAGATCAGTGTATGCTAGATTGTTCTTTTTACTAGTTAGAAGCATGTAAGCTGGGTAAGTAAGTTAATCTCTGAGGTAAAGAATTTATATAATATCAAAGGAAGAAAAGCGGTGTCACTATCGTTCGAAGATCCATGCTGTTTTTCCTTGCTGAGCTCCCCATATTATTAGACTAAATAGGTAAAGCTTTTTTTCACAATAAGTGGATTGCGTTCGAGCAAAAAAATGCACTTTTCTGGTGATAGCAGAACATACCAGTTATGTTAAGTGAAATCGTGATGTCTGGCTGGATGAAAGACCAAGGTTCGGAATCCATCGACAGGTATCTAGAACGGTTCTTCTCAGGAGAAGAACCGTACGGCAGATCTCGCCAATAAAAGCTTAGATAAGCTTAGTTAAAGTTACCTAGCTAGACATTGGAATATCAACAAGTAAATGAATTAAATCGCAACCTCATTGAGAAATGTTTGCAGTTCCCTGCAAAAAAGGCAGTTAATAGGTCGATTCCTATTGACTAGTCCCATTGCCTGACCTATTTCCTTAATAACTTTTCTTCTGGCATCGTTCCCATGTTTCATTGATTGAATGAGATTTGATTGAGATTACATTAGTATTAAAATCCAGAAGCCCAAGACCGATTTTATTTTATATGCGAATGTATGAGTAATAGAAAGTTATTTAAAAAATACATATTAATTCCAGTTTAAAACAAGATTCCTCAACTTCATAATAAAAAAAAACAATTAAATTGAAAACAATCTGAATGATAATAGCCATGGTTAATAATAATTAAAGTTAGTAAAAATACATTTGCAAAATACCATAACGACCAACAGACCATGAAACTGACCCAACGGCTGACACCAGTTTGAAAACCATTGGCTTGCACCGGGTGCTAGTCTTGGGTCCATTAATTTCCCTTACCACTATCCTTCAACCTTTAATCTTCCATGCGTTCTTTAAGCCTGTCCTAAAGACACTTTTTCATCCCTTCCCATGTAAATCTGGACCTAAACAATAAAGAATGTGTTTTCGTAGGTCTAAAACTTATGCTATCTGTGAATAAGGGGTGCCCTCGATCGGTAAGGATCTAGCTATCAATTCTGCATCAGTTTGGGCTCTGCATTCAGAATTTCTCAGACTTTTACATTTCTACAGATAGAAACCTATTTCAGACACTCCTACCTGATAGACTCTATTGCTATGAAACAAATCTTAAAATATCGCTGATTCTAGTCGTTGTAAGATGCTTTGATATTTTTAATGTGTTTTTTAAAGGGATTACCTTCGTATGCTTTGGAGACACCCGTTTTAGTAAATATTTGCCCATTTTCTCTACACTTGTATTCATTTTCAACGCATTTCGTACTTCATAGATAGTACCCTTCGAATGATATTCAGAAAAGGATATGGAAATACGCGTTTCACCTATTTTTGAATCATAGAAACATTTAATCAGCCATTCGTCAAATGGAGTCGAGAGAATGAAAACTTGGGAACCGAGCTACGTCAATGCAGATTTCCAATGTCGAACACACCGTCAAAGGGAGGGAATAAGAATTATAAAGTAGTGGTGATAAGGATCAGCATAAATCTAGTGGAGCTATGAAGTTATGATTATCTAGTTGGAGACTTTTGGCAAAGATGTGCACAATTTCTACAAGGCCAGCCCTACTAGAATAGCCAGGATGAAGGTAGAAGAGATCACCAGCGTTGGAGAATTAGTTTAATCGTCTTTGAAGGTAGAGGTCTGCGAAATTTTAGGCTTTTCACTGTTGATGATCACAATGGGTCTTCGATTTTCTTCAACACGAGCTCAGAAACATGTGCTTCATTTTTCTCACTAAATATAGCTCGAGGTCAACGTGAATTGAGGTGTCAAAGGGAGCTAGAAGTTATTTAGCAGTATACGCGAAAGATGCAACAACCATCACGCTTGATCCAACCCTCAAAAATCGGGAAAAGCGGATGAATGCTTGGTGCTCCTTGTTGGCAATACGTTCAGAGTCTTTCCGTTACCCGAAGACGCACATTAAAACAGATCGGCATAAATATCACAATCTCCTTGATAGATAATAAGGAATCACAACCTCAAAATTTAAATCTGATACCTATATTCAGATTGCCTATTGACTTTACGTGAAAAGTTATTCAGAATCAGAAATCATTTATGAAATCATAAAGAACTCTGGGATTCATTTCCACGTTTTGAATTTACTTGATAATCAGGCGTCGAAGCATCAGACCACCAGGAGAGTGAAACCTGGAAATACTTGTTTCCAGGCCTCAGCCCTCCTCCAATCTTTCATGGGGACAACCGCTTCCTGACAAGTTATCAAGTCATAAATGATTATCTGAGAATCTTTATTAAAATTGAAATAGGTTAAAAATTAATTAATTTGAGTTAAATTAGAAAAGTTAAATTTCTTTAATTTTTAAAAAAATTATACAAGGAAGTTCACTTAGAGGGTTTTTAATTTGCCCATTTTGAACAGACCTTTCCCTAGCCTGCGCGAGAAACGGAATCGCCTAAGGGCAAAAAGAAGAAATTGTTTCTGATTATTCAAACATTAAAAACATCTAATTGTGTATTTAGGTGATTTCAATTTGAGTTGTATCAGTGCTGAATACTGTAATTAATGAAAAGTTGAATAGCTAAGAAGTTCGTAAAGACTGTAACTCTAAGATAGGGAATCGGAGGTTGAAAGAACCCATCACTTCACTCTTCATTGACCGCAGATTTCATTTAGAGGTTATGAACAGATTGAATTTGTAGTTGCTTGGGTTCTGATCACAGAGGTTGCCAAGCCATCTGGCTATTAGTTTAAGTGCGTGCATGAATGAATGTACAAATGAATAGGAATGCAAGCTGTCAAGACCCAAACTATGATTAAGAAAACTAATGCATGCGATTGGTGGCAGTACGCATCCTCCTAAATAAATAAACTAGTTAACGCGACCGTTAGGATATGTGGGCATTATGAAGCGACCGCAATTACTTGTGATACATTAAAGCTCCTTCGAGGAACCACCTCTACAGCTACATAAATTTTGGCTCTTATCACTTTATCACTGCTTTCATTTCAAATGACCAAGCGCCATGTTAGTATAGTTAGCCAAACACATTGCCGTTAAAAATAACCAACTAGCCTAAGCTTGCGATGGGAGAGGTGGCTTTACTTATAAGCACAATTTTCTAAAATTTACGGATGACTGTTGGCCCAAGTTGAATGCTTAAGAGTTTCAGGTTCTCCAGCATCCTAAAATGCGCTCAATGAGTAAAGTATGAAGCCTTCTTGATTGAGCTTGTTTCACGAATACACTCATGATGTTCAAGTTAATTCCTATTAGTTTGATTCACTTAGCAGATAGGTCGATTTTCAGCCTCCTGGATCATTTTTCAACAAGGCCATCACTTCTTCACTCATTCAAATGAATTTATTCTCAAACATGCGGTTTGCTTAAATGAACTCTACCTTTGCATGAAACACCGATGTCAAAATCAAACGTTAAGGCTCAGTAACTCAATTGTCTATTCAGAAGTTCCGTTTTCAATTAAAGCAGTTTTTGCCTGGTGAGAAGTTGCCAACTGCCTAATCCCATCAGTCCATTTGGCAATCAGGTCATAAGGCGAGCAAGAATGAGGGTAGATGACAATTTTGGCATCACGGCTTTTTGACATTTTTAACACATATCCATCCCTTTTGAACATTAGCTCTACCTCTATCATTTAGGTGAAAGAATTGCAGAAATGGATGGTTCTCCAAATAGATCTATAAGTGCTGTACCTGCTTGGATTAATGGCTAGAACAGCAATATGTAAATGATAGCAAAGGAAAATCGAGTATCGGCTCAACTTACTTTAGCTGGCTCATTCATTGAGCCTTTTTGATTTTTTGGATTAATTTAGTAAATCCTGCTAAAAGGCACTGGGTATTTTAATTCTTGAAGAAACCTTCCATTGCTTGAAAATTATTCGGTCAGTGATCGTCTAATGTGTGTTAATTTATTTCCCCAACTTGGCGTGCATATTAAGCTGTCACTAGTCATTTCTAGGAAAAATGTACATGCTTGTAGTATTAGCAGAACATCTCTTGACCACCTATTTAATGATCACTTTGTTTCTACTGTCACGCAATTTCACACACCAAAAGAGGAATGCATACCACGTACTTCGGCCATACTTACGGCCATACTTCGAGTATGATTCTTGGCTTCTATTCTAAGTTCTCGTTTAAGTTTGCAGTCATTGAAGCGCAGTGGTAGATTATTTCAATTTTCGTCACCTTCATGTGCAACCTTGTGAGTTATCCAACTCTGCCAGTCCGAGGAACTCTCCCCGTAGTTTTCCAGGCGATGCAATAGTGCCTGATAATTCCAGTTATTGCGGAATGAAGTGATGACAGCATAGGCAACTTTGTTACTGCGAATCGCTTCATTCAACACTTGAATTTTCAGTTTCCTATTATCACCCTTCCTCAAAGCATGAGGGAGTAATCAGGCGTATTAGTGCTGCGTTTGAAGGTTAAAAGCGGTCTTATCACGCAGATAATTCCAAGGGCTCATTACGCCTCAGCCTGATGATAATTAACCTGGAAAATCAGGAGGTTCGTGCGAGATTAAAAATCGGCTTGCAGGAGCAAAAGTTCATTGGTCTTATAAGGTCAGTCATTAATACAATCTGCTTGCCAAATATCTACTCTTGGAAAATTCCTTATGGAATGGAGACTGAAGTATTGAAGCATAGTTAACTTGGTCATCCAAACATTGTTTTGTACTTCGCTCGTTCAGGCGAACTGAGGACTTAATTGGTGGTGTATCCCCATCGTGATTAACCACAGGATTTGTGCCCTGCATCTCAGAAGTGAGACGACAATGTGCACTTTTAAGGTTTGTAAGCCTTGCTGCTGTGTTCTCATTCCTGTGAGGAGTTTGAACAGTTCGTGAATGACCCAAAAAGACCATGTTGGCTGCCTCTGTATTGGCATCGAGAGGAACCGTAAACTTGGAATCGAATGGCTCATTCAGTTTCCTTCCCTTCGGGGCCAAAGCCATCTAATGAAACAAACAAGATCATTTTATAATTTTTATTTAACCGTTTCACTTCGAGTAATTAACTAGAGATGTGATCATTCCAAAAGCATTATGTAAGAATTGAGTAAACACCTACTCAACCTTTTAGGTGACAAGATTAATCCCGAGGCTATGCAAATCTTCAGCCACTGGTGCCAAGTCCAGAACACGTTTATCAAAGTCCACGGCTTAACAATGAGTGCTAGTGAATATAAATTATCTAAATATACACCGTCTGCGTCAGATCCATTTAATCCGCAGCGTTGGTCTTTGTGAATGTGCTGAAATTCTACGCTTATAACAAAGTGAGAATAGCATGTAAATTATGATCTTTAGAGGCTTGGGTTTGCACTATGACTGCTAATGAACCATTCAAGTTATTGAAAGAATCAAAATAATTTCCGGAAATCCCATCCGGAAATATTGCTCGCTCGCTAACTCTGATGTCTTCCAGGACACGGTCATATGGAATGTCTCCAACACCCTAATGGTGAGCGCACAACATTAAAATCATTGCAATCAGATTAGTGGAAGTTTCCTGAAGCAGCAACACTTGACTACCGGAAAATTTTGTGAAAATGCTAGATCATTTAGGTGTAGGCTGATGCAAAAGCAGAATCGTAATGACCACCGGAAATCCCAAACTTTGAAAAACACTTTATTGCGAAGACTTTCGACATGAGGACAACAACAGGGATTCTCAATAATATTCAAGTGATGGGCTGCCCATTTTTGCATTCAGAAGATTAGGACCTATTCACCAACCAGTTGGGTTAGTTGGTAGTCAGCCTGTGGTCTCACTTAATTTTTCCATAAATCTGTCCCGTTGTTTGCTGCCTTACTATTGACTTCGCCTGGATTTACTTAGCTTCATATAAATACATTTTAACTCAGAAGAATCATTAATGCGAGTCTGTATGGCCATGGATTCTCTTTAGTTGAGAATCTTCCATTCAACCATCCCTACACAGATCGACGACATCCAGTATGGTTGATCGTTGTGATCTCTAGGCGTGAATCGATAAGTGTCAAATCCATGTCGAATGGCACGCAAATGTTAGTCTTGACACCGTTGGCGCTTTTTTTCAAGTTTTATTAGCCCAAAAGCTTCCAAAGTTAAAGTACACGATGGAAAATATTTCACTGCGTGACGGCTACATTCTCAGTTCTTTATCAACTTAAACTTTTAACTCAGGATCAGAATTTGTGGCCGCGCTTAACCTCCACGATACTGTTTAGGAACAACATTTTACCATTTCTGAAACAGGCCGGTGAGAGCCTTGCTCCGAATGATGAAGTTCAACTATTTTGAAAGTTAGTTGACGCCAGAACGACACCCTTATCCTGTTAATAGACATTTTTGACATGTCATCCTTTCAAACGATCCCATCCCCATTTCGTTTTATTTGATAGACCTCAATACACTAGAATGGTTAGCCATTTTAAAATAATTTCATTCTTTATCTAAGAAGTCGATTAATATCGCATTCAGTAGTGTTGCTAATCACCACAGCAATCAGCGTCTTGATTTTTCTCAATTTCAGTAATGGATGTTCCGTAGTTGCTGGAAATGAGTAAGTAATAGTTATCGATATATAGACGCGGAACTATGCGAATACGGCTTCATTTAATCTCTGCAAATTCACCTTTCCATCCCTTCAAACCTTCGATTCTCTCCGCTTATTCTTGTTCATCTTCGACCTTTCACAGTCTTCTCCAATTGCTGAACATCGGATTTCTTACCAGTGCTTTCCGGTTCAGTAAAGATAAGTTGGCGTCGCTCCATTCAGATTTCTTCATGATGTTAGACGTGGTCGCGAGCCTTCTTTATGGACCCTTTTTCGTGCAACAATTAAGGTCAGTCGAAGGTCGAAGTTCAATAAAGCGTTTAATGATTGAAACGCAGAGTCTATCTTAGTTCTATATTCACTCAATTTTACAGTACGATCGCGCATTACCAACTGCGCTGATGACATCTAGGCCTCATAAAGAGTCCTCTTTGGCTCTCAACTACGTGTTGATCGACGGCCGGCTCATGATGCTAGTGCTCCTTAACTTCTCTGCCCTGGAGAGAGACCTGGCGTTAGTGGTTGATGAGCCTAACAATTAAGAGCTTGTACTTCCATTCACACCCGGATCCTCCGTTAGTTACCAGCTCCTTTAAAGCTAGGAAGCCTGATGATACCCCTGGACCTCACAGATGGCCACATTTTACTACTCTTTACGAATACTTCATATGCTAGCTAGGTATATGCAAGAATTCTAACGGCAAATTTTGACACTTTCATCGATAAAAACTGAAAGTTTAATGCATAAAAGATATCTATCGGATATTTACCACCACAGAATAAATAAATGAGCGTCAGCCAAATCACATTTGGCTTCGACCTAAGTACGGATGGGTATTTACATAGAATTTTTTTGCACAAAAGAAGAGGCACAAAGACAGAAGGCGTTATTTTGGATGCAGCTTTTTGGATAGATTTCAAAATAAATTCGTATGTAGTTGTCAGAGGGTCCTGAGGTAGTTCCCTTTTGAGGTGTTCCGATTTCGTGAGTTACTTGATTTCCTCGCATGGGTCACCAAGACTTGTCCTACTATATTCTCAGCATGTGTATCCTTTCCCTGATGAAAGCCGGGACGAAGTAATGAATGAATGAATGAATGAAGTGAAGATACCTCCTAAGTAGGTGAGCGTAGCATGAGCCTTTCCATTTCACTTGATCCACTTAATACAACATTAGCAGCAGAGTTCTCTCACAGCCAAATCGTGATTAAGCACAAATGAATTTGCCGCAGATTTAACCCTCTAGCACTAGCATGCAAATGCCTCAGTGCGCTAGTAGTGTAAAGTACAAACAACCTCCCATCTCACCATCTCCACCAGCATCGTCGTCATCGTCATCGTACGTTTGTAAAGTCAACAAAAATGCCGAACAATGACAGCGTCATCACACTGAGTCACTACGGTACATCCGCGGGTGAGTTCGTGGCGATGAGTTGTGTGTGCCTAGTGAGCTGTGCCTGCATTTTCTGCATTCGCTCTTATGGCTTCTGAGGGACAGCAGCAATAATAACTTAGCGAATTCAACCACCAAACTTTTGTGGCGACATGGAAGTTGGAACCGACAGCTTTCGAGGCTCCAATTCCAGAATAAACGCATAAGTCGAATCCAGTGGGATTTGAAGCTTTCCTGCCTCCTTCTTCTTCTTGTATTTCGTAGCTTCATGAAGATTTCAAAATGTAGATCTCTATGACAAATCTCGAAGTTCTTACTCCGAGAACTCTGGTTATTGTTGAACAGGAACATATATTCTTCTTGATTGTGCATGGAACGTTTCCCATTGCTTATCCAAATTTATCAGGTTGTTTTTTTCATATTTCTTACAGGTACTTGGCATCCAACAATCCAAGTTGATTGAAAGCTTTCTTATTTTAGCCAGCGAAATTCCAGTTAACCTATTTGAATCAAACAAGAGAAATGGATGTAACGTTGCCGTTACCCTACTCAGAAAGTAGCCATTCGATTCTGTCCAGCATGAGTGATGGCAAAAACAGGGTATTTAACCAAAATTCGTTAAGTCGTGAATGATAAATAAGCGTCATGGGCGAAAAAAACTTGCAACTGCTTTTCGTTTGAGAAAAGTCAAGAATGAGTGAGATCTAAGTTGAGCGAATCCTTTAGGATACTATAAGAAGTGAGTAGCATAATTGAGACGATCATCACAGCAGTAAGTCTTAGAGAAAGACAATGATAATCAGCTTTCAACGTCAGTCAGAACTCTGTACAGAGTTTTAAAATGGATGAATGGCGCCTATTTTTGGAAGGCAACGATGATCCTAGTGAATTCGCCTTACTTGAACATGCATCGTGTTAGCGGACATTTTGAGATATTCGATTGAAGGTTCAGCTAGTCCTCGTACTGAAATGCAAACCGCGCTGCGAGCAGAGGCCAAAGTGGATGCTGTGTGAGATGGCTGACGGAATGTTTGACTACAGATGAAGCCTCGGCAGAATATTTAGGCAGTCGCGTAGGGCCCGTATACGAAAGGGCAAATGATCTTGCAGCATCGTCATGACTAATTCCCTAGTCTGAACTCTTACCAGACTATTCTCTTCTCCATACGTTTCGTGCTTTGCAATTAAAAGAGAAGGACCGGGAGAATGTAAGGGACACCATGAGAGGAGGGTATCGAAAGCAAACATATTGAATCCCTTTCATAAAGCAAGGAATTTGAACCGCCAACTTGTTGCTTTAAGGGACAACTACTAATTCATGCTCTTTAATTCGATAAAGTGAGTTATTTATATTTTCGTCTGCAAGAGGCAAAACCAGATGCCTCATTTAGATGAGAGGCTCACTTCACCACTAAACTGAGTCTGAATTGATAGCTCTGAAATTCTCTTTCACATCGACATGCAGCGATATCAAAAATTGAAAGAATACCAGTGCTTTCAGGCGTTTCTTGTCTAGAATCGGTGTCATGCTTCATGAGGCGATTTCTGAGAGGTAGCTCGTAGCAATGTAAACGATGCGTCCTCATAAATTGTCTCCAAATGTAGACCTGTGCTTTTGCATTATTTTGTGTGCTTTGTAAGCAAAGAATATAAAAGACGCTATCAAGTACTACTAACTCGCAGGAGTGGAAACATGAATTCAACGGAAAGAAGGGCATCATAGAAATTTGTGAGAAGAGATCATTGTGGCGTAGAACACGAGAGGACCGGTCTTTCCAAGACAATAGTCGTAGTCCTTGTCTTCACTCTAAGCTTTTGGCGACACTAGAGGGTCAATGGAAAAAGGATTGGAGCTCCCACCAGTTTCACAACTTAGCATATTTTTGAGATTTAGTCAGTTTGAAATTACCATTAAGTGACATTTTCATATTTCAGGATGTGAAATAGCACATACCGCGGCTTCAAAATCAGACATATGCTTCCAAATTTGAGCTGAAAAAGTTGAGATTCCATTGTGAATGCCAATGGTGAACGATCTAATAGCTGGGCCGTCAATTAACTATATAACAGCAAAAGTCAAAGGAACTTTAACTCTCAACCCTGGACGGGATTGTAAACGACCAGTCAGTTATTTCAACTCATCAAGAGGCCTGAGGGATTTTGCAAACATTTAACTCTCAGAATTTGTCATCATAGGTTTGCATTTGTATTCGAATCGGCTTGATCTCCTGGCCGGCGAACAAAGGTACTGAAGTGATTCAGCAATCTGTACTGGCCGTCGTGAGGCCCGTGAATGATAATTCTAAGGAACGAGGGACTTAGGGAGACATCATGTGGTCTCATGACAGGAGTCTAGATTAGAGGATAAATGATGAGGGTTTCATGCATCATAAGAATCTCAAACATATGGCTAACTACCCTAAAGCTGAATTTGGTACAGATGACCCTTTTTAGTGAAAACGTGTATTTAAATCCTTATTCTGCACTCGAAAGATTTTCTAAAAAGACACTATCTGAAAGGTGAGACAATTTCGGCCAGCTATTAGCAGTGGCGAGCCAAAGCGGCCAGTTCCCCCTGAACTGAATTTAATGAACTGGCATTAATGCTAGGCACGTACCAGAAGAAATCCTTTTGTGACGGAGGCCAAGTACTGGTACCACCGAAAGGGAGTTTTGCATCCTAAATTCTGTTTCTTCTGATTAAGTCTTACCTTTATACTATAAGGCTAATTTTTATGAACGAGGATCGGTCTATTTTTGTAGGATTTAAGACACCCTTCCAATAACTAGATTCAACCAGTCTGTTCGGTCTTTCGTTGACATTTCGACTAATATTTTCAGTTTAGCTTAATTAGATTGTTAGATTGAATAACTTGGCAGAGGTTAGTCATATTTGAAATCGGGATGATCGAGAAGGCACAACGGAATCTATCATTTGATGGTCACCGTATTTCCCTCCAATTCACTCCACGTTCTTTCATCCACTAGGCTTACGATTCCCTTCATTACTCGTCTTCGCAGTCTTCGAGGATATGACAAGGAACCTGTCAAACTGAAGAATGGATATGTTTGCACTGACATCTGAGGCTGCCTTGTGGCCATGTTAATTATAAATATACTTAATAAACTATGCAGGCGACGTGAATTGAAGAACATTCAATGAAAGGTCTGCAGGATTATTCATGGAACGGATAATCTATCCTGCAACCTTGATGACACTGACATGTACTTTCTCCAACACATTGTAGAATGGGACTTATAGAGGTAGGTACTAGAAGTTTAACGTGAGCAACAAGTTACCGTACATTCCAAAAATTTTCTTTCCATTAATATTTTGCACATCTTTTAAATTTAAAAAGTCATTTGATTAATGAGTAATATGAACAGTCCAATATAAATTCCCTTTAGAAGTGGGCAGATACAGGTTAAAGTTACTGTAGTGTAGTAACATTCCATACGTTAACGTCAATCAAAAAAAGTCAGCCAACCAGACTTTTAATCGCTGTGGTGGGTTTCAAACCCGCATTTTCTGAAGAGTCATGCATGACAGCTCCCCCAGAATCCCCCATTAGCTGATAATGCTATTCTTGTACTTGAAGAACTTGATGATTTTATTAGCATTATAAGAACTAAATGAAGGTTAAAGTGCAATTTATAGAAATTTTAATTAGAAATATCTGAACACAATAGAAGGTAACAAAGATATTGGGGGACGCAATTTCTGGATCGTGTTTGCTTGTGTTGGAAAGAAACGTTCGACTGCCAGGGCGATGCTGAGATTGCATATCATCGCTTCTGATGCTGAAATATGCGGCGTCCAATCAGACGTTGGATGAATCACGCATGGCGAGATGAACACAAAGAAGCCGTGCTTCACGCCCAATACACATGCCTTCACCGTTGGAGGCAGCTGCATGCAATTCCAAGTCATCGCCCTTCTGTCGGACATGTCAGAGCGAATCGCGATTGAGTTCCAATAGCACGTGGTTAACTCTTCTTGTTCCTGAGCTAGCCAGTTTTGAGGTAATACCTCCGTCATTTTAAGGGAAGTGTAGCATGCCTACTTTCAATCAACGTTTATATTAATTTGGATTCATCATATTAAGTTCGTTTCCTGCTCGACTGCTTCTTTTTTAAATTCATATTGCCAATTCTCCTAACCATTGCTCAATCTAAGACGATGGCGTAAACGTTTGCATAGGACTCTAATGCCAACAGGATGACAAGCAGTTATAGCAAGACAGTCGTCACTACCCTGTGTCCCTGTGAAAATATTCAGTAAAACCTCATTCTGCAGTTCAGGGTTGGGTTATTGTGTGTACAATTAAGACAAAGTACTCTAAACGGAATCAAGGAAATCGGGCTCAAAAGACAGTTTATTAGCACCTTATGTGGTATTCGAGAGCATGAAGTAAAGGCGAGCAAATATCTGGGACATACCAGTCCTTAACTTCGGTGTTTTCAACACACTGCTCTAATCACTTCCCCTAGCCACTGTCAAACCAGCCCATCAATGATGAATACTAGTCCGGGGTCTTAAGACAATATGCCATGCAGACGATATTCACTTGTACACACGAGGTAAAAGCTGCATTTTATGAAGCTTATTTATTCGTGCTGGGACTTTAATTTAGTTTTCAAAAGTTAGTCTAAAGATTGAAATTAATAAAATATTCTACCTTATAAGCAGCGCTCTTTCCTTTGACATGGATCTTTGTCCTTTAGCCTTTCTTCTTGCTTTCATTTTCGTCTCTCCCGATTTTATCTCCACCCACGACCGGCAATATTCGACCCCATCTACCGTTTTCTAAATTCTTATGGACTCCCTTTACTTCATACTTTTTTTCTTGAATTCATTCGTAGCTAGTCATGTCAATTTGCTATGGTTAGTACTCCTTTGGTGAATATCATAGAAGCTTCATACCACTCCAGTAGATTAGTTAATTCTTGTGAGTCGCCATTGCTATGGAGCCGGCAGACTTGACATAAACACGCCATTTACGAACCATCAAGCCTTGGCGATAACAACTCGCAAGTCTTGAGAGCACGCCAACGTCTGACGTCGAAAATATAAGAGCTGTGGTACATACACAGCCCATTTAAAGGAAGTTGCAGCACTTTGTCAAAGGATTTTGTTAAAAAAAATACCATTATTTCGATGGTAAAGTAAACTGTATTTGGACCATCTCTTACCCAACTCAGCCAACCAGTGACTTGATTTTTCAATCTGGATTTTTTCAAATTAATTAATTATCGCGTCATAGCAACTGCCGATGGATATTAGAAAAGTTATCTCACTGACTTAGAAGCCATAGAGCTGTTTGTTCGTGGTTTTAACTCTCTAGGGCCTGAACAGACTTACAAAGACTATATTAATAGATGGATTAACCAATCGGCGGTACGCCCGCATCGTGGTTGGCTCGAAAACGGTGAACTACGGTTGTGTGTTATTTTGCGCATCAATACATCTGCATCTCGGAATTTGGATTAGTCTAGGTTTTCGAGGCATGTGAGCTTCATCATTCCGGGTTTGGACAGCTCGCCATTTATACGTGTGAACAAGGTTGACCGGCTTTCTATCACTACATCCGGTTGAGTTTTGATGCCATATAACTGCATTGGTCATCTGCCCACGAGAACACAATCTTCACCGAACAGGGCGCCAAAATGAATGTCAGACCTATTCGTTTTCGCCGCGGACCACACAAGAACACACACCCGGAAGTTATAAACAAAACCGCAATGAATGCTGTCTCAAAACTGCCATTTTTTTTAAAAAAAGCATTATTAAATACATCGGTAGCAATTACCCTGAAATGAGTGCTCTTGTCTAAACTATATCATGTGTTTTGAGAGGTTCTCTGGAGAGCTAAGGCAGTTAGAAAGGAAGTATTGGCCAGCTGTTGTCTACTTGCAGAACCCCTCCTTAGCCAAAAGAATAGATCGGCCTAAACCATGGCGAGTGTCTTGCAGAATTCGTATTTTAACAGAGCATGCCCAATTTACGTCGCAAATCATTTCTTGGAAGTGGGATAGTCTAAAGATCGTCCATTCAGAGACGTTTTGCTTTAGCTATCGCGTGTTTATGCTTCATATTGAAGCCTCTATTACCGCTTCTAGACAACTGCCTTGCTCCAACTTATTTCGAGGTGTTCAGAGTAAAGCTGCTTTACTTAG
Organism: Moniezia expansa; assembly: GCA_019097775.1. Classification (NCBI taxonomy): domain Eukaryota; kingdom Metazoa; phylum Platyhelminthes; class Cestoda; order Cyclophyllidea; family Anoplocephalidae; genus Moniezia; species Moniezia expansa. The sequence continues at coordinate 2,157,844 of JADFDV010000093.1, forward strand.
ATAAACTTCAATTTTAATAGTTCAGAGGGAATTAACGTCCCATTTGTGTCCATTTCCTCTCACTAAAAAATAGCCATGACTGCTAGTCGAAGTTATCCAAATTTCGGTTGGAATGTATGTGGATATGGTGGTATCGAATGGATGACTGAGCTTATTTTGTGTCTAACCTAGAAAAGGACAGAGAATCATGAAAGTAGGTTGGAGCCTTTAACAGTGTCACGTAACGAAATTGCAGACCAGACGACTACAAGAAGTCGCGCCAGATGCACCTGACCATCCCGTGGGAACAAATTCTGAGACAAACTCAGACTGGGCGAGAGATAGCTAGGTAGATAGAGACGCTCTTGTGATGACTGGACTAGGTGGAACATTAGCCGGTATCTAGTGCCAATTCGTCTAGACACCCACCTTTTTGGGCGTTGCCTATCCACGATTTTCTCATTGTCTAGTCAGCGACGAATTTTGTCGTGGGTTTAAGGGGAACAGTCTGTTTTCCCAGACGGTGAATAGGCAATTCTCTCTGTTTAATGGCCTGTTTATCCCTTGATTTTTTGAAAAGTCAAGTGCTTATATTTACCAATGACAGAGTCCTTAATGATAAATTAAAACAGTACGAACTGGTGAGCAAAACATCACCTTATTTACACAGAAATTCAAATTCTAGCTGCCTGGGTGGAATAGAAATAGGCCAAACATTGCCTGCTACCCTTGGAATTCCCCAATCTGTTGCTGCAATATTTGATTCCTCCCTGAGGACAAGTAAAGGCATGAATTCTTCACTGGTTGGGTGGTGATTCGCGAACTTGCAGGAGCCGAAGAAGACGCCGGACAAGATGCCTGAATATGGATTGGTTCCACGGAATCGCGGGATGTCACAGATTGCGACAGGAGTGAATCGAATGAGAATCATTACTGTAGTGAGCGATCACTTCATTGAACACTATGCTCCTTTAGATCCGCCTTCTAAGCACCTCTGCACACGACTCAAAGATCTTAATATCCACCAATAGGTGTGTTTCATTTAGTTTAACATCATGAAATTTTTTGGTTAAGTCTAATATTTTTCTAAAAGATGTTTTAAAGATACATTTCGAATCGCCTATTGTCAAGTGATATAATGTAATATTGTGAATTTAAGTATAATTATCGTTTACGAAATCGGTAAAAACTGTTAGTGAAGATCATTTTGGATGCGGCTACCAAATAGCAAGCAGGATTTCGCCATTATTGGAGGACAAATAGCTGACATCGGGCAGCTAATTCGGTCTTGCATTTTTGCACAAATGCATGTTCATTTTCTGCATAAATAATTAGAGACGCAAATGACTGAATCAGATTGATTCATAAACTTTCTTTGTGATCTAAGACACGAGGAGGAAGACGAGGAGGAGGACGAGGAGGAGGAGGAGAGCTATTTATGACTGAATTAGCCTGTGAGAACATGAAAATATCCGACTGTGTGAATTAATTCGCTTAGCTCTGCTATTCAGCCGCTGTTAATTCTGTGTGTGTCGGTCCAAAACAAACATCCTACCTTAGAAATTTAACTGACTTATGTGTTTGCGCTGAAGTCTTTTGTATGTACTGTGGTGATATGTGTTTGCTTTGTTAGTGTGAATTGCAAAGACTAGAGCTCTTCTGCCTTGGTTCTACGTGAACGGCAAATTTATTCTTCTGCAAATAAAAAAAAATTAATAGGAATATTACTAGAAGGAGTTCGAAACGGGTTTGGATAATCTTATCGTTAACTTGATGCGCTTGATGAGTTGATAACAATAATAGCACACACTACAAGGCGACCAAGTGTTGTGGACGAAGTGCGTCTAGAACCATACTTGTTGATGGAGAACAGTTCTCCTTCTCCTTCACACAGAATTCGACTGCTCTCAGCACAGCGAAAGCCCAGGAAATATCACTGACCTTTGCAGAGATGAATGTGACACTTAACTGATGGGGCGGGTGAATATGAAATGCACATGAAAATGCATAAATCTGTGCTGGGTAACGTGGTAAATACCAGGAAGCCTAGTTTGTCAAAATCCGATTACGAAAGCGCGATTCAAAGACCTAAATTCACTTTCTGCTACTGGCAAACACAAATGACAAAGCTGCAAAAATGGACACCCTTCTCTTCCTTTAAGTTCCGAAAGCTAAATTACTGACCCAAATGACCAGATAATTTATTCTAAAGACCAATTGAATCTGATCCATAGCTTGCAAATAACAAGGTTTTCTGGACAATGATTGGTGGAAATTCCGATCTGGTGCGCTATAATAATTAGTCAAGTGTTCTCTACACTTTTATACTTTGATGGCCCTCTGGTGGAAGATCTCTGAGCCTTTCACTGTCGATGCTCGCGTTCGTTGTTCGTTGGGAGCTTTCGAGAATTAGACGAAGGTTTATCGACCATGCAATAGGTGATAAAACCGTCAGGTAATTTGAAGTTATTTGAATTTACGATGTGCACATTCATGAGTGTACTTTTTATCCCACCCTCTACCTTCACACTATGCCTGGTGCAATGTGTCTGGGTTAGTTCAAACTATTAAAAAACTTAACGGTGGCTGAAAAACACACATGTGTAGTTGTTTACGATTATAGTTCCTTTGTGTCTTCCCATCTCTCCCCTCGTGCTGCCCTTCTTTCCCCAGGTGAAGTGGTCATTAAACCGCTGCGCCGCGAAACTTACACTCTTACCCGTCTCGCCACTTTCATTTCGGTGTACTTAAAAAAGAACACACTCATATTACTACGTCTTAAGTACTCTCTCCCACATCCGAACATTCTCTTTGAAGTTTCAAGCGCGTTCTCATCACACACGCTTTTTCACTCAGTCCATTTTAAGGCCGAATTCTCCACTTGGAGCAAAATTGAGAATGAGATGATTATCTAGAACCGGCAAAAAGTATTACTTAAATAGTTTAAGTCTTCAAACATGTTTATGTTGGTTTATCCTGGTATGGCCATACCCTTAGCCGGAAACTTCCTAAGATTTCCCATTGGCTACTTTCTCTAATTGCCTTTTTGAGATTATGGAGTTATTTTGATTTATTTCTAAGCGTTACTTATCTTGAGCCACACAGTAATTTTGGACCTCCTATTTTCATGATAATACATGTACCATTGATCTCCTCAGGGCCTGAATAACTGGCGTGCCATTCGAAAACTGAAGGACACCCGGCGAGATTGAGATGAAATAATCCATCAGAGAGAAGTATCACCGATTGCGCTACTAGAGAGTTAATAGGTTTGAAGTCATCTGCTGAAGACAGGTATCACTGAAGCCATGAGTTCCTTAGGAAGGGATCTCAGGGTCACTGAATGAGATTTCCTTTTCCCAAAAAACAATTTACATATATAATGAATAGAGGATTAAAAGACATGAATTCAGATAAGGGATCAACAAATGAAACACGGAGTCCTTTTCAGTGGATTTCTTACCATCTTGGCTGACTTTTCGCTCACAGTAAATAGCCTCTCAATGACAGTTCAGGGATTTCCCAGGTGCCTCGCCTTCGACGAAGTACCTAGTCATCATTCTTTTCACATGTGGATCGCAGCTGAACCTAAATTGCAATTGTTCCATAGAACAAAAGCCTTTTGCCTTTATTCCTCCTCAAGGACGGCGACAAGTCCATTTCACCCACTGTAGAGCAATGCCTTTGTCTGCAAGGAAGGTTGAGCATTACGTGACATATGATTGGTGGCCAACTTGCATGGTTACCTTAAAATGATATTGACAATAGACATTCTTTTATTTGACTAATGACCCAAAGAACAGAAAGCTGAATCAAACAATGGTTCAACAGATCGAGTTTGCATCATTGTTCTGGAACTATTCGCGATCTGGTCAGCTTAAAGGGGAGGTTAACTAATATCAGCAAAACATCATTTTATCATCTGGTGCGGAAATTGTTAGGATTTCTTTAAAAGCTAGAAAAAAGGCTTGTTGTTCCATGCTATAAGGCTAGATTTCGTGACCCGCTCTTATAAGGGCATAAGGGCCGAAACAGGCATATACACTTGGTGGGATCCATGGTGTTCTTAGAGGGGCTATCGCCTATGGGAGCTGACATGAAAGGTCCTTCTGACGATGGGAATAACTTGCTATCTAGGAGATACAAATCTGGCTGGACTCAGAGCGGCACATTAAAAAGGACCCACGTTTTCTGAAGTCGTATTTCTTGCGTAACAATTTTGCTTTCAACGAAGGCGTAAATAAACGCAAACAAAAGTGGCGCTATATCCAAGCATATAGAGTTGTACATTTATTCTCTTTCGTTAGAACAAATGAAATCCCTTGAAGTCACCTTAGTTAAGGTCCTCACATTCAATCTTAGTGTAATTTAGTTTAGAAAAATCTTTCATTGAAGAAATGAACTACAAAACACAAAATAAGCTACTTTAAATGATGAAGGGCATGTCTATTAACAGCCGCCAATTCTAACACCCCCACCTCAAATATTCGTTCCAACACTCAGTTTACGGCGCATCAAACAGCACTTGACCGGACTAGTTAATCTTTATGCCGATCTCCGTATTAATCACTAACTCTTCCCTTCAAGGTAGTCCGCACCAAACAAATGATTTTGTCTACCCTCTGGTTCACGAAGAGTGTGAAGCGAGCAGATGTAAACGTGTAAGTAGGAGAGAGCCAAGTAGCGTCACACTCGTAACAGCAGAAAGTCGGCAGTGCCTTTGATGTTCGCGTTACGGGAAGAACAGTCACGAGGTAGCCTCCGACTTGGTGTGATTTAGCGGTGGAGGTGGTGGGTGGGTTTTTTTACGCGTACTATTGGAGGTTGTGAATCTGAATTTATTAAGTGTACAATACCAGCCTAGCATATTTTTGTCGGAGGGATGAAAAAGTGCATGTCCTGGAACCGGGGTTATCCACCACCCTTTCCTGCTCCACACTACAAATATTGCCGCCATCATTACCATCATCTTCGGAATACTGGGAATTTGACCTTGAACTCTAAAGTGGACTTTTTTTTCAACCCAACAATGACACTTTGATGAAAGTACTGTACTTTATAGAAAATAAAATAACTGAAAAACGGAGCTTATGAGCTAAATTAATTTAAGCAGTTTATGACTTTCAAATATCACTATCACTGACATCTTTTTTTTTCAAATGGTACGACTTTTTCTTTTGCAACTGAAATCAAATAGACGGATGCAGTACGCACCTTGGCAACCGTCATGGGCGCCGAATTCGGTAGACAAAAGCTTTTTTATGGCCAAGGTCTGATGTAGCTGGATCTGGGAGATTAGTTACGAATTCAAATTCAATCCTGATTGATATGTCATCGCAATAAATCTTGCTAGGAATTTCTGCTTAAATTCCATCGTCAATTAAACTGGGTGCTTTGGCCTTTTGGAGCCATTATCGGAATTTAAGTCGCTTCTAGTTGACCCCGGAATCCGCGAATAAGTAGTGTTTCGCTTAGAACAAGTGGGAAAAATTTCAGTGACATTAAAAATTGTTTTTAAGAATTCGGACTCGTCCTTTCTTCAGTACTCACATAACAAATATCCTTCGAACTCCGCAAGGTGTCGCATTTATAGGGACCGTGAAATTAAATGGTTTTTACTTAAATACTTATAAGTAATACGCAAAATTTTGGATCCATTTTCGGCTACTTTATGCATTGGAAAATAGCAATAGGGCCTCCCTTTCCATATACCCGATTTCGTTAACATGCTGTGGTGGTCCCCCGAATGCATGGAATCGTAGGTGATAACTGACCGATACTACTTACAGATTATCTGGCCACATTAAGGTAGTACCAATCATCCAATGAATGAAGTAGACGTGAAAGATGCACTAACGGAACGATAGCGATATCGATGGAAGAGTGCTAAGAGAGGATGAAATTTATGCATATTCCTTGGAGTTTTGAGTGCCGCTGCAAGGGGAACTATATTTAATAAAAACGTTGTATGTTAGATCGTTATAATAAATAGGCGACCCCATGTGGTGATTTACGGCAGCCCCAGGAGCAGCCTTAGGGCCTTGAAAAAGGAATCAAACCAGACTGCACCAGTTATCCACCTGCTTAAAATTGTAGATCAGCATGTAAATGTCTGTGTCAGATAAGAGTTGGTGTTTTGAAATTTCCAGTGAATTCGGTTCATCAATGGGTCGACTGATTCGTGCTAGAGACGGTGGTAAAGGTATCAGAAATGTATAAATATTAATTTGGACTTCCAATCATCACATCCTTACTTTCCTTGCACAATAATACAGACCATTTACGTTCTATGAAGAGTGGTAGCTATCAACTAAACAATAAATCTTCCCAACTTCTTGGCCATCTAATCAGTAGCTTCCGGGATAAAAGAGAGCGTTTCTTGGTTGAGGGGACACCAGATCTGAGGGAACGGGATTTATAAATGCTGGACAAGGATAGAACTACTGACTAGTGGGCTGTTCGAAAATGAGTGTTCGCTGAGGAGACAGTTTCGGTTCTAAGAACGTTATTTAAAATGATTCGAGTGAGTAAAGCTGTCAATCGGATATGTTTTTATGACTACTTCTTTTCCCGAACTATTCTCGCCTTCGATCCGCTTTATTAACATCTATAAATTCGGCTCGTAGGCTATAGAGTTTGTGCAGAGTTAATTCCGCCTGTGAGAGGTATGAAGATGTCAATATATTTGTGTTCCAGGGCTCTCAGGATTTTCCACTGAATCTGAGGCATGCATATTGATATGCGGAATAAATAATACCTGCTATGGGAAATAATTTGTTATCAGTTGGTCACTCCTCTATCAACCCATGGAATGTGGTCCTTGCTCTATTTCATAATGTGTAGATTCCTAATGACATTGCAAACTGTAAGTTAGTTGACGTCAGCTGTTTTACGTGAAAGTGGCTGTTTTGCAGACGCTGAGGCCACAAAATTAGCTTAAAATAGGCCTATTTCTTGGGATTTATAGACTTAAGCACTAAACTACCTCTATTCCTGCTTTCGTAAAAGCTTCCGGTTGTTTGAATTGGAAGTCCCTGCTCGAAATTTAGCATTTTCAAGAAACCTCTGCAGCGTACCTTACCAACCATCACATTGTATGTAGTCGTCGCTAGGCATTTGATTAATTTAATTCAGCACACCCCCTTCAAATAAGTGGATAAAAAAAGAAACCAATCACAAAATAAGAATAATGGCAAACAATCTGCCTCCTCAGCGATCACTTAAGAGGACCACCCCACCGAATCTCTCCTTCGTCAGGGCCAACTCTGCTGGTGTCACCGATCTAGTAAATTGCCTATCTATGCTAAAAACAGTTCAACGGAGCAAACCAATCTCTCGAATTTTCTTCCAAGTAATCAAACCCCCAAGAGACCTTAGTTCTAAAGCATCAGCAGATCGGAAGGGTCAAAATTTGCTTTTTTTCAGTTAAATGTTTTGGTAGTAGTGATTCCTGTTTAGTGGGCCCACTTTGAAGCCAAACAGGGAGTTTTGTATGACCACACAAAAATGAGCCCTTGCATTTGTTCTTATGAAAATCTCGACAGGGCTCTGTTGAACATCGCTAAATAAATATTACATACTGAACTGGATTATTTGAAAAGTCATGTGAAAAATCGAAGCCCAGAGAAATAACAGGCAATAGACTATAGCATTAGAGTTGTATCAGGAGTGAAAATCTCCACAAATTAGTCAGCTGGACATACGGGTAATACTGATATTCGAATAGAGCTTAATTTCAACAGGGCACCTACATTTTACGCACCTTCGGATACGATAAATTAAGAGCACTACATTTTGGAAATGCTGATAACTATTATTCGAAAAAAATTATGGGAACTTGCAGCTTGGTCTGAAAAATGCTATATTCTTATTGGTGCTCCTCATGACTGTGTTTGACCAAAGAAACTTCCAGCTTTCGGTAATTGAAGAAAAGTTTACCGATTAAAAACTGTTTTTGCGTCCAAGTGGCTCCCGATGAATCACATTTCGTTTGCCAAATGAATCTGAATATAAATTAAATAACAATTTAAAAATGCCTTTAACATTGAAAATCATCAGGACCTTCTTATTATTACCTAAATTATTAGAAGCAGCAGCAGAGTTAACCTGTTCAAGGTTGCGTCCGTTTTGATTCTGTTTGGGCGTAGAACCATTAATTTACATACGTCTTTTCGTTACCCTTTAAAATGTTAATATATGAATTGTAAGTTGGCTTTTTCCAACCTGTAGTTTTTCAAAAGTCGTGTTATTTTGCCTCTAACTGTCGAGGAGTACCAGGTTGCTCAATTGTATGCCGTCGCGAAAGCATCGAAGGAGCAAACAGGTGGCGGAGATGGAGTGGAAGTCCTAGAAAATTGTCCCTTTAATAGCAAAATTTTTCCTCCAAAAGAGCCTCTTCTTGAGGGCTTCGAAACGGGGCAGTATACCCATAAACTTTACCATGTTGCTAACAAATTACCGTCCTTTGTATCATCCATCCTGCCTTCTCGGCTAATGGCATTCAGTGAACTCGCTTGGAATGCATATCCTTATTGTCGTACGATTTTAAACGTGGGTCAATGAAAATATTATTGATTTGAGCTTTTAGAATAAGTGCTTAGAAAAATTTGAGATTAAAATAGAATCTTTTCATTCTAACGATATACATCTGGAAAATGTAAGTCTTTTCAGAGCATTTTGCTAATAATTGATTTCTTTTAGGCACACAAACTTCCTCAGGAACTTTTAGACAAAAGGAAGGTGGTTTACGTAGACATTTCTGCGAATACAGCTTTCGGTGATACCAAGCCTGGGGAAGATCCCACTCAGTATGTATCCAAGAAGACTAACCGCGGACCCCTGCAGAAAGGACGATGGTGGGAAGTAGGCTAGATTAGTATTTTTTTAAATTTATTTTTACTATTTTCCGACAGAAAGAACATAATTGTCCCGTAATGTGCGCCTACAAGTTAGTCACCTGTGAATTTAAAGTCTGGGGATTTCAGGGACGCGTTGAGGACCTGATACAGCGCGTAAGTAATATGCATGCATTTACAATTTACTAAAAATTCTTTTCTCGATGGTTAAATCGAGATAAATCTCTCTCTTTTCCCATTCAGGCATTTGGAATTTTATTTGTCCCCCTTTTTTCAGCTTCTAGCGCTTTGCCGATGCCGATTTTAGGAATCCATGTCAAAAAATGGTGTGAATTTATCTTAGGTTTTAAACTATCTGGATTAAGATACCGTTCTTTGAATAGTTTTCCGTCAAAAGCATTATTATTCTCCTTCTTTAACTCTTCCACGAATCTCTAATCATTTGATACTACGTAACATTTGCCGCATTATAAAATCGTTTTCGTGCTAAAATACTTACATTTGGCTAAGAAAATTCTAGAATTATTTGGACCACTTAAGGGTTCATTTAGAATTAACTATAACAATTTCATCGAAGTCAGGATCGCCTAAAGGGCATTTGGTTGATTCCCAACCAAGGCACGTTTAATTTGTAGAGCAGGTTTGTAACTGGTGCTGGTTGGGTTCTCAGACAGGTTTAAAGGGATTTCAAGTTGAGGAACATAAAGAAATTTCTCTACTGAGTGACAGACATTTTTGTAAAGTCTAGGTAAGTTCAAGTTCACTGCCTCGTTTGGTTCGGTTTGGTATCCATTTTTCCTCGTCTAATGACTGCATCAGTATTCTGGTTTCCACTGCTCACTTCGGTGATATGCTTGCCGACCTATGCTTGCGAAAGGATTAGTTTTCCCGCCTAACTAGCATATTTATTGAATTATTCTGGTCATCAAAGCTAGAATGGGGAATTCTTCAGCATTTTGGGGTTTTTGCTCCAAGTTTTTATTTTTGCCTTGTGCTCGAAAAAGCGCAACCGCTCTAACATTGGCTAAATAGATAGACAGTGCGCTTCAAAGCAGGGGCTGGTTGGGCTCCTCATCTTCTTCAGAGTCTTCCCACACTGCGAGATGGGGCAACGCTTGAAGCTAATTGATGCTTCGCTGAGAGTCCCTCAAGAAAGAGATTATGCTGGTTCTTTGTCATCCAGGGATTGGGGATGGTACTAGCTAGTGAAAACGAATGTTGTATGAACTTACAAAAGTACGCTGAGAAGTCCGATGGTTTTATATGAGCGAACGTACTTACTTAGATCACCACTCCGAAATTCCTGCTAACATGACTACGTCCTTCCTAATCGGCTTTAAACGGCGTGACTTAAGAACGAGGGTGCGGGAGGAAATATCTGATCTAGTATTTCTTCACATTCTGAGTTCAACTGCGCTTGAGAAGCTTGTTGTCCCCACGTAAAATCCGTCCCAACAAGGCCAAACAAGGCCGTATCTCCGTTTTTATATTATCCAAGCAACTCATTGAGGATCGCGCTACTTAATTACAGCAAGAACAGCGTGTCTTCACCATCTTCCATCGCCAACTCTTCTGTTGGACTGATGAATGGTACGGCATGACAATGCAGGACATCCGCAGACTAGAAGATTCTACTAAGGAAGAACTGGAGAAAGTGAGCGTCGCCGAAATTAATTTCAGTAGTTGTAATACCCTAATCGTTAACTCCGTTCCCCACGCAATTTCAGCAACGTCGTTCATCCCAAACGCGAGGCTTGACGCTCAACGAACCCTAAGATAAAACCTCCCTTCTAAGTCTACTTATTAACTTTAAGTTTGCACCTCCTCAATGATCTTATTTATATCTCTTCTGCAAAGGGTGGTTATGATGTGTAACAATTCACTCCTTGCCTATTTATTAGTTCTGTTGCTGCGAACTGAAACAGATCCAAATGAAAACGCTCTCTGCTTATGATTTAGTCGTTTTAAAATTATATTACGATCTTACTGGATTACAAGGTGGGATTGGTAGTCCATTTGTGTAAAATTATTGCAAAAAAAATGTACAAGGGGAGGGGATGGAGATGGAACTACTCGATCGTAAGTTCAAAATCTTCATAGGGCTGGAGTTGGGAGTTGAATTCCTTCAGCCACTCCTCATAATTCTAAAAGAAGAACAATGAACAAATGACCCTATGGTCTAACTCATTCACACTGCACTTTAAATAGTTGATATAACCTGGATACCTGAAATTCAATTTACAGCCGCCCACATTCGAAAACAATAATGATTGAGACCTCCCTATTTTACTAAATAGGTTTCCAGGTCTAGCATTGACTGTTTTGGACACAATCCTTCTTGCAGCGAACATCTCGGTTCAACGAAGCATACTTGGCTCTTAGCACAAATTTCGAAACTAACAAGTGTTTACAGAAAAGCCTGATATTTGAGCAACAAAACTTGATGCAATGATACGACATTTTCGGTGCGAATCTAGGAGCAATTATCAATGAAATTTAATTGACAAGTACCTGCAGGGTTTCATTAACTATTTGACTTGGTCAAATATAATTGTGGCTCCGATTAAAATTCGAGTATTAACAAAAAGCAAGTCTGTTGATGTAAAGCCAGGTTACCACCGAACTGTTTGTATTCAACATTTCATTGATCTGGATGACTACTAGGAGTGATTACATGCTGAACGGTAAGTTATTAACCGCGGAACGCAATCCGGATCGATATTTCCGAAAGAATAAAACTGAACAAAGAGTTTGGGAAGATGGCTTGGTATTTGCCCAAAGTAAGACGAGACGAAAATGCCACCTTTATGTGGAGGCATCATAACGCACAGACTGAAAAAAAATAATGGTTCACACCAACAAATACGGTGCAAATAGCCACAGCTAGGAAGAGGTTAAGCCAATAACTGTACTAAGGTTCGGGTGTTATGAGGCTAGTAAACACGACACGCGCAAGTCAATCATTGGGCGATAAGGCCCCAGCCACCAACTCACAAACCTCGACAATCCGATACTGCCCAATATTGAAGCTACAGAAGCATGGATGGAGATTGAAACAGTCTTGATGCGAACAGCGATGATTTGTCAGGAGCTGTAGAATTTGATTAAAGGTTTGCGTAAAAATACATTTTTATTTTAGGCGGTCTTCAAACTGCTCGAGTTATACGAGTGACTTGACCGCTTTCTTCTAGCTCTGGTTCTCTAGTGAGAGGCGAACAATTTGGCGGAATGGGACATTCTGTGTAGAGTAGTGGTAGGAAATCCTTATACTTTCACTAATCAAAGAGAAATTAATATGCCATAGCTACTGCTCCAATCCAAGGTAGACTTCTATGCAGTCTGATGTGGTCCAAATTGACAGACAAAACCAACTTCTCACAAGGTCCTAAAATTTTGTTTATCAGTTCTTAATCGACCACGTTCTCTAGCAGCTAATAAATAAAACATGCCAAAACTAATAATAGGACAACAAGGATGACCTCGTGATGTGGCAAGACATTTTCAGCTTACCGAAGCGTCCTCATCCTGACAACGATTCTTCTGCCTTACTTTGAGTCCTGAAGCAGAATGGCCACTGGATCCTGTTGGAAGATACACAAAAAGTAATCATACACAGAATGTAGGTTGGTTTCTGACGAAAGGCATTTAATCGGGCAATAAGTGCTTTTTGGCCACTAGAGACGCATGTGGGGAGGACTGCCAGGTCATTGTCATGGCTATTGATGAGACAGTAAACTAATTAAGCAGCAATTAACACTGGTGGATTTTATTTAGCAAAACGGCATGGCTAGGACACCGAAAATTGTCCCAAAATAGACGAGTGTGGACTTTAATAAAAATCCCGTTTTGAAAAGTGCTCAATGACGAACGATGAATTTTGGCCAGTAATGAGGGCAAAAATCCCTCAAGGTCTTAAAATTACTACCAGAACATAATCTAATGGTCTGAATGACCTCTGCCGCTGGTCTACGAAGTGAAAACTAAACGAAAGGTGCTCGGCCAGAGGCACAGAAAAATGATACTGGAAGAAATCAAGCTATGCCCAGGTAAAGTTATCGAGAGGAAAACAAGCTCAAGTTTAGTGAGAAGCGGAAAAGAGAACAAAATGAGATACTGATGAATAAGTATCCTCCCCTTAGGAATTGTGAAGTCCTGTCACTTTCAACAAATCTACAAGAACTGTCAGCAGGAAGAAAGCATTTTATTCCGTCTCAAATGGAAGGCAGTAAGCCTATTGAAAATTACCCCTTCTTTCAATAAGAACAGAACTTACTTCAAACGAACCCGAAAGAAAACCTCAGAAGATAGAGAATCTACTCCCTACAATGAGATAAACACATCTCCAATAAGCAAAAAGCACCTAGGCTACCAGGACCTAGTGCGGTCTCCACTCAGAGAGGCTCCTAGCTCAGCTCTAATGGACCTCAATGGCGTATGTGAAGAGAATGGAGACACAACACTTTCATTTGGGATTAGTAAAAAGAAGCAAGCACATGTTTCGAAGAGCGGGAGTCTCCGAATTCCACAAATCTCACCAAATTGTTATCCATGTAAATTTGATTGGATGAATGGAACGTTCTAATAAATGGGCTGCTGACTGCCGCGAAACCGGCCGACATGATGCACATGAGAAGCATGAATTGTCAACTGGGAGCGATAAAGCGGAGATGCGGGTGCTGTAGTATGAATGGCACTTTACAATCACAACATTGGCGCCGACGACTAGACGACAGCTGTGGTGTTTTCATGAAAATCTTGTGCATAAATACTCTGCTATTTTAGTTATAATCAGGGAGGTCTTGCGACCGCCTAGAAGCAGTCTCAGTGAACGAGTGACGTGACTTTTCAATCGCAGTCTGGCTTTCTTCATAACAATTGTCGACGGGGTTAAAAACCAGACAATTTACTTCACGACAGCAAATAACGCTAAAATAACTAGAATGCAGTTTAGATTTTCAACACCTTAATGAGTACTACTCATATGACACCTTGAGAGCCGGAATTGCGCTTGAGAATGGGAGAAAGCGGCTGGGCAAAGGATATACGGCGAACATTCCGTGCATTCTTGGTTTCACTCGCCGAGGGAGCAGGTGGGCTGGATAAGGAAACGAGAATATTCGACACATCAGAAAAGGGTTCAACTCTTTCTCCCTCGCTTCCTCCTCCCCCAGTGTTGCTGATGTTCACTTTTCCTAAAAAAACGAATATGGTTATTAGTTATCTACGCCTCAGGAAAATTAACAAATGAGCCAAATGCAAGACAAAAAGTTTAAGCTATCTGGCTATTTCAATTGAAATAAAAGCAAATCGTGATCATATGGAGTGAAATTTTAATCAATAAAAAATATTCGGGGAGAAGGATGGATAATAATAGATACCGAGGCCAATCAAGTTTCCCTGGATCAAAGTCCATGCCAAACCTCGATAATCGCCGGAAATTACCATCAAACAGATATCGAAGAAAAGGTGTCTGCTAAATCAACTATAATCGTATCATTCGAGCGTCTCTGAGAGGTACAAAGCCTAGAATGTAAGTGAAGACCTACACTTCTCCTGGTTTTACGTGTGGTTAGCGTGTAACAGACAATCCACAAATGACAGGTGTTTACTGTGCTCTCCAAGAAAGAAGCTGCAGAGTTCAACAGATAAATAGGGAAAAGTGACTCAATAAGGAGGGTTTAAAAACGAAAGTGACCTAAATAGCTGAACTAATGACCTCAACACTAATTTTTATCTAGAGATAAACAAAATCAGATTCCATTTAAACTATCTCTTAAAGGAGAGATCTTCCTTAACCTAACTGAGCTGTACCTACGGAATGACGGCCAATAAACGATGGTTCTTTAGTCGAACATACTGTAGCTAACTGAAGCAGATGTTCCTCTGGAGGCCAACAAAAAAGTCGAGTTGGTCCAATCGTCTAGTTTCAGATAGCATCAATTTGCAATCTTACCCAGTAATTTGTTGAGCGGGGTGCTACAGGGACCAGCAGACAACTTCGACACATTTGACGAAGCAGGATTCGTGAAACCTGACACTTGAATGGAGGGATTTCCAGTGAGAATATTACCGTCACCTCCACAACTAAGAAAGTCGTCGTTTTCTTCTATTGGTGGAAGAGAGTCTGTTTTCGGTGTCTGTCGAGGAGGAGGAGCTGTTGGAGGCTGAGGAGATTCAAAATGGCTAGGTAGTTCCTGATTTGGGTGTTTCTGGCTGGGAATAGGTAGCCAGATTGTCGTAGCTGCAATTCGCGCCCGTTCATCAACAGTCATCGGCTGAGGTCGTAGTCTAGAGGCAGCAGATTTTGACAAACGTTTGGTCTAAATGGAGGAACCGTATTTAATCGTAGGTACTTTCTTATTCAATTTGACATTTTCACAGTTGCTGGCACTGTGTAGCTATGGCCTTCCCACAATAGTGCTGGGAGTGATTGAGGGGGTTAGGCCTAACTCTGTCTTAAACAAGGCGAGAAGGTCATCTTAAGGCTACATTTCCTTAAAGCTACAAAGAATCCTCCCTGATAAAGCCCACGGACGAGCTTCACTAGAGAGGGCATTGCTTCTGGCCTGCTTTAAAAGCCCTGCCTGCTTTAATACACAGCAAATTTCAAGAACAAGAAAGAGGACACACGACTTGGAGAACCCGACCAAGATTATCTCAGGTTCCTTAACCATAAAAGGGGATTCCTAAGCAATACACCCAAGGACAGAAATGTGCTGTGGCATTTTAGAAAGGATCAATAATAATCAAAGTGCGGCGAGCCCCAGTGAAAGCAAAAACCATATCTCTGAATGTTCCAAATCTTTTACGAGAAGAGTGGCTAAAACGTTCGATTATCATCATAATGCTTGGATAATCAGGATTTACTGCAATTTTCAACCCGAAAGGCCCCCAGCTATACTGGAGCAAGCTTCAACTACTGTCTTGCTTTGGATTAGGAAAAGGTGTACGAACGACCATTAAGAAAAGCACGATTAATTCGACCTAAAGGACGCAACTGCAATGAGGAGATTAGTTTCAAAAAAGGAATTCCGTGACCAAGGTCAAAAAATAATTGCTCGAATTCCATGAGGGAGAACGTCACTGATCAGAAAGATCTAATAAATTGTCTATTAAATGAATTATTGAAATACATTTATTTCTCAAGCGAATCGTCCCAAGGGAACTTTAATCGACATGTTAAACATGGTCCGTCCTAACCAAATCAATGGCAATAACGCAAGATTTCAGAAGAGGAGATAGAGTGAAATTGGCATCCCTTAAAGAAAAGATTCTGGAGCTTCTGAAATCCAAACCAGACAACATTAAGGAACCCGTTCTATCGTCAAATATTTCATTCTGATTCAGAAAGCTGAACCTTTTAATAACTCAGCTCGCCAGTGGTTGTGCAGACGTCTGGATCTCTTCCATGATGATGCCACCCAACGAGGGACAAACAAATCTTTGGAAAAAAGACCGAAAAAGAAGAACTTTTCTCGACCGGAAATAAACATGGTCTTTAAAAGGAATGGGATGAAACAACCGATTTCTGATGAAACGATGACCCTTGATTATATACCCTAAGCCTAATTGCTATCGAAATGTCTACATCATTCAAGGAGTTAAATATTTTCTTGATAAACTCACTTTGATATTGAGCTTATGTTGCATCATTCCCACGGTTCCGAAAACCGGACGATGGGTAGTACCTTCAGCGCGTGTTGTGAAGAACTTTCGTTTCCTGTCTACTTTACTTAATGTATTAATAAATGACGCAGAAGAGGAGGTCGTTTTATCGACAACTGAATGAAGAGGAGAAGCTCCATTTCCGTCGTCACTGAGTTCATAAGGATCATATGCTACTTCAATTACTTCTTCAGCTACTTTTTTGCGTTTTGATTTCGAGGGTTTGAAAGAATTGCGTGACGAATTACGCACCCTTTTAGATGCCATTCGCCGCGAATCACGGGGCTAAAAGATTGCATAAGGACTAGGAAGTGGAATTTACCGAGACGTCGACATGTTCAATGGAGTCATTCGTCTTGGACCGTAACATGGACACCCTTGCGCTCTTCAAGGAATTAAATAGCGAATGAATTCTTGAAATAGAAACAATAGAAATGAAACCAACATATCAATTTGAAACGAACCTTGCGCTTTGCTTCGGTTTGGGTCGAACTTTTTGTAATAGACTTCCGGGTTTTTAGTTCTCTGGAAGCGTTGACAGTCTTCAAAAAAAATTGAAAATATAAATTGGTTCCTTGAAATAAGACTAGACATTACGATGAAAGATTGAGCGAAAACGAACAGATCGGTCTGCTTCGATTCGATTAGCACTTCTTGAAATCGACCTTCGAATGACCGTCGCTGAAGGTAAAGCAGCGTCCGGACCCCGCGAAGAACTCCTCTGTCCGAAAAACAACGACAAATAAGGGGAATCAGTATAATTTATTTGTGAATTAATGACTTAAGTAAAAACTAACAGATCGGTTTGCCATATTCTGAGCCACGCCTTTCGTAACTGACTTGCGCGTGGACCTGACTTCTACAAAAGCCTTTTTCTCCCGTTTACCTTTCTTTGAGACGCTTGATCTAGTAATCTTTTAAAAAATGAACGAAAAATAACGAAATTATAGAGCATATGTATGGACGGGCAGATACACAGGCAGATTAGCACACAACTAATACTTCATGTTTTTTTCAAAAAGAAAACAATAAACTCTGGGAAAAACCCTGACCCCACTGGCGCATACCACTCTATCACTAGTCCTGGTTCTCATATTTTCAAAAGTGCGGTCCCGCACCAACGTTTTGCTAAATGCAAGCTTCTAGTTTGGCGATGGTTCAATAAAAGCAAGTAAATTCAAACTTAATTCTTTAAAAAAATAGAGAAGTGTCAAAAATAAAGTGAAACTAAAGATAATCAGGTAAAGAAATTTGCTTCATTTTGCATTTTAATTAAATTTTGTTAACAATCTCAGCACATCACTAATAGAAGTTGTTTGAACTTCACTGAAATAAGCTTCCACCTTGAGTCAAATACTTTATGCAAGCGATTTCAAGCTAAATCAGCATTTTTATTATCACCTAAGTTCATAAGCAGACAGCCATTAAATGGAACCACAAGTGATAATGATTTCACTTGTAAACACTTATGTTCAAGTTTACACTGAAAGAAATCTCGATTAGTAGAGCATTCTGTCTAGTGATGCGCCGTACAATTAATCAAGTGGGTTTACTCCTTCGGCCTCCTATGCCTATATCGTCTCCGTTGTCCTCGACTAAGCACGTCTTGATCCCCATTTTATCCCTACCATACCCGGGATGTTTGAACTTAACTTAGTAAGGCCAAGCCTTTTACTACTTATGTAGTGATTAGGTGTTTGGTTACCAGCTGTTTCAATCCGTGACAGTCTCTAGTTGGTTGAAGCAAACCCTCAGATCTATTAATGCGGACCAACTTTCATTTTTTCGTTCACCTGCTTTCACAGAGGTAGCAACAGCGTGCTAAGAGAACCAGAGTATCTACAATGTTCTAAAGGGGCTATTGTAAGAAAAATTTGCACTTATTTGTGCTTGATCTGAATAATGCACAAATTTTTATAATTATTAGCTAGAAGATCAAGTGTACAAAACTGAAACCAATCGGTGTGAGCATAGTGAAAGAAATGAAAAGTACATCAAGATGACAAGAACATGAGCTAGTGAAGAAATAAGTGTCCTGGATTTGTTGCGTACCATATGTTTAAAGCCTCCTCCCAAGTGGTCATTTTTAGGCACTTAGTTTTTAAATGGACATTTCCGTTAATCGGTATCTAAAGAGAAAATGGCGAATTAACAGAGTTTACAGTCGTCACTTTGTTGTTATTAAGCTGAGGGGTTTTTTGATAAATACTTAAATGCTTAGTCTTAGCCTGAATGTCCTGCTTAACTAATATTTATCTGTAACTATCTTCCAAATCAGAATAGAGCATTTTAGCAGATTCAATATTCAATTCTAGCTTTTGTTGAATACTGCAATATATCTTAGCACTGTCATTATCATATTGATATTTTTATAAATAAACATTTATACTGTGCCCATAGTTTGCCCGATTCAACGAATGTCCAAAGCGTTTTCACTTCCTAAACCAACGTGTATTTGCTAAATTTTAACCTCAAGCGTTTACGAGAATGTTCACACTCGATATTTCGCAACAGTTGAGTTTTACACTGCTTCAGACCACAATAGAGCTCAGGGACAACTAAGCAACAAAACGACCATTGGAAATCTACGTAAATTAGTTTTCTGACCCGATTCTCTGATTATATGCAGTCGTAACACTCCCCTGCCTAGCTGCTATCAGCCGACCCGGAACAGTCCATCTCAACTAAATCGCAATCTCTATCAACAGACTCATCACAGCACAATGTTTGATTACATGATTCACTTTCACTCGTGGTGCGAGAGTTGCCAACGAATTTGACTTGCCTTGTAATCCAGTATCTGCTGTGAGGCCAGGCAACACGTCTCCGTTTCTCCAAGTACGTGCTTTAAGGCAGCTATTGAGTTAATTTTGAACCCACCGCAAAGTACTGATCATGATTAGGTGCAAAAACCTGCAAACTGAGAGAGTCGGAATGAGGCTTTACGTGGATGAAAGTATCAGGTTTTGTGGCCTTGGGACCACCTCCAGGTTGTTTCATTTCCGCCAGGCATGCACTTCGTAGCCTGTGTTTTAAAACTTACTATTGGTTACCGCTAGCCAATCAGACGTTGGCCAGTTGAAAAACTCGCAATCAGAGATGTTCAATGAAATTCTCAGTCTCCTCAAAGCTTGTGAATCACCTTAATAAATAATCGTAATAGTTGAGCTAAAATATTGTCGTTTGGGATCAGAATGAGCAGCAAGCTTTTTTGATCGAGTGCATCCATTTGACATTTAAAGACTTTCTGCATAGGGCAAATAAGGACATCATTCACCGGATTAGCGGTTAACATAGGTATTCTAAAGTGACAGAGAGTTGCATTGCGCGTTTTAATAAGCAGCTACGCCCTCTGTAGTCCTCAATTCATCACAAGAATGTATTTTTTCGGTTATCAACTGATGCGGACATCTGATCAAGGGACCAGCAAACTTAGATGACAAATGACAAAATTTTTAACTTATGAGTGAAACCCTAAAACCTTTACCAAAAGAATTTTCATAGCATTTGTGTGATAGAGAGGCCTATAATAATACTTACTCGAGTCTATATTGAAGGAACTGATATCTTGAAAGATAAGAAAAAATGTGCTTTGAAGCCCCTTTGATTAAAAACCATCCTTTCAGCCATTTGCTTGCGCTCAGTTATTCAACTAAAACGAGTTAGAACACTGGCCCACTAAATCGCAACGAAACTAGGTGCTTCATTTTTCTGTGTGCATCATAAATACATTAGAAATACATTATCATGCGTTTAGCAGACAAAATTACCGAAATCGGTGATTATACTAGTCTTCAAGGGTGAGCTACTCTAGCCGATGGGAACCATTACTCCAAGAGCAGCTCTTATGTGTTAACATTTATTACTTTTTCATTTAATCTTCCCTCACTCTCCTCATAACCTTGATAAAAAAGTTGATAAGAAAAACCGTCAAACCAAATAACGTACTGCATGTATTTCAATAGGTCGATCGACAATTACACTTAGGGAGATAAGAACACGCTTTAAGCCAACGCTAACTAAACAAGAAGGCTACGAACCGGTATGATTTGCCAATCTGAACGGTGCAACTCATATCCATGACGGAAACTTCAAAGTGTCAACTGGATATTTATCTTGAGCCAAGAATAAGTGAGTCTGTAAAGCGAACCGAAAATCAGGAAAGTATCGTTATGTGTATCGCGTAACTGAAAATGGGAAAAAGGGAATTTAGCGTATGCCAAAGTCGAAAATGGATCATAACAAAGTGATATTATCGTCAACACTGTACACTATTTAAAGAGGAGCATTTAATTAACATTTTGTTGTTTTTCTCTATCTCGACGACTCCAAGCCATGAGCTCCTCAGACGCTTGTGGGGTCGCTATTGTTACACTCCGAAATCCGCCAACTAAAAGCTGAACTTCTTCCTCGTTCGCCGTTGGAGATCTCAAATTTTTCGAAGGACCTAGAGAGAAGGAAAGTGAAACTATCCCAGATTTCGTAGGAGACAAGAACTTTAAGCAGGTTGCCTTACTAGAACTGTCGAAGGTTGCTGGAATAGGCCGAGGTTTTTCAGTTTCATTGAGAATGGCCTGAAATGAGGGAAATTTGAAGGTATTATCAAACTGTTCACACCCAGCAAATATTTTGAAATGACAGAGTTTCTTACGGCTAAATTGGGGTAGAGAATATGCTTGGAACGCGTCTGACTATGTTGTCTCATTTTACCAATCAGAGTGTTTCGCTTAGGAGGATCGTTGAAGGATCTGGACCGCGAGATGCCGGACTGCGCATAAATTAGAACGGAAGGCACTTGAAAATCCTGGGATAAATTACTTCGTTAAATAATCTTGACAAGACTTACATCAGGGAAGTTAGAATTAAGCTTTTCTAGACCGAGGCTGTCAAGGCTGAAGGGCTGACGAAGGCCTTTGTTCCTGGCAAGAGCTTCTCGCAAGGCGACCTTGAAATAAGAGCTCAACTTAGACAAAATCAGAATTGAAACAGTGCCTAAGCGTCATACGTTTGGTGGACATGTGAGTGTTTGTATATGACCTGTAAACTTGGCTTAGGGAAGCTTAATATTCTAGCTAATCAGTAAAATAATAAACGGATCTAGTATCTTTATAAGTATTGATATTTATGTAATAGCTAGGTTTCCAAAAAAAGATCTTTGCGTTATACGAAATGGAACATTATAGACTCTGCAGTAAATTAGTGCTAAATTATTTTCAAAGATCTGCTCAAACAGTCCTTAACTGCACAAATAGCTAAATGGTTTTTCAAAACAACATGGATGGCAAGCCAATAATTTGACGCATCACGAACTCGATTGGGAAACCCATCCAACAATTCGCAAAGAATCCTATTAATATCCACGCAAAGCAAGTTTGCACTCTTTAACTTATTTTTCGGCTTTGGTACTGTTTATCAAAGGTTACATTTGTGGTTCATTTGCGTGGAGCGCTAGAAGTAGACAAACCGAACTCAAACAGGTCGGTGATCTTTTGTATCAAAAAAGAGATTTAACACTCCGAAAGTGCTCTGAATTTGTTTAATACTGTGTATACCTGTACATAGTGGTTATTTATTATCCGTAATTCTAGAGACTTCCCTTTCCCTTAAGTTGGGCTCTCACTCAGTCGTAAAAAAAAGATTTCCGGTATTCTCAGAATGCGAGTGTATAGTTAATAGCAAACTAATGGATAGGGATGTTAAATTATAGAAATTATCCAGAAGCTAGTCACTAATAAACCTTGCTGTGTTACCCCATAGCACTTTTTGTAACTGAAAGCTGCGTGTTACACCAATCTAGGGATTAATCTGCATTCAGCCACCAAAACAGTTTTCTGTCCCTCTTTCTATTCTACACTAATGCCTGACTAAAATAAGGCAACTTTACGATGAAGCACATAATTGCTATGAATTTTTTTCTAACCAACATGCTGTAAGATCGTCAAACATTCTCAAATTTCTTGAAAACTATAATTAATGATCACAAATGTCTGCAACCTCTCATCACGAACACTCGATTTTAACATGACCCCCATCTCAGACGATCTCTGAATACGTAAAGTCTTTAGAGCAAACACCAATCGTCTCAGTCTTTCGGTTTAATTTTACAGTCACTCACTTCCTGTCGAAGTCCGTCGAGACAAAGTTCACTGCTAACCGACTGGATAGTCCTAATGTACTGACCCTCTAGAGATTCAATAGAGGGCTGCGCCTGCTTCTCTAACTCGCTCCCAGTAGAATTTGGTGAATATGGGGCCATCTAAAGTGCAGGACAAAAAATTTACCAAGATGAAAAGTATGTGGACTTTTTTTGCATTGGGGTTGAGCTCCTCTGTATTTACAGTAAGCAGGAATAATAAGTGATTCCTTGGGTTGTTTCTTTTGAAGTTGTTTCCGGTGTGTAATATGCAAAACAAGGATCATAAGAAAACTCACTCTGGGTCTGATTACAACTGGAACGTAAGGCTAAAACATTGGAATTATAATTGTAAGTTTGATCGGACTTTCTCTATCCTTGTTCTACTGGAATATACTCACAGGATTAATAACTGAAAAGGCAATTTTATTGGCTTGAACTAAGAAAATAAGCTAAACACAAATTCAACTGCAACAAAGCGCAGTCACATGCTTGCCTTTGGGATTCCAGCGACGAATTGATAAGTAACACCCGTCCAGAGCATGTCCTCCTGTTTGAAAACATCACAAAAACTCGCTTAATAACAATACATGCACATAAAGTTTCGATGATGCTCCGTTTCTAAAGATGGAAACTAACCTTTTCGTTTGCGACCATTCGGGAGAAAGGACTCTTAAAGATTGTGGAAAGGGCACTTCTTCGACAAATTTTTATACAAATCCTCTTTCTCAACACCAAAGTCATCTCCACCGGTTTCTGTACGAGTATATGAACCTGTAACCGAAAAAAAACATTAATACAGTACAGGATGTGATAAAGTACAGCTACTATTCAATCGCACTCAGAAACATCAATAAGGTTCCAACGGATTATATGCTTGGTCCTTCAAAGAAAAGGCCAAAAGAGAGATACTTATTCATAGAGGTCGCGATATGCCCCTTTCAATAAGGAAGAAATAGCAAAAAATAATCTAGAGGTGTGAACGTTCAGACAAGAACGTAACAGGCACTATCTTGTTTTGATGACGAGACTGGTGAAAACCAAAGAGTCCTATGCGATGGAACATCCGGCCTTAATATCTTTTCATGCTTTTATGACGAAAAGCTTTAACTTTCCTTTGAGATGCTAGACTCCCATCCGGGTGTACTTACTTTGACAATGAGGTAGATGCGTTCCGAGGGAAGAGTGATCTTGTTGAGGAGGTCGCTTTCGTGTAAGTTTGAGTCCCAGGAGGCAAGGGCACCGATTAGCGTGGCGTAGTTCTTAATAACTGGCAGAGTGATAAAGTTTTTACTCTCTTCTCCATCTAGATAGGAGCGTGCTCCCACCATCAGAGGTTTATTTGTGGACTTGTCTGAAAGAAGGGTAAGCGTAACAGTACATTGTTAGCTTGGATCCTAATTAAAGACTTCCTGAACTGATGAGCAGGAGCATCACAAAGATATAACCAAATCAGCAGCCTACCAAAACCGAAGGTAAAAGCATTCTTGATTATTTTAGCCAATGGTGAGTTGACCAGTCTAACGGGAATTCCGACTAACTTCTGAACAATACAAGTCATTTTTCGGAAGCGAGGTATTGCCAGCATTTTTTCCTCAAGATTAGAGCGATCTTTTGTATCGATGTGGTTCCTTGATATGAAACCTAGTGGGATCTCATTTCTGTGAGGTTCGGGTCTTTAGATGCATTCTGATTTGCTATAAACCTTCTAATGGACCCGCCATTCTACCGTTATGATGCTATTTGATTCAGCATTTAATCTGGGTATAGTAAGTCAGCAGGCTCTTATGATTTGCGGTGCAAATTATCACCTTCTACTTTGAGCCAGGGTAACTAGGATTCGATCTGAACCACAGACCATATATCCCTTCGCTTTCGCACGCTTGAAATCGTTCTTCTGCCGTTGTTCAGTGTGGGAAAAATAGGAGAATTTTGGCGGCATAAGCGAGTAAGAGAATCGCATTCCTTGGAAATGGTCCAGGAGATGTTGTTAGTTATTCGCATTCAGCGCACTTGAGCGAAAACTTCTTTAGCGGGTGCTTATTGCCCAGCGTAGTCAGATGGCAGGGCATCTTTGTTTGGCCTTATTCTCACAGTGTATTTCCCCATTAAGCGGGGTCAAAATTTAGTCTGAGTTCTTGTGTGTCGACATTGGGATCCCCAAGATCTGAAAATATCAATGGATAACGGATCGCAATAAAATCCATCAACACCCTGGACTTCATTAAGATCCAAACTTTGAACTGTTCTGGACGAAATAGTCAAATATATACTGATTTCAAAGGACATGGCCTTTATCAGATTCTCCACCAAGTCCATTCGTCTGTCAGAACGTGCCTTAGCTAGCAGTGTGAGCAATGTCCGTTGCGATTAAAATGTTTGCCTAATTTATGGAGGAGCATTTGTGCTCATCAACATTAGTGTAGATTAGGCTGATTAAAGGCGGACGAAAGTACTACTAAACGAGGTTGCCACTTCATTTGCGTTTGATGGAAAGTTTGTCGTCATTACTGATTTTGTCAGATCATGCTGACTAGACTACACTAAACAAAAATAAATCTCACTGTCGGGTAACTGTAAATCCCCACGCTTCAGAAAGAGGCTTGATTTAAGTAAGGTAAAAGACTGAACCTAATCTAATAATCTGGTTCCAGAGGAAGTATAGTCTCTAAATTACGATGGTTCAGGCATGATCAGAACCTACCGATATCAGCGAAGATAAGTGGTGTGTGCTGTTCCAATCCAGGAGGCGGGACTTCAGTCGCCGCGGCCCCAGGAAAACTAGACCCAGGTGCGGGTATGAGGATAGCGTCTCGTTCTTGAATCGATGACACCCACCGATTCAGCAGGTAACCCTCTTTCGCTTCGTCACCTGCATCCTTCTCTCGTTTTTTTGCCAACTAAAAATTAAATATCAACAAATGTCTGTCTATTTAATCTTGTCTTCAAAAACAGAGTTTACTTTCATGCACCATCAAGGGACATGTGGTCGCTATTAATTGGAGTTTCAAGTAAGTTTAAATTTCTTTTGCTCCATTTCTTCAGCATGTTTTATGGAACGATAAGCTGCATTTGACGTGAGAAATATCACGGAGTGGATATAATTTTTACAAATGATAAGATATGAATTGGGCCCTAAGGACTAAACTTTTGCGAAAACGATCGAAAAGGTAGTTTGGACCTTCAGCATCTCAGTACGTGACAATTGAGGTGTGCGTCGTAACTTGTATCGGCTCGTTTTTTTTTGTCGTTGGCCCTATTTGCAATTGGAACAGGCATGAACTTGGTCAGAGTTAAGTGTTACCACACACCCCACAACCCAGTGGACTTCGCGTTATATTTAATGATAATTACTGGACTTCTAAATCCCATCATCTGGGTAGTTAAGTACCTAAGCAAGCCCTACACTCACAGGGAAAAAGGAAAGTTATAATCCTATTTATAACACTTACGAGAGAAATTAAACCTAAACCCATTAAATTGTCACTCACGGCTTGCAGATTGCTCTGAAGGTAGGACTGCCACTCATCCATTGCATTACACCATTTATGTCGCACCAGTTCAAGGTCGATTTCCTGATAGGAGTCGGGTGCGATGCGGTTCTTCACAAATTGATTCTGTCCAATCTCACTGTCAGTGAAACATCGCATTCCACAACTGACGGAAACCTACAGGATGAAGTTATCAAAAAATAAGCATTACTTCAGATACTTTTGAACACACAAGGGGTAGAAGACCCCTCTCTCTTCGATGTAGCTCATTAGGTCGAATGAGCACTCGAATGCGACGATTCAAGCCCTGACGAAGTTGGTAAATTCCACCAGTCTTGACATCAGAAGTGGGAATCACAGGAACCTTTTTGAAAGTTCCCTGGAACACAACGAAAAAAGGTTTCAGGTCAAAGTTGAGTGCCGCTTTGTCAACCTACATCTTCCATTAGTTCCTCGATTGCCACCCAGAAATCCAGCCGTCTTTGGACTTTTAACCACTCCTCTGCAAGACGCGAAGCGACTTCATTTGAACAATTATTCATACGAGAGGAGGTGAAATTCAAAGCTTGTGACCCTCGAGGCACCGGCTTCCGTCGATCGTCGAGGTCAGACTTGTATCGGCGAAGTTTAGTGGCTCGAATTGGTGGAGGACTGCCGGGCCGTGAAAATGGAGATCCATACTGTTGATCAACCCCTTTGCGATTGAAACTACCCTGCGCCTGTACGCGATTTGATGCTCTTCGTAGAATGTTAGAATTTGACTCCTGTAGGTTTCCGTATACCTTCAAAATTGAGACCAAATATCACCGAATTCAGCTTTTATTTCGATAGAGTTTAAAAATAGCAGCTCAATCATCAATCTTATTTAAGGCTACTTAATATTTTTCTTAAGTAATATAATAAATATGTGCTTGTGCTCACAATGAAGAACCTTTGTATTTGGGCAAACAAAAATTTAAACTTGTTACTTTTTTTCAGCGCTTTTTATTGTGAAGCTAAAGTAATGGACATCCAGGCGGTGTAATTTATGAACTATGGAGGTGCGATTTGACACTTGTGAACATAGAGGGTATTTTTCAGAGCTGATCACGATGCAGACACTATTTTCGATCAAAAGCTTGTATTTCAATACTTAAAGCTGCCTTGGCGACCCGAGTAAATTTTCATTTTGCATATTAATAAAGTGGTCAGCTTCATATTTTGCCATCAGAGTTCACTCAATTCCCACTTTAGCTTCTCGTCATACAAAGTACGCTTAGGTGGGGCGATATGGAATCACCAGAATGATTCATAACGGTTACACTTAACGCCCTGTCGATTGGTATCAAGTGCCACTTACGACTTAAATAACATTAATGACAATGGTACTAATAATAATAGTGTGAATAACTTTGAACTCATGTTATTAATCCATGTATAGTCTAATTGGTAGGACTGTGCATCTAATGGAAAATTAAGGGTGTCTACGAGCAGAATATGAAAACTCAATTCTCGTCCTGAGATGAGAAAAGACACCGTGTAGCCTCTCTGACCATGGGCCTCGCAATATGAAAGCAGTTAAAATTCGAATGCAAAACGAACTAAAAGTTACATACCTCAACGGAAAGTGTATTGTTTGCTAAGCTTGTAAGTGTCAGTCGAGTAAGAGGAAGTCGGAAGATGCGCTTGTGATCAAACAAACAACGCTGTGTGTGCTCATACTCTACATTTGTAGAATCTGGTGGCGCCTGAGTAGGGAAGGACTCTAATTTCGGAAGAACAACAATCGGCTCTTCGACTCCCAGCATTTGATAATGGCAGAGGATCATTTTCGTGAATGCTTTAGGAATACCAACAGCTTCACGAATTGAGACCTGCAACTCCAGGATATCTCTGAAATAGAGAGCAAGCAGTATCGACGTTTTATCGAGAAATCATCCCGTTGAGAGCGATAGACTGGCCAAAAGAAAATATACAAAGTGTAGGGGACATAAATTAAATCCAAAGGAAGGTTCACTAGGAAGCAGAGTACAACGTCTATGGGCACCAATTCAGTTTAGTTCAATAGTAAGTTTATTCGCGTCTATGATAAATGAAGCCAGCCGATTTGTTTACTGACTTGACGGGAGTGCACAACTAGCAACGCTGGATTTGAGAAGCAAGGTCCGTAGAATTCAGGGATTTAAATTTTAATCCACTTTTTCTTCGACTCGATTATCGAAACATCTACCTGGTTGAGACATCTCCTGGAGCAGGGCAATTAAACTGCATTGATATACTGATGTATCAACATTTCTTCCTCCACCAGGGTCATCTCTCGCCACTATTCTGGAGTTTTCTGATGACCTACTCCTACACTTTTGGTTTAAATAAAAATGCAATTAGATTAATGCATGGATGAAATTCTACCTTGAACATCAAGAACATTTTTTGCCTGAAAAGAAGAAAACTGGAATATGAATTGTGCTATTATTAGAATGATTGTGGTGTCTTCATTTCAACCGGGTAAAGCAAAAGTGCCTTCGTCTTGATTTTGCATTTGCTCGACTGTCTGTTTATTTATTTATTTGCCCTTGTGACCCACAATTTGATGCCCATAAGTTGATTTTTAAGCAAGCTTTCCATTTAATAGTTTATGAAAAAGTATCTGCTGGTGCAATTGAGCTTACTCTATACCATAAACTCCACTTAGACAGTAAGTGATTTAGAGTCGAGACGCATTCGTTTCACTGCTGTACCTTCTGAGTCCATAATATGCCGTATTCAAATTTCGCACACTTCCGTTAGTTCAGTTCAAACGATATAATCGAATAGTGTTTATCACCGAATTTTCAAAACAATTCACAACATTTGACGTCAAGCCTCCGAAGCAAACTATTAAACTATTAACGTTCCTATAATAGAGGTTTTAAAGAATTACAGAATAAAAAACCTATCCTTGTTCTGAACAAACTTGGGTATTACTAGTATCCCTCTGTCCTAAGCGTTTCTTATAGTTTGTAATTCCAACATTTCACTACTTTGAAGCGCTGTCATGGACCCAAGCTTTCAACACTTGTCTTGGCGAAAGTGAAAATACTTTGAACCAATCTAACGGCGAGACATACTTGATTATAAGCTTATTGGCGATAAATGGTTTTAAGCAGTTTCAAACAAGAAATAACAATAATTCTGATTTTAATTTTCCTGCAGGTGAAGATAGGCAGGAACCTGTTGTCTCCATTGACCAAACTGGTACTATTCGATCATTTATGACCTTTATAAGCATCATAATGAAACCATCAATCATCGTCGCCTCAATGCAACAACGCACCATCCCAAATCACGACTGACGAGATGACAAAGTAAGCATTTGAGTCATGGATACCAGTAACTGCTGTGAGCCTTGTGTTGCATGTAATAGTTTAAAAAAACCGAATGGTAATGGCTATGAGTAAATCACATGCACTCAGAGGTTGGTTTACTCATAACAGCGTTTTTAATAGCTCTTTAGGTCTCTTTAGACCTAAACGTTGAGAGGTACCTGATCCGCCCCAAATGTTCACTGTTCTGACGGTGAATGAAACTAAAAGCAAACTAATGCACTGAAAAACCATTAATGCCCGACCATAATAGAAATCCATTTGATTCGTCCTTTAACAAGCACTACTTAACGATCCTTCAGTTGACCTCTCATGTGAAGTGGAGGGACGAGCTTGCTTCCAGGGAAAGACTTTCACTATCCATAAATTAAAGTATTTTGTTATAATTCAAAGTGAACAAATCTCTTCGCTCTATTTGGGAATCGCAGAGATGTTTGGAAAGCCTCTTAAACACCTACATAAGTCTGGATTGGCCGAGCCGAAGAGAACCATTAGTGAAATGCCAAAGTGGAGATGAATATCAATTCAAGAACAAAAGAAGAATAGGGAAGGCTCTTTGGTTTTGGAAATAATTTTAAATTTAATGTTTTTTAATTTGCTTTATGAATACTTTAAGAAGTCGAGATTGGACAAACGAAGAATTGAAATGAGTATTTATGAATATTTGTACGTTTCACTAGCAGAGCAATATGAATCACAAATTTAATAACTAACTTGGGAATTGTTTTGAAATTTCACTGAAAACTGAAAATGTCGAATCAGCGCAATTGCCTTTAGAGAGTTGTAAAAGAAATACCTCGATAAAGCTTTGTGCAAAAATCACGGATTTCGGTAAAACACTTTTGATGAAATGTGTAATTGTCACTAACCCTCCAAAGCTGAAGATTTCCTGATTGAGCGAATCTAGAGCGGCTGACGGAGAGAAGACACGTCTTGGTTTCTGATCTTCAGAGACGATAGTCGTTGATATCTCAATGTCCATGCGACCGCATATCTGGGTAAGGTGGATAGATAAGATCGGAAATACTTAGGATACTAAGTGTGGCAAGGCCATGGAATGTTTTAGTTTTAAACAAATTCCGAGGAAAATGATATTTACAAGGGCAAAAATATCTTAAATAGAACGTAAAATACAATTGGAACAATAAATTTAAGCTGTAGGTTTACATATAGACCTAATGTCACTAAAACGAGCAAGGCTTATTCCGGAGACGACGAAAAAGACTGAAAATCTTGAAATCCAGGGTTCGTAACGCGGTTTCTTCACTGAAAATTTATGATTTTGGTCCGTAGATCGAAACGGTCACCTTCTTCGACTACTTTAGAGTTCAGCCAGCAAGCCTCGAGATAATGATTTTGACCTATTTCGAAAGGTTAGGTAAAGGTTTGGGGATAGCAACATGAAACCAGGCAGCACTTCTTCCAAAGCCAACCCCGTTGATTGAAGGTCGGCCTAAATTACATTATCATTGTGTTTATGCAAGCTTTTTTATCCTAACCGCTTCAGCTATTAAAGTGACCTAAATATTCCCAGCGTCTACCTCGAAGGCATCGGTTTGATGAAGTCGATAAGCAACAGGGTCTTATCGGAGTGAGATTAGAAAAAGTAAATATTTATAAAGGGTTTACCGAATCGAGACAGAGTCAATGGAAAGTTGTAACGGTTATTTAGTAGATCAAACCTAGGAAGAGCGAAATATCCAACCTCATTCGATGAACTGCATCGAAGACGGTCTCAAGATCACCTGGACTAGAATACCAAAATATCAAGGGTATTAATTAAAAGCCCTTAGAAATTAGGTTGACTGTCAAGCTGCCATGATCATTGGCTGCGGATTTGATGAAAGCATCAAGACTGTGCAACTCTTTTGTTTCATCAGGAATAGCTTACAGTCTTAAGAGTTTTGTCATGTTGCCTGGCCTTAAAAAAATTATTTGCCTGAGAGATCTAGAAAAGTAAAAGGCTGAAATCAAAGTCCACAAGAAATTCTGATAAACTACGAGCCTTTAAAGAAACGAGGAATTACTATTGACGTTCCTGTGATGGTAGGTTTAAAGGATTACAGAATAAAAAACCTATCCTTGTTCAGAACAAACTTGGGTATTACCAGTATCCCTCTGTCCTAACCGTTTCATTTAGCTTGTAATCCCCCAATTTCAAGCTTTCAACACTTGTCCTGTTGAAAGTGAAAATACTTTGAAACCTCTTCCACTCGGTTATTTAATTATTAATCGACCATGATCTGGATGGGTGATTGTTCCAGTCGCTGAATATGCGCCGATGGGTTTCAAATTTGTGCTGTCTTTTATGTCAAATGCGCACCATTAAATCGCTACACCAATGGTGCAAATCCGCCACAAAAGAACCGCTTTATTTTTATTTCTAACGTAACAATAACAATTAGCAAGGCAGTAAAGAAAAATGGATCTTTGAAATAAGCGCGCACGCACCTCTCCTTTAGGATTGAGAATGGGAGTTTTGTAGGAGAATTGGCGAACCAAAAGCAGACAACGAAGATAGAGATTCGCCACTCCAATCAATACCAGATCACCATTTGGCATGCTCGATCCAGGTTGCCTCGCAGGTAACTCCTGAAGAAAACGTTATAATCCTAACAGAACTTGGTAAAATCTTCCACATTTACTGCTCATAATTGGAAAAAATGTGTGATTTCAATAATGAACCTTGGTATCTCTGCCTTAGTCTTGGTAGGGACTTCAAAAAAGGGAGACTGAAACTGCCTGTCAATTTCTTTTAATCGTTATAAAGTGTCCTTCAACAAAAACTTGAGATTATGCGTTGCTGCTGTGGTGTATGGAAGTTGAACGACTGGTACAGTGGAGAGATTTACAGAAAATCACATGTACTTCAGTTCAGACTAAACATTAATCAAATCCTACCTTCAATACTTTCTCATTATTCTTATGTACCATCTTCTTTTCAACTCACTGAGATCCCCAGATAGGTTATCCCAAATTAATTTGCTGTCAGTTCAAATATAAGCCTTTTTTATTGTTTTCCGGGTGCTTTCAGGTATTACTGCAGTCTGGCTTGGACGACAAACAGTTTCCGTTCTTTTTGATCCTAGTACAGTTTCTAAGGTCTTGAAGATAGACAGCAGACACAAAATACTGGAGTACATGCTTTATTTCCGCTCTAGGGTTGGTGCCATTAACAACCGAGGATACTGCCAATGAAATTGTTCGAAAAGCATGCAGTCAGATCCAATCTTAACGGAATTTTACGCGTTTGTCTCGACGCATGAGTTAAATGAATTTTCATTGTCTGGA
This sequence comes from Moniezia expansa, assembly GCA_019097775.1. Taxonomy (NCBI): domain Eukaryota; kingdom Metazoa; phylum Platyhelminthes; class Cestoda; order Cyclophyllidea; family Anoplocephalidae; genus Moniezia; species Moniezia expansa. The sequence continues at coordinate 2,190,599 of JADFDV010000093.1, forward strand.
TCAGGCCTTTTTTGTTATACATGGGCCACAGTGTCGCCTCATTTTATGTATTTACACAAACCTGTTTTATGTGAAGAACCAATCCATTTGCGGATAGCTTGCCCTCGTCTTCTGCCCTCTCTGAGATTGATTAATTGCAGCAATACAGACTGACCCGATCAGACAAGTATGATTTAGTGCAAAAGGGCCTCTTAGAAGAAAAGTATGTCTCTTGTTGAAAAACTCTGCGTTTGGCTCTACATTTAGGTTAAGATGGTACACTTCTTTACATGATAGAAATGACAGAATACTTACACTCATATCGTTGGCAGTTGCTGATGCAGAGGCAACGAAAATAGAGGTGTGCTCGATACCATCGCGATTCGCTTCTAGTTCCCTGAGATTTCGCTGCATGCGAGCCAAACTTATTGACCGCTCACTTACATCTCCTCGACGCAGTTCAATCACAGGTTCGCATTGAAGTTGACGGTTTTCCTAAAATAACAAAGCTTTCATTTTGTATGCGAGATATAAAAAATTTGATTGAATGCCGTGGATCTGCATGCTAGTGACTGAGTGTTTAGCAAGGCTAGTAAAACCGTTTTGATAAAAATAAAATTTCAGCAACAAACCCGTTTGGCTTGGTTGAGACAATGAATCGGTACTTGGAGGGAGACATGATATCGCAAGTTACTGCGACGCTCGTTGAGCACTGCATTGGCTCGTTCAGCTAGTAGGTTTGCTTGAACGAGTTTCTCTCGAATTTCCTCGAAATCGCCAAATGAATCGTTTACTCTGAAAGAAATTTCGTAATCAGACAAAACTTAGGACTTGATTGTCTTCAAATTCTATCACGCGCACTCCTCATAAGAAGTATAATGATCAAAGATGGGCATTACCAATAGAAATAGATAGTAAAGATACTCGATAAATTCCCTCGCCTGACTCTATAGCATGGATTTAATATGCCAAGGGTCCGCCAACTTGACACTTGCGCCGATTTAGAATTAGAAAATTGCCTGACTTAGCAGTATCCTAGCATTTGATGCAAGAATTACAATTAGAGTGCATGATAGCAGCGTACAACCAAATGCGGACACGACCGTTTGGACAGGAGCTGTACTGCGTTGATAAGTAAGTCAGGATTTCCTTGGGATTACATCGTTTATAAAGTGAAGTTTTTGACCTTTAAATCTCCGAATGAGATTACCAATGTTGCTTCTATCAACTGAGATAGAATCTGAAAATGATTCTGAATCAGTTCAAAAACTCCTCGACCATTCAGTAACCACAATGAGCTGAAAACTTGGCTCTGTGTGTCAAAATCTTTTCATTTCATTGAAGCAGATGTCCTCAATTAAAGGGAAGTTGATATTCATTGAGTCGGATTGAGTCAGGAGTTATAGAAGAGAAATCTCCAAAATATTTATCCGTAGAATAGTGTGTAAACATCTGGTAGGGGTTCTGGTATTTGAAACATTTACAAAATATTCATTCATGTATCCTTTTAAGTGGGAATTTTTCAAGTGTGTGTGTACTGGGGATCAGTACAAATTTGAATTCTTGAATTATAATTACAAAAAGGATGGGATCAGGAACAGACGCAAAAGACCGCTGATCCAATTTCCTGCTCGATAACAGAAGAATACATAACTTCAGTGATCTGCGGTAGAGTAAAGGCCAGCTGTCGAATATCCAACACGGGTATCAAGAAGCAGAGTCAACTAAATAGGCGGTTTAAGCACATGCGAAGTCTGTTTATCTGAAATAAGCTTTCGTTTCTCTCCTATAGATAGGTGCGACAACATGTACTTGAAGCTGTTCTTAATGGAGTCTACAGAAACTGCAAATCTCCTAGTGGAGATGGTCAGCAATGATGGTGAAGAGTAGAAATGGGACTTGAAAGACGTGTGGAGCTGGGGATGATTGTTTCTTTGATTTGCAGTGGTAAAAAACTATTTATAAATATTAAATGGGTGCACCTTAGTCAAATGCAAATTGGATTTGCGAAAAAGATGAGGAAATCTTCAGACTTCTGTCCAGGAATGAATATCATACAACTATGAAAGAGGGAGCATAAAGCAAGATGGCTCCGATTATCAACTTGCCTGCAGGAAGTGTGTCTCTTTATTATTTTAGAGAGGCATTGTTCGTCTTAGTCAATTAATACTGATAACCTGCCTGTGCGACAATGATGACCTAGATTCATTGTGAAAACCAGGAGAATTTAAGTCCGACCAGTTTGAATTATTAGCTAGAAAGAGTAAATAAAGCGAAGGTTTTGTAACAAATTCCTTTTAGTCATTCTGACTGATCGGTCATTGTGTTTAATGACAACATGGCTCAGCTCGCATATCAACCTAAACTACATCTGAAGATACATAATCTGATATCAACGCATATTTAGAGCTGACTTGGGGACCTCAACAAGAAACTAAGAGAACTTATGATGAATGGATGGATGGAAAGAAATTGTCCAACAGTGAGGAGATTCCCTTGTGCTTTCCTGACTTAAGAACTCCCATTTGGACATTTCATGTTTCGTCAACAAGGTTGTCGCTTCTGATTACTGGATCTGAACCGATATAATCATTCGCTCTCTTATTGTCCTGACATATCGTATAATTTTGAATCGAAAAGAGATTTGGCCGTTCTGTTCCATTCGACTGAATGAATGACAGTCTCGAGTTTTGCCAATCCTCGTGCGATTTGCCACACAGCAGATAAATCTTTCGGTTTTAACCAGGAAAATTCATTTTTTTAAAAAAGACGAGAAGTTCTACCATGTTTCATTCAACGGCAGTAGTTGCCTACCTCAGGGCTTGATATGAGCATGACATGTAGTCGAATGTCAACTCTCCCAATGAGGTATCACATACGCTAGTCAGATATTTTGAACTAAAGAAACAGTTCAGTATTGATTTTTTCTTAGGCTAATGATCTGTACTTCTCAAAACGTATTGAAGGGAGCCTAACCCTGAACTTTTGCTGATTTTTTGAATGGAGATCTTGACACGAGTGGGAATGATAGCCATTGTCTGCTAGACAGTCAAAGAGGTGCTACAACCGGCCTGAAAAAGATTGGCGCCATTGATTCTATGCCTCGAAATCGAAATTTAAATGAAGATAGCACCACGGCCAACCTCTACGCAGGAGCAGAAAAGAATGACGGAGATCTTGGGAAGATTTCCAAGCGGTCGCATCGGAGGCCACTTACTACAAGAGGGTGTCTAGTCGGGAATGACTGATCCCTTCCTAAACACCTATTTTCTTTTAGTACGTACTTGCGGTATCCTTATTCACCATTGAAACCAACGAGTCCGAGTTTTCAAATGAATTAAATGACGTAATTTCATTAGTTCATTGGGAGCTTCACAGATGAAGTATTTTGCGGATAATTTGGTGCGTGGAGAGAGATCGAATCGGGTGATCTTTTTCGCCTTCAAACGTCAGGATAATGTAGCGACTGCAAAACTCCCTTAATGGCTTATCCAATTGATGTCACACATCAGGGGACTTTATGAAACTCAAATTTTGAGTTTGCCTGCCTACTCTTGAAAGGCAACTCCTAAGCCGATCGAATAGATTGAATCAGCGCGTTAATACGATGTGTTTAAGAAAAGCCTTTGTCTAGTCGAAGGCTAGACGAATATCATTGCGATAAAAAAAGGTTAAACAGATGGTTTGGTATACCTCGTTGAGCCTAATTTCATCGAAGAATCGAGAGGACTACAGGCAACAGATTGTTCACGCGAACTGGCAACCAATACTCCGCGTTGATTGTCGAGTAGCTGGACAGACGCGCTTCCAGAATTCGCGGCAAAAGGACTTCGTCGATGCTGCCTCGGTGTTAGGATATCACCTTGATGGGAAAAACTAGAAAATTTAATTTTGCAATTGAAGTGGCAATGATAAAATAAGTTTACTCGGGGTGGTTTTCGTTTGAAACACGTAGCAACCTGCTGGTTGCTCATATGTGCGTTGGCTCACTTTTGCTAAAGCGCACACACTAAAGCTACTCACGAAGGTTCATTTTGTTGCTGTTTTTGAGCACACATTGCTAATCGATAACAGCTGATAGAGGCACATTGAAAATTTGAATTGAGCTTTACTTTCTTTGCCATTGAGTAATAAATCATAGCAAGGAATTTTACGTCGGAGTCGCAGATATTACTGATAAACCATGATCAATTAATCACGAATTTGCATACAGATCAGATTACCTATTTTTTATTAAATAGAATAACCATACACAAGTTTTCATTCAAGCATTTAAACCATAACAACATCTAAAATACATTGAAAATTCATTCTCTTTACCTGGATTGGCTCTTGCCGCAGGTCGGCATCGCATCCGTATGATAGGTTGTTGGTTAGTAACTAGGCTCTATGTATAAGAATTCATAATAATTATAAGTTGATTAAATTTTCGCAGAGTGCATTTATATAATAAATACGAAATTAACGATAGATGTAAACTTACGCTATCAGTTCGTAGATTGTCATTTGCGGAGTTGTTGGGAGGATTAATATTCGTTGTTTGAATCGTGGGTAAAGATTTTTGGTTCATTGCTTCTGAATTCAAAGAAAATCAAGGAGCCTAAGCACAATTTAAGGGTCTTAGTAACATGATAGCTTCAAATATGCTTGATTCTTAGCATTTTGGTGAAAATGTGGACATTATTTGCTGATTTTATGCAATAAAGGAAACTGAAACTAAATCGCCTACCAATGAGGCAGAGGTACCCTTATTCGTGCAGCCAGGAAGCCTCAAGAGTCCGCATCGGGGGGTCCCAACTGTTAATTTAGATTTTTAAGATTGCTCCTCTCGTTAGCGTTGTCACACTCGATGTTACCAAGCGAGTTCTCAAAATTGTTAGCACACTGATTGTGCTAAAGTGCTCAAATGTCATTTGTTATCCAATCACAGTTATTTTATTCCGCGTATTCGCATGCGCGGTAACATAGCTTTGAATGCACACATGCAGTTTCATCAATCGAGCTGATGGATGACTTGGTGCGAAATGACGCAGATGCCGATTTGCATCAGATTGGGTTTTGGGTACTTTGCACTACAAATATTTAAAGGCACTCCACGGGATCCGCTTACCAAAGCTCGGTAAACGACAAACCAGGCATTCGCATTGAGTGTCTATTTAAATTCATTTTGGGAGGAAGAGTTTTAGTCTGGAATCAAATATTATTTATGTGAGCAATCACCATATGCTTCTCGACAGAAGGATTCGTACCTACTGAACAGCCTAAAAGGAGTAAAGCTATTACCATTCCCCATAGACACTGTCAAATCTACCCATAGATACAGATTTTGAGCAACAGTGGCTTTATTATATTTTTATTGATGCTTTGCAAACCAAAAAGGCAACCACCGAAATTTCTTGCTACACATCGCCAAATTCAAAGCCGTCTCTGTGGTTTAAGGTATCAAAATTTTAACCTTAATCAGTACTTTGGTGAGAATTTAATGTCAAGTTACAAGATGCATATAAGAATTGTCTTCTATTAAGTCAGCGGTATTATTAAAAACATTGGTGGTAATGGTGGTCTAACCACCGGTGATCCCAGGCGCAATTCTGGGGGCCGGATTGGACAAATCGCCCACCGAACGTATAAAATTAGATTATGCCAGCAGAACTACAACTTCGTGCAGCCTGGTAAACGAGGCATGACGTAAATACCTGGATTCATGGACTCAAATTGGACTATGGAAAGCGCGTGCATGTAGTAACGAATGGAATCTCCGCCAAAAAGCTGAAAAGACTTCTGGAAGAGAAATGAAGATTGTCTGCCCTTAACAACGTTGAGGACGGACGAGGTACCACTGTGACATTGAAATGCTACCTCTACTGCCCTTTGTGTTAACTGTTGTGCGCTATTTGTTGCAAAAGCTATTTGTACTTTTGTTGTACCCACAATAAGTCCTTGAGGTTTGCTTTAATAGGCGGGGAGTAAATAAAAAATGGTGGCAATGACTTTTCTGTTCTCAAGGCCATTAAGTCAATTAATTCCAAGCGCTTATAGATTTGAACAAATAGGCCGCAGTTTGTCAGAACCAATTTCCCAGAAAGATAAAGTCCATTCTTGTTCCTCTGAATCTTTGCCTCTCGTATGCTGTTAAAATTAATCTGTAACCATTCTATCTGTTTTTTATAGAACATCTTCCTTATTAGTACATCGCTCCACTTGCTATTCGATATAAAGATTCAGGTCTGTTAAGCTAGCTGCATTAACCGAAGTACAGATTACCATTCCGCCACCGTTGCTTGCAGAAACATTCAGGACGTTGATAAATTATTCAAATGAATAACGGCATTCCAATTGGTGTTACTGTTATAGTTGAGACTTTGTGCCCATGCAAAGCGGACGTGGCTGCGTTATTAGGACTATTGTAATCAGAGAGACTGCATTTATCTTAGATTAAGAATTTTGGATAAAATCAACAGGCAGGAAAATCGGATAACTCAAGACAGATCCAACTACTTAAATTGTCCTTGATGAAAAGTGACACTTTCACAAACAAGGCGTCCATTCAGCCTAGTCTCAGTCTAGAAATATGGGAACCTACTCAGAGAGTACATCGGACTAACGCGTCTTAATTTCGAATCAGTATTGACCAATCACTCAAAGACTGGACAAAGAACCATTCTTTTTTTCAGCTTCTTTTACACACAAATTGAGGATGAAATAGCATTCAGAGTAACGGAACACGTTAAAAGGTGAACTTTTCTAGAGATGCCTCAACTTCACTCTTCTTGTCGATTTCAATAAGTCTATTCTCAGACGATGATTCTCCATAGCTGTTTGCCGGAGCCATAGTTCTATTGTGCTTTTATTTAGTAGAGTTAACACCTTGAAGAAGCTATCCGCTTTACCACAGCTTTTTTAATACTATAAGGCCCATTCATTGTTGGAGGAGTTTGGATTTCTTACTATGATAACAATTTGGAAACTAGTGAGTCTGCTGTTAATTTTCGAATCAGAGAAAGAGTACTTTAATTTGAGTCAATTTAACTCATTTCAAATTCTGCTTATTGCCTTTCGCATCAATGTTGCTTTTCTTCAATAGATAGAGCGCCATGAGTAAGGAGTAAGGAAGTAAAAAGAACGAGGGGAAACAGGAGGTCAAGGAAATACAGAATCCTTCTTGATACGCCAAGGCCAGCGTTTCCCTCGTAACCCATATTCTCCTATTGCTGGTATCCTTTTAGGGCTCCTGGCTGCATGGATATCATCACCATGCTCAAAGACCCTATGCACCTTTGAGTATGTGCCTTTTAATTTTATCTCTGCCTCAAAGACAGACTAAGAGTTGTGGGTTAGAAAATCTCGAGGTCGTCTGAGCCTGAACCACCGCATTGATTGGAAAGCATGGAGTGGCTGGGCATTTCCAATCCTGCCAAGAGCTCCCGTTAGCCACCAACTCCTAGTATTTCCACAACATGACCTCGTGCAGGTAAGGATTTGATTTTCTGGGGGGACTATGATGATTTGTGATACTGTTTTTTCCTAAACTAAACCTCATCATCACAGTGTCAATATTTTATGGGCTACCGCCTAAATTATTTTCATAATCACTGGATCCTTCAGAATTGGTCAAGGAGCGTGTCCTACACAACGCTTTATTTATAGTTATCAAAGCTTTACTCGTTTAGAAATTTTATTTTTGAGAATTAACGTAGATCACCTCTTTGACATCAATTTTTGAGTCTGCTTGATTAGAGTGCTTGCATTTGTGGATCCCGAATTTAAAGCGATTATCTACCGAGTTTATAAAAATTTTCAACCTTGTATAAGTTCTTGAGTTTATTATTTGAGCTATTAATTAATCCTGCTTTTTCCAATCTCTGGAAAAAAAGATTGAGTTCACTGCCATCTACTGAGTCTGCAATGGGCTTCCAATGAATATTGGCTCATGTTAACAGCTCATTTTTCATTCATCACTACTCGCTTCAGAAAAGTACTGACTATCAGCTAAATCCGCCTTTGAATTTCACAGTGTGATCCTTTTCTGGAGAAGAGGAAGAAAGGTATGCTAAATACTTTGAAGAGCATGACGCGCCATTGAATCCCTGAGCACCCGTTCGTTTTTAACAAAAGGATTGAGTACCTTTGAGCGGTTTTTTTGAAAATGACGGTCCCTGGTGGGATTTTTAATGTCGAGTCCAAGAGCTGGTCTAGACCCTTCATTTCAATGCCCAATAAGTCTGACTTCCCTACAGTAAACACCATAATTGAAGGCTTTTGAATACAGAAAAATATAAGTTCAAATTAAAATTGTGAGGTATCAGTAAGCAATCGATGGGGAAGAGATGATAATGAACCGTCCAGCGTTCCAGCCCAATTATAGTGAAATTTCTTGCAGAAGAAAAAGTGTTCAAGCTTTTCAATGGCTACTGGTGAAGTAAACATCGGTATCGTGATAATTATTTCGACGTGCAAGCAGTCGATGCAAACAGATCCAATCAGTTAGAAAGTTCCGTATCATCAGTTCCTGGAGGAAATGCCTCGCTTCTACGACCTGAACCAGACTAAAACTCTTCGCTAAGGATCACATGTCGAATACTCAGCATAGATTTTCAGCGATACGTCAATTATATAAGCAGTATTAACTATGTAAGTGCTAATTTTAGGAGCTCTGAATCCGAAATCGCGTTTAATATGGTGTTTGGGGATCTAGAGAAAGCTTTTAATGCTCAACTAAAGACTGTGAAACAAAATCCTTCCTAGGGACCTCAACTACCATTGGAAAATCTTCCAGCTAAAGGGATTGATCCTAAAGGGGAACTAAATAGACAGGAATTCTGAGGCTACCACTACAATAACAACTGGATTCTCTGGTTTAACGACTGCGAAACAATCTCTGGTATTTTCTTTTTTTTGGGTTGTAGAACACCACTGATGCAAAGTCCGTGTCTATTCTTCTAAGGAATTACCATTTTAAGCCTTACTTTTACGTTCACCTTGCATCCGTCAATTTGAATAGTCTAGCTGCATAAGAGTCAACAGTGTCTGATGAACTGCGAGGTCGTTAGTTTGGACAAAAGTCGATAGGCCAGAAATAAAAGCGGGGACCATCGAATGATACCTTAGCCGTTTTAATGATTGAGTCAGCTTCACACATACATACCTAATATCGCTCATAATAATGGGTTCCAGTAACTAATTCAGCAGCAGGATACAGTCGGACTCCGGAGAAAAAGTTATTTAGTTGTAAACTGGAGTTAAATATATTCGTAGGGAAAAAGAGCTCAGAGGTAGTACATTAATAAATAAGTCAACTGAAATGTTAAAATCAATGAAGCTATCATGCAATATGACATCAACTGATGCGATTTAGCTTTACATATAGTTTGTTTTAAACTACTCACAGATTGTGAAGATGTAAGTAAATAAATCCAACTGCCTTGGGGCACCTCAGAAAAGATATCAATGAGATTGAAACACTTTTCATTAGGACTAAAACGGTGATGAACATGAGCTCGAGATACTGTGCTGCTAACTTAATTGGCAGTTAAACAGTTAACTTGGACAGTCCGAGTTTTGCTCAGTGTATCAGTCATATCTATAATATTGTAAATGTAACTATTCAGGTAAATGCAATTATTGGGAAAAGTTGTGATCCGAAGACCCCGAGGACCAAGCCATCAGATCCAGACCTTTTGAATTGCAGTCGAATACCTTAAAATAACATACATAAGAGTAATGCATTGTTAAATTGATTGCAAAATTAACCATACATGAGGTAGGTCTTTGGTAAACTGATGATCCATATTCCCAATATTCCCGATGGAGAAAATTACATTGGTGGGAATGGCCCTCTTCCACCTGATCATTTTTTGTGTAGCTGAAACCTTCTCAACTGTAATCAGTGGAAAGCATTACTCTTATAAATTGTCCTATTTGTGGGTATAAGTTGATTATATCGTTTACTACGAGACTGAAGAGCAACCGAACATCACATATCTATTCTATGCCCTAGAAAAGCCGGATAATGAGGGCGATTTGATACAACGAAATTCCGTCAGCATTGATTTTTTAGCTTTATACGTGATTTACTAAAGTAGAGTTCATTCTTATTCAAATGTTTCTGAAAAACAGCATTAAATGTGACCCATTTCGCAAACACATTGCCAAACGAATCCATGTTTAAGATGATGAGAATAATATGGCAGTGCGTGAATTTAACCAAAGAGCCTCAAACTCTGCGAAAGTTTACCAATATAAAACATCACGAAGAAAAAATTCAATTAACCTGCATTTATTTTAAACCATAAAATCAGTCAGTTTGAAGGTCAATTTTTTATGCAAATTACCATCTCAGGTTATTTTGGCAGTCATGGGCCTGGTGGTTGTGTTGTGCATCTTTTTGAGTGCATTTTCGTCGGTATTTGGAGAAACGACAAATTTCTCTGGTGCAGGCGAAGCTGTTGTGTGCAGGTCATACTTCTCCGCTAAAAACGAGTTAACGGTTGACAGATGCAAAAATCTCTGGAGGCATGCGAATATTCTCCCAACCGCTACAGAATCAATAGATTGCAGAGTATGCAAACGCCATTTACAGAATAAAAATTATGCTGCCTTTTCGTCACTTTTAGAAAGACAACAGGTAACTTCGCTTTGTTTAGATTAGCTAATTATTCTAGAACGTCACCCTCTTCATTGATGAGATGAAGGATTTGCATTCGGAACTAGTAAACCTGCTTATGTCTTTGACTTTTTCTTAGGGTGATCCACTTCTTTTATGTTCGTTATTTGGGCAATGTAGTCGTGATTCTCTTGTTCTTCGAGTAAGGCAGCATTTCTATGTTTTATTACCGACCTTAGAGTTTCAAATTTCATCTGAACTCTACTTGTGATGACTGCAAAAAGATAATCGATGACGTTCATATTTTGATTCAAAACAATGACACTAAAAACGCTATCTCTGGTTATCTCAAAAGGGCCATATGCTTTGAACTGCCTCTTCAGGTTGTCGATATCTGCAAACAAACTATTGACTCGTATCTCGGATTTCTGATTGATCTAACTGTCAGAAAATCGGTAGTTGCTCCGTTTTTTTTACCAAGTATGTTTTCAAGAACTCCGGCGCCATTTGTGCTCTCTTTGGTCTCTGTTCCGACAATAATCTTCCAATAAAGTTTCAATCGGAGGCACAGGCAGGGAGCTATTCTTGGATTAAAAGACCAGCTCCGACAGGTTTTGAGTTCTTTCACTCTCGCCTCAATTCCCCCAAACAATCCGAAGATCCAAAGGCCTGTACTGAATGCAAAAACGTCTTCTCTCGAATTCGCGATGAGACAAGGAATCCTGATTTTGATAGGGCATTAAAGAATGCTGTCAATGAGAAGCTTTGTGAATCATTTGGTTATTTCAAGAGCATTGTAGGCAAAATATTGATTTTTGTCCTAATTCCTTCTCATCTAGTGCGAGGCGGCTGTGTCAAACGAGGTTGAAAGTATGATCGACCACGCCTCAGAGACGAACATAACTGATCTCTGCTTTTTCTTCAATCAATGCAGCCAGAATGTTTCTCCCAGAGCCAGAGCTCTTAAAAGATCCTTCCTCTATCGCCTCGCTGCGCAACAGCCCAAACAAGATGTCGGAATTCCTTTTGTTTGTCCTTTCTGTGAGGTGATATTTGAGAAGGTGTTCGATTTGATTCTCAATAATCGAAGTGAAGCAGCAATTGCTTGGGCTCTAGACGAAGTCTGCTTTATCCTTCCCAATGAGTGGCGTAATAAATGCATCGATTTCATTACTGATTACTTCTCTGTCATCATCGATGAGATTGTCAAAGGAACTACCCCTAAACTCCTCTGTATGTCTTTCGGTGTCTGTGACACTCCCAGTCTAGAATCCGCTCCTCTTTTCGTGAGTCTTGCTAGTTCTAATAATAGATGGACGTGAGCAAATGTTTATGTCTGTTTGCCTAGGATTCAGGATGCTCTCTTTGTAAAGTAATCGTCGATGCAATCTACAGCAAGATTGAAGTTAATGCTACCAAAGATGAAATTGTTAAGGAATTGGATCATGTCTGCTCGCATCTCCCATATGCAAAAAGTGAATGCAAGAAACTTGTGGACAAGTATGCATCTCAATTGATCGATATGTTGGTCCACAGAGTTCCGCCAGATTTGATTTGTCAGGTGAATTTGAGTTCACTTTACTGATTTCTGTTCCCATAGAAACTGGGTTTCTGCAATCCAGCGCCTCATGTTCCAAAAATTGGTGATAGCTGTGTCATCTGTGAAGACATTATCGCTGAAGTATACCTCCAGTTGCGTGACAACGTTACTATTGAACGCATACAGCACGTCTTGGAAACTATTTGCAACTATGTTCCGTCCAGCTATTACGATAAAGTTCGTTAAGATAACATCAGAACCATTTCTTTTAGTGTCATTCCATAATTCAACAGAATATCGCTATTATTATCGACCTCATCGAGCAGAGATACCCTCCAAGAAAAGTCTGCGAGGCAAGCTTCTCTTCCATTCAAATTTTCGATTAGGAGCTTTCAATATGCTATTATAGTTTCTCGCCGAAGACGGGAAAATGCGAGGTTTGCAAGGAGATTATCGACTATATTTACACAAATTTGGAAGACAACGCCACCATAGACCAGGTTGAAAAGGTCCTCGAAACCGTCTGTGATTACCTGCCTGGCGAAAATCTCAAAATTACTGTATGTTCTGTGATAGTTCACTAATTCCGATCTTCAGTGTCACGAATACGTCAAAGCCTACACTCAAGACTTAGTTGATCTTCTTGTTCGAAAAGTGCCTTCTGTTAAAGTTTGTCAGGTTAGTTCTCCTTGCTGCACTCCTTTCGAACAATGCCTTGTTTTAATGGTTCTGTCATTTCAGGAGCTAAGCCTCTGCCCTTCTCGTTCGCCCATCCAGCGTCTGTGCTCCGGTGATCCCTCTACCTGGTGTCGTGACAACTTCACCGCCAAGCTCTGTTCGCGTGAAGACTTCTGCCGTGAGTTCATTTGGGAACGCTCTAGTTCCGATGCCTCCAAACCGCGACAACCTATTGTCCGCAGGTGCACTTTTTTGGCTTTATTACAGGGTCTTTGATGTCATTCAAATTCTCGAAGTTATTTTTTCTTTTAAATAAGATATGACTGCAGTAAACTGACTACTACTGAGGAACGCTGCTTCGATAAGCGCCTGATGCGACTCTGTGGTTATGAAGCCTTTTGCATTAATTTCAGGCGTCCTACTGTGGAACGCTCTGAATCCTGCCGGTTGTGTAGAGACCTTATTGCCCGAAGACTAACCTATGGAAGTTCCGCTCTCGACTGCTCCATTTTCGTTGATCCGCAGAAGAGAAATATTGTATGTTCTGGAGCGTCTTTGTGATTAACTCCCTCATTTAAGACTTTGGAGTCACCACGTATCTTCTTGTAGTGCGAACGCATCTGCAAATTGAAAATCACTGGCCGTACTACGTTTGACAATCTTGAATCTGTTTGCAAGGTTATTTGTTATAAGCAAGTTACTGCTAAAAGTCGAAAAAAATCATTGAGCCATTCTGATCTTTGCAGACGAATCAGCTCTGTGAACCGACAAGGAACTCCGTGCCTCCTCCCGAAGGATCCGGCCGAGTTCCCGAGCTGACTCTGGTGGATTGTGATCGTCCATTAAATGAAATCTGTATTTCACCTGATCTGCGTTATTGTGGTCCTTCTGTCCTCGAAAAGTGTAGAGCCTTTTTGGCTTCACAGACTGTCGGAGACGATGTGCGTCGTGTGCTGTGCAAGGACCGACCACCAAGCTTCTGTTCTGACCCGAAGATGGTAGAACTCTGCCGAATGGGAGAGTACTGTGAAGCTATGGGTATGAATCCCACACCAGATACCTCAAGATGCCGTCTAGGAAACGCTTTTGCCTGCCAGAGTTACAACAATGCTGTCCTCTGTGATAAGGTAGAGTTGTGCCGTGGTATCTGGCAGTTGTACAGACGGTCGGAGTTGGAGAAATCGGTTGTGTGAGAGAATCGTCATTCTTTTGTAATCGCATCTCTTTCTTTGCTCTTGATTAGACCACTTCGCTATTAAATGTTCACTCTGATTTTTTTCCCTACCACTTTTATATGATTGCGCATCTGCTCAATAAAGTCATTCGTGTCTTCCCCCAGTTCCTTTTGTCAATCTATCGCACAGGAAATCGCTTTGCTATTGCGAATTAGTAGGTGGATTTTTGGGTTAGTAGGCGAACCGCAAGATGAGAAGCTAGCGGTTTGGCTGGAATTCGGACTACCGGTTGTCTTGTCGAGTTTCGGTTTCTCGCAACCGGTGAAAAGCCTTTTTTGAACTTTGTTTGAGGCACTATTCGACTCGCTACTGTGTTATGACTAACACCTTGGGGCCTGAAAACCCAAATGCTCCCGTTATCTCAGTGCTTAAAACCGTGTTGTAAAACTTTAAGGAAAGACCCTATTTAAGGGGCCGATAACCCATTAATTACGTCTTGCTGTCTCATTGCGTCCGCTCCTCTTATACTGGTCAGTAGGTTGTATTGTAGTTAGACGCACTAATTGATGGTCTTCGCGAGTGGTCCCTGCATAACTCCCACTCCTCAAAAGACGCAATTCGGTAGACTTGCCTTCGTGCTAATAGTGGGTGTAGTACATATGGGCCATATTCGAGAAGTCTTGATGACGGACTCATTTGGAATGAGTTGGTTCTAAGCCAACTCGATTATTCACGGGAAGATGCGTTATCGAAAATACCTGCTAGTAGCTTTATCAACCAACATGTCCAAAATTCTTCAAAAGCTGAGCTACAAATCGTAAATTTTGATTAAACCAGTTGCAAATGATTCATCACCTAATTTTTTGATCGAAAGTTATCTGATTTTGGGCAAAATCACCTTCCTATTATCACTTTGAATCAGCCTCTTGTTTCATTAAGAAATAAATAAAGAAAAGATTAAAATCATAGTCTAAAATGCTAATTATAACTCGTAATACAAATGGAGTGCCGAACATCCATCAAATGAAATGCCAACGTGGATTGTATTCAAGCGTTCTGGTAATTCCAACATGTCTACACGGTTGGCAGAAATGTATTCTAGAACAACTGGTAATTCATGCTGTTTCGGGGATTGGTTCGTGTTCACTGAAACAGCCATAACCAACGCGACAGAACTGCAAGTCCATTAGCGCCGTTGGCCCCAAATTATACATGACGGGTTCTCGTTCACAAAAAAAATAGACAAACCAACACAAAGAAACCTCAGCTTTAGGTCAGTTTTGGGTGACGATTCCACCAAAAATCTGTAAGGTGAAATCTTTTACAATTTTTTAGACTTGGCTTAGCAGGGTGTATAGTACGAAGCTCTGAACGCATAGAATGCGGAGTGAAATCCTGCATCAACTTTCGCCTCAAATTCTTTCCAGAGGTATCCTATACATTTGTTTACTGAATAAGTCATCTGACCTCCCGAAAACGAAGTCATAAACTCTTTGGAGCCATCCTATCACCAAGTTTAGTGAATCATAAACCATGTTCGTGGTAAGCTAAACAAAATCTCTAACACTCATGATCGCGAGTTCTATAAACAAAGGCATGCAAACGTGTCAAGACATCTGGGTCCATTTTATTCAGCCACTTAGTCAATCGTTTTAAGCTTCGTAATTATAAGAGAAACAGCAATTATCTAACAAAATTTATTTGCTTTAGGCTGAAAATTTTACTAAGCAATGTCACTAACGGTGAAAAAATAAGCGAAAAAGTGCTGATCACCTGACAGATAAACTTAATTAGGCAAACATGTATGAGACTTGCACCACAAAAGTTTGCTCTCACAGTCTTTAAATCAGCCTGTAATGAAGCTCTAAGTAAGTCCTTAGGCGCGATTTCAGTAGTTACCTTGCGTATGATTCACCTATACTTTCAATAAATTGAAGAAAGCCGGCTGATGTTAATGACGATGAGTGGACACCAATATTGTTACCTTACTCACAATTATTAGTAGTGCCGTTCAGTCTCACCCTGCTTCTTTTAAGGTCTGTAAGCAAGATTTACATAATAAGCTTTTCCAGTAGCATCACTTTGCGTTTGTGTTAATACTTACTTGCTGTTTTTGCTTATATTTACTATATTTGAATGTGCGGTTGTGTTAACTAGGCACAGTTTAGTAAAATTAAGGTGAAGTCCTTGAGCACTTTCGGGTCAACAATAATTTTTCAAATCTGAGTGGTTTCCAGATCCGATTTGCTGAAAGAATGAAGTCACTTTGAAAAATGGTTAGTTTTAATGTCGCAGCGAATGCAAATTGCGCCTAATATCTATATGACATGGACTGATATTTTGTTATTATTGCTACCTCTAAATGAACATTATTTTGAATTTTCTGACAAGCTTAACATTGAGTGTAGGATTCACTTGCTTATTGACTCTCGATTTTATCTAAAATAGGTAAGCGAACAGGTTCAAATGGCAGTTAGGCAGGTTGATCGACGATTTCAAGTCAAAGTAGAAAAATTCGGGGTCATGGAATGGATTTAATTTTTACGCAATGATGGAAAGGTCATCAAAAACCATATTTCTTTGCTGTTCTCCGCTATATTATATGTCTATAGCCCCGAAACCAAGCAATCATAGCCTCTTTCGTATGTTCATACGCACATTCATTGAATCCAATGTGCCAATGTAACAATGTCATTTTAAGAATTAAGATATGCTGGCTCATGAGAGTATCGTACTGTTCGCGAAAGTCAAATTGCCTTGATAACCGTGTATATTTTGATCAGATTCACGAGGTGTCAATGGTCCTCTGAAATGCTTAAGAATCTTGATCCAAATTAACTAGCAGGCTGGCATCATATTAGCAAGTGGAATTTTTTAATTTAATGTCTTTGCGAATCGGGTTTAGCCCCTCTATGGATCATAATAAAATATTTGGGGGTGGTGTGGAATCGGTTTTTCTAATAGCCTCATTCGTATTCGAATATTGTTTGGAAGGCAAAAGTTAGCGAAGCTAGGATGACTATCCCTCAAGCAGCCATTGGCAGGCTTTTGATATAGTTTTATCATTTTTCACCAGCACCAATGAACAGATGCTCATTCACAGTATGGCCTCAATTTCTTTGAATTTATTGATAGGATTTTTTACGTCAGCCATTAGCAATAAAGTAAAGATTATTGGGTAAAATATGAGCTTACAAATAGATCACAAGCATCATCGTGATATTTCATCTGGATTACCGCTAGATCGGCAAGGTTATGTGAGTGGGCCACATTTGTGGAGTGATGCGGAATAAAATGTGATAGAGTTTGAAACAAAGAGGGAGAAATAAAAGCAGAAAAAACTTCTTATTGCAGTCAGTGTTTCTCCTTCACCAACTAGCCAACGGCCGCCAAGCATACTAGATCACCTAGGCTCCTCTCCTAAAAATAAACTGCAGATAACCATACGTCCTAAGGTTGAAAGGTCCATTAAATTAACACATTTTCAAGCTAGCAGTGAATCGCTTGTGATTTCCAAACCTTTCCAGAGTCCTTCCAATCGCCAGCTTCAATCAATTAGGAAATTAAATTAAGTCGAACCGTGCTTTGATGAGTTGATGGGGTGTTGACAAGGATATTCCGTTAGGATCACCTTCGTGTGGGTCCGGGCCTTCAGATTTGGAAACTCATCATCAATCTACTCTTTTACACTGGTCCTCTCTCAAATCCGCCTGTTATAGTATCTTTCTCAATGATAGCTTTAAGTCAGCTTGCTTATGGTGGCAACATTCTAGTTGATGACTCGGCACCTCGAACGATTCTGGGTCGACCATACCAACAAATGCCGTTTACATTTTAGAGAAAGCCAGTTTAGTAATGCAAAGTTTACATTCCAAGGAAATCGAAAACTTAATTGGCTGCGGATACCCAAGTTATAACTTAGTTCTCCGTTGGACCTTTCTTTTTAAAGTAGGCAATTATAAACGCCTCGGTGCTTAAGAAGTTATCTTGAGTTGGTGTATGACAAGAAGTCTGGCCTATGAGAAGTGTAAGCCCCACAGTTAATACCAAAGTGTACTGTCTAATGTGATTTAGAGTAAGGACCCATCATCAAGACTTGAATCTTGGTTTCCCCCCAATGACTAAAGGCGCTACCATTCATTACCTATAAAGAAGGTGGTCAATCCTACTCTTTACCTCCACGTGGTGGCCACCGGTAACCTCAAGGGCAACCCTGAGGGCTAAAGAGAGGGCCAGTCGGAGAGGACTAATAAACCACCGATTGTACAAATTCATCATTATGTCAGCGAAAATACAGTCAGAGTTCACCAAGAGCCTCTTAAAAAAGGTACGACGTACTACATGAATTCATGGTCTGAAACTTGGATTATGGAACGTGCGCGGCCGTAGCAATGATTGGAAACTCCGCCAGATAGCTGAAGAAGAAAAAGGGTAATGCGAAGGCACGAATGACGAGATCATGAAGAATAAAAACATAAAACTGAAGATATACTGGACCATAGACTAAAATGCCCTCTTACTGTCTGCCTAAAAAAGTACAAGATTCAAGGATGGCTGGAAAGACATATTGGGGCCTGTCACCTTTCGGTCGAAATCAGAGAAAGAGAGAAACCACTAGAGGAGAGGCAAGAATCAAACTGAAGTAGAGATAGCAGAAAAACTGAAAACGAACGAGAAAAACGATAGAGTGGGAGGTAGAAAAAAAGACTTCAAAGAAAAGTCCAACAGGCAGGATGTAAAACACATCTCCTCCATCACGGCTGTGGATAACTCTGACCGAAGTGCTGCATGATATGCAGCAGAAGAATGAATGTGATTGCGCCGCGGAACCATGCCGAGAAAAGACCAGCGAGGGTGGGGAGGAATAAAAAAAACTTATAAAAAAATTATGCTATTTGCAAATCATGTAGAACGCCAACCAGATCAGATTGGCCATGAAGTCAAGTCTTAAAGGAATATGAGCAAAAAATTTAAGGCGTATCTGAGCTGATTGATATTAAAGGCAAAATCAGTACAGCCTAATGATATTGAGTTCAAACGTATTATTTTATTTCATTTACTCCCCACCTATTAGGGCAAGTAGCACCCAACAGTGGACATAGAAGGCGGTAAAAACGTTTATCGGCATGCTCGGTTCTTTGGTCACTACTTTTCTGACATAGTTTCATCGTAGAGGTTGCAGTTCAGCTTCGTAGTGACACCTCCTACGTTCTCGACATTGTTAAGGTAGGCAGATTTCATACCTCTTCCAGAAGTCTTGTAAGCATTCTGGCGGAGATTTCATCCATTGCTACATGCACCCGCTTTCCATAGTCCCGGTATGTACGTCGTGCCTCTTTTACCAGGCTGTACAAATTTGCACTTTTGCTAGCATAATCAAATTTTATACGTCCGGAGGGTTATTAGTCCTATCCGGCCGCCCCTCTCATTAGCCCCCAGAGTGTCTGCTGGGATTACCGGTGGTCACCACGAGGAAGCTGAGAGTAGGTTTGACCACCTATACTTTTAGATATTGCTAAACCTACGAAATTGAAGGCTAGTCGTAAAATCACGTTGTCTACTGCTACCGCAGCTCCCTGGGCAACCAGAAACCAATTCATTCTCTTCTGAGAAGCTGCAAATTAAGTTTACTGCTTTATCCTTGGGTGCTTTTCAAATATAACATAAATAACAGAAAAGTTTTCGCATCTCTTTGTAAATCTGATCTAAAATCAAACGGAATTACATGGAAATCCTCAATTCAATGGACCTTCGTTTTCCACAACTAAATATGCTGAAAGCACTCAATTAGTAACAGCGTTTTCATGGCTTACGGTTCAAAATGATTCATTACGTGAAGCAATAACAATCCTATCAAGTAATAGTTAAGGCTGAGCAGGTTCACGTACAGCCACCTTATGCACTGGGGGAGTTTCCTTGGACGCCCTTAACACAAGTTTCACTGAAATTGACTAAATGGCTAAATACTGCCTATTCATTGCCGAGTCATCAACAGTGACTATTCAGATAGCTCGTCCAGAACCCTTATAGACTGTACGTTATCAGAATTAGCAAGGAGTTGACAGCGAATTTTGCAAATGATTATCAAGTCACCAGAGTGAGGGAATTTCGTTCAGATTGAATTTTGAAACGTCCGCCGTTATTACAATAACTCACCACCTTATTTCGGTTGAGGCGCCTCAGGATCATGGTTCGCATCCGATTCAAACATTGATTTTGTCAATGTAAATCATCGAGTTTTCTTACGTAAACGCTACATCAATTTCATGCACGAATCCAGTCACTAACACCTTTAACAGCATTGTTTACAATCCTAGCAAAATGCGAGCCTGACTGCACCTGGCTGTCATGTAAACCATTCTGTATGCGCGGGAATTTTTTTCGCGTTTTCTGTGACACAAAGACTGGCACAACTTGAATCCAGAGTCTGATCACTTCACTAAAACATGATTCCTTATCGCAGAGATGGCGTTTTCTCAAGTCTAGGAATAGAATGCACCTCTTCACCGCTGTAGTAGCTTACATAATCCCAAAACTTACCAAAATTAGGGATAGTTTATTTTAAAGTCGGCCTATCAACCGGCGATTTATTGACAGGGCGTTGACGGAACACATGCTGAAATTGTTTAACATCAACTGAAAAGAAAGGCTGGGTAGATCACATCAACTACGAATGAATGTTCATCCTCAACGCTGTAGAAGTCAGTCTGGATTGGCCATGCGAAGCAATGAAGTAACATTTCTTGATGACCAGAAGTTGATCACATAAAGTAGTTTTCAAGCAGAAATGTCGGCGAATTTGACAGAGAAAACTTTAATTCAGGCTAATGAAGGTCTTGGTCGATCTTATGGAAGAAACCGTGAAAATATCAAGAAGTGTTATGGATAGAAAATAGTCTATTCATAAAACAGCTATTTGCATATCGCATAGGGACGTTTGGATTCGCTCATAATATAAGGACTAGTTCTCCAAGACTATGGATGAATTTCTGTTTCCTTCAGTCTCGATTACGGAAACCAAGATTTCCTTTCCAACAGCATGGAGCTTATGCCCAATCAACGGTTCCTCAGCTCAAATCTTGTCTTGTAGAGGTGTCAAATATTTAATCGGGATGCATGACATTAAAAGCACAAAGTCTGAAAACTTAAAGGTGAAAAATCCTTGCTCTATTGAGAAAAGTGGTGAAATGTAGCCTAATGAAATGTTTACACCTAATTCATTCTTTTATTCGCTCAATTCCAAGTAAGGAAATAGTTAAACTAATGGCAGATCTTGTCATAAATACTCGTTGCGAGAATACAAAGCATAGAAGGACAGGGAACTCCTCGCGAAGGTGGGTTTCAAATGCTCATCAGAAAGAACAAGACTTTTCATTCCTTACCAGACCTGATGAAGTAAACACTCTCATGGTTAATCCACCTGACAAAGAACGTGAGCATGTTGGAATTTCCCGTGAGTCTTTCCTGAAATTAGTAAATACTGGAGAGGATAGCGTAATGCTATTTTAAACTCATTCTTTCTGTGTTAAAGTACTCGTCTAGCCCAAAGAAAGGATAGAGTTACTAAAGCACTCGGCCGCATTCGCAAAGAAACTAGAGTGTTGGCAGAAAAATTTCAAGTTGAAATTCATGGGACTCGAATGACCTCAAGATGGACGTAATTTCGCATTAACAAAGTGGGTAAAGCCTTTTGCTGCTTATAAAATCAGAAAGAAATTTGCCGCTTCAAAATCACGGATTAGGAAAAACGATGCCTTTAACCACAGGAAGGGAAGCTGAATGGAAGAAGACCGGCGAAAATCTATCAGATATTTCGGATCTACGCTTGATCGCAACTAAATATGCCTTCGTTGTCTCGTGTACTGACTTTTCAGTTCAGACCAGCGCTCCTCGATTCAAAGAACTCATATTTGGTTTCCCACTGATTGCAAAGAAGTTGACTGGAAATGGTCAATGGTTCCCACTATCATCCTTTACTTGATCGTTCCGATTTACTGCACAGAGCTTCAATGGATATCAGACCTCAAAGAGATCAACGGTGAACCAAGAATGCATAAAAACCGAATGCTTAGTACAAACTTAACTTCGAAAAGGCCTAAATCAGGTTTCATACCTTGCCATAGTTATACAAGCAGCAAAGCATAAAGAGCATCAGTTAAAATACAGATTCATTAAGTCTTTATGAAGGATTCTTCAGCAAAATATCCTGCAGTGTTTCGCAGTCAACTACATCTTATCGAGGCAAATTACATAACCGATACAATGGAAAACAGAGATTGACATGCATGGATGCATGAAAGGGCCATATGGCAATAGACTTCAAATAATCATGATATACTTCGAAGTTCGTGAAGAATATTGCATTTAACTTTCTTTAGCCGGTAATCCCATTTAGACACTACGAATCACTATTCGTTCAAGGACACAATCCTGAGGTGATTTCTTATAGATACTAGTACCTTACTTAAGTAAAAATCAAGAACAAGTTGTCAAATCTGATCCAAAATCTGGAAAGCGACGGACGAAGAAGGTTTTGAGTGGCGTTCGTGTAGCGGTATTACGAAAGGCCATTTCTTTTTGCCTGTATTTAATGGCGGCGCATTTGACCCCAATGGAAGATTAAAACGTGCAGACATGGAGGTCCCAAGCATCCCTGGATGAAAATATCTCCTGAACTAAAATTGATTTGCACGTATCTGCGATCGGCGCATGGTTGAGTTATAATCAGAATGAGCCCCTCTTTAGCTTTGGATCATTCTCCTTTTTTTTATTTATTTATTTACCACCCAACCATTGGTCAAGTCTGAAGGACTTATTGGGGGATATAAGAGAAGTACAATAGCTCGTTTGGCTGCTAAACACTTGAACATAGCATAAAAAAATTAAATTAAAGTCTTCGGCTCCCTGGCCATCTTTCGGCATGGTTTCGTGGTGCAGTAACACTTCATTCTGCTGTCCTCGTCTTTTTATTCTTATCTAGATATTCATTTCTAGCGACCGTGCATGGGTCAGAGTTATTCACAGCCGTGGTGAAGCAGGTGTGTTGCTCATCCTGCGGGTTGGACTTTTCTTCGCAGTCTTTTTTTCTACCTTCAACTCTATCCTTTTCCCCCTTCGTGTTCACTTCTACTTTCTCGCCTGCAGTCTGGTTCCTCCCTCTTCTCTGTTGGCTCCTCTTTTTCTATAATTTTGACCGAAGGTTGACAATCCCTAATATGTCTCTTTAGACACTCCCGAGTCTTATATCTTTTAAGGCAGTCTGTAAGAGTGCACTTTAGTCCACGGTCCAGTATCTCTTCAATTTTATGTTCTTCTTCATGATCTTGTCTTAGGTGCTTCCATCTCCATTGCTGTAGCGAAGCATCTGTGGCAGTCTGCGTTAATACAGACATGCGTTAATGCCATGAGTCGGCATGCTCTTGGCATGTTTCTTTCGCATCTTCAATTGATTGAAGAATCCAGTTCCTTGTATGTGAGGCTTTCTTAGTTGCCCCGATTTCAAATTTATTCTCAAGCATGGAGAGTAATAGGCTATCTTTGTCCATTTCCAAAATCTTCCATAGGTTCAACATCTTTGCCTGTATAAGACTTGCAAGTATTCTGTATTGCTTTTAGTCATTTGTTATCTTTTATTCTCAAGACAATCGTAGACAATCCATAAGTGATTGCATGATCGACAAGAATACCCACCAGAGTTGCTTTCAAAGTGTTGTAGAAATGGTTGTAGTCGTATTTGGTGTCTTGAATTATGAAGCCAATGTATCCGAAATTTGAGGCCCGTCGGAATGGCGTTCTTGCTGCTTCGAAGGGCATTTGAGCCCCACCGGCACCAACTTGAAACCAAAGGATTTTGTTCGCTGCAATTTGCATTCCATATTTATGCATCGTTTTCGCCAGATGCTCTATTAATCTGACAGCTACCACCTTGCTTGGCGCAATAAAACATAGATCCTCTGCGCATTCTAGATGGTTTAGCAGCCATCTTTTGCCCGAGTGATCAATCATCTGAACCGCACCATCATTGAGTGTGGAGAAGGCTTCATCCAATATGAGTTGGAGGGTTAGGTTGAAAAGAAGTTTTCCTTCTTTTGAGCCTTGTCTTGCACCAAGTTTCATCACAAAGTAGTTCTTTGTTCCCCTCAGTTTCCCTAAAAGTGAGTCCATCAAGGACTCCACCGAATGGACCATTTACTAAGAGCAGCCCAGGTCGATCAACCGGTTGATTATTGCAGCTTTAGGCAGCGAGTCAAAGGCCTTTTTCATGTCAACAAACACCAGCACTATTTTCTGCTTCTGGTCCACGGCTTTCTGTATGAGGGTTCGTGTTCCAAGTATGGCCAGTTCAGGGGACCTTTATTCGCAGAATCCAAATTGAGTTCTTGAGTGTAGTTCAGCAAGGTGGCGCCTCTGTGGTGTGGTGTGGTGGCACAGAATAGATGCATTTAACTCGCCCAATGTATCTAAAAGGAAGATTGATCTATAGTTTACAGGATCTGTCTGCGAATTTTTACGCTTGTAGATACTTACGACTTCAGCATCAATCCAGGCTCGAGGTGTAAGAATGGTCCCATTGTAGAAGTCATTGAAAACTTTTAAAAGGTAGGCATTTAGATACTGAGAGTCTCATTTCAGTGATTCAAATCAAATTCCATTTTCGTCAGGACTTTTGTGTAGTTTGAATCTACTTTTAGCTGTCTCAATCTCCTCCATTAAAATGGAGGAGTCTCTTGGTAGAAGATCATAACTTTTAATTTCTTCGGTGGTTCTGTCCCTAAACAGTTCTTGGTAATATGCGACCAAATCTTCCGGTTTGACTAGTATCCTTGCAGTTTGGAGTTTTTCTTCATTATGTCCTCCAGTAGCATGAAGGCTATTCGAGGTTCTCTCTCTGCTAGGTATACTGGAAAATTGGTTATTATCTCTTCTTAACCTCCTCTTGATCCTGGTAAGTTTCCTTCGAATTTCTTATTTTTTCAATGCCTTTGGGCAGTTGTTACAACTACTTTTGAGTGCTTATGCCTTCCTTCAAAGCTCCATTCTTTCATTTTCCTAAACGCTTTCTAATATGTGGTTTGAGCTTGAGGATTATTGTCTGTAGGCAGTGATCAGAATTTGCATCTGCCTTTCTATAAGCTCTTATGGCACGTTTTAGGAATATATTTGATATTTCCATCAAAACAAAGTCAAGATTAGCACCTTTGCCTCTAGAGTGGTACCAGATCAATCTTCGAGAAGTTGGCATAGGCTTAATAGCCTTAGTCCGTTCTCTGTGGCGTCTTTCGATCAGTAAATGGACTGGCCAGTTTGGCGCCAATGTTACGGGCTTCAGAGCCCAATCTGCAATTGAAGTCGCCAAGGATAGTTATTTGTGTACATTTAGAGAGGAGTAGTTTATAGGCTTTGGCCACAAGTTTGTAGAAGTATTCTTTAACCATTGTATCCTCCGGAGCATGGCATCCCACCAATCTAACTTTTACTCTTCCGATTTGGAGTTTTAGCGTGGCAGGTCTGTTTGAGATAGGGTCAAATTCAGCTTCTATGTTCTTTTTGACCAGGAAAGCGACCCCATTATTCGGTCCAGAGCTTTCATTGTGTCCAGAGTTGAAGAAAGCGTAGTTATCGATAGTTAAGGAGCAAGAATTCACTCGAGTTTCCGTTAAGGGAAAAAAAATCTCCGTGCCCCTACTAGAAGTCGCTTCAACTATCTGGCGGTGTTTCCATTCATTGCTGCAGGCGCGCACGTTTCATAATTCAAATTTCAGAACATGAATCCAGGTATTACGTCGTACCTATCTTAAGAGGCTCTTGGTGGACTCAGGCTGTATTTACACTGGTATAATAATATATTCATACGTGGAGGTAAAGAGTAGGATTGACCACCTTCTCCTTTGTTTTTTTTTATTTATTTACTCCACCCATTAGGGCAAGTCCCAAGGACTTATTGGGGGTACAAGTGAAGTACAAATAGCTTTTACAACAAGTAGAACACAACAGTTAACACAGAAGACACTAAAAGCGCTTATCGACGTCCTCGGTTCTCTGGCCACTTCTCTGGCATGGTTTCACAGTAAAAATGGCAGTTCAACTTCGTGGTGCACCTCGTCATACCTCTTCCAGAAGTCTCGCCAACCTTCTGGCCTAAATTCCATTCATTTTTACACGCACTCGCTTTCCACAGGCTAGTTCGAGACCTTGAATCTAGGCATTTACGTCCTGCCTTGTTTATCAGACTGTATGAATTTGTGCTTCTGCTGAAATAATCTCATTTTATACGTTCAGTGGGTGATTGGTCCAATGCGGCCGCCCTTTTCATTAGCCCCCAGAGTTGCCCCTGGGGTTACCAGTGGTCACCACGAGGAGGTTGAGAGTAGGTTTGACCACCAAATTTGGTATAGTGTCTTATCCACTTCATCAAAGATCTCAGTGGATCAATCTCATCAAAGAAAGTGTACTCTATGGGAAAGCAAACAGAACATCGATCATCTGAAACCAGTCTTTGACTCATGTTATGAAGCTGACAGACGCGGGATAAGCACACCATTCATTAATTACACACCTAGGGTGATAAGGAACCATGTATTATCACTCGAAAACCTTAACGCAACAATGTCCGATAGCCACTGTTTGAACGGAAAATAGAGTGGTTTGATTTAGTAAATTTTGCGATTGTAATAGGGTAGGTGTGAATGCCAAACCATCATCAAAATGACTTGACGTTTCCGTCCCGCTTATGGTTTTAAATATACTGACTGCTCATAGAAAGGGGACAATGTTCACAAAAGCTTGCTTAGAATGGCGTCTATTCTAGGACTCCGCAAAGCGACTGCCTCTAGACTCCTATTTAGCGCTATAGGGTCCTCTACTACGGTTTATTGTTCAAAGTACTATATATATACACTTACAGTCAGAAACATCGTGCTGCATAATTTATTGTCGAATCTGATAATAATTTAACCTTCTAGTCGCCACCTTCACTTTCACCGGAACCTTTAGGTCGATGTTGATTTTTTGACCTGCTGTCAATCTGTTTATATCTGCACATCTGAGTGCCAGAGTTGCCAGTAAACATAAGCGATTGGATGTCTCGAACGCTATACATAAATAAACTGGCAGGGCATCCGAAGTGCCTAGGTACCACCAAGATGTCGACGGTCGTTTTCGGCTTACTGAGCCTCTTAGCCTTGCTTGGCTCTGCGACTTGTCAAGATGCATGTCCAAACGGTTGCGTCTGCTTTAGCCAGTCCATCGTCTGTCGTCGACAAACTGACACTGTCATCCCTAAACTTCCGGGATTTCTCGATGATCCTCAAGGTGGAGCTCTTCAATACTTCGCCATGACTAATACCAGGTTATCCCGCCTTCCCTCTGGGACTTTTATTGGACTTTTTGACCTAATGAACATAGATCTCTCGAACAATGAAATCGAAATCGTCGAGGAAGGAGCTTTTCAGGACTTACCACAACTTTCACACTTGATCCTCAGACGGAATAGATTGACAAGCATCCCAGACAGAGTGTTTGACACGCTCCCGGGCTTAGAAGAACTAGACCTTTCGTTCAATCAACTGACATCTATCCCTTTATCAATGGAACGTCTTGTTGGACTGAAAGTATTAACATTACGCGGAAACCCGCTACACTGTGGATGTGAAATTGTTGACTTTGCAAGAATACTTCCAATCTGGGAGGGATCCTTGGAAAAAACGCTATGCAAAACTCCCACAGAGGTTTCAGGAAAGTCAGTAGCTGAAATAGGGCATCAATACGCTAAAGCGTTCGAAGGTACTCGTCATCTTGGTTACTGGCCCGACGAATATATCTATCCCGAGGAAGTCACACGAAAGCATTTAATTAGGACACGGAGTCCCTGGCCTCTTCCACACTGTCCTGAAAAAGATCTCGGTGGAGTAGTCAAGGACAATCCTTCTGGATCGACGGGATCTCCAGAAGCGCCACGCATTATTGAGGCTCCAGTTCCGGTTATGGCTGCCGAGGGTGAAAGGGTTTTCTTCGTCTGTCGAGCGGCTGGTATTCCTCCTCCCAAAATTAGCTGGATGTTACCGACAAACATCACACGTTTTGTCAATCTCTGGGACAAACGACAAGTAACCGATTTCTCAAATTATGTTCTTATTTGATGTATTTTTTATTGTAAGTTTACAGGTAGCAAGATACCCTTTAACTTTCATGGTGAAAATGCTCATTATTGCCAATTTTGGTAATGCAAAGCACGTTTCAAGACCCAATTCTGTTATTAATTTTGACTGATTTTCATTCAGCATTTTCATTAAATGATTAAAAATAACAAATGCGAAAAGCCAGTCATTTGGTGTAGATTGTTTTAGCAAAAATTTTAAACTATAATGCAGTTTTAAAGAACGGAATGTTTTATTATTTTGAAATACGAATCCATTTTTATTTGAAAATAATTACCTCGAATAATTACAGAAAGTTTCTAATAAAACTTTTCATTTTCATCTGCCTCCATGGGCTAGAGGATATCTAACATGTTTATATTTCGTTTACCATATTGAAATTGGCGAAAATGCGAATATGAATTAGTTAACGAATCTCAGTTTTGTTTGTCTGACTAGATATTGGAGCTGAGAGAAGTCCATTCATATCATGAGGGCACCTACACCTGCATAGCTAAGAATGAGGTCGGCCAAGTCAGCCAGTCAGTCAGTCTACAGTTGCTAGACATTGTCAAACCCCAAATCACGGATGCACCATCCACCCAAGCTGCGGCTGGATTGCTGGGAAGCGATGTCGAGCTTGTATGCACTGCTCGAGGGCGTCCAAGGCCCACGGTTGAATGGCTTTATACCCATACCTCATCAGCCAAACGTATTTCAACTCAGGGTCGCTACATTGTCCGACATTTATCCAAACTTTCCACGCGGACGGTTCAAGATCTTGTTTATCGTGATCCAGCTGACCAACTTGATGAGAGCCTACGCGTTGAAGGTGAAGAAGAATCTAATACTCTGATAATTCGTAATGTTACTGAAGCGGACACTGAGGGACGATACACCTGCTATGCAGCTAATCGTGCCGGTTCAACTCGCGTTACATCCTTAGTGACCCTCGAAAAGCAGCCTTCAATAGAAGGCGATAGCGAGAACAAGGGAAAACTTATGGACAATCAAGACCAAAAGGAATACTTTGAAGACGAACACAAAGAGTCTGACGAAGACTTAGTCAAGCGAGTAATAGAAAAGGCTCGTCAGCGAATCGAAGCTGCGATTCAAAAAACTGCTGACAGCCTTCGAGATCCGAATTCTCGTAGAACTGTCTCGGATGTAGCTTCGCTGTTCCGGCAACCAAGCAAAGCTGCTGTTGAACTCGCAAAGGCGGCAGAAATATATGAGGCAGCAATAGATGAAGTAACTCAGATCTTGCAAAAACAACGAAATAAGACTCTTGAAAAGGACACAGAAGGTCCCTACAAGAGCGACGAAGACCTTGACGAACATAAGAGACAGGCTATGGGTATACAGCTGACGTCCGAACAGTTGACTATCATTGCTCAGCTGTCTGGTTGCGCTCAGTCCCAGAGGGTGGAACCTTGTGATCGTCAACTGTGCTTTCACATGAGGTACAGAGCAATTGATGGCAGTTGCAACAACTTAAAGTACCCTAAGTGGGGTTCGGGTCTCTCCCCGTTTTATCGCCTTCTACCCCCTATGTACGAGAACGGTGTTAACCAACCTGTGGGTTGGAATCCTGATAGACTCTACTTCGGTTATCCGAAGCCATCGGCAAGACTAGTTTCATATCGTCTGATGGCTGATGCTACAAAACTGCAAGTGCATACCAGGAAGTAAGCGATTCTGCATGTTGCCTTTGCTTAATCTTGCCAACTTGAATAAGCAGTCCACAATTTCTGCCAGGTTACAAACTTTTAATGAGAAAATCAAAATGGTACTGAAGTTCAACAACGAGACTCACGAAACATCAAGCATATTTGACTTTCCACCCTATGAGAAGGAAGAGCTGTTTGACGAAGACGACAAATCATCAGTGCTATTGATGCAGTGGGGTCAGTTCTTGGACCACGATCTAGATTTTAGTCCGGTAGATGCTTCTACAAGTCGTTTTAGCGATGGACTCGGTTGTAACGAAACGTGTATCAATGATCCTCCTTGTTTTCCTATCTTAACTCCACCCGGAGATCCAAGAATTCGTCAACGATGTATCGGATTTGCCCGAAGTTCAGCCACTTGCGGTTCCGGCTCCACTTCAATTCTTCTGGGTCACCCGCAGCATCGAGAACAATTAAATCAAATCACAGCATTCATCGATGCTTCTAATGTATATGGAAGTGACGATTTTGAGGCTGCTCAGCTGCGTGATACCCTTTATGACGAAGGCCATTTGCGAGTTGGAATGCCCACACCTTCTGGAAAGAAGCTTCTTCCATTCAATATCCGCGGTCAGGTAAGGTAAAGGTTTTTATTGACAACTCTTATTAATTTAGCTTTTAACTGAGCCTTGAATTTATCTCACATCGGCATTACAAGTACAGCAGCTAGGTGGAGAGGTCATTTATTTTATGAATTTGGCTCCAAATTTTCTTTATTATTTACTTCAAATGCTTGGTGCACCTCCACTCCCTCACCCGCGAATTTACACATGGCACTCATAAGAGTATTTAGAGAAGCGATTGTAATTTTTTTCTGTCAGTAAGAAAAATCTCGGTTAACAAACCAGGCGTGAACAAATGAAAGGTTCTCGATCAAGGTGGATTTAAGGCATCGTTACTCCCTTCACGATAAGTGAAGCTTTGAGCTATTGTCATTGCATTGGCTAGAACTACAAAAGAGATAGAGAAGCCCATGAAATCTCATTCGGTTTGTTTCTATCCGGTGGGGTATTCAGTGCCGTTTGTTTGCACAACTCTAAATGTAAAGTCGCTTTGAAATTCAAGATTTCTTGCTATATGGCAGACTTTACAACACGTAAATCAAATCGTGATCTTCAATAGCTAGCCAAATGCACATTTGATTGAACGGAATTCCAGTGGGCACACTTGACGGACATCAGATTTTGAACGAAAAGGAAACCGTTCTGTTCTGCTGATTCAAAGTCGTTCATTTGTCAAGGCTTACTACTTATTTTATTCGAAACACTCTTAGCTTCTTCGAGTAGCCTAATGCGTCTTGATTCAATAAATTAAGCATTTTAATAATTAAGACTCAGGTTTTGAACAAAAAGGGAAACATTCTGTTCTGCTGAATCAAAGTCGTCCACTCTTAGCTTCTTCGATTAGCTCAATGCGTCTTGACTCAATGAATTAAGCACTTTCAATAATTATGACTCGTTTAAAAATTTTCATAAGTACCCGCCAAATCAGAAGAAATTCTTATTAGTTTGTTTTATTCCTCGTTTGCCAAAATTTAACTTTAAGATAAACCATTTACTTTAAACCATTGCTTAGACGCCATCAGTAGCTCTTAAAATTTTAGAAATCTGAAACTACGTTTCGATAGGCAATCCACAATACCAGAAAGAAATTTACCATCCTATTGTATATCAAACCCACGTTGGAAGCCTTGTGCATGAAATTGGAAGCTAGAAAGAAATATTCAATGGATACTCGAGGCTGGGACGTTAGAACATTGGGGATTAGCTGCCTGAAGACTTTGATTCGCTTGGGGGACTTTATGTTTTTGGATGTATTTTATAGGAAATAATGCAAATAGAGTTCTGTAGACGCAGATTTAGGTCTCAACGATCGCAAAACTGCAATAGAACGAAGAGGAATCTGCAACTTTATTCCCTTGACAAATCAGAGCAGCCATACAGCACTAGAATTGATGCTGAAAGTATCGTCCGCTTTCCTGATCTTGTTTTGTCCAGATAAATTTGTTTCCTGTTTAAGGGTTGACCCATGATAACTGAAAAGAAGTACCCTAAGCCCTACCCTGCTTTTCACTTAAGTAAGGGATCTAAGAGAACGAAAGCAAACAAAAATTTCAGCTTGGAACAAGTTCCAATAGCCACCTTGAGGCTAAATATCGTCACAAGTTCTACCATAGCTTCTCTTTTCTGGATCGCACGATCAAAATTCATTCAGCTTATGGTTTGTTCCTGTGGTCACAAAAAATATTGCGCTATTATGAAAGGTGTTTTGGACTTCTTGAGTCATCCTGGTTGGCTCCATTACCAACTTTTTTTCAGGATCTTTAACATGTAAAGTAAAGGCTGTTAAACATGCTCCAACTTCGCACAAATATCCGTAAATGCTTCCCTGATAGAAGGTTGGCTTTCGGGTAATTGTTCTCGACTGCCGTGAATACCGAATCAAACCAGGTCGCTTGATCCCGAGTTCAAATGGAGATGATGCCTGAATTCGCCTGTCAACAAATAGTGAACGTTTAAAGTAGGAAGCTCGCGCTGAATGCAAAACCCTGGAGGGGTTTCTGCTGCTGCGCCCCGAAAACGTTGGGAACATAAAGCATTGGAATAATGGTGTCTGTAGACCTTAACCAAGAATCTCAAACCCGAAGCTGAAAAACGCTTTTTGTCCAGACGACCACCATTTTGGAGGTCATGACTTACGCAACATCGGGTTGAGTTGTTTTAAAGGTCAGTATGTGGGTTATTCGAAACCATCGTCAATCTGAGTTAAAAAAATACATTTATGTACGAACAGAAAGGAACTAGTGGCCTTTAAAACCAGAAAATTTTAAAATATGATAATGATTAATGGTTGCTCTCGTCTCATATTTAAAGTAGTGGATAGTTACGCTGCTAAAATTAAGAGATATTCCACTATTAATAATCATTTTTCATATTAAATTCACCAGTCTTCGAGACATTTCGGAATTGTGCTCTTGTTGAACCATTGTCCATTTACATCAATCAAATGATTTTGTCACTTATCAACTATATTTTATTTAATTTAAATGAAGCTTTGCTCATGTATTCATACAAGCAAAAATTATAGAACTTCCTTTAAAAGGTCGACTTTCTTGGAGAATGAGCACTTAGAACTCGGTCTCAAAAAGCTACTCATGGCTTCGCTTTCATATTCACCTCGCTCCCATATGAGCTTGGATGGTCATCCAACATTCAAAATGTATGAAATAAATCGTAAAATAATATCTGGACCAGCCACTTAAAGTAACAAATTTTGCCATATTACGAAATATAAATTAACTTTCAAATAAATTTTGCCCTATGTTGCTTCACGACTTCGGCGGAAATTTTAAGTATTAATTATTCAACTTTTAAAAACTCCTGTCTACATTAGCGTTTATTTATCGCTCTAGACGGTCCTGGAAAACGTTTGAAAACGTTCGTTTCAACTAGTCTTTCTGTAGACAAAGCTTAAGCCGGTCAGAAGCCATGTAAAAAAGTATCAATTGAAAAGTTCCGCTTACATTTTCACCAGCATTGCATTTTATATCTTTAAAAAGTCTTTCTGTAGTTGTTCAACCGAGAGGGGAATGAATTTTTTTCATACAAATTAAGCAGGTCCCTTCTTCTTGTGAAATTTACTTTATTAATTGGTACAACTACCATGGAAGGTTGGCATTAGGGCAACTGTTGAGAAATAAGTCCAATACTTACCGAACGTCTCTATACAAAATTTGACAAATCTGAATTCAGTCAAAGACAACACTCAAAAAGTAAAGAAATTTAATTTGAAGCTTACACAATGAAATGAAAAGTCAAAGTTGATGCAAAAATGGTACCTATATGTCTTCAGTAACGTTGATTCATTCAATCTACTCCAGATTCAGACAGTAAAGTGATTGAGAACGATCAAAACCTATTCAATTTTTGTCTCTATAATAGTGAATTAATATTTAAAACATTCATAAATAGCAGTGCCTATAAACTGTAATTACTAACCTATCTCCCACCGCAGGAAGGATTCTTAGTTTGATTTAAGCGTCCTATTTGCTCAAGTTGCGGCTTTATTCAGGTTCACAATCATTTACCCATCATGGGTACTAGAGATCTGAATCGAATGACCAAGATACTTCCTGAAAACAAACTCAGTTGAACTTGATATTGACCGAAGGCTTGAGCTTGACTTAATCTTGGTTAATCTTAAAAGAATTGTTTGACTTCCTTAAGTGAGCCTCAATAAACAACCATGTTTAACATAAACACCCAGAACTTCAAAAAATTTTGATTTAAAATAACTTAAATCTCATTTCACTGAGCTCCTTCAGACTTCTCTTTCAGAACAGATCGTAGACAGTCTGCTATAGGTCTTTGGTCGTCAAAATTTGTGTAACTTGAATCTCGCCATTTACAGACTCGCTTCTGAACCAGTAAATTTGAGGTAAAAATGACCTTAAAATTCCTGTCTAAATAAAGGCCTCAAGCTCTTATTCGAAATTATTAGACTCTAAAATATGTTCCGTGTAGGATCAACTTGAATCAACTCATAAAATGTACCCCTGTCCTAAAAAAAATCGGCAGTTCATTGCCGATCGGAATTAAACCTGAAAAGAATACCTTTAGCTCTATGATGTATTTTAGAAGAATTCCCGAAGTTATACACAGTGCAAAAGCGGATGACAAACCTATCCATCAATTTTGTACTTCAGGTTGACTGCATGGCCGATCCTCTGCAGGACTTCGTACCATGCTTTAAAGCTGGTGATCACAGAAGTAATGAAAATCTCGGCCTGTTGAGTATGCATACGGTCTGGATGCGCGAGCACAACCGCATCGCTGACGAATTACGATCGCTGAATCCGCACTGGTCTGGTGATCGTTTATATCATGAGGCTCGGAAGATTGTAGGAGCCCTGATGCAGTCTATCACTTATCGTTCATGGCTTCCGAAGATCCTTGGTCCAAGGGGAATGGAGATGATGGGTGGTGATACCTACCCTGGATATGATAGCTCTGTCAATCCAACCATAAGCAATGAGTTCGCCACTGCTGCATTTCGGTTCGGTCATACGCTCGTTCCACCCATTACCTTCCGTTTGAATGAAAAGTGGGAAACGATTCCTGAAGGTCATCTCCTTCTACACAAAGCCTTCTTCGCTCCTGATAAGATCCTCACTGACGGCGGAATGGATCCTATTCTTCGCGGCCTTATGTTCCATGGTGTTCGGGATATCGTTCGAAAACCACCGTTGAACCCTGAACTTACTGAAAGGCTCTTTGCGATGGCGAATCAACTGGCCCTTGATTTGGCATCGCTGAATATTCAGCGTGGACGTGATCATGGTCTTCAACATTATACAGCTTACTCCTATAAGATTTGTGGTTTTGGAAGTTCCGAAGCCCCCCACTCTTTTGACGACCTTGCTGACAGAATTAAGAACCCAGATATACGTGAGGAACTGCGTGCCGTGTATGGTCACCCTGGAAACATTGACCTTTTCGTCGGTGGTGTCTTGGAAGATGTTATGCCGGGTGCAAGAATGGGTCCTACCTTAGCTTGTATCATTGCTGATCAATTTAAAAGACTTCGAGCAGGTGATCGACTGTGGTATGAGGCCCCAGGCCTCTTTACAACCGCTCAGCTTGCTGAGCTTCGAGAAGCTGGTAGCTCACTCTCTCGAGTGATTTGCGAAAATGGTGACAATATCACGGAAGTTACTTTAGACGCCTTCACACGACCGATGAGTCGGAAGGACTTAGTTCCATGTTCACAAATTCCAAAATTGAATCTCGCTCTATGGAAGGAATGTCCATCACCCAGTGGAACCCCCTTTGGATCATACAGTGACATTGGCGTCTACTTCAATGAACCTCTAAGTAGAAGACGCAGGAGTATTTCTACAAGTGACACTTGTGCAGGTAGTGGACCGGACATTTCAACTTTGATAGACGATGTCGAACAGGAAGTTGATGCACGCATCAAACTTAGGGAGTACCAACTCAAACGAGCCAAGCGCTGAATATGCTTTCTGTTAAACGGTCACTAAATTATCGTTAGATCAGAAGATGTCAAGTCGATCTATTTAGTATCGATAAGACCGATTTGCATGTATTTTCGACTGTATTTCCTCTCGCAATTTGATGGACTTCATTCTTGAATTTTTTTCCCGTTGATCAATAATACTTATTCGTGTAAGTCCTTATAATTTAAAGAAAATAAATTCTATTATAGGAGAAAAAGATTCTCCTAAACAAGTTCTGAATTTCATCCGAGCCTTAGATCCGAATGTAGTGTCTTTAGTCAGCATTCCATTTGCTTGGATAAATAAGCCTCAATATTTCGGGATTTATGAGAGGAGTTGGTTCAGGCATAGCAGCAGAGAATGCTATTTCCCCCTCCTGAATGCCTTCACATAGCTCTTCAACCGTCCACCTTGAAGTGGTGTGAAATTCTTATCAATCCAGTGATTTGGAATCAGATTTTTGGATTTCTTAAAGAATAATTCAATCGCGGAACAATATTAACCAAAAGATTATAAAATATACCTCAAAGTCACAAAACTTGACTTATCAAAATACATGCGGTTCTCAGCTTAAAACTACCCGAATTTAAGGTTCTTAAAAGCTAAAATGCTAACCAAAAAATTCTATTGTATTTCGGTGCGTTGACATCACCTAGGGAGTAAAGAGAAATGAGACCTTTGCTACGTCTCCTAAAGGATTTATCTAAAGCAGTGTTGGTTGAAATGTCGCAAGACATCCAGGAAATTTATTCTGTTATGGAGGCTTCTCTACAGAAAGCTATTGTATTAAGAGAAGCTAACAGCTCATGAAGTTGAAGTTGCATTAATTTTTGCGAGTGAAATTAACTTTTAGGCCATTTCAGGTATATTTAATTGGCTAAAATCGGTGAGGAGTCTATCCATTTCAGCATTTTAATGTTTCACGTAAATCTGTGTCGACATAATTGAGGTTAGGTCCTCGGCACTCATCGTATACAGCTGGACAATGTTTCAGTGCTCATTTGTAGAGCAGCGTCTGTTGATGAAGTATAGGTGACTGCCCTTGCTACACCATCGGCAGACCACAACCTTGTAGAGGAATCCGACAGTAGAGGTCATCTATTAGCGTCTTTTGATGTAGGTTTCCGACGAATAAAGCACAATTCTCTTTTGAATGCAGAAAATAGATACTCTAGCTTTTAAAGAATAGCAAATTCACCGTCTCTGAAATCCACAGCGCTTGTAGTTCAACCAAAGCAATCACTAAAGTAGCTTAATGCTATTGTCAATGCATTCGAAATTTCTTTATAAGCATCGACTCTTTCTAATTTGCATAGAGACGTCTTCCTATTTCTATTTATCCTAGTGCTTTCATAATCTATTTCAAAGGCTAATTCCCTTAGTGTTTTCATCCGGCCACCTTTTCACAGTGTTTCTTGGAATGACTTCTCATTTCGCATTCTTCCAGTATCGACTGAGGTAGGAAAACAGGCAACTCTGCTGAATCCCGCCTGATAGATAGCTTCAAAGTGCCTGATAATCCCAGCAGTATTTTGGGGAGTTGAGGTGTGAATTTTTGCGAAGTAGACTTCTCCATCGAATTCAAAGCAAGACTCAACCTCAAGAAAATCCAGCAAAGGAAACCTGCTATGAAACACCAAGTTTCAATAACTGATGCAGTTGAAGATCATCTCAAGCGATAACTGAATAAGCAAGTTAACCGATTTCTAGGCAATGAAGTATTTGGCATTCATTTTGGTTGAATCATGCAAACTTTTTCTTGTCAAATCATTTGAAGTTCATTTTTCATATAATACTCGTGTCTTTTTTTATTTCTGTGAAATAAATGAAATGTTACTAAAATGAAACTCCAAATAATTCGATTTTAACTTTATTTTGTAGTGATTAAGTGGGCAGTAATAGTGGGACATTGTACACCAGCAAACGAGAGCCAATTTTCTTTGAAAACCAACTTTCGAAAGAGGCAGTAGCAGCAGTGGTGGCTACGGAGGTTGGAGAAATTTCTCACACACCGTAATTACTGCCTCTGCGCAGGTGCAAATTTATGGCTTTTCGTACCACACCGCTCCTTGTCCCCTACAAAACAGGGAGATAGCGATAGAGGGGCAAACTTTTCCTGAGACTTGGGTCATAATTCCTCTTTCGCTTATTACTGTCTTCTGTAGTTGCTGTTTGTTCCCCATGTCGCTTCCACGCTTCGCGTCTATTCTATTACGCACCAAATTCAGATATTCTTGCTGATGTAAAAGACTGAAAGTTCAACGTGCCTCACTGGATAACAAGTAGACCATTTGTGGGTTCTCTTTAAAATGGTAGTTTTAAGAGCTGATTAGTAATTGAGAATCGGTACCAGAAAGGGACAAGTTGAAAAATCATAAAAATAGCTTGAACTCTAGCGCATTTGGTGTCTAATCATAGGTTTTGAATACAGGGAGTTCGTTCATCTCCCTACCTCAACCTTTAACAGAGGCTGAAAATACTGGTTTAAACTAAGACAGTAGGACAAGTAATGCTGACTTGTCCGGGGATTTCAAATTCTTAACAATAAGGAGGCATCGATGAAGCTGAAGTCCCAGTTCATGCTTTGTTTGCTTTCGTGATGTTCGAATTGTAGCGCACCCTTCTAAAATAGAGCATTCGACGCAATCGGGGTTAAGACAGAACCAGATTTTTAACTTCAGGGCTCACTTCAAATGAGTATGGAATATAATCTATACAAGCAGATCGAGTGAACGTGTGCACTGCCATTAAATTTCCAATTTTGTAAAATTTACCTCTGTAAAATATTCAATTCTCATCAAAATCCATGGAGGTAGTCACTCAAGATTGCTCTAAGCACAATATCTGGCACAGTCATTTCTGGATTTTCGACGCAGTGATCTGCCACATCGATCTGTCACTTGACGTTTGAAGAGAAGTAATTTGAGGATGTCCATACATTGAGAGTGTTGAGTTATAACCGATGTTTGCGTTGGCCACCGGATGAAAAGTCATTAAGCGTTAAAGATGGGGACAAATCAGGTCTAGTTAGAGCTGTGACAACCCCCTAGTTAGAAAGACCGTTACTTTATTCTTGCTTCTTTCGACGAAAATGATAGGTTCGAGTGGTTGAACTTCTGCAAAAGTGAGAGCTGGTTAGGGTGTCACATTTTCGATTGTACTTTTTAGGCTCTTTCTGGCTCAACTGTTACCCAGTCTCCACATTTAAGGAAACAGTGAGGACAAAAAAGACCGCTGCTACAAAAAGCATGGCTTGTTTGCCTAAGCGAAAGCTCTCAAAAGTTATACGAGAAAGCAGGCGCATATTTCAAAACTCCAAATGACAAGAATGACATTTCCCACATCAAACTCCCTCCAAATTGCGTTAAAATAAAAGCAGAGCATTACCGCTACGATCGACTTTTTCTTCTATAAAATTAAAAGCCGGTTTTTCATGGAGAGTATGGTAATGTGTTTCCTTATTTTCACATGAGATTGCCGAGACGAAGCTACAATGTAAGTTTAAGTGCTGTCTGTCTCAACAAGTGATCAAAAAGGCCACAATCATCTTAAGAAATTCAGCGTTAGTGGATCAAGTGACTGGGAATTATGGCTAACGAGGTCTCTGGATAGGAATTGAGATGACTGGATATTTCTCTTTAGTCAATAAACGTGATGATTTCTCAGATCTATCTGGCCTCATAAGCATTGAAACTGCAAGAGAGAGATAGGTTAGGAGAATTAGGGATAAAGAGCCCGATTCCTGGATCTTGACGGTTATGTACTCTCGAGCGGAAACCGATGAAGACGATCTACAAAGGCAAGTTTGATTGCTGAGAGGTCGTTCGGAGACAAAATATTTGCCGAATATTCGGACGAATATTGGGAGACCATATTAATCGAGTGAAAAGCTTGGTGACTGACCCTCTAATTAAACTCTTTATCCTATCAATCGGCCCTATTTACACCTTTTCGGTAAAAATAAACGGCGACTGTAGGTCCCTCTTGACCCAGCGCCAATCTCTCCACACGAATACAAACTCACTGCTATCTTTTTAGTGTTTGGAATCTTCCACGTTGGTAGTAAAGCGTTGGCTGGCCATAAGCTTCATTATGGCCACTGTTTGATCACTAAAGATATTCTAAAGAAAAGCCGACTCTGAGAGCTGGAAGGGGATGCTTTGAGGTATCACTTTGAAGCCAATGCACTAGAAGAAGGAGAATGATAAATTTTTTTATGCAAACTGAGGCAAGACGCTAAATGAGAAGATTTTTTTCCAGCAGTAAGCTCCATCCTCGGACTATCTTAATGGCTTCCCTAAGTCATTTTGAAATTGCAATCAATTTGAGAAAACTACGGTTTGTTTTTTACCTTATTAAAAATTGAAAAGCTAGAAATATAAGAAGCAATCTTATTGAACTGCTGAATAGATTCAGCACGCAAAATGAGGTCATCTGGTGAATGTTGCCGCAGCGTTTGCTTACGCACTTGACGTATGATGCAGCGGAGTTTCGAAAATCATTGGTGCGTAAGTAGCCAGTGGAATGACCGTCTCCGTTGGTTAAAGTCCACTAGGAAAAGCACTCCCTATTTATTCGCTTTGCAGAAGCATTGTGAAAACATTTACCCTCTTGGGAGGTGAAGCCAGACATGTCTGTTGCTGCGGTCTAAAACCTAGTTTTCCGTCTTAAACCAACTTCCAATCAATGGTTAAATAAAGGCTTATTTGCCTGCGATCAGCCTCTTGTCTAGCAAAATTTATCAAAATTTACTAAAAAATTGATAAGAACGAGTGTTGAAATGAACCACGTGCTGACTGATCCGGAATAGAACAGGGAGACATTTGCATAAGTAATTATTGCGAACAATCGTTTCTTCATTTTCATCATCGACTACTTTATGAAATCCCCACTAATAACTTCCCTGAATAAGCCAAATCTTTGTCATGAAAGGTGGAGAGTTTCCACCTTACTCGGCTTATTATGTCATCCTCCTCAACCCTGTCCTGAAGCCAAGAGTGGTCTTCAAGAGTGCCGAACATAAAGTCCAGTCACATTCTTGTACCCATAGGTACCAACCATACATTTACAAAGCCTTTCAGTCTTTAACTTTCATTGCAGATTTCAACCATCTATGACATTCGACAGTAGCGTTTTACTACCCTCATAGTCCGAAAATTTCGAATATTTCCTAGAATGTGTGTTTAACTGTAATGCACTCGGTGTCGGTCAAAAGACCAA
Source organism: Moniezia expansa (assembly GCA_019097775.1). Classification (NCBI taxonomy): domain Eukaryota; kingdom Metazoa; phylum Platyhelminthes; class Cestoda; order Cyclophyllidea; family Anoplocephalidae; genus Moniezia; species Moniezia expansa. The sequence continues at coordinate 2,231,678 of JADFDV010000093.1, forward strand.
TCCAGGTCTCGTAAAATTGGGAATAGTTCATGATCTACTTAGTCTTGGTCCTATTAAAGGCACTTTTCAATACGACAAATATCTTCAGCGTAATGAGATGACACCTTTACTCTAAAATGTCTGAGCCCTGGTTAAAAAAAAGAGGAGCGTAGAGTCTGAGTTCGTGATATAAGTGTGTAATCTGCTCCTCACTTTTGCAAAGCAGCCCAGTTGAGACCAACTGGTTAGAAGTAAACTTTCAGTCCAGTCCATCTGGGTACACATTAAAATTAATGTGAAGTAATAGAAAAATACAATTTAGGGTGATCGTTTTTTCAGATGGTAAGCGTTTGATGGTATTGCCAATATGTCGCTTCGTCTTCGCGTCCTCGTGGTTAGAAGTAGAAGAGGTTATATACACAAAGGGATAAAAAAGCATAAAAAGGAGTGTGATCGTCCAAACAGTCAGTTGATAATGGAATAGAGTAATCTGAAAATGATCGAGGGGAAATTCAAAATGAATCCCAATGTTTAGCATTTTTGACTCCCTACCAAAACTAGGTGCTTTTAATGCAAAGTTGGCTAACTAGTCATGTCTATTTTTTTCTATTTAGGATAACCACTTCATCCAATCATTCTCGGATATAATTCTGAAGTAGGAAATAGTCAACGTTGCGTCTGGCCTCCATTTTAGAAACTATAATTTAGCTAATGTGGAAGGTCATTTCAGGAACTAGATCTATGCCAATCGTTTTATTCCCCATTAATAATGCGAAGCGTGGCTGCGGTGCATCGATCAGGCGTAACTGGTACCGATCATCCCCTGGTGACTATGTCTGTGATACTGCATAATCAAAACGTTGAAGGGAGCGAAACGAACAACTGTAAGCTCTCAGGCCCCCGGCAAAAAATTATTTAAAGGAAAAGGTTTGATTCAAGCCCACACTCCTTCCAACTATTCCAGAGACCTCATGCATTTCCAATTATGCAAGCAAGTCTTACTTTTCTAAATATTTTCTGATCAGCAAATATGTTCCCTGAATAGGGATCATGAGAAGAGTTACAGGATTGCTAAATTAATTTTCTGAATTGAAGGCTTAAATACTTTTGAGCTAAACCTCGATTTAGTAATATTTTCATGAGTGAAATAATATTAGTTGACATTCATTATCATTAGTAATAGTAAATTTATGACCAGAACTGATTCTGCATGCCTTGAGGGATAAGCTTAAATCCGTATCATTCGAATAGTAGCAGATAAAGTTCCCAGTACGACTTCTGAGGACTTGAAGTGACAAATCTAGTCCCTGACATTACCAATCACGATATACCGACTTTCTCTTGTTAAAATGTCATATAGAAGAGCACCGGACGATTGAATCGAGATCTTCACTCCATTAGAGGAATCAAGATCATATCAGAACGCGGAAAAGTTGCACTAACGTGCGTGCGAATGTGTGCTCGGACAGGTGGCATAAAAGTTTCCGCTCCGGTGCAACTGGTCCTGTGACCTTACGTCAACCAGCCCCACCCTGGCTCTCACACCGTTCTCCCACTCATCACTCCAGACCCACTAAAATGGCCACGGCGGCAGCACCAGGAAGAGATTAAAGGCTTCATAAATGTATGTCTAACATACCTACTGACCCAGCTATTAATTATTCTATCCTCTTGCTGGGTCAATTTCGCGATGATATCTAGCCTTGATCATGTCTTTCACATGTCTGCTTGTATGAAGAAACCAAAGATACAGCACTGCTCGAAGATTCCACAAAAAGCAAAACAAAGAAATATAACAGGAGTATATTGGATAAATCTTAGAGGAGGGATTAGGATCAAATCCCTTTGAATAGATGATTTCATCGTTTATTCAATCAGTGCATTAGACTAGGCGCAGCCTTCACAACTTAGGCCACCTTCTTGATAGGAAAGACTGGTGCTAACAAGACAAGGAGATACACTGTTAGTTCCAGACGATGAAGGTCCCTGATCGCAAAAACCACCGATTTGTTGGCCCATGTGCTGAACTTGTTGGTATGGAGGTCTTCCATACAGTGATCCGGACCATGTGGAATTAGTATCGAATTCCGTCGAAAGCCAGTGTGTTCTAGAATCTGGAAGACGGCACCAGGGTTGTGGGCTTGTTGGTGGATACGACTGCCATTGCGGGCGTTCTTCCGTCATGTTGGGAACAATGCCATTACCATTTCCGGTTGAATCTACTTCACAAGCCTCTTCTGAACCTCGAAGGGAATTTTCGTATTCCATGTAAAGTGGAGGTGTGAGATAAGGCTGGGCCATAGAAGCTTCCAGTCCCTTCTCCTGCAGTTGACGCTTCAGTTTGTAACGGCGATTCTGGAACCAGATTTTGACCTATTGCAGAAAGAATGCAAAAGTTCCTTAAATCGTCTAAAATTGCCTACCGAATCATCCCACTATCTTTCAAATACAAGGAATATCAGGATCCCGTAAAGTACGCTTTTATTGAGCTTTTATGAATGTTGTCCTCTTTGATTTAAAGATCAGGTTTTTTCGCCTGCGAACAGCGGTAAGCTTGTGTAGTTTGCATTATCCCAAAAATAGGATAACGAATTGTGAGAAATGTTGGGGGCCAGCAGATCTATCAGATTCACAAACAGTGGCATAAACGAGCCGAATGGGCACGTAATTCCCAGGTGACCCACTATGGACTGGCAATAAAACATCCGATTGGGGTCATGTTTTTTATTCCTCAGTCTGAGAGATAACATTTAACATTGCTCTAATTAATACTGCCTTTCACCTGCAACCGATCTGGCATTTTCTTCTGTCACTGTAGGCTTAATACCTCGCCTGAGGATAAGCATTTCAGTCGGCATATCCGTCTGCACATTATAGATGGGAACGGGGAATGTACGCGAACCCCATAATGTTGAGAATTTAAAAGTGCTTTTGTTCAATACTGCTGCAGGAGAAAAGCCAACTTTGCTAAAAACTGATGGTAAAGTGCGAAAGCGTCGTGGGAAAATGCCTACCAGGCTTTATTTTTAAAGCTCTCGAAAGAACTCTCTGATGGCCGAGGACATGTTTATTACCCCCTTAAAAGATGGACATTTAATGTACTTTACGCCATTACGTGACTCATAATTACAAATTTAAGAACTTAATTATCTATTACATTAGAAATTAAATAGCGATGGAACAACCTGGGTATTTAAGAGTACACGCCGAAGCGTCTGTCCTTATAGACAGTATCACGTGCAAAAGCGATGAAGGATCCTCGTAGATTCTTCCACTTTCTTGTACTCACATTTGAAAAGGAAACACTTGAATCTGACCGCATGGTTGTGAAGACGAGGAAGCCTTCACCTGTTTGGAATTACTGATCATTCAAGCGTACAATCGTTTATATATGAATTCATTCAACCGATGAACATCGACCCAACTTGAGGTTTGCGATCCATTCATGCAGTAGTTATCGGTTTCGCTAATTATTCAAAAAGCAAAATTATGTCAGGATTCACACTGACACTGAAGTTGACCGAAGCATCGTCATTAGGACAGAGCCAAGACCGCCTATGAATCTAGCCCTATGGGTTGTCAGTTGAATACCACAATATCATCCTTCTTGATTTTAGAAGGGCTCTGCTCTGTAAAGTTGCTGTTAGTCCACTTCTCCAAATATAGGAAAATAAACAAATCTTATCAACAGTAGACAGACTAGCGTGTTTGTTCGCAAACACTGGGGCAGTAAACTTTAATCTCTGCGAGAGAGAGAGATGGAGTGATGGAGTAATGTCAACAAATGCAAAGGTCATTCGCACCCACTCACCGGTTTGAACATTCTTGAGAGCCCTGCACTTGAATCGGTCATCGTTTTTACGCGCTCTATTCTTAAGTTTATAAATCTTTTACTGATTTTAATCGAACTTACCTGCTGAGATGACATTTTCAGCTGGAGAGCCAGCTGTTCACGATCTGGAGCGGAGAGGTAACGTTGCTGGTTGAATCTCATCTCCAATTCGTAAATTTGAGATTGTGAAAAGAGAATTCGAGGTTTTCGCTTTGACGTAGATCGCATAGAAGTCTGGAGGCTGTTAGTTTTGCGACGTGGTCGCGTACTCAGTCCTTCAGGTGAATTCGCCTCAACTTGATTAGCATCGTCTTCGTCCTTTTCTATGAATTCCTCTACCTCGTCTCCTGAACCATTCTTCGCCTCATTGTTCTTTGCTAAGGAGGGCGGTTGAAGTGTTTGCAGTAGGCGAACGTCTAAGAGTGAAAATTCAAGCTAGTAAATGAAATAATAAGGTATTCAACTGACTTTCTATCACATCTAAATCAGCGGTGATTTAAATTTCGGCAGCATTTATGCCAGTTAATGCCGCAAACACAAAATTTCGGCAGTTTTATTTTTAAAAATCCCTATTTTCGAGTAATATTAACACCTATTATGGTGCTGCAGTGATAAATTCTTAACAAATTCTAGAATAACTAAATGTAACCATGCTTACATGGTTAATTTACAAGAGTCAAACGCATGTGAGTGAATGATGGTTTTCAAAATGTCATCCTCCCCAAATCAGGATTTCAAAGACCTTGTCATTATAATTAATGGTTTCCACATCGGATACCATATCTATTGAACTGTTTCTATTAATGCTAAGAAGAATGTTTGCCTCCGAACTATTTAGGTGCGGTTGCTGTCAGTTCTGCCAACAACGTTTCTGGAGCGCCATTTTAAAAATTATGGATGTTGTTGCGAATAAATGCGCTGTACCACAAATGTTAAATTCACAAAGACCGGCGGCAAATGATGCACGAAAATTAATACCGACCCGTGGTACAATTATCCCACGGGAAACGAAAGTGCAATGTAATTTGAACAAGGCTCTTAAAAAAATGTCATTTGGAAGGCAGATGGAGTTGAAAACACCACCCAATGTCGGATACACATTAAATAACTACCAAAAGAACTCACTCTGATTATGCTCACTTATAGACGAAAGCGGTTGGGAGTAGGACGGGTGGATTCGTTCATTGATCATTTCAAAATCGATGTCATTGACGCTGTCAAGAGTGGAATGGTAGCCTGGTGGGGACACAGTCTGCTCCCAGAACTGCACCTGATGCTGAGGAAAGAAATTATGTTGACTTATTTGAGGATCATATGTAGTATGATCGGTCGTGGAGAACCATTCACAACGGGTGCGGTAATTCATGTTTAGCAAATGTGCCTCAGGTTGTATCTTCTGCGTCTTATATACGGTCACAGGAAGTGGTAGAGAGGTCTCATTGGCTGACCACCTCCCAGCCAGCATGCACGCATAGAACGCATGCCACCGCACTTGTGGCGTGAAGCTATACAGCTTGTTCCCATGAAATTCATAATTGTTCACACACTTGCTCCACCGCCACCCTTTCCATTCAGCCACACGTAGGATCCTCCCCCAACCGCAATTCACCCGAGATTCAGCGGACCAATCAACAGGAGGTAGAAGGCGCTTTTCCAGAAGAGCAGAGGTTTCTGAAAACGCCCACACAACAAGGTAGCCAGTCTACGTCGTTAAGATGGATGTTCCTCGTATCTTTACATGCATAATTAACTGGTCTGTTCTTTAAAAGTACTTTCTGGGTTTTTGTTATCGTGGGCGGCTGGTCCTGCAATTATTCAAAGAATAACTTTGATTCAATTGCGAGGTTTCCCTATGAGCCCTTAATTGAAAGTTTTATTGCGCAGAGTTTGCATAGCGAATAAGAGGAATCATCCAGCCATCTAAGCGCTGTTGGAAAATTTTCTCAGATTAACATGAACATTCTGTCCATCAAATTGAACGATTATCATATTTAACAGCATTGTTATATCTTTGATACTTGTCAAAAGATAGCGCCAAACTCCCACACTCTCAAAGCACTTTCACCAAGCCTTCTTCCGATCGGTTCTGTACGAAGATGCCAATTCAACTTAATTTGACTGCATTAACATCAATTTGTAAGACGTTTGATTTGAGCTAATTAATGGTTCTGCAAAATTCAAGGCCGATTTTATGGGTTACAGATATCTGGAAAAGTTAAAAGTCCTGATGGGCTGTCAAGGAGACTGATTCGGAGAGAATTTAAATCACCAGAGCAGCTTCTACCAGCGATCGTCTTGAGATCATGCAAAGGTTTTAGTTTCGATCGACTACTGCAGCGCCTGCCCATAAGTACCGCCATGCAACTCGTACACTAGGCACCCTTTGATTTGGGTCGATCAGACCACCGCATTGACCAGACTAACGGCTGGTCGTATCCATTTCCGTCCATAGCCTTCGTTAGTCACCAGTCTCCGTTCGCTTATGATGCCAAAGATAAAGCCACAAGAGTGTGAAGATGACACAATAATTGAATTGTTTCCGGCTTTCTACTGTGTTCGAAGGTGAGGGTTTGAGTTGTCCGTATAGCCAAAAACTCCACTGTAAACGGGATGAACTTAAAATTAAAAAAAATTAGGGTCACAAAATGGCAAACTAAAATGAACGCTAATTTGTTCTATAAACCGTAGGTCCTACTTCTAAGGGTTTTTGGTGAATGGGCAAAATTAAATGTGATTAATCAGAAAATGAAGCAGATATTATCATATCATTTTACCTTCATTAAATGATCATAAAAAATGTTTGAGCATTCCTAACCGAACCAGGGATAATATAAGAACCAGCTTACCTGTCCACGTTTAATGCTAAGAATGGGACTAGGCTCTGTTTCCTTCTTTGTGCCCATCTAGTTTGATGAAATGAGGTTCTAATCTTGCATGGCACTTCTGCGTCCCTTCATCTTTCACAGTCTGCAAGTAGCAACTCGTGTGTTGCCTTATCAATAGAATGAACTTGCATTGAGGCGTCAATCACTCCAACCGCCATGCGATTTGGCATGCTCATTTCAAAGAAAGTATTTACAGCTCTTGTGATAAAGTGACTGTCTAAAACACAAATATCCTAAACGACATCTTGCTCCTTATACTTATCCAAATGATGTCAACAATCGTATCCTTCGTAAGTACTTTGCATGTGAAACTCTACTTAAAATTAGAGGCAAAAGGCACCTTGGTATCTCTTTGATTGAACAACCTTGTTTGGCCATCGCTATACTCAGGCATTTTAGTGTCTAGGTGCACAAAGGTAGGCTTTTAATCCATGTCCATAGTTTAGTCAAATGTATACTCTCTCAGTACATCATTGACACATGTTACTCGGCCATTTTCACCAGTTTCGCCACTCACCGCAACCGCAGAGTAGATGCGAAGTGTAGCTGATGCAGTTATGACTTCGTCCCGTGGCCCTTCCACAAAAGCAGCAAATTGACATTTAGTCCCAGAGCCATAGGAACTTCACTCCTGTAATTAAACTAGAGTCGAAATCTATTGTGAGAACGTCCATTCACAAGAGTAAATTTTAATTTAGCCGAATCCTTTATGAGTGAATCCAAATGCCAATATCAGACCCAATGACTAGATCACCCACATGAGGTTCACAAGCGTTGTGTAACAATCTAGACGAGTTCGAAATCCATCGCTAGTCATGCAGTAATTGGAATGGCCACCAATATTGCTATCTTGCGAAGAGATGGATAAATAGGAGGATCCAGGGTGCATTATTTTTCCCTGGACTTTGAGTTGCAATGCATTGTTCTTTGAGACCTGCCTTGGTATTATTGACACGGAGCCCACAAAACTGAATTTTTAAGGCGCATGCACAAGTAGAAAATTAGTTTTTAAAAATAAATTCTTCTGAATAGGGTCTCTTAGAAGGAAAATTTTTTGCAATGAGTTCGATAGAGAAGACCGCTTACTTAACAGTACTGTAAGGTGCATGTAGTGATTAATGAGCCAATAAAGATTGAAAGAAGATGCTGAAATGGACTGGTGATTACCAAGGGCTCTGGACAGGATTACGATTGACCAGTCACTCTTTGCTGACTGGTCAAAGTAGCAGTTAAACAGGCTGATCAACAGTGAGACTACCAAACCACAAAGTTTGTTCCTCTTCGAAACAAAAAAAAAGATGGAAGAGGACCTCAGTTAAAGAGTCACCGGATTAACTTGCTGGAATTTCGTGAAGGAAATGGACTAGCATTCGAAGACAGGCAATCATCAGAGAGACTACATACTGTAAATGGTAAGCTTTCCAGCAGGTATTGATTGATATTCTGCATTCCGATCATCGATGCCTTCATGAACCGCTTAACCTTTTTAACCCACCCTGTTACTTTAACCATTTTATTCTCCTGAATCTCCTGTGATCGCATTAACTATCATCATGATTAATACCAGATTTATGGCAACGTTTTAATATGCAGATTCCTTCCTAATCATCGTTGACTGGGCAAAGATTCAATGTTATCCAGCCGCAGAAACACAAAAATGGATTTATGGTAATAAGCCGTCATTAGACATGCAGAGATGTCGAATAATGGTGGTATCCAAACGTGGTCTTTCACCAGTGTAGAAGTTCACTCATCCACCCATCCATCTATCCATCCATCAGTTACAACGTCTCTCTTCCTTCTTTAGTTGCGCGCATGAAAACTGCCTTGTGAAAATGACCTTTCCGCCTCCTGCATTTACGACTTTCTTGCCAACTAGGCAGAAAGGGAAGTGGGCAGGTTATTTAGGCGTCTTTCTGTGTTTCATCTGCCCGATTAGCACGTCTTTGTTGGTGGTCAATTAGACTGGGATAACGCACCCTGACTAAAAAGGTCAGGCAATTAATTGGCGGTGTATGCGAATAGAACTTCACCGGTGCGATTTAATGGTCAAATCGTCATTAACTCGATTATCTTTGCACCTTTCTTACAGATTGCAAAGTGGTCTCAGGCCTATTAACTTCCAGAGTACATCCACTGAAGACGACGAAAAGAGAAAAGAGTTTGAGGGTGATTTTCAGAGTCAGCTTAAGAGTGACTGACATGGTGAGTAAATATCGTAATTTACTTTACTATTCAATTGCTCGTTCCATTCTTTGCTACATTATAAAGTTATGTGCTTAAAATAATCAGGATTTATTCAATTTTCTTTTGGATTGAGGTTGATGATGGATTCTGCATTCATTCGCCTAGTTGAAGGATTTGACAGGTTGTGGAAATACTATTCCGACTGATATATCAGGGGTTTACATTTTTTCAATAGTCAGTTATTTTGCGTTAGCAATTCGGAAGTTACTTCTTGGAATAGAGATGGTTCCAAGATTTTTCAACCAGAGACACTCAGTTATTAAACTGTCATTATCATGTTTTCAATTAATCCGGTTCTGCTTTGGGTTGGTAAAGTGGCCAAGCCTCGGACTGTTTCGAAACGCTTTGCGTGGCGCAAAACACCCAAAAGACGGAAACGCCAGAAATCTGACGGGACATTTGAAGCCAAAGCTCCACTGTTCCCGCCATCTTGACTCCACATACCTGCTGTAGATGGCAGCCTAAAAAGCAGGGCTAAAGCTGACTCTGGTTAACGCAGAATAATACTTACTTTAATGACAATGGAAAGTAAGATATTCCTTGGAATTGGGCTCAAAATAAGTAAATGATTAAATCATTTTACTCAGCTGAAGGATCCTCTCGCATTGTTTCGAGTGTTTTGGTTCACTCCCATTAATACAGATCATATTTTGGTGATATGACCTCGAATTTCCTTTTAGAGACATCCTCTTTCGTCCATCATTTGATACGAGCACATTTAATAAAATACTTAAGCCTTGGCTAAGGTGTCTTGCATGTAGGCAACACCGCCAACACTTTGATCAAGTTGGCTATTAAGGCTTACAATTAACCAATGATTGGAATGAAAATAGCCTTTTTACAGTGACCTATCAAATTTCTACTTGACCCTATATTTGAGGAAAAGAGACTTACTTCATTCTTAACAAGGCATTTCTCAGTTCTGTTTGGGTAATTTTTCATGAAGTGCCTAATGAAAGCCTTATTTATCAGTAAGACAAATTCTTGATCTCCAGTGGAAAGCGTTCTAATTTATCACCATGAAGTTATCCAACATCTCTTGTGGCAATTCGCTGAAGAGCACTTAAGCCCGTTTTTTCCTCTTCAGTGGTTTACAGGATGATCTATTATGTAATGAGACGGCGTTCTCGACCGAAGCATTCAGTTTTTCATTCAATTTAGACCCCTTGATTTATTCCAGAATGGTATATAGGGGTGATGTCATCGGTTAAAGGAGCCCCAAATGGGAATTGCGCTGCCAGCTAGTTGGAATGGATCACCTCGTTCCAGTGCCTGACGATTTCGCTGAACCTACTCTTCATGTAGTTTGAACTAATACCATCCCTAGATATAAATGAACGTGCTGACTATTTAATCTTAAAAGAGAACTAAGGCCATTTCTACTAAACAGAGGAAACCAATCTTACATGCGCTGTTACTTGTTCGTTCAAACTATTCTATCATGAATTAATGTCCACAAGCATTTCCTTCTAAGTTACCACTTCTCCAGCCAAGGAGTTCTCATTTTGCCCTCTTTTAAAGAATCAAGGTTTTCATTCGATCACCGGATTGAATCCATTCCTCTTTTCCATCGCTTTTAAATTGACTTCATTACTTCTCAGTGGGAACCATTAAGGGTCTCAGTACTAGCCTCTCATGATTTGCCCAACACTGTTAACCTCCGCAACAGAGAATAAAGCAGATCTGTTCTCCAATTTTGACCTATTCGACAATTAATTTACCTTTCTTTCTTCGGAATTCATTTATTTTCAATGCTCTATTGTTCCCTTTTTGACCATTCAAAAATCCAGTTTATTGGGACATATCAAAACGTTTGGTGGGAATTCTAACAGGATGGCTGCTTTAAGAATCGGTAACAAGTAATTGCGGACTTGTTAGTCGAAACTCGATTAGGCCTTCATTGGTTGTATTCAGTAGAGACGTCGCTAGTCAGGTGAATGTTTAATCATCCCATTTTTAGTGAGCCATTCTAACTGCTGTGGGAACTAATTTTCTGGAAGTATAAAGTTGCCCTTTGCGATTTTGTCTGCTCCGAAAGGTTTTTAAGAGGGAGACAGATCTATTTGTGATGAAACTGTTGCTTTGGCTATGTGATGGTAATTTCAGTTCAGCTGACCAGAAAACGAGTGACGATAATGACCAAAAATGGGATTATCAAGTACCGAAGAGAGGGCTCAGAGTTAAGAAATCGGACGGAGGTAGCACTCATCAAAACCACTTTGTTTTCCTTATAGTAAGTGACCTCTTTTGCTTCTGTCAAAAAGAGCGCCACTAATAGTCTAATGCAGATGGTTTAACTTCACCAGCTGTGCATGTTCCCAGCGATTTCACAGACAAAAGTAGTCTTAACTGAAAGTCTGTCATCATCATTCATTCCTCTAAACGTTCCATCAAAGCGATTAGGCTTGACAGTCTCCAGACCAACATCGTTGAACTGTTATTCTGTAAAGGCAGTAGGACTACTTCAAACAACAACAAATCTAAGGTCTTCTTTTCTTAAAGCGGCCTACTCCTCGTTAAGATTATGGCTCTTGGTGATCGTTCCTACTGCATACGTTGACTTTTAATGCTGAAGCTCAATATCTTGACTAGTTCGCGACTTAAAACTTGAAACCATCGTGTGTTGACCTTTGATACACGGTAAACACAACTAATTTTCTTGGAAAATAGGGCGTTCTGGTACTTTTCACTCATCAACATCCATTTTTACTTATTAAAGAGCAAGTTTGTATATTTGAAGAATCGGTATCATTATGACTAGTTCCCAAGCCTCCAAGTTACAGGTCTCCATTCACATCCATGGTAAAGTGGTTCTCATCCGTGTAGCTCCATATTCTGTACTATAAAACTTTCAGCCTATCCTCCAATTGAAAGCCCGCAATGTGCAGGAGCTCTTCAAAATAATAATAGCAAATTAAGGCTTCAACTTAACATGATAAATTAAAATTATTAATAGCCGACTGACTAGAAAATTTTAAGAATCGGAGAATAGTCGAATGCCTCCATTCCCACGATAAAGAACTTTCAGTTGCATCCATTCAAAGCAGAAACTTCGCGATGAACTTCGCTTTCAAATTTCTTCAGTGGAATCAGCATCAGAAGTTTATTAAATCAGGTTTTGATTACCTAGTTAAGTATAAAAGTCTGTTAGGACTCAAGAGATTGAAATTGTCACTGGCCACACTTCCACTCTACTTGCATCGAATAAACACATATCTAGAAGAAATAACCATTCGCGGTACAGCCCCTTTTTGTTCGACTCACAAGGACGGATTGGTAAAGGCAGGGCAAGGGGACTGATCCTGTGCCTTAGCAGTTGCAGTTTCAACCACGTCGTTTTCTCTGAATTGGGGAAAAGGTAGTAGCCGCAAAGAAGGCATCTTTAGCAGGCTTGTCTCTACCACCGGTATTTATTGCAACTAGCGAATTTCAGTGAGACTTGCTTTCCAGTGGCCACTTTGTCAACCGTCCATTAATGGCTCCTGCGTCAGTACAGATAGCCACTCAGCTTATGAAAGCAATTTTTCATCCCAAAATTTAGCCCTTTTTTCAGATACAGAATCGCGCCCTCGAATCGCAGTACCGAATGAAACCAAGGATACACTGAAAAACTGACATTATTACACTAAGCAATATTTGCAACTTACCAAAGCATAGAATAGTTATGGTAACACTTTAGGGAAGGCTTTTGCTTGTTCGATAAATAATGATGCAAATGGAGAAAATGAGCTCTAGAGCCGCACGCTACTTATTTAAGGCAAGTAGTGTTGTTTTGTTGACATTCACGCAATTCTGAACATTAAAAGTTCGATTTGTAAATGCTAAGGCTTTGATGCAACCTGTTCATCATACCAAAATATTTCACGCTTGCACTTGTTCCAACCTCTATATCAAGATCTTTTCATTGAAGGATAAATTTTCTTAAATGCTTGTAAAAGATGTATGAAGAAAAGTAGAGAGAATTTTATGATCCAAAGTGTTTCGATTAAAAACAAATCTCGGTTACTGAAGCAAATGATTCTGAATGAAATTCGTAAAAAGCGAAGACCTTCGTATTCGGACCTTTGTTAAGATGTGATAGAATACAACAAGCAGGAATATTGAGATTGTCAGAGCCTTTAGTCCCTTAAGCGACCAGCCAGATCCTTATCAAAACATTGACTACACACGATCGCTTACTCAGTCATCTCGTTATATTCAAAATCAATGGTCCACTTGGTAGGTTCAGACTAGAACCCCAAAAATGTTATTTATCTCTCGGGAACAAACAAAGTGCTCCATGCAGACGGTTCTAGGTTTGATTAAGCCCTCCTGAATCAATGCTGGTAGGGGATGGATGGGTATTATCAAATAGCAATACAGAAACGATCTCCTTTCAATCCATGAGTGCATTTATGCATCTCCCGAAGATCGTCAGAACCTGCCACTGGCAGAAAAACCTATTTTTTTAAATCTTGTGGATGTGACAGAAGGCATTAAAAACAAATAAGCCAGAGAATCTCAAGCCCACGTTCACGGATAAAACAAACTGGTGAGCGGATATTACAAAAGGAATACTAGTTAATGGTCTAAATTGCCTAAGATTTTAACAAGTTTAACTTCAAGATCGCATCACAACCTGAACCGTAGTTTTAATTATTTTGTGTAATAACGTCGGTTCTTCCTGGTGGTCAAGAGAGCCCTGCCTAGTGATTTTGACGAGTTAGTTTGTGGTAATAGTAAGGTAAACTGATCAAACTAGAACTAAAGAAAGCTGTTCATTTTCGAGAAGGTCTCACTCCTGTAGATGCTGACGGAGGAGAAAACTTCGAAGATGGCAGCGGGCAATGGTACCAAAGAGGATGGATTTAGGGTAGAGCAATGCTAGTGCTGCCGAATGGGGATGCTACATTCAGAGGTTTGACTTCTTCCTTCCCAGCATTCGAAGTTTTCTATTCATGTAATTTAACTTTTCATGAGATACACCTTTAACAAAAATTATGAAACTAACCAATATTCAATGAATAAGCAGTAACTTTACTGTTGTGCATGAAGTCGTCTGCACCAACTCACTTAAGGTTAAAGAAGACGTTTGTTATTAATTTTCGCAAATAGAAATGACCAAAGATCACTGGCAGAGTACGAGTTAAGTCAGTTGTCAGTTGCTAGATCAGTTGCATATGATTGGTCAAGTAACTTATAGACTATTAACTTATACATCTTCAATAAATAAAGAGTCTCAAATAGAGAAAAAATATTGCTTCACCAAAAGGATTCATTCGTCAAAGCTTCTATGCCAAAAAGAATGGGCTTTAAACGGGTTAATGTGAGGGCGGATTTCAGCCCTAGCTTAGTGAGGCCAAAGGGTCACTTGCTTCGACCGTCCTGCTAACTTTCACACTAATGCAATTTCCACAAGCTTCAACAATAAGGCACAACCCAAAGTCTCAACTTAAATCTACTTTTCGAATCCTTTTGTAAGTTACCATTTAAGAGTATAATTATTGGTGGATTATTTTAACCCCTGCCTTCCAATGTTTGATCACCCGGCTCAACCAAGGTTATCGAGGTCAGAAATCACTATTATTCACTTCACCTTGTATTGAATTAATTCCGTAGTCGAAATGAACTGTGGGCAACAAGCAAGCGCAGAGGGGTCCGAAATTGATCTGCCATCTTTGTGTAATTTGGATGAGATTCAAAAGGGGAAAGTCAAAACGTTCGCCCACTTAGCGATACATGCTATGTCAGTGTCTTACATTTGGCGTCCTAAAGGCAATATCGTAATAGCTGATTCTTAAACCCTACAGATTCAACCTAAAGATTGTCTTAAATAAAATGAAACATTATTAATTTATGACATCGGTCCTCTGAGTCTTATCTTCGCTGTCATTCATTTCAGTAGGGCCCATCCCTCATTTCTTGAGGTCGAAAATGTCGTCAATCATCAACAATAGTCATCCAATAGGAAAGAGAAGGGTTTTGCCAATTCTAGTTCGTTTCATCGGAGATTCACTAAGAGATACTTAGACATTCGAAAACTAACTAAGCTTTTCATCTGAAAATGATGGTTTAGTGAAATCTGTTGTAAGACCTATAGGTTGAAATCTTTAACATATACAACAATTTTTTTACTTTAAAGTATTTAAGTAATGCGGAATATTCATGATAGAGAGGTCTTTTGCAAGGCAAGGCAGAAGTGACAGAGACGAAATTCTTAATCAGAAAGGTTCAAAATTATTCTTAGACGATCGCCACCTCTTAAAAACACTTAAACCTTCAGTAAAAATTTTCCCTTTATGAATGGTTCGTGTAAATACTATTTACAAGTGAGCCCAAGCCATAACCTCCTTTCCAGCAAATTCGCATCTTAACCTCTCGTAGAACTGCAAACTAAGAGAGCCTTGAACCTAATATTTATTCGAAAAATAGGATTTCGGTGGTAGAATCTATTCTTCTTGTGATAAACCTGAGATTGAAGCAGTCAAGAGAAGAATCAAGAACATACATGCACTCACTCAAGCATCAATAGCGACTAAAAGGCTTCTTGACGAGAATAAGCACACTAACATCTATGTAGATATACATCAATCTCCGACTTATTACTTTTGTGGGAAATTGTACGACCATTGCTGTTATTCCAACTAGATTTCTCCCACCCAATGAAAAAAAGTTGGCCAGCAATCTTATGAATGCATATGACCGTTCAGTATTTCCGCTGTAAATTTAGCTTTGTTCTCATCCACCATCATCTTCTGCTCATCCCTCCGGTTCAAAGACTTCGCAACCCTTTAATTGAATACCTCTTGCCTTCATTTTTTCCTCAAAGACAAGCGAGGCGGTTAAATTATGATTACGAGATTGGCCAGGCCGACTTTACTGCTTCAACGACTATTAGACACACTGGCTTATGGTGATATAAAAGACCGCAGCCGTGACTAGAATAAAAAACAGGGAACCAGACGAGAACATACTTCTAAGCGTCAGTTCAACTTCCTGAAATCGTCTGGTCCAAATGCAACATAAGCATAATCATAACTGAAAAAGATGAGCAAGCAACAATAAATCCCTACACAACAAGTCCGTAGCTGACATTTTCTTGAGCGAAAAGTATACGGACTACACTTGAGTGCACACTTTCTCAAAACAAATACTCTGAAAAATTAAACCAATATTCTGAAGGACAGAAAACTAAAATTTGTTTTGTGGTGGGATTTATATGTGTTGATATCTAAGTCAATGCGTTTTCGTGAGTGGCAAAAGATTGTACATGCTTGCAGATGTCCTTACTATTTACAAAATCAAGTAAAATAAAAGAGAATCACTGAGACCTAGGAAGCGCGATTAGCATCGTGTTCACAAGTCGGGCTTGTGGCGGGAAGAACCCGCCATTTGAAACCAGGAAGGGCTTGGTCAATATCTCCAGGCAGTCGAACTCGAGTGAAAACCAGCTTTCTCTCAGCCAGAGAGTTCCTGTTGATAAAAGCATTACGAGCTCGATGGAAGGAATTTGAGGTGACTGCGTTCGAGGTGGAAATAGGGCGGAATTTCTT
This sequence comes from Moniezia expansa, assembly GCA_019097775.1. NCBI lineage: Eukaryota > Metazoa > Platyhelminthes > Cestoda > Cyclophyllidea > Anoplocephalidae > Moniezia > Moniezia expansa. The sequence continues at coordinate 2,248,153 of JADFDV010000093.1, forward strand.
GTCAAAGGCGTTGTTGGTGGCTTCCAGCCATTTGGAAGCCCTTCCGAAGATAGAATCGCCGCTAGATTTCCGACTGCTGGATTCATTAGAAATTCGAAGATCTGCCATCTGAGACTGAAGACCAGCTTCGGGTCTCGATGGCTTCCTGAGAGGTTCTCTGGGAGTTTGAACTGGTTGTTTAGAAGATGTCCCGTTAACCTGAATCACTTTGTGCCTGTGAACAAGTTCCAAGCCCGTTTCTACAGATAAAACTGTTGGTTTAATATAACTCGAACAGAGCTAGCGTATTTGATTACTGGCTTATCGAAAAGTACTGCTTACGGATGAGCTATGAACTGAACGCCATTATGGCAATAATTCTCAATATTTCAAAGAATAATTAAAATGATTACTCAGATGGTCTTTAATATCATGACGAGAAATACGATTCAATTATGAGTGACTGATTTTTCACTCAATTTTTGGTCTTCTGGTGCAATTCCAAGTCCTACTATCAATTCAATCAAGGGATTAACATGGTTTTTAGAACTGAGGGAACAAAATCTAACTATTTTCCTCAATATATCAGTTCAAAAGTGAATTTTCTGGCAACGTTCTTAATATTCCACGATCCTGGTTAGATTCGTCCCTCACATCTGTATGGTGCTTTGGGATGTTAACCTTGGTGACCGATCGGTCAATCGTGATAGAATAACCTGACTCATCATAAAATGAGGCTCTTGCTTTGAAGGATGATCCTGCTGGAGAGCCAGGCGAAGCCTCCAAAGATAAAAGAAAGCTGAGTGCTATTTTATTGCTGTGATCATTTTTGACCTCTGTACGCCCAGAGAATCTGACCCTAAAATACCCTAGAATGTTTGTCATACAACTAATATAATTTAGATTTCAAAAATATCATATTGGAAGAATATTTTACTGCGTGAAGTTCCACTATGAGTGCTGTTCGAGTCCGAACCGGTTTGAGATTCAGTGGACGCCTGACTGCATAGAGACTTCCGTTTGTTCCTTTCAGGACAATGCTTAAGAACATAAATTACATAATTCTTAAAGGAATTTCGACGAACCTTCAAAAATTAAAAAAAAGCTGAATTTACTTGAGGGGATGAAATTTGAGAACCCATTGTTGGGAGAACTCCATTCAGGTCAATTTTCTGGATGATCCGAGGTTCTTGCATTAACGTCTTCCTTTCTTCCGTTAAAGTTTCCTTTTCAACGACAATAGGCTTGGCACTGGTACTTGACTTTCGATTATTTTGGTATAAGTTTGGAGAGGTCTGGATTAAAAAATTGCTTAGAATAGTGGACGCAATCGTCAAAATGGTGGAAATATTCATGCGATTTACATTGGAAGAACCAGCATTTGAATGAACTTGAGGCTGAAGAATCCCATTAAGGTTAATTTTTTGTATGATGTGAGCGTGAGTATTATCGACCACCTTATGATCCTGCGAAGGCTGTTTAAGATGTTGCCTTCTTGATCCCTTGTCCTGAAATCCAGAACCATTTTTCTAAAACGTTTACCCACAATATTTGCTTTCATAATTAAAGCTTACATTTTCAGATGCGCCTGTGTTGGCAATCTGCGGGTTTCTAGAGGAGGCGATTCCACTTAGATCAATTTTTTGAATTACTTCAGGTTCACCCGTGAGTCGACGGATGACGGGCTGGATCACGATTCGAAATAACGAGGTGAAGTTCAAAATCTAACTATATCATGAGTAAACTAGCGGTTTTGTGATTAAAAACAAGTTTTTCTGAGGTCAAATGATTGAAAACCAATCTGCTGCATATTTCCATTTATGCAGAGGCTTTAAGACATTTTGGTCAAAGTCCGTCACTTATTACAAGGATTTAATCATCAAAAGCGGACAAACATTAGGAACAGAAGGTATAACGATTCAAAAAGAAAAAATTTGCCGGTTTAAAGCATGTGATCGTTACTGCATAAATTCATGTAATCACAAAACCCGATCAGCCGAATTTTTTGTAATTTCCAGAAATTTTTAAAATCAAACTCAGAATTGATTCACATTTTAATATCAAAAAAAAACATGGCCAGCCCGAATAAAATTAGATGCGCAAAATTACTTTTATATTCATTAAAAGAGTACCTTAAAAAATCACGGAAATGAGGAGGATCACTTATGAATTAACTTGAACAATGCATTGGAAACAAAGTACTCAGATGGGACAAAATGGATGCGTCAATCACTTCAAAGGAACTAAAATTATTTAGCCTAATACTTCATTTAAATAGCTCTGCGGTTTATTTCCTCGTCAAGCGCTTTAAGTCTCTAGGGAAGTCTTCAGAATTTGACCTTCATTCATTCTTGGTGAATGAATCAAGGGATGGTTGTAAGGCTCTGCTAACGATTATGGTTTATATCACAAATAATAAAACGTTGTTTACGAAGTGGTTGGATTTTCAGTATCACCCTCCAAGGTATCCAACACTCCACCTCCTCATGTTTCTACAGTAACGACAATTTCCAAAGTGAACGGAGTAACCAGAGTTCTGGGCAGGGTTGGGAATGATCAGCCATTTCTAGTCTGTCGTTCGCAGAGAGGTGGGCAAAAGAGGTCAATAGTTGAACTAATATTAAAGTTATGAATTTGGCATCAGTGTGGTCGATCCTTGGAGAGTAACAGAAGTGCCATTTGCTGTGAGAGACATGCTACCGGCAAAAATTGAGGAGAAAGTGTGCCGAGACTCCGGCCTATACTGACTAAATCAGTCCCCTTTTAATCATTGTATACTGCTCATTATTTACAAAAAAAAAGTTCATAAAAAAGGCTCCAGTATCTTTTACCAATAAATACCATTTGATCATTTGCAAATAATGCAGACGGATCGAAAAAGGGGAATTCTGAATTGTTTTAAGGCTGCTTCAGGTGACAGGATAGGTCTGTTTATCTCAAAAGCGATAAACAGATGAATGAAAATGGAACAGCTGTGAAACTTATTTTACTGCGACTATTCAAAAATACATTTTAGTGGGATTCCTTTGATATGACATATTATTACAGTAAAACACAAACACTTTCCAGTTTCTGAAAGGAAAAGCGCAATTTCTGAAGCCAGATGGATTTTCAACAACATTGTGAAGAGTAAAAGCAGTTGTTTCGATTAATTAAAGAGAAAATTTACGCTACCTTGCTAGACGACTTCCAGCTAAACAATTAAATAACTACAAACATTGCTTTGAACGTTTAACACTTGAAGCACGTTGAAGTACGGATCAATCTGTTATATTTTGACAAAAATATTAAGAGATTCTGTTCGACTTTCAGCCACTATTGCGATGAAATAATTACAATCACGATGGTAAATCACTGTGGATTGAATAAATGCATAAAAGACACTTAGAGTAGAACATGCGTGCATCTCCTCAATGAGGCGATTAATTAATCAGTCATTGGTCCTGATTCATGGAATCCCGTAAATGTGTATCCTCAGAACCAAACCTTTAAGGTCATGTCGTATCGTGCATTTGACCCGTTTGATTTCTTTTTCATTCGCATTTTGCTGACCTTTTACTCCAACGATTCGCCATTATTGGCATATTTGTTTTGATCCGAACGCGGCTGATAAAAACACCAAATCATATCGAAACTTGTACTGAAAGCGACGCATTGAAAAATACTCAAAGTGATGAGGATTCAGAAGGTGCCTTTGAAAACCGGAATAGAGATATATTGTAGACCAACCTGAAGAATGTGGTTAGTTTTATTGTAAATTGGCTACTCCTATGAAAATTCATTCAATTGAAATGTCTTTCATTGAGACCTAGTGTACTGAGTTTAGGAGAATCAGCAATAAATTTAAAGCCATTTTTTCGAAAACTGTTGTTTGAGTTGTAACCGTTTCGTTACAGGTGTCACAATATTTGAAACTATTTACCTGACCCGATATTACATATTAATGATCACTTACTGAAACCCATGGATGCCGAAGACATTCTGCAGCAGAATCCCGCTTTCTAAATGAATATCATTAAAAAGCACTTACTATTGTATCAGAAGTAACAAAATAAACATATTTAGACTAAAGTTTGACAGGTATTGGTTTAGGTGGATTCTCCTCTTTGACAATGTTCCGTCAGGGACTTCAACAGAAACTATACAATACGACTATGGATAGTATTGCTTGGCTTTGATGTACAGAAATTGGATGACTGTGTCAGTCAGAAAGTGCCTAACTCATTTCTCACTGATATACGACTGAAGTTCAACTTTACGGAGACCTCTTCATACTCTTGCACCATTTCCCTCCTATCCCCCCCAGCTTGAGCTCCCGAAGAGGTAATTAAAATTTATGCCCTTCAAATAGTCTAATCCTGTTCATGCGTTGTTTAAAAAGTGTTGAGGTGAAGGAAAAAGATAAGAATTTACAACAAATCCTCAGTGTTACATTTATTTGGAAAGGATAATGTGGCAAATAAATACTTTTAAAAACCATTTCCATGAAACACATTCTAATGTACCAAATAATTTGAGTTGATGCACCATTACAAAAGTAAACCAGAAAGTTCACTTTACACATACCGTGGATTCTTTCGCAGAAGTCGAGTAATGAAATCGCGTGCCTCGAGAGAGACATCTGCGAATTCTTCTCGATCGAAGGTGACAGAACATTCAAGAATGTTTTGGAAAGTTTCCACTTGAGAATCACCCGCGAAAGGCGAAATACCGCTTAGTCTAAAACAACCAGATAGGCGAACAATATCATTTACAATTGATAGTGTCTTCTCTCATGATCTTAGTGAGATCTTTTAGCAATTCTTACTAACATTTCATAGTTAAAAAAATTGTTCCTTTTAATTTAAAGCATTTTTGATTGTGAAAAAAGAATATCCAAGCAGAGGTACAAACGAATAGCATGATGAACCTGGGGACTTCAAATCGTTAGAACGAAGTGGTGCGGGAGAATAAAGTTTTAACGCATATTACTTTTGAGTACTTGTCTTTTCACTTTCTAACAGATTAGCTGAGACAGCGGTTTTTGTTGGGTAGCAATCCAACTAAATTTTCTTCATCGAAGAAATGGTTGAAAAGTGTACAAGCGTTTGAAAACAGTTTTTTGTTCAACACACAGAGAGTCTAGTTTCTAAGAAACATTTATCAAATAGTCGTTTCTTGTGTATCCATTGGTTTCTAAAATTTGAGCACTGGCAGACGTCCGTGAGTTTCCGGACCGGCTGGATCCAGTGTTTGGTACGGCAGTAAAAAACTATCGAATTTTCAAGCTTAAATCTGTCCAAGTCATAGCAAAAATTTTCCTAAGGCTGTTTATGAGGTGAGATCTGGAAAAAAGATGAGAGATCTTGCTAAAAAGAGACATTTTTTTCATATAAGGACAAGTCTGCGAAAGCAATGCCCAAAAAAACGAAAAGTTCCTCTTTGGTTTCGTTAGGCCAACTTCTGATTCAGCAGTTTGTCCCTGCCGATAAATAAAACGACCATTATGACATTTTCTCACTTGTTTATAAGTCAAACCTATAATTCTATTCTTTATTAAGTTCACTGCGCTTGTTGAAAACACGGTTTACACGCTGTGTAAACATGTTAGAATTAATCATGTTTTCCATAGAGAGCAAAACAAAGATCATGAGGCAAACTTAGAAATGAACGTAGTTGCATTCGAGGTTCGAGCACTAACACGTCTCTAATAACACCAACACCTCCGCTTCTGCGTAGCCAACATTGCCCGATCTGAAGGCGACCATTCTTTTTTAAACAACCTCAGGCACAGTTTTATATTATGAACAAGCGCTGTTAAAGAAGGTAGGTCCTTTGATTTAATGACTATTCCCATTTCATTTAACTTTTTTTAATAAAACGAAAATATAATTTCAATACATTTCTTTACTCGGCAACTTGCCATTTTGCGTAAGTTTAATCAACGTAGTGTGAAACTACAGAACATGTTCATTCCTAGGTTTGATAAGATAGCGAAGGTATAACACCTTATTTATAATTTAGAAAGGCATGTAATAGAAATCGGTAAGGGTATTCACAAATCTCACGCGAGTATGCCTTTGAGAGCCTGAAAAAATTCAGATTTTCAAATTATAACGCAAGAGTCTGTAGCACCTTTATTATTGCAATCATCATGCTACCTTATAACTCCAAGGAAAACCACTGGAAAGTATATTTTAGACATAAATCAAGCTCAAATCAAGCAAATATTACAAAAATGTCGAACAATTTCACCCAATCAAACTGATTACCCGACATTAAATCACAGTCTAATTTTAAGGAGATCAAGACGCTAGTACCCTGAATTATAAAATCGTCAGCAAAACTCACAGAAGAATTCAAGGAGCCTGCTAATATTATGGCTCTGATTTATACGTTCCTGTTGAGAAGTGTTGAAATAGCGTGAAAGTAGCATTTACTTAGGCAATAGAAAAATGCAGATATCAGTTCTCACTGACTAACGACGAAATCTGACTACACAGAGAGCTTTTCTTATAATTCTATTTCGCTTCAAACTTATACCTGTTATTGGTTTAAGTGGCGAATTCCCTCCTATAAAAGTCAAAGATGAATGAAGCAAATGGTGTTTGGTTATTCACTTATTTGATATTTGTTCGCTTATTAAAGTATCCAGATTAAGTTGGGCTCAGTCACAGAAGTGACTAAAGACCATCTTGTCGTCAAAGAGCTCAAAACATCCAGAGTATTTCAAGAGGTTTCAAAGTAACAAGGTTAAAAAAATACGACGTTTCTTTTGGCATATTTAATTCTGAATGCCTCTTAAATCCACTTGCAGTAGGCCCACTGATCCAACCATCACTATTTTTTCAAGTTCACTTTTCGTGATTTATGAATTTTTCTCTGATGTTTTGTGCACTTTAGGAATTAAGACAACAGCTTTGAAGAAAGAATTCGCAATTTACTTGATGAATTGCCACCATCTGGAACATGCTGATCTCTGATTTAGGAAGTAGTTGGATATTGAAGTTATAAGATCTGCACTGGGAGTAATTTTAAGTGAAATTAGCCCCTGATTTACTAGTGCCAATTTCAGATTCTGACTTTATTTCAAATAGATCCTGTCCTTCGTGAAAGGCCTATTTGAGTTTCTACAATAATAATAAATTGGTATCAATCAGCAACCAGATTGGTAAATCAACTGAATTAGTTGCAGTTTTGAGACAGTATCGTTTCATTCTCTAATTCTTTTCAAACCTTATATTAACGCAATGGTTGTGCTGTTGAGGTTCCTCTTTTTTAGACCAAGTTCAAAGGCTTTTCCCTGTTCTTTTCTTGCACAGTTTTGGAGGTTGGCTATGCAATTTCCCACTCTCCAAGCGCATCCACAGCCCAATTCAAGGCATTGTTTGGCTGAAAAACTTCTTGGATTACACTGATTCTGGAATGGCCCAGGGTAAGGATAGCAGAATTTATAAAAATTTTGGAGACGTTATGTTTGCACTGTGGTTAGATTATGGGATTGTCAGCCAAGATCGATCAGTTACAACTCTTGAGAGCACATGGGTTCCAACCAGATTTCTCAAGCATCAAGACTTGTTCGGTCAACTAAATGGCCGCATCTAGGTTGAAAGCCGTTTTTTGAGGAAAAACATGAGAAGCAGTCCAAAGCCTAGGTGCATGGCTGGGATCTGAAAGGCGCAAACTGATGTCAAAAACATCTAGAAGGCTAAAAAGTCCTTGCTAACCGGGGGCTTGAGCAAACCAAGTTGACAAAATAGACACAAAAGCAATTCAAAAATCCAAATTATAATTATTAGATCCTTTTGCAAAAGAGGTTGATTTGTGGAGTTACAAGTTTTCGTAGGGTCAAACTGATTATTAAACGAGAAAAAAGTCAATATCTCCTTATGATGAGAAAAGCGGCCCAATTGATCCCGTTAAAAATTCATCGAGCATGGACAATAGCTGTCGTCAAGGTTGATCAATCAAACGCCAGTTCTATGGCGATATCGCCATTTTACCTATGGGTTGCTGCCTTTTCGACTGACAAATGTTAATTTTTTTAATTTCTTTTAGTGTCTCTGATTGATTTTAGGAATTCATCTGTTTGACTGAGCTTCAGTTGCAAACGCTCTTCATTCCCAAGATGATTTCAGGAACATTAATGGACTTGGTACTGTTATATGCTTCGATGTACCGCGTGCCTCGTGATGGGCTATACTTGATGATAGGTTATACTCGTACGTGGCTCGAAAAGCGGGGTTAAGTATATACGTGAACAAATAGTAAGTGTTCAGCGAACGTTTCGCAATATGATCATCAAAACAACTTTGTTATTTTTCATAAAATATATATGAACTATCGAGTTCCCCGCTATGGTCAAAACAAGCATCCCGCATCTTAGGATAAGCGAAAGGTCATTTGCATTTAAGCTAAGATCTACTGGCGTAGTGTTTGAACTCTAGAACACTACTGCTAAATATTCATTTAATTTTAAAAAAGGGTATTCAGTACAAAATTTTGCCCAGATTAATGAAATGTATTGAATTTTGACCTTCTCGTAGTGACATTTTTGAATAGGCTGAATACATTTTGCTACACCAGATTTTAATATTTTAAAAATATGCACAGATTGGAAGCATTTAAATTAAGATTGACATGAAGTATTTCTGCTAGGTCCTCGAATTCGGCAGCGTTTTCAAACTCTCTAGATGGATTCTGCGAATTTATCTGGTCAAGCTCGTTCGTCTACCAAAAAAGCGGAAAGACTGAATAATATCTAGAATATTAATGCTGACCGGATATAGAAACTGCATAGGGCTGGCAAATTCAAAGACTTGTGACATCGGAAAGTTAATGAATATCTTTAAGATTAAAAGCTTTGGTAGAAATTTTTTCGGAAATGGAACACAAACACAAGGCAAGGCTTTGAAACCAATCAACAACAATTGAAACAACTACCTAAACTCAACCTTGAGCTTCATAAGGATGAAAATCCCAAAGCACACAGAGTGAGCGATTTTTAATGAAAAGACACTATTATATGTCATTCGGATTTAAAGGAATAGCGCCGTTCTTAACTTCAAAAAGTATTCTGATTAAGCTCTTGTTTAGGGTCTTGAATGCAGCAATGATTTTGTTACTGCCATAAATAGCCAGGGCCGTATAATCGTCAATAACATTCTATTGGGTTGAAATAGGACAAACATCGCGATTTCTAGGTTAATTGGATCCATTAGGATGCTAGTAAGAGTAAGCAAGTTAATCATAAATCTTTTCATGATTGCGAAAGTTTAAGAGCCGTATAAATAGTAGAAAAAATGAAGTATATTGACTTACAGAATGTAGGTCATTACCCCGATAGCCCACATATCTGTAGCGAAGGTGATCGGATCAAAGTTCACAATTTCTGGAGCTAATAAAAGAAGAAAAGGAAGCAGTTTAATAACACTTTAGTGAAAGCACTTAACACAACCCTAAACAAATATTGAAAACAAATGTCTGCCAGCTGGAACTTTGGGGATTCATTTGATTGAGGGTCTCACAGCTAGGTGCCCTTTTATAGGGTTAGGGTTAGGATAATTAGCCACTGCAATTACGTGAATGGGTTTCGTGAACACTTCAGCCGATGAGTTAATAAATGCGCTACTGCATTAGCGCACCATTGTGACCTCAGAAGAATCGCTCTGAGTTATGTGTAACCCTACTTCCGTTTTCAATGCGTTTCAAATCAATGTCACATTTAAATTTGTGGGAAAATTGCCCGAGCAAACAAGTCTAGATCAATGACCAAAAATTCAGGAAATGGAAGGGAATATCTCTAAGAGTGGGTGTAACTCTTGTGCTTCTAAATACTGCTTTAAATGGAAAACAAAACTGTTTGCTATAGGAATCACTGAAAATTAATATACTTAAGGTCAGACTTGAGTTTCGACCTTTCCTTCATTATTTTTGAGAATTTCAAATTAGTTTTCGAAAACAGGCCTGCTACTAGTTTAAGCAAAAAAACTTTGAACAACTTCAAAGAGTAGTGAATGAGCTTTGAGAAACATTTGAACGCAGAAAAGGATGGACCCATTTAGAAATAGATTAAAACAAGCCAAAGAAACGAGGTTAACAGCAATGTTTAAGCAAAAAGCATTGGTACCAGTTTCGATAATGGAAAATTTAACTTTTGATCTCGCATTTCTTGGAGTTTTGCGTCCGTCAACTATTGCCTTTAGTTTCATTACCGCCGAGCAATTGCTATGAAGAGATACTTGGGTCACGAACTCGCGTATTCAAGACCCATTGTGGAACTAAAATCAGAGCAAGTTAAGGTTGCTAGAAATTAATTTCAAATGCTTGAATAGACAGAAAAATAAGTGATCACAAATATGATGGTGATTTCAACGACAACAACAACGGTGGTGATACTGATGAAATGCTGCTGTTATGATCAAAAGGCTAGACTTCGAACTCAGATAGACTTGTAGGCTTCACTCATTTAAATCAGCCTTTTCCAATGCATAAAAGTAATGTCTTCTAATAGCCAAACAACTTCCGACCCACAAATATAAGGAACTTAACCAGCGTTTAGGTAAAAGTTAATAGAATCAGAACCTTTTTTTGCAGAAAACTTGTTACCAGATTCTATTATAAAGAGACGATCTCTCATCCAGCTATCCCTCTGTGACTGGCATTTAACTAGTATGAGTATTCAAAAACGGGTTTTTTCGATGAAAAAAAAAACGAACTATTTTAGTGAAAAGTTTCTGTGGCCTTTCTAAGACAAACTTATCGAGGTACGATTCGAAATTGGACAGGAAAATAAACAAAACTTAATGTTTAAACTTTTTAAGACGGAAATTTTTGAAGTTAAAGGGAGACTTCTGGTCTAGCATATAGTAAAATCGAAATATCAAAAATATCACGAAGTGCTTTATAAATACTGAAATACTTCTCTTTTAAAACAAGCTGTTTGGAATATGTTATTGCAATGAAATGTAGCTCACAGTGGTCTGGAAGACATAACGATTCAGATAAAATACTAATGATTGAAAAAAATTCAGCCTTAGCAAAATATCCAGATATCTAGCCACATATTTACTCTTTGATAAAGGATTACAAAAAACAGGCGCTTGAATTAAATGTACCAACCCTACTAGACCCGACATTTATTAGCAGTTTTAAGTTATGTCAGTTGGGTGTGAAGTCCATAGGTTCGCATCCAGCGATTTGGAAGGCCATTCACACTAAGCGACGATTCACAAAATAATAGCCATTTGAGAGTCACTAAATACCTTCTCTCCATCCAATATAAAAGCCAGGAGATAAGATAACAACAACAGCACAGGTCCATGATACTACCAAGAAGTCGAAGAAGAAGTTCTTAAACGAGAGTCAGTTGGTGGTCAGAAAAAAGTGGAACTTATAAATCAAGAAAACTCGGTAAATCTACGATCCTTTCCTGTATCATTATTCAATGAAACTCAACACTGATTCGTAGTCTATCATGCATTCTATTAAATAAAGAAGCCAGGAAATAGCAAGAAATGTAATTTTTGCAAATAAGTGGATGCCAAATGCTCGGGGATGCGCGCTGAAAGAAAATAATGTGCCTTTCTCCATCCAGAATTTCACAAACGAACAAGAAATTCCATCGGGAAATTCGGTGATTAATAACTAGAACGTATTTTCATTTGATTTATGTTAAAAGGCTTTTTCAATTTTCGACATGGAAAGCAACAGCTTGCTTTGAATTGAATGTTCTTATCAGTGAATTCCTAGTTAATTTATCAGCCTTTGTAAGCTTATTTACTTAGATACGTTGTCTAATTTCGAATCCATTTGGATAAATTTAAAAAAAGGCCAATTAGACATGTATAAGAGATGTAATCTCATTTCTTACTAAAACGGTTGTCCTTCAACTTTAGTTGCAATCATCGGTCTTCAGGTAGTGAGGATAGCGGACTTTTGGGCCTAATCATTCCAGTCAGAATTGAAAACTCAATCACTATGAATTGAATTAATGCTATGATAGCCACGCTGCGTCCGAATTCATATTGCGAAACGTATATATATATATATATATATATATATACGAGAAAGACAACGTGATATTGTCTGTACCAACGCAAACTGCCAAAGATCCCTAACCAGAATAAGGGATATGCAAATGCACGTAAGACAAGACCATGAAGAAGAAAAACTCACAACTGAAGCGATATTGGACCATAGACTAAAGTGCCCTCTTACTGACTGCTTTAAAAGATACAAGACTCAAGGGTGGCTAGAAAGACATTTTGGGAACTGTCACCCTTCGGTCGAAATCAGAGAAAGGGAAAACCAACAGAGAAGAGCTGAATACGAATAAGAAAAACGATAGAGTGGAAGATAGGAAAAAAGACTGCGACGAAAAGTCCCCCAGGCAGGATGAAATACACATCTGCTCAATCACGGTTGGGAAGAACTCCCTGAGATGCAGCAGAAGAACTGAATGCTATTGCTCCACGCAACCATGCCGAGAAAAGACCAGCGGATCTGTAAACGGCAAATAACTGCTCTATGCTATAATATCTAACTTTATTGTATTTCTGTTGTACCCCCAATAAGTCCTTGGGATTTGCCCTAAAGGGTAGAGAGGAATAAAAACAATAAATTGCGAAACACAAAGGGTTAAAACTTGCACTGGTCAAAAAGTAGTGGTGAAAATTTTAGATCCATGATCAGAGAGACTCGTAGTTACAGGCAAACAGGAAACATTAAACATTTCGTTCAAGGAGCGCTGCACGAATTAAAAGGTCTAAGGATTTTAAAAATGAAATCAATAAGACTTTCATTAACTCTTTCGGCCAGAAAAATAGGGTTTGAATGTATAATCAATCCAATGGCAACTGAAAAGGTGAATCCATAAAACACTTCAAACTGATACTTTGGTCTTCTGTGGTATTCTCCTCTAACTATTTGAATTTCCGATATAAATGGTCAAGGCTAATCTTTCTACTGCCTTAGACCCAGCTTTCATCTTGAACAAGTTGCGATGATGATCACGCTAGTGGTGTAACAGTCAGACATCTTTGCATTCCCCATCAGGGTGTTGCGGATCATCATCCATTTATTCGATTGCGATTAAAAGGATTTCAATATATTCAATATATGCTTAGATCAGGAAATGGGACGATTTTTCAAGTAAGTACAAGTTGACAGCGCTGGAATACCTTTTGAAATGGCTGCTGAAGGTGCTCCTACTTCCTCGCTTTTACGAATCGCTTTCTCGTGATGAATTCTGGTGTGTTTGTAATACGCAAAAGACAATTTAAACAGGAGAGAGAAAAGAAATTCTAACCAAACGGAGTCTATCATTAAAATTTATTATCTACAAAGTTGCATGGATATCAAAGTTGACACTTTCGTACTCAGTGTAGATTAGACAAACTGTGGACAAAACTAAATAATCTGAGACTGCCAAAGTGTAACTTAACAAAATAGACCAATTAAGGATCAACATGACTTTTAGTTGTCTGTCGTCTATTCAGTCGATTCAGACCCTCTAGAAAAGCGAATTCCTTTGATAAATGTTCTGGTGAGTAGTCAAAGAAATTCCGCAAGCTTGTGAGATGGAAATTTATGGCATTTGTTCTATATTTCGTCTACTTTTTCTTGCTATTTCTAATGGTCTTTCTGATGAAGGTATTTATTCATTACTTTGAATTTGATTGAGATAATAGAGTTCGGATCAAAGGGAGGAATGGCATTGCCAACACTATCGTTTAAGCCAGGCTTTCAAGCTTTGATGCGAATTTTCGCTCAAAATTAAGAGAATTTGTTTTTGCAGCTTTCTATCTTTTAGCGCTGATATATTCTAAAGAAAGAGCAAGGAGGCAAGAGTCTATAATATGCGATAAGAACAGAAATTTCTAAGTTCTCTAAAGTTAAACCTTCTCCTCTACATTTGATAACACGAAGGATCCGACTTTTCTCCAAATCTAGATTTATATACAGGACGATCTAATCTCATCAAAGCGGCTGAGAATATGTTTTTCGGAAGGCAAGCCAAATTAGGAGTGAACAATGAAACTTTATCTCTCAAACAACTCTGAGAGCAGTCAGTTGGTATATACTAGGCTCATTGGACTTGCAGTCAAAGTAAATTGTCTCAGCTCGACAGTACCAACTTTGTTGAGCGATCAAGGATTGACTGTTCGAACTGATTTGTGCCGGTAAATTCAGTCCAAGTAGTAATTGTGGAATGGATAATTATGGAATGTTTTGCCATTCAGTTAGCGCAAGAAGAATGTGGAACGTCAAGTTCCAGCCTGGTCAGGGATCTTCGGTACAATTGGAACAGAATCTGTACTAGAGCAAAGAAGATTTTCAAATGAACAATAAACATGCGGATAGGAATATTCTAGCCCGATGCAGTGCAAATTTGAGCCCTGTTTGACTCGCATTGGTGGCAGTTTCAATAACTGGTTTTGAACCGAGTTCGTCTAGAGAATCCCACACTTATGTTAACAACGTTTCATATTTTAGATACAAATCGTATTAATTAAATACTCAGGTGAATGAAACAACCAATGAAATCATGGAATGATCAACTGGTTATCTAAAAATGTTTGTATCTACTTTTTTTAAGCAAGAAATGACTGCAGCTTAGCCTAATCAGGGCAACACATCAGTGGTAGTGGCCACCTCGAAGTACGTATGGGTTGGAAAAAAACTGTCCCGTAAGATTGCTCCCAGCGGTGATTAACTAAGTTAAAGGATTAATGAAAACTATTGACACAGCTAACCATAGCAACTTCTTTTTTGCTCAAAATCGCTTATCGCCTGCGCGTTTTAAATTGATTCATTTTAAATAAATGACAACCGAATATGCGATTGGCCGATAAATAATAAAATTCCCACTCCTTTTCACAGACATAATATATTAGTGGGATATTTATTCAGTTTTTTTCTTGAAAAACGAATCACCAAAATTATATAACTTCTATTAAGTAGGTTACAATGAATGCTATTATAATGTTACTTTTTCAAACAAAGCTTGCTTCAGTGGTGCAGCGGCTTGCTCATTTCAAGCTCATAGAATGTCATGAATGTGAAATCTACCTTATCAAAATAGCTTCAAACCAGCTCAGGTTAGGAAGGTCTGGAAATGGCCCCTGGTGATTCAATAGTCTCGATTAACAGTGTGTTGTATTAGTATCAGTTCTTCATCACTAAATGAAGACTGTTACTGTTGAATAGTGCTTTAAAAATAAAGGGTTTTGGTACAGGAGGCACCAACGAGGTAAAGCGAGATGACTGATTTTAACAGGAAGAGACTAGCGGTTCCCCGAAATGGTGAACGCTGAAATAGGCTTGCTTGGATGCTGTGGAGCTCAGTGAATCCAACGAGATCACATCCTGTGAATGACCATTTTGCAGATCAGCTTGATCCCCAAAGGTAACATACATAGGCATTAAGTGTGCTAGGAACGTATACTATACAATGTCGAAATTTAGAGCTTGGAAGTGTGCATACTTTAAAAAGTTTCATAAAATCTCAATTTTCTTCAGTTTGAAGTTAAAAGTACGTGCCTGCATTATGCAGTTATTTGCAGATAAACTGTACTTTTTAAGAAGTAATTAATTGTCCTCTTGAATTCCCGGAATTGCGGCTAAATTAAGGTCCTGTGGTGCCTGAAACGAGACCTCTTAATCGCTCTTTTTTTTAATAAAGCTTAAAACATTTAGAGATTGAGCAATTAGATTGGCTGCACTCGGGTCATCGTGATAGTGCCTGAAATCCTGGGGCATTTCCTTGTTTTTAAAGAAAATTCGCACACAATTGGCACTGCTGCTCTTCATTATCTTTATGAACATTTTTTGAAGATTCCGCATTATGCCACTGTGAATGGTCCTTGAAGGGTCTTCCACTCAGGATTAACTAGTCCAGCCATAGGTTTCTTCATCCTGTTGGATATATCTAAGCCATAATTTGGTATTTATTCGTTTATCAGCTTTCCTTTGAAGTCGATAATTCAGAAGATGCTTCAAAATTAGAAAACTAGATAAGGTCACCATAGCCATCTAGGAGCGAAGTCCCCTTCCTAGATTTCCCATTACATCATTTGTGCAAGTGGTTTGCAAATCATGGCCTTCTTCTTGTACTTAAGACTATCCTCATAATTAAATGCCTTTGTAAGTCCAGAACTTAGGATTATTGTTCGATGGTACGATACATATTTCAGTTCTTGTAGCTTGAGTAAACGGTAGTAAACTGCACTGGACAGTTAGAACATAGCTTAAGTGCGAATTTCGGCGGCTCAATTCTTCTGAGCATCACAAAATCCGTGCCAGGTAATAGCACTTACACACACGTACGAATATGTATACTGTGTTAATGTGCGTTAAAGAGATAGCTACAACAGCAGCAAATCATATTGGTCAACGAACAATACAGCTCGGTGCAGAGCCAACTGCGCAAAGATACATTTGAGATGGTGTGAAACAGTGAATTTTTCACTTTGTTAATTCGTTTAAATCCGTTGAATTAATCAAAAGTGATAACAGAGATGAATTTCATCAAAATGTATGCACAATCATTGGTTCATTTTCAAGCAAATCGTCGGTATAACTTATATTCCAGGCGCTTCGGCACAACTTTCAGACAAAATTGATAAATATTTCAACAAAATTCGCATCAGGTGAGGCTAATCCAATACGTCTACAGATAGAATGGATAAATTCTTTTCTAATTCACCGATTTATTTACAGAAGGTACATGAGTCCAGTGAAAATACAACATCAGGACCAATAAAATAAATAAATTTTAATTATGCAACTATTTTTCAGTTTTATTGAAATCGTTTATTGCGTTTTTTTCAAAACTAAATAACGGTCTATCAATTTTACTTCCTGGAACACAAATGTTCACAGTTAATCACCTGTTTATTTTCAAGGTTATTGGAAATATTACAGAGAGGTACTCCCATTTATGAGCTATTTCCAAAACGTTTCAGAATACACATGCATTGAAAATTAACTAGGCGTCCAAAGCTAGTCATAAATTTTTTAGTTTTATGGAATAATAAAATTTATGAGCACCTTTGAAGACCTTAAATCGGTAGGGTCTTAGTACACTGTAAAATAAATAAGAATTCAAAAGACGGTATCCAGAAGGCCTAGTGGAACATTGCGGATGAATTGGTGCAAATGGCAGTAGAAATAATTTTTCTCCAAGTTAAAGGTAAAAATATTAGGTACTGTGATTAGAATCCAGACGACGAACTAGTCGTCAGAGTAAAAAAATGGAAAAGGCTATTCGAAGTGGCTAAACGTAAACACAATATGATTGGAATCTATCTTCAGAGTCATCTATTTTTGACCGATTGAGGTAAAAGAGCGAGCGCAAGAGGAGGCAAAAAAGCCCATCGAAACTTTGACATTGTGGATTTTTCATACAATTTCTTTATCTTATGATATTAATACACTTCATTTATTTATATTTAGCATTTTTGCTTGATAACTGAGACATCGAGAAAAATTCTTGACTGCCACACTTGGCAGTTAATTTTGATTATTTATATTAACTGAGACTGCAGCTCTCTTTTCTTTGTTAATTCAAAGCTTTATAAGAACCTTTAAAAAATATTTTTTGTGAAACCATGGCACTATTCACTTGAAATTCTAACGCACCACAAAATTCTGGGGTTCCAGCCATGTCTTGAATAACCTCGTTCGAATTCACCTTTCGCGCCAATCCAAAATCGATGATTTTAATACGCATGGTTTCCATGTCCTCGATCATTATGTTCTCAGGCTAAAATCACAAAATTTAATAAACAAAATTGAGCTTTCGCAGTGTAATTTTTCGAATTCATAAAAAAAATAACCGAAAGTTTGATAGTAATTGAACAAGTTCAAATATTCTGCTAAAAGTTCAGCAACGAAAATCGTATGGATGTTTTATCTAGAAAGTTTGAAGAGGGCCTTAGCAGCCATATTTATTCATTATTGGAACTTTTAGCACGGAATTATCAACTGAAATGTATGTTCTATAAACAGATTGTACTTTAAGTGGTTAGGTATTACCGATTGGCATTAACACTTCCTTTTCACACTTTGGTGCTTGAATTCACATCAGGTAGACACAAAATAATTTTCTTCCAAGATAAGCAGAAATCGTGTTACTCTAGCTCTCTTAATCTCTTTTTTTTTCGGCTAATTGCCATCCAGTACTTAGCTGTTCAAAGGTCCTAGAAGTAAAAATTGCTGAAAACATAAAAAATAAGATTTTCTTGTCACGCCTTGGATTAGAGAGTTCTTACAAGAAGCATTGTGGCAGGCCAATTAGGTCCTGAGCATCTAACTGCCCGTTGGGTCTATATTAAGAGGCAGAAAATGATATAACCAAAATTGTTCCGTAGAATCGCTTGAAAAATGGTTTTCTTGTCCTCAAAATGATACTAACTAACCTCTTTATACAGCTATCTTCAGTTACATCAGATGCAGATCTGAAAAACTGACAGTTGAAAGCCTTGGTAAAGAGCGAAGTAACCAAATGCTCTGCTTTCGATTGCTGACAAATTAAACAGAAACTGGGTGAAGGACTTGGACACGAATATTCCAATTGGCTAGATGATGAAGGCTTTGCTCTGTCTTTTCTTAAAAAAGCATGAACTGCACTCTCATGGCGACTGTTGCTGTTTTCCTTTGATATTTTCTTGTAACTGCCAGAAGTCCTCCAAATGGGTTGTCGGTACTCGTTCCGTTAATAATCAAAGTATGTAAGGTCAGGATGAATGAATGAATGGGACTCAGACGGTGCATTTGAATTTGTAGCACCAAAATAAGTGAATTTTTAAGAAAAAAAAATCCCTTGCTCTTAAAATTTACAAAATCCTAGCTTGGTTGAGAAGGAAAGGGAATATATCTGCAATTTACCTAAATTGACATCTTGGATGAATCCTTCGGTAGGCAGCCCTTTTCAATCGCTCATTGACTTTAAAATTCTGCAAGTCATTTCTCAAATAAATATTGGGTTGAATTGTGCGAACATTTAATTCACCAGGCTTCTGAATTTAACCTCGATGCTAAATTGAATTGGCTAGGCTGATTCCATTCATTGCCATTAGGAAATGGGCAGCGTAAATTGAGATTAGAAGTTTGCTAATGGTGTTCTTACTGAATGCGCCGATTATTCACCAGTTTCGATAACCAAGTGGCCATGTTCAACCTGATGCATTTCAACACCTCTGTGCTTATTCACATGGCTATGTTTCTAAATGTATGGGATTTGTCAATTTTACGAATATGAGCTATTTTTAGGGCGAAATTAAAAGTGAAGGCTGAAATTATTACGGTCTCCAAGTTCATTCGGCATTTATTTTTACCGTTCAACTATTTATCTGATTGAGCATACAACTCTCTTGAAACATCCCCGATAATAGTAATGAAATTCCCTATATATGGCTAGATTCCGATCTTGACTCTGAAATACAAATCGAAAATTGCTAAACAGGAGCGCAGAATATGCCTATAATTTTGAAACAGGCCCTCGTAAAGGGGCCACGCGGAGGTAACACCAACTCCCTAAACTCTGGGTGAGGAAGGCTCTTTACTACCAAAGAAGTAGTCTTGGGAAATAAATTCCTCATCACCCCATATGGAGGAATATTTCAAGATCTACAACATCTTGGGGCAGTTAAAAGTTTTGCCGAAAAACAGAATAGTAAAAACTCAATTTCAGCCAATGAGATTCGACGAAATGAGAAGAATTCGAGGTTCAAACATCGAGTAGCATTAGAAGCAAACTCGATTGCCTGGTTTTCGTTGGGATTTAGCATTATTACAAGCGGTTTACTTGGACGATCCCACATAGGTCCACCTGATTTCTCCTCCATTAAACAAACTGCTCATATTCTGCCACACAATGCAATGGATCACAGCGGTGTTCAGATGCGCCGCCTGACTGTCTCGTGAGGTACCAGCAGGCTTCAATGCCAATTCAGAGCTTATTTTGAAAGGAACGAAACGAACTTATATTCAAAGACTCAAAAATAAATTATCTGGAAAATGGCGTACTAACTCAGCACTTCTTCCTGAAGATATTAACTGTAACGCGTTGTAGAGTATTCAATCAGCTGTTTGTTCATTTTAACCGCCTAATCGCAATAGGTATATTAAAAGCACGAACTGTACTCATTGACTCTGAAGAAAGAAGTTTATTTAATGGACAGCAGCATCGGTCACCGATGCAGGTTAGGTGAAAAACTCGTCCAATTTCACTGACTTCACTCCTTGTCTGCGCCAAATACACGATGCATCGATTGGGCAAGGGCCGTTCCTGCTAGCGTCAGGATGCACAAATGCGCCTTGGGCGAATCTGGGCACTCGCGAATGAATCATCACAAGTTCGCTCGCATTCTTGTGGGAGAAGTTCCTGTTGACATTCCTATCTTTCGTGTTTTAACTGACATCTAATGGGTCATCATGGTCAAACTTCTTTCATTCATTTTCAATGCAAACAGATTTCTTTCTGCAGCACTGGCATCTATCAGAGGTAGATTGAACTAGATTAAAAGTGATTCAATTAATGTAACTTAAGGTAATTGCTAGCACATGGTTTTCGAATCAAATTTGTCCTCTTGGGACATGGTCACTGAGAAGGTTCAGAGTTGGCCTGTTAAAGAAAAACTGGCTTGCAGAGCACCAGATTTTGATAAACCATATGGAGGCCCAGCAAGCTGGCAAGCAAGCACCTTTACAATATTACTGAGCTACTTGTTCCGACTCTTGTTATCATACAGCATGCCTTTCCAATAAAAGCTAATAGAACAGACATTCAATTACCACGAGAATGAGGCAGTTGGATCTAAAGTTCCCTCGTGAACACTTGCTTCCGGATTATTTATTTTTTATTCGAATTCTTTACCTACACATTCTTCTTAAGTCGGTTTTTTTACTTTGTGACCGTTTCGAGTGCCTTTACTTTTCATTTACTTATAACCCCTTCAAGTTGGAAATAATTCTGAACTGAGGTCCTACATTATAACATTTTTGAGTCGATTACTTAACGCTTTTGCATCAAATCATTGTTGGCAAAATATCTATGGAACTTTCATTAGATTACTAACACAATGATTGTACAAAGTAAATAATAGTATATACAAAGCAAATTAAGAGTCACAAGAAGAGTCGAGGAAAAGCTCTAACATTCAGTGCAAATGTTTCATGTGAAACACGGCATCATTTCAACGTAAAAAGTTAAAAAAAACATTTATGTTCGACAATTTAAGTAAAAACCATTTGAATTTCTGAAGTGAAAGCGGATATATTAATGAGACTGAAGTATTTAATTTCCATTCATTGTTTTCATAACAAAAGTTTCGCGGTTTAGAAATAACGAGAAGAGTGGAAAATAAGTTGATACAAATAGAAATGTTAAATTATGGCATGAGTCTCGGTTCGAGAATATGGTTGACTTACTTATATTGAAAAATCATACTAAAACTTCTTATAGATTGACCCATTTTATTCAAATAACAAAAAAATAAAAGGAATAAAAACAGATGGAAGCTCTTCACCCTGAATTGGCTTTGATGAAAATGTGGACTGTCGCACGCATCACAATACTCCAACAAAGAAGTTCTGAAATAAGCTATTAGCTTTTGATATTGTTCATTACAGAAAATTTGGTACCGCCACACGTATAGAGCGCACATTCCATGTTTTCTACTGAATGAGTGGCTCCTGAAGCCGAACTCGTGACAGTAGCCACTAAGTTAACTTTAGAAATGAGAATAGAATTTATCGATGCACGGGTATCTAGCCCTTGGCGACCCGTTTGGGGAAACAGCGAATGAAAATAAAGGGTGATCTCTGTAAAGACGGATCTCAGTGACGATCTGCCATCTCAAACAAATTTATAGAGCAGTGACAATTATTTGTAATCGAATGGTCTGACGTCGACAACGTTCTCGCATCGATATGAGAGTGGATACGACCACTGTTCATAACCTGCTCTCGGAGGATTAAGTCACACTGCACTTGTATCAGTGATGTTTCATCTAAAGCCACTAGAATCTTCGTGGTCAAGCGCTGTTCGTCAGCTCATACAACGAAAATAAGGTCCAACTGCAGGAATACAAATTATTCTACTGCCTATCTCATGTCGAAAGAGTAGAATATACTTCTTACTATGGATACCAAGAACCATTCATGATTTTCAGTGCACTTTATGACATCAAAAGGGGTTAATGGCCCTTTACTGAAGAGTGAAAGGAAGTGAAAAGGAGTTACCAGGACAGAAAAGCAATAAATGTCCCCGTAATCACATGAACACGAATGTTAAACAAATTTAACATGGTAGGTGCTACTTCCTAATTATGCACTGCTCGGAAAACATTCCGAAACAATCGAAATCCAGCGTTCTACTATTATAGAAAGAGTTTCAAAAATATGATTACCTGAGACTATTTTCCGATCTTTTCTGAGTGGAAGATTATATGCCAGTACGTCTGCCAGAATTTTGTTCATAATCGGTTCTCTTCTGCTTTGAAGAATATCATGATATCAATAAGGGCTGATAGGCTTGAACTGGCTCAGCATTTCGGCTGGTAATAGAAAGGTTAGACTTTCTGATTAATGGTCTGTCGTGAACAGCAAAGATCTTCCATGCATGAATGAAATATTTCATTTTTATGTTTATTATGAAATTCGATGAAAACCTTTCTTTATTTCACTTCGTATGATGCGAATGTCGTGAAAACGGAAACGTGAAGACGGCTATTTTCGAATGTCGGTAAAGTTGCAATGTTGGGCGAAAGGGTCGAAAAGTTACTTATTATAAACTCAAAATTTCCTACCAATCGGAAGACCGCTAACGAAATAATTAAAAAAATCTGAACAATTTTCCAGTGACAGATTACGAATCCAAAAGAAATTTAACCGTTATGTTTATGATTTAAAAAAAAATTTAGGAACCAAATGTACCTTTAGATCCAAGTGAACAATCCCGAGTTGGTGCATATGGTTGACTCCAAGAAGTATTTGGCCTATGAAATGCACAGCTTCATGCTCCGCAAGCCTCTCAAATTCAGCAACTCGAGCGAAAAGCTCTCCTCCAGTAACACTTTGAATAGAAAATGTAATATGTTATTTGAAAAGTATGTGGATGTTATATCTGTTCATGGACCCTCAGAAACGAAACAAAAAGCATAGATATGTAACTTCTTTAGGTAATAACGCTTACAGCTCTAGAATAATAACTGAAAAATCTTCATGTTCATGGACCTCATGCAATTTGACAATTGTATGGTGATCAATCGAACGAAGAACATGAACTTCACGTTCAACTTCCTCAGGAGTCATCCCTCGTGAATTCGGATCATAATGACCGAATACAGTTTTCTGTTTCATTTTAATTATTTTCGCTGCAAATTTTTGGCCAGTTTTTCGACATTCACATATCTTGACCTCAGCAAAGTTACCACTAATTAAGGTTTGGAGAAATTATCAGACATACTCGCCAATCTTCTCGCCCAATATGTAAAGTTTACCAAACTGTTCCATTTATTTATGCCCATCAACATTAAATCAAGCACGATCTGCAGAGCAGGCCGAATTCGAAGTTACGACGACCTTGAGAACTTAGAGGCATCTGCTATTCGTTCATACGAAACAAATATTCCAAGATTTAACATTTTTAATACAATTTTTTACCAAAATTAAACGTTTTGTGAGGCTTAAATAATCAAATGATTTGGTTGAATAACTGTATAATTATTATATCAGGATTAAAAGCGATTGAAAATAATTCCTTCAATAAATATTGGCTTGCTCTATGGTTAAGAGATCACTGCTGTAATGACGGAACAATGATATGAACGCTCAGACCCTGTCATTATATTAACTTTACACAAACAAGTAATTGATGCCTTGCACATGCAACCAGTGACTGATTAATTTTCTAGAAAATCATTAGCAGAGTTATCATGATCGGATCGAAAGCATTCTCTCACTGTTACTTTTACAAGGAAGAAACAACGTTATTAACGTGCATGAAACCTTATTGTTTTGACCCCTTAGTTGGTTAGAATACATCCGACAGAGCGTTCGAAATGATCCTATATGGTAATTCTAGGCGATTCACCGTGATCCGATTTGCACCATTCTTGCCACATTTAAACTAGAATTTTTTGGTTTAAAAGGGGAAGAGTCATGGATGCTACGTAAAAAGAAGTTGTATTAGGAAAAGTGCGCCCATCTTTATGAAAAAATAATTTGCGCGCTGTCTGCAAATTAAATGATACGCCCTCATTCTATTAGTAATTATGCTATTAGATAACGGTCTTGGAACAGCGCTGTCATCATGGCCGCCCATCACCATAAGCAGTGATTTCGCTGGCAATTTAAAACTTTTTTTTCCAAATGAAACTGCTGATTCCAGTGAGGCGAATTGCAATCGAGGAGCTGAAAAAGCACACTCGTTTCGTTTCACCGCCGCTTGAGTTGAGACAAAATATATTATTATTAAGTTGGAATAGATGTTGTCTTGCGCATCTGACTTTCACTTTATAAATGATGGTTTAAGCAGCTGAAAATTCCTTC
The DNA here is from genome assembly GCA_019097775.1 of Moniezia expansa. Classification (NCBI taxonomy): domain Eukaryota; kingdom Metazoa; phylum Platyhelminthes; class Cestoda; order Cyclophyllidea; family Anoplocephalidae; genus Moniezia; species Moniezia expansa. The sequence continues at coordinate 2,272,669 of JADFDV010000093.1, forward strand.
GTAATTACTCCACGCTAACGAGTGATTTTGGAATCAGACATTCATTTAAATCAGACTTCTGCTGCTCAACTTAACTAGTCGGGTCTGTAAATCACATAAAGCATGAAAATTTCACAATAACTTAAATAACCAAAATAAGAGCTTGGCAAGATACTAGGTAGCTATTTAACTGGGAAGTGGTTGAATTATAAATCTAATGGTTTAATAATTTTTGCTCTATACAAGTAGGAAATCTACCGCATTTTCCATCCTCCTTTAAAAATGATATGACCCACTGTATTATTTCAATGCTGCGAGTGATTTGAATTTGGGAATACAAATGATTAATTGGTTTGATCAGGACTTTGGCTTTAAAGAAACCATCAAATGACTTTTCGATTGGTTTTCGTCATCTACATAGACCAAATACATTTCGTTCAATAAGTTTTTCGCGGTCAATTCACGAAACATGCTGACATCCTGAATAAAGGATCCCCCCTTGCATTATAGTTAAGACGTATAAGCAATCGGAAAATGTAGTAGCTAAACCCATGAAATTACGGCTCTAATCACAATGTTTCTAAAAACTTTCAAAACACGGCTATGGAATGAGGTATTATTATTGCAACGGCTTGTTTTCTAAAAAAATGTTCACCCGAGTATTAAAATAACACAGTGAATAAACCAAATACGATGACTTTACGGACAACCAATTTAGCTTTATTCGTTAAAATCTTCCTAGTAAATGGAAAAAAATAGTTTATTCTTTCGATTAAGCTAGTTAGTGAGACAAAAAAACTCAATAATGAATATTTACTTGAAAAAACTGCGAAGTCTGTCCCAGAGCTTACATATTAATTTCTTCAAAACGTCAACGTCCCTCAGCCATTTGTTTTAAATTGCCCAACGTCTAAATATGGTGAGCTTGCATTGTTGGATTTAATCGTCATTTTAGCTGGATTTCTTAGCCGAACCTCCTTCTGAACGTAATAATCTAATTTATTTAAACGATGTTTCCGCAGTGGATGAGCCTCCAGCAAAGATAATGCGTGAAGGACCAAATGTAGAGTTGCGCTTTTTGATCTCCACCAAGGTAGGATTTTCCACTTTCTCATGATGTTTAGACTGCCGGTCTGATAATTGGTAAACGCGGTGAAAACATCAAGAAGCTACGTGATGAGGTGAGAATTTTTCCACGTCGAGAATATAACTTCCATCGCGAGTAGACCCCTGTCTAACATAGTGGCTTTCTTTTGTTTCATATTATCTCCCATTATTCCCGACCCTGAACCCATGTCCGTACCCAATGGCCCAATCCCTTCACCTTCCCTCTCGTCTACCCCTGTCCGCACCCCTTAATCGCAATGATATTTGCGATGGGCTGATTTGCTCACTTGTTGGTGCGTACCCTACAGTATTCTGTCACCATTAATATCCCCGATAGCAATGGACCCGAAAGGTATGAATTCTGACCCCTTCTTTCCCATTTATCCTTTGCGATCCCCGCTTTCGCTGCGTCTACCTCTCATTCACACGTTTTTAGGATCCTGGTTTTAGAGGGCGATGTTAATTCCGTAATGGAAATCATGGCAAGCACGCTGAATCGGGTAAATTTGTGCGATTGTTGGTTTATTATCTTAGCAAGCTATGTCTCAACAGGAAGACTGCGTCGATTTGCGCCTTCTTGTTCATCAAAGCCAGGCTGGGTGTATTATTGGCAAGAGTGGACAAAAAATCAAAGAATTGAGAGAAGTAAGATACTTTTTGCCTCCCTGATGCACAAAATTTAGCAATCTCTGTTGAAAACGCTCAAGGTCTATCAAATGCTGTGCCCTGATTCAACTGACCGCATAGTTCAACTTGTTGGAAATGTTTCGCATGTTATAAGCTGCCTGCAAGCCATATGCGAACTCCTTGAAGGAGCACCCGCAAAAGGCCCGAGGCAAAATTATGACGCCCGCAGTTTCAATGAAGCGATGGCTGTGCAATATGGTGGTTGGTGTGTAATGGGGATTAACTCATCCAACAGCTCCTATGGTAGTCGTCGAAGCAATTTCGCCAACAATAACTATCCTCAGGTAGTGTTTTCAATTCGCTCGGTTAACTTTTCTAGAACTCTATGTTAGCTGCAAGTCTGTTTACGGGGGGCGGTGCGACGCCTCGCAGCGTAACTCAAGCTGCTGTGGTTAGCCAAGCTCTTGCGTCCGGAATCCCACCTGCTTCCGCCGCTGCTATGTTGGCTGCGACAAGTGGTCAGAATCATCCCGCTGGACCAACGTCTGGTCCGGCTGGTGATGCAGCTACTGCGGCTGCTATGATGGCAGCTGGAATGATGCGCGGGTGTGTTCCTGAATCCCCTTTATTGATGTTTATCTCCTAATTGGTGTTAAATTGGCTTTTTGTTTGCTTCAGTCTTCCCGGCACGGTTAGCATGAATATACTTGCTCCTCCCACAACAACACAGGTTTCTGTTAGCAATAAGGTCGGTTTATTCTTTTTCCTGTCTCTACCTTGATGACCTACAAATGTACTTCAAAGCTCTCATTTCTCTGCAGATGATTGGTGCAATAATGGGTCGTGGCGGTACACGTATTAACCAAGTGCGAAAAGAGTCAGGGGCCGACATTAAGATTAGTTCTCAGGACCCTGGTGTTGAGGACAGGATCATTACTATTTCGGGCACCCCGGAGCAAATCCAGAGCGCCCAATTTTATCTGCAACTTTGGTAAGTTATTGTTTTCCTACACTCGGCAAATCTTTTCTGAACCCATCATTCTACCCATTTTCTTTTCAGCGTGAAGCGCTTCGGCGAGCAAAGTTAAGCCACTCCTGAATCTTTTTAGTACGTAATAAATGTACAGTCGATCGTACACATTGGTTTTTTTCGTCAACCGTTTCTTCAGGGCGACCTTAACCGGAATGATCTTCGATGATTTCGGTTGTCGATTTGTTGTGGCGGTTGTTGCGGCTGCGTTTTATCGATCATAATTGGCAACTTGCGCGCTTTTCTGCAGTGTGATTGGTGGGGACGGCGACGGGCTTGCATCGCTGATTCGCGCCTCTACGTGGGCGTACGACGTGCATGTTTTAATGAGAGTTGGGCGCTTTCTTGGCTCGTGCTACTGTGAAGCGGATGACTAGGCTCCAAGCGCGTTCGGTCGTCTGTTTCCTAGCCCTCTTTCTAGAAGCGCTATTGGTTTTCTGGCGTTTGACGCCATGTCGCGTTATTAAGATCACAGCATTAGACTCTTGGCTTGCCTTAGCTTCGATGCATCAAATGATGCAATTTACTTAATCACCTGCCGCCCATTAGGGTCTGTTTGTGAGCGATTAGGTAAATGAAGCTTGGTGGTCTCCAGACGTTAAGTTGGGAGGAAGCTTATGATCTAGGTGATTGCGGAGTGATTACGCGCTTGTTGCGGTGGTCGCAAAACAGCAAGAGTGTGTGAGTTTTGTTTTTCCTTTCAATTGCATCAACTTGGTGCCCGTCTGAGCCATGTACCTACTGTGTGAAATTCGGTAGTTCAACTTTAAGGCCATCTAATTAGGTTCCAATTCGTTAGGAGGTCGCGCTAGAGCTCTGGATTTCGGATCGCCGCCTATCATAGTAACTTGATAACCACGTTAAGTGGCCTGGCCGATTTTGTCCTCGTCAGTAGTTCATATGACACTAAAACGCTTACCTCAACTTTTTGGGTAGTGGAAATGGGGTCATCCGGGTACTTAAAAGTAAAGTTATTTGCGCTGGGACGATTTTGATGTCACCACAAGGCCGCTTTAGTTCATGGAAATAACAATTTTTATATACAGTCCTTTAGTCATACCACTAGATCTCCCGATGCTCGCACTTTGCTTGCGGCTCATACTAACTGAGTTTAAACCGTTTCGGCTTGAATAATTCGTGATTCGTGCGTCGTATCGGCCGGAACATTTTGGCTTTGGGTAGGTTTGAAGGAACGTTAAAAACATCTCTGCCTTTGGTGCATGTTTTGTAATTTAGTCTAATCATCTTGCAACTGGATAAGAATAAACATTTTTTTGCTCTTTGGTTACACTGATTCAACATAAATTTGGAGGACCAACTATCTACATCAAATTGGGCATGATACATGATATAAGCAAGAGAGTTTTATTTTGCTATCCTGATTAGGAAATTTTGATCAGGCTTTTAAAAGTTGTGGAATCGCATCAACCCACTTCAGAGGGATCTTCAAATCAAACTCCCAAATTATTTAGCAAAAGCCCGGCTCTAATGTCGTTGACCCAAAAGATTGCCGTTATAAGATAAACGGACGAATCGTGAGGTTTGATGTTTTCAAAAAAGGTTTCATGAAAAATGTGCCTGTTTTGATTTGTGAATATGGAATCAGGATTGAAGGTTGTAGAAGCCATAAATAATTACTGGTGGATAATAAATAAAACCATCAAAATCTAATGCTAGTATAGAGAACTACAAAAAGGGTGGTATTAAAAGGGAGGAATTTCAAAAACGAGGAGGAGGGTCTCAGTGCGTTTTTCCGGCACTCAATAGAGGTTTCATCTACAAATGATCGTTACCTGGTAGGCCATCAAATGCTTGATTTGTCCTATCGCATTTCACTACCTCGATGGTGAGTTCGTATCTTCATATTCGTGTTGACGAATTGCCGAAATTGCTGAAAATATCAATTAGACGATGGAAAAATGTACATCTTATTCCAATTACAAAAAAATTATTTGACCCCACTTTCACAGAGTTCTTGCCTAATGTTCATTAGTTTCCATCTGACTGCTTGAAACTCCCAAGTGAGTTACTATTAGTTCGAGCTTGCATATTCTCGTTCCTGCAAAGATTGTTATGAATGAATAAATGTTGTTGGCGCTTTTGAATTTTCCCGTTAATATCAACAATGGGGAAATTTTCTACTTTGTCGTTTGTCGAAATTGGTGACTCCCACTTTTCATTAACCAAGGCCTAATCGACGGTAATATTCAGATTAACTGTAATGCTGACCAACTCAACAATTCTAAAAAGAGTTTATTCATATCTTTCTAAAGTAAATAAGATGATTCTTGATGTTTATATTTTACAGTGCTCTCATGAAGGTGGTGGCCACAATAAATCCGAATTCGATTGATATTCCAAAAAGAACGGCCCTGCAGAAAGGAGATCTCGATACTTATCAACAATTTTGATCTTGGGGAATGAACACCATCCTTTTTCATTTGCACTTATCGTCATTCAGGTGCTCTTTATTGATATTTCAAGCTGTTCACCGTGTGCATTAAGAAATTATCCAATCGGTAGTGACCACAAATGTACAATGTAGCGGTAGCTAATGCTGGTTGCTTAGGCGCTCGTGACCCGGGAAGGCCATAGGCGCCTTACTTTTTCCTAAAACAGACCGAACGGATTTTTCTTTTTACTCCTTCCTTCATTGTCAGGGAATTCCGCTGGCATTATCATACTGGGAAACCTGTTTGCTAATTTTTTATTGTGTGGACTTTATTTGTAGAATCGTTCATACCGATAGCTTTTTAACTGATAGTGCGCTCCTTTTGAGTGATTTAAAAAGACACAAGCTTATGCGCCTTCATGACATGACTACAAAGCGGAGTGGTTTGGAATTCTTGCTTTTATAAAAAAAATACTACAACTCATTGTAAACCGCCCTGATATTATCACTGCAGCCAAATATTTCGTGTGTTGGCAAATACTCGTGTGGATTATTTCAGCGCACTAGACCTGACGCCATTAAGTTCTATTTATATCTTTATGTTCGGATATCCGTGGAAAGAGAGAGGGCAGAGCGAAAAGTAACTTTTTCTCAACGGATTTGAAAAGTACATATTCTTCAAAGCTCTTTACAATTAGAACTATTGTCTGTTCCAGCAGCCATATTTCTCAATCCTGTGGTCCAGAAATACCTGACTGGCGCCTGGCAATGTGTCAAAAATGGTATTCGGTTTCAGAGGAATAGAAATCATATAATTTGAAGTTTTGGGAGCAAAAGTTCTCGCTCAAAGTAGCCCTTTAAAGCTGCGAGATCAATCTTTACAATAAGGATAAATCAGTGGCAGTGACAATTGTGAGAACAGTGTTGATTTCGGTGAGTTCAAGTTAGTGAAAATAACGTGCTGACGACGAGAGAAGACATCTCTGGGTGGAAAATGTAGGGAAACGACTCGCGCCAGCCACACCCAAAGTACCCACGCCAAGAAGCAAACTACGTTAAGCACTTACTATGAAAGTGAAATAAAATTTCAATTGGTTTCTCAAATCTACCGCTTCTATAAAGCAAACAGTTTCCCCACTAGTGTACACAAAATGATAGATTGGATAACTCAGTCCGAATGTGAAAAAAACACTCGTTAGGGTCATTCCATTTTGGTTAGAAAGCTCATTCTTGACTATCCAAATTCCAAAGAGAAAACTAAAATTAAACCTCATGGGGAACAGAGAAATGTCAAAAGATCAACATGCAAATAATACATGAAGAAAAGAAAATGCATGAGTAAAAGCTGCGGTTGCTGTCGTTCGAAAGCGACCAATTTATGCAGATAAAAATGCCCCATCTCCCTGCAACAGAGAAGGCTGATTAAAATGCCACATACCATACTACTAGGATTCAGTGCAACCTTCCTGGAGGACTGCCAGCTAGCCCTAGCCGCTTTTAGCTATTTCCCCTTTTGGAATATGAGAAGACAAAGGGGATGGATAGTGGTAGAACCAATCACAGTCGGGTCTTAAACAGAACCGGCAAAACTGGCGCGAACGAGCAGGCTAAAGCCCCGAACTCAGTAACGAACGGAAACGAAGCTTTACATCAAGTGTCGAAATCGAAAACAAAATAAGACTTTAATAAAAAAACTGTGGCCACCGCCCTGTCATTAATGTTCACAAAGTGTTTTTACGTCGCTAACACCCTATGAACTAGCAATTTTGGACGTTATAGTGTTACAAAGGTTCGCTTGGCATCTAGTTAGGTACCTTATCGCTAAGGCTTTTTAGTGCATCAACTTTCAATGACTCATTAAATCGTCCATAAGCTATTTTTTGGGAAACTTAACAAATGTATAGATTTTTTAGAGATGGAATCTACTGAAATGCCTCAATCGCGGAATGAGAAGGCGCTGAAGTTGTCGTAATAAAAGCCCTACAACGTATGAGCGAATGTAAGAGTCAAGGCACCTAAGGGTGTTACCTATTTCTTTTCAACTGGAAGAAAGGTGCACGCTGTCACATAACGACAAAAATGGGAGGAAAATATTTATTTTAATGGTTCTAAAATCGATTTTCCTGGATATTTTTCCATTTCTCGTACAAATCTCCCGCGAAAATTGATGAAAAGGGCCTCATTATGTTGTTCTTCCAAGCTTGTGTATACCGTAGATCAAATTCATACTGAAAAGCTGTCATCTCTGCACTATTGTGGTGGATCCTCTGTTTGAGCACAAGGGGAAAAGAGAAATTATTGATTAACTAAGGTTTCCTGGGTGGTAGCGCAAGATTTCTGCATAAGAACAGCAAACGGGGCACATCGATCAATGCATTCTAGAGCAAGATAATCGATTGGTTCTACTTAAGCGCGTTAAGGCTCCACTGCGTAAACGAAATTTGAAAACAAAGTCTGGCGCGAAAATCAGTTAAAAGTTACTTCAATTCTACCTCTCTTGCGCATCAAATGCTTCCGATGACTAACTGGAAATCTGACTTTCTTTAAACAATTTGTTAGTTAGCCTGACTTACTAGAGCAGTTCTATTTATTTTGTTTTGCACAAATTGGCATGATGTGAACATGAACTTACCGATAATTAATCATTAGAATAGTAATAATGGTATTTGAGTTAGTATTGAATGGTGCAAACTTAGATTATGCCAGCAGAAGTACAACTTCGTACAGCCTGGTAAAAGAGTCACGACGCAAATACCTAGATTCATAGTCTTAAACTGGACTGTGGAAAGCGAATGCATGTAGCAATGAAGATTGTTCGCCTTACCAATATCGAGGACGGACGAGGTGCCATTACGAAGTCGAACTGCTAATTGTGCCAGAGAAGTGAAAAGAGAACCGAAGACGTCGATAACCGCTTTGCCGTCTTCTGTGTTAGCGGTCTGTAGTGGGTGGGGAGTAAATATGTAAATAAAAAAAAATTGAATGGTGCAAATCGCGAACGGTATTAGTGGTCCGAACGACCTAACAAATGAGGTACTAACTGGCTAACTAAGCTTATATAGATATCAGCGAGCATGGCAACAACCATGTTTTCAATAGCTTAATGAGGGGAAAGACCACCGAGCATCAGACACTAAGTTACCAATTATACCAATTGAGAACCATTATATCGATGCCCCAGAGGCAAAAAACAATAAACTTACGGATGATGCTACAGTCGCATCCATGGAAAGGTTCTCTGATTAAACAGGAAAGGTTTTACACCATGTGCATTAGCATCTAAGCGCTCAACAGAGAGCACTAGTAGATCATCAGGAGAATCAGAGAGTACTGCTCGGTCTGGCCTCTCTGTCAAATGGTTTAGCCGTTCACTCCTTCAGATCTCTGCCATTTGCCTTGAAGCACAAAAATTTTTGGGTTTGACTTCACCTTCATCCTCAGCGACTGAACACCTGTCTTCTGATTGTTTTAGCCAGAGACCTTGGTTTCGATGATATCAGAATGATACTGTTACTGATAGTTGCGCAAACACCACCTCTCTTCAACTTTATTTTAAGGCATTGTAGTCCAAGACGTAATAGGATATTTAAGATGTATGACACTTAGACTTTACAATGCTCCCTAGCCGTACTTGCTATGGAGCCGCCTAAAATATAAGTGTGGTGAAAGCGCAAAATCACGATAGGAACAGCACCGACCGGTCCCGGAGCTCTAGTAATTGAAAAATACGCCCCTCAGATCTAATTTTGGGTCTATCAGCTGTAAAAAGATGCAAGGCCACCTATCTCACCTCAAAGCAGTGTTAAGATAGTATCTTTTACCTTGTGCGAATTAGTAGGGGAAATCAATATTAATTCCCCTGACTAAAAATACCTAATTCTTGCTTTTCGAATGTAAACAGAGAATGAAGCGTACTAATTACCAAAAGTACATTGCGTATTAGCAGTTTTGCGCTTGCATACCTGTCAAAGTTCTAAGATCACCTAAGAAGATAGAGAATTAGGATCCACGCCTAGATTCTGTTTGGAGTTTCTCAGGAGTATGGTGTTCGGACATATAATTAGTCAGGATATACGCAAAGGATAAGCAGTGACAATTTAATATTCATGTGCTTCAGCTCTGCAGTTTTTGAGTCGAATAAAGTCATTGTGGATGGCAGTCACATAAAGGATTGAAAAGAAAGAAATAATATAACGCTCTTAGTTAGAAAGATTTCAAGTCCCCTGGATAATTTCTAATAAGAAATCTTGGCAAATTCTGCATAGGCTAGTTCTGTGTTTCCAGCTTGGTAAACGGTTCACAAGCACATGCTGTTTTGGTCCCCACCCTGACCGTCCCAAATTCGAACACTCTATTGCACAGAAAAGTAGCAGGGATCGAGACAAATAGCAGTTAACGAGCTCATAAAATTTTAAAATTATTTCTCATAACTAACGCAATTCAAATTTTGAAAGTTAAATATTCGCAAATAGGTCAAAAGAAAATAATTAATGAACAATTCATTTTTATTAGTTTACCCTCTTCTGTAGGTCTTTAACCTTCATCAAAGTCATCATCATTACAGGTTTGTTCTACTGGCGTCGTAATGGATGGTCGAGCGGAGGAAATCGAGGGGATGCGCCGGGCCTTCGAAAACCCAACGGAATGGAAAGTTCGTAAGGCATTTCTGGAGAAGAACTATAGCCTCCTTAGTAAGGAAAAACTTATCATCCTGTCTAACTGCTTTGTAAACCACGAGCTCTACGGATGTGGATATCCCGAAGGGGTTATGTCGGAGGTAATTGAAACCCTTAATGAGTATTTCTCCTAGGTTAGGAAGTATGGTGAAGGCGTCATAGACAGTGTATATAAGGGGAAGTCTACCTTTGCACCTGTGCATATAAAGTAAAATTTTAAATACATATTCGACAAGTTTCTGAATGTTTCTATTGGCCCCGGCGTTTTCCCAGACAGGATGGTAAAAAAAAAATTGACGGAATTTTATTAATTCAAGAATTTTACCAAACAATTGAAATGATAAACCAAAAAAGGACAACGAGCAAAATCAAATTATGGGTTTGCTATTGGTACCTTGATATCTAAAAAAGCAATGGTGATGAGGCTTGTCATTCGCGTAACTTACCGTTACCTGTAGGTCCAATAGCAAACGAGATGTCTAAAGAGTGGATTTTAGAAGATTGGTTCCTACCTTGAACGATTGCATGGTAAGCAAAGTGAAGATAGAGAACGAAGAACATGTGCGATGAAAAGGCCAGAATGCTACCCGCCACGCGAGCGGATTTTTTAGGCGTGTTGGCCCACATTAACATCGCCTAGAACGGGTTGGAATCAGTTGAAATAATAGTCCTACCAACTTAGCCCCCGAAAGACCGCACACCAAAACCCAGAGAAGGAAGAAGAGTGTTTCCGAAGCTCCATTATGAATAACCGCACAGACGAACAGAACTCCACACGTAGAACACAACGCATATCCCTAAATGAACGTTACATGACTAAACAGTGGTCCTCGACGCACCACGGAAGAAAGAAGATGCACGAAGGCGATAGACGAGTTTCCGAAGTAGCAGGAAGCCAAGAGGATGCCGGAAGCCATCAACCAATAACCAAAACAGGTTAAAAATGCAGATCCCATGAGCGTGCCTTCTTGCTAAAGATTTGGGAGGACTAAGTTCGACTTCTTACCACTTGATGATTCGACAACTTCATCTCGAAAAGAATGACTGCGATTAATGTAAAACAGGCCATGAAGGGACCATAGAGATCAGTATTTGTGGAATCGAGAGTAAAGGGTGGCCGAGGGTCTAGGGACTTTAGAATCCGAGCAAGGACCTCCTTCGGTTTAACGTTGAAGAAGGGGCGCATGGAGTCGATTTTCGCGTAATTTTGGTATGCTGACTCAGCCCGCCTTTTCCCCTCCGACCAAACCTAACCATAAAGAGTGATTGGGGCAATTAGGGGTTACTCACTGAAGTGGAAAGTGCTGAAAAAAGCTCAGATGTTCCCATGTTAGGCTGAGAATTGTTCCTCTGAACTGTTTGGGGGGAGGTTTCGTCTTTGTAACTTGGAAGCATTCTCTGCGAAGGTGACAGATTGAGTTTATCAAAACCAACTGAAATGTCGGACTACTTAAAACAAATAAGAGAATATCGAAAAATAATTGCACAATTTCGAAGCAAACTACTGAACGTAAGAAATGCAAATACGAGCGAAGAAGCGCATTGACTTGAACTGCCCTTGTGAGTGTAAATAACAGTTCGTAGAAAAATTTATTGCACATTAAGAAGGCAAAATCAAAAAATAGCTAAAAAAACTTAGGTGGTTGATTTCTCATACTTTCTACAGTACTAATAACAACAGCAAGCTACCAACACAACCTCTGAAGACAATTTCTTACAGCGTGGGAATATGGTCGCATAGGTTAAATGCAACAGGCATTGAGCATTTGGTGCTTAGAAAGTATTTTCTGGTAAAAAAATAATTTAATTATCATCAACTATGCCCGAATATGATCCTTCTCGATATAGTCCCCTAATGAAGAACCCGAGTCGAAAATCTGTACTAGACAGTTATTCAAGATAAAATCACATTAAAAGTTTATACTACTTGAAGCCAAGCAGGATTCGTCAGTATTTGAGCTCGCTATGCCCTAAATGGGTTTTAAATACAATGTTGTTTAGTGTTAGTATCCACAGAATTACAACTGCGATCACTTTCAGTACTTAATTGGTTTCAATGTTTGAAGGTGCTAAAATTTACTAATATCAAGATCCTTTTAAATGCTTAATTTACAGCAAATTCCTGTTTGCTGCATAAAAATAATATCAGTATCTTTATTCCCATTTAAATCATAGTAACAATATTAAACTGAACTGAGCACTATCAAGAGTTCGTTGCAGAGAAAATTGATCTAGCGAACCCGCCAGTTGAGAATAAGATCACTTATTGCACTTTATCACCTACAAGATGCTGGGTGATTTCTCTTCTGTCCGCTTGTTAACGGTTAGCTAGCGACACATGAGTTCCTTGCATTGTCTTTATTCACTAAATTTTAACCACTTTCTGGTAAGCTTCATTAGAGGTAATGATCGAAATAAAGCATAAACTGTGTGAGGTTCAGCTCTTAGCAAATTCAGTGCCTGAACACTTAATTAACGAAAAGAATATCCAGGTCAAAAAACGTGAGAGTCTGCAAATTTTGAAAATTGATCCGATGAATAGGTAGAGTGATTAGATATTGCAGTCACTATATTTTGACTAAGAGCAATCGCATCAATAAGGAACAAGGTAGAATTATCCTTAGGCATTTGAAACCCAACAACTTTGGACCTTAACCATCTTGCCCCCATCATACAATCCATGGGCTGCTTTAGAGCTGATGGCGCATCATCAGTGAAGGGAAAGTAAAAATGCAGGGAACCATTGCCAAATGCAAGAAACAAGCGATTTTTTGAGCCTACAGAAAGAAGGAATGGGATAGGGGTAAAAGACTGAAACATCGTGGCGAAAATTTCGGTTGAGCGCCTGGCACCTAATTTAAATTCTAAGTGCATATGCAGAATCAGCTTAATCGGGGTTGAAAACGATCCTTTCCTGTGTGCTTTACCCACGAGCTGTGGAGCCAATGTGGCGAAGCTAGCAAAACCGAAAATGGAAAACTTCCCATATTTTGTGCAATGCAGCAACAATGTAATTTAAAGGCATCACACATTTGAAAAACAAACGTGGCATCTGTAATCATGCGAACCACTATATTCTTCACGATAGGGATGTTTTGCTGTTTTGGCGCAGATAATTATGCCTTTAAGCTCACAAATGAAAAAAATGTCATATCATAGACCGACCGCTAAAAAGACAGCAAAAGTCAACGAAGAATTTTACCAATATATGACTTTTACTACTCAGTCAAACTTTTTAAAACTAATTTTCAGGATAAGTATGAACATTTAATCAAGTTGTCAAACTATCATGAAGAAATCTGTTACTGACAAAAATTGATCTATTTAAGCTTTGAAAACAAGACCAAAGCTCTTTTTTATTCCTGTCGAATTCTTCCAAACCATCTACAATTGAAAACGTGTTTAAAATAGTGTCCACAACGTGGCTGTTTTAATTCTCCTGACCTTTTGTTTTGAATGGATTTTTCAGATTTGTTTATCGCTAGCTTTTCCGGCAAGGGATTCGTAAGTTATTCTGAGTTCCAGAGAGCAGTTGAGGATTTTCAAGAGGTAGGAATCTGCTCGAACTCAAGTAATTTCCCTTAGCAAACAGGACTGCAATTTATTTTCAAGCGGACTTACCATTTTCCGGAAGGGCATCAGCACCGTCAAGATCTGGTTTACAAATCAATTCAGTATGTTTGCGTTGAAAGCAAACCTAGGTAATTCCAAAATAGGAACCTTAACTTGTAGATATGGCACCGGTTGTGAAGCGACCTTTACTGTCGGCTGTCGAAATGGTTTTCTTTATGTTTCGAAATTTCAAATGTTCCACAATCATGATATAATAATTCGACCTGCGAAGACGAAGCTAGAACGTACGCGAATTTAAGTTAGCTCATTTTTCTCCAGCATATATAGTGATCTCTGACTACACGAAGCAATTTGCGGAAATGTTCCCTTCTTTGGTATTCTATTCATTTCGTCAATTTGAGGACAAAATAGAAGAATTTCAGGCTGTAACTTGTTACTTTTTGTTATTCGCGACGCTTACATTGTAGAAGACAGGGTGTGTTTATACCAAAAGGCATACCTGCCCTTGGCCCAAGGATGATGTGGAACATCGCGATTTAGTGTACAAGAAATTGGCTTATGAGTGCTTTCACTATGGCTACAAAAAGGAAGTCTTAAGCGAGAAACCCGACCGGAGGTAAGATATTACCATACCTTCTTATTTCTTTGCTTAGGTCTTTCCGGACTGGTTGCAGATCTGCGATATTCATCACTTGCCGTAGCAACGCGCTAAATATTACTCGTTATGAAATGCGGCATAACCATCCTATTTCTGGTTCTTGTGGCAATCTTTATCGACCGAAACGTCGTCTTACTTTTGAGCAGCAGTCACTCGTGAAAGACCTCATAAAGAAGCACGAACATGAAATCACCATAAAGCAGTTCATTCAGGGTACTTTTATAATCGTACTTCTCACCCCACCTTTTCTCAGATAACTTTGACGTTTGCATGACAACGGCCGAAGTGCGCAACTTAAAGCGAAAATTGAAACCAAAACGAGTCCCTCGAACATTCGGCTTCACGTTGAAGTCCCTGGAGAGCCAAGGCTTTGCAGATATAATCTCTGATGAAAGCGGTGAACGCCATGTTATCTCTTTCACCTCTCCAGCTCTGGTCAAAAATTTCCATCTCTATCCTGAAGTTCTTCAGATTCGTCAGTTTGGTAGTCCCTCTCTGTGGGCTTACGATTTCTCCGTTATTGATCGGAAGCTTGGAAGTCAGACTGTGATGTATTCGTTTGTATTGGACTATGATTTCGCCGGAAATCTATCCTTATTGCTGCATTCCTTCAAAGGTCTCATGCAGTCTGGTACTGATGATATCGAAACAATCTTTGTGGACGCAGTTCCAATGAGCTGCTCTGAGATCAAGGCAGAATTCCCTCAGGCTCAAATTCTTTTCTATCAAAACGGCGTGTTGGACGATGTCAGAGATCGTCTCAAAGACTCAAGGTTCTCAAAATATGACAGAAACAGTGTCTTTCAAGAATTTTTCACTGCCGTGATGGCCCTCGATCCTAAAAAACATGTAGCTTCCCTCCAACGGATTGATTCTCTCTGTCCACCCTTCTCAAAAATCCTCGAACAGACCTGGCTCCCTTATGTCGATCACTGGGCAGGGCATCTCAGACTAGAAAAATTAACCTTTGGTATAAGCAATCGGAATTCCTCATTTTTGCACCATCTTGAGTCCCTACTTCCACATTCTGAAGTTGACATCGACTCTTCTGCAAAAAGGCTCTTGGAGTTAGCTAATCCACCGAAGGAAGAGGATAACCATGTTCATAAAATCGACCTTCATGGTCAACCAGAAGACATTCAGGCACTTCTGCGCCTCCTCTCAGATCCCGTAGCTTTGGTGTTGATCCGGCATCTGGAAAAACCGCCCTCCTCCTTGGCACTGATATCTAACCCATCTACTCGAAGTTGTTGTTGTTCATTCAGCCTCCAATGGAGATTACCATGTGTCCATCTGATGAATGAAGCGCGGTCATCTTATGTTCCTCTTCCAAGCTTGCTGAAGGATTCTCGGTGGTTGGAACAGTGGACGCTGAATTATATCGAGCCGGAAAACGTTGTCGAAGCGGTCATCGAAGGAGATAATACCAACGAAAGCGATTCGGGGGTCTTCTCATCCAGTTTGAAGGTCAGTAAGATTGATGAACAGCTGCGGAGTATTCAAGAGATGGTTGCCACTTCTGCTGCGGAAAAATTTAACCCCAGACGGAGGGAACTGAAGGAGTCAGAGAGAAGGTGGTTACAGGAGGACGAGTCGCTATCTTCCTAGTAAATTAATTCGTTTTGCACTCGAATCACTGGTCATTATTGTGTAGTCTACTTGTAAAAAGGTACTTGTTAAAGTTGTTCTTTCTGAATTTTTCTATTCAATATTTTTACTTATATTTATTAGGTAGAGTGGTCTTACTATTGTTTATCGTTCTCGAAAGGAATAC
The DNA here is from genome assembly GCA_019097775.1 of Moniezia expansa. Lineage (NCBI taxonomy): Eukaryota > Metazoa > Platyhelminthes > Cestoda > Cyclophyllidea > Anoplocephalidae > Moniezia > Moniezia expansa. The sequence continues at coordinate 2,288,485 of JADFDV010000093.1, forward strand.
CGATTTTCATCGATCACCACGCTATTTTCGTGTTGTCATTGTGGTATTCTGCACTCTTTTACCGAGTATTGATGCAGCTTTGAGTTCCATCATGCACAGAATCTATTCCGATCATTTCAAGAAACTGCAGTGCTATGGATAGCGCCGTACAATTACAATATAAACACCAGCGAATAGAAAAAGGCTGCAGAGGTTTTGTTAAAAAAAATCCGTCTTGATGATGGAGTCTTTGGATCGCGAGTGATCAAATTTTCAACTTCAGGATCTGGATTTCTTCTTATGAACTGCCCAAGAAAATGAGTTTAGCCATCTCATTTTGTCAAAGATGAATACAGAGCAGTAGTAGCGCAGCCCATGTCTGTTAAAGAACAATAGAATGAGAGAAGAGTGAAATACTCCGACTTTATAATTCAATGGAAAGTATATGAACTGAATGAGCACTTTTTTTCACCCTCCTCCAGTTGCTCTCCGCAATTTGATCCGGTTTAACTTTTCTGGCCTACCATCTCTGACTAGTGAAATAAAAAAATTATTGACCCATTATTGATCAATTAAATGCTTGGCGAAAGCCTGATCTTTAGACAACCGTCCACATTCAGCGTCTTCCTTGGCTCCTCCTATTCATCAAGCTTGGAGATCTGGCGCTCATTAAACTGAGGGTCTCAACCATTTGGACTCGAAAACCTTGATAACTCAATGATATTGGCTTAATTACAATCCTCATTTTTTGAACCAGCTGCGATGTGGACTCAGTGCTGATTAAATAGAACCGATGGTGCTTGATTAAGGGATCGTGTACGAATGTCTTATTACTTCGGTAATAAAGTGTGGTTGTCTTAGGATTATTTTCGAACTACATATGCTCTCTCCAGGCATGATCCACTCCTGCAGCTACTTTCTCTGTTCAGGATTCTAAAGTCGGATTTAGAGATTGGCCTATTTGACGTTCATTGTGCATTTTGGCTTCTCCTTTGCTGGGCCTTTGCATCATGTCTGTTTTCTGTCTACTTTTGTTAGCCTTTCGGATGGAGGGCGGTCACGCATTTCCTCGACCCCAATGCCTGTTCACACCTGATTGAGGTCCTCTCAGGATCTAAATTGCACTGAATCCTGGATATTCAAGTTGTACTGCTGATGGTCTGATGTTTTATTCCACCCAGAGCATCTTTGAATTGGTTTCCCTATTTGCGAGCCGTTTTCAGCAGGTTTTCTGCTGCCATCTTCGGCACTCTGTTTTTATACGATTCGCTCTTTGGATTGGGCTTTTCTCTCACTGCTATTCCTTCTCAAAGTAAATTAGTGGTTGGAATGTGCCATTCGTTAAGTTCTTAGTCTGCTACTGAAAGGCAGGGAATCAGTCTAAAACTAAGACGGCCACCAAGGCGCGCGATTTTTTCAACAGCTTGCTTAGTTAATCATTAGGACAATTAGGGTTAGGATTAATAAATCCCTGGAAGTTGGAGAACTAGGACCACTGTGAATTTTCCGTCGAGTTTGACATCATAAGTACGATCTCTTAATATTTTTAGAACTTGGTCAAGGTGGAAGCCTGAAATAAGACAAGATGTGAAGAACCCATAGACGGCGTTTGCAATCATCGCAACTAGCTCAGCATCAATTGAAGTTTGTAAAAACTGGCAAGCGCCACCTTCAGTGAGTCGGGAACTGTCCCCGTTTTTTTTTTCATTTTTACCTTTTGAGGTTCGTTTTCGACCCCCTTCGAATATCCTCGTTTCCTCTCATATCTTGAAAGTAGCGTTCTTTTTAAATCACGGCCAAATATGTAAACGAAGAACTTTATGCCTGAGTCCTATGGCCAGACCTGCCCAAAAACACGTCGAACTGTTCTACGCTTAATCTCAAAGAAATAAAATGTAGGGATTAGTGGTTAAGCGATTTCAGAGTTGTGCCTTAGTGTCCACCTGAACGATTGTTAGTACCGGTTATGTAGTATCGAATGCAAAACCACACCGGTTTAGCCGCTGCTCTCTCTGATTAAGCCGAATCAGACCGAGAGAAGTATATTGGGATATTCTCAACTGCTCATATACCAAGCTTTAGCCAACAACACTATGGCTACTGATGTCAAGAAACAGTGCCTTGCGGTTGTAGGTTGCCATCTACGAGACCTAGATTACATCTTCTAGTCGATTTTTGGGTCAGACGATTGAATTGACACATATATGTGCTTACTTGCATCACGTTGCCCGGTTCCATGAAAACAAGGAATTCCAGTAACAACTGTGTAGATTTTCAATACCTAGGGTGGAAATTTACTAAGCTAGCCTTACAGGTGCTCAGCCGTCTCAGACTTTAAACAAGCAAACATCGTGCAAATCCTTTTAAATACTGAATTAGTCCGACTTTTGCAATTCAATTTAGGCTTCTCGTCGACTAAGTAGCATGAAATTTTTAAAGTTTTTAAATGAAAATAATTAATTACACCCAGTTCAATTAATGATAATAAAGCAAAAAATTTTTCTATAAATACAGTGCCGAGTCGCCAAAACAGCGAGCTCGTTTATCTTGGAGATGACTGGATGCACTGAACCACGTACAGATTTGTTGGATTATCACTAGCATTATTAGTTAAACTGTGTCAAGTAGAACAGTTGTTATTATAAGTTTCGCAAAACAATTGGTAAACTCTTCCTGCCGGTGTCTGAAAATCGAGCCTTTTAAACAGAGAAAAAAGAATCCGTCTCGAAGAAAAATGTATTTTCATACGATTCTTTTACTGCAAGAAGACAAGTCAAAATTTTTCGGAAGAAATCGAAAGAAAGTGGGTGCTGAAACAGGAATAAAGAGGTTATCAAAATAGAGAATTTAAGTTTGGTCGGTCAAAATCTTTAATTTTCCAGAAATATGTAAGAAAAGATTTGCCAACTGAAGGAGGGCAGGCATTTAATGCCTAGATTTGGGTTGAAGATTGGCTTGCGGCAACTTTACCGCCGGAGTTGATAGGAGATTTATTTCCTCGCATTGCTTCAGTTCCCCATTTGGTTGCGGCTAGAAGTCATATATATGGGAACTAAATAAGAACCCACCGTTGATGTAACGAAATCCCATTGGAACTTGGGTGCCGTTGTTTCATACTACCGATTTCAGTCAAGCTGCCGAACTGCTTTCTGCGTATTTTGAGGTCGGTTACTCTTGATCAACTTTTTTCCCATCATGCATTCTTCTCTATGATCGACTGGAAGTTAATAGTTGAGTGATCATCTCATTGGGTATCCAGTTAGATACCCTCTTCTTCTGACTGATATTTAGTGGCGTAAACTATTTTCTCTGCATTTTTTGAAAACTTTTAGCTGGTAACTCAATTTTCGTAGCTCATGTTTTGAGAAAAAAAATTCAGAATTCACACGAAATATCGTTTAATAACTCGAAAATGATGGTTCACTGTTAATAACAAGATGAAAGTGGACATTGGTCTTCTCTCTCAGAATGATCTAGCAGTTTTTGATGGCATTGTAATCAAATCACCGTAATCATGTGAATTTGTATTTTTCACTGACAAACAAGCGATTTACACTTTTTAAACGAGTTCGCTAATAATGTAAAAAGCAGTGATTGAGGGTTTGAAGGATAGAACAGATTACTTACAAAAGTAATAAGCACCCAAATCAGAGTGAAAAATTTGCGTAAGCTTAGATTTAGATTTTTGACGCTCGTTGAAATTCGCGGCTGGACTAGTGTCAGAGTTGTGCGTGCACTGTGTTGCAAATAAACAAACGAACATTGCCGAACACCGCATGTGAATGTATGCCCAGCTTTACGAAGCTAAACGTTGACCGTGAGTCAGCAAAACATGCGTAAAACAAATACTCAGCTAAGTAAAAATTTTGTTTGAGATGGTAGTCTAGAAGCCTCATGGGACTTGACGAAGCTAGGCCTTACATAGTGCTCCATGTCAAGGTCATCCTCCTCCAACCTGCTGCATCAAGTTAGTTCCCCGAACTCGACCACTTCTAAGATACTGAATATTCAGTCTCTTTCTCAATGTCGGCGATAAACTATTTTGTGGCTTTCTGACTGGAAATCTGTCGCATAGCCTACCCTATGTAATATGAAAGGATCCATAACAGTATTGTGGAAAATAGCAAAACAGTCATGAAGGTATATGGAAAGAAATAGGCTTGTGTACTCACGGCAGGCCATAATTTTTGAAGCATACGGGTATTGGAAATGTGAAGGTTGTGCAGATACTACACACAATCCAAAAGTTTCAAGTTGACTTTAGGTTACACCATTTTGAACTACATTTTGTTACATCCAATGTGCCTGAAAATGGTTAAGCAGTTAATTATGGTAACTTCTATATTGTTTCTCTAAAACTCAGCCATTTTACAAAACGACATCTAAGTTGCCATTATTGTTGAAAACAGAATTAATGAAGCAATTATCTATAGTATACAATCGCAAGGTAGAGTTCCTATTTATCGAAAAGATTTCGTAACTAAGCCACGAGACATAGACTGTATTTTGATAAAAGGAATCCCATGAGAATTAAAAAAAAAGAGAAAATTAACTTCCAACACGACCGTGCCGTGAGTTAGCAGAGCAAAACTCACCAATTAACTAATCAAAATACTCATTACATCAATAAAAATAAGTGAAAATTAATGATACTTTTGACATTTTATCTTCCAGATTTTTAAGTTCAACAAAATAAAGAAGTTGCCACGGGATACCAGAAGATTTTTGGTGATTGACTAGGCATTATAAAAAATAGAAGCAATTCGATTGGCCGAAATGTTGAATTAAAATTCGACAGAGTTTTGAATGGATCAAAATAGAAATTAGTGAGCAAACTTAGGAATTGGCATGTTGGTAGAGGAAGTGTTTATTTATTAGTAGATTTGGAAGTGAAAGCACTTGGTAGAAGTAACAATTAGAAGAATGCTGAAACCGTGCAGATTTGATCAAAGTAAAAGGAATGTACACATTTAGAATCCATTTGTTCACTACGTACGATTGAGCAGGAAGAAGTTGAACCAATAATCATTTAAGTACAGAGGTTGAAAGAATGCAGGCACTTGGCCAACAGATTTTAGGTTTAAACTTATACTACTTAAATAGGAGTGAGAAATCGGATTCGCATCACGATTTTTTATCAATTAACTTCCTCCAAGATATTTAACGCTGAGTTGAAGTTCGGTTTTTAACCTTTTTCGTCATGTATAAGCGTCCATGGGTCTCTTCTTTGCTATATACATTTGCAGATACTTGCAATACGTGAATACCTGGCGATCCTCAGTGCGTATTGCATCTAGAGGTCTGTATAGCCCATATTTATCAAGTAAGTAATCAACCACGTCTTTTCAGTGTACTCCAGCCTTCTAATTTGTAGCCACTTCGCCAAAGAATTCGATACGAAATATGAGGTTCATTTCATCAAGTAATTGCTTTGAATACTCCTTGACTGTGTCTACGGGTTGATTTCATATAAGACTTGGAAGGATGAAACATTTGACATTAAAGCAAAAGGATCACGTAAAGTTTTCGAAATGCGGTGAAGCCTTGTTTGTAGCCACCTTATTTTACCATTTTACGTCAGCATGATCCTGAAACTGAAGGGCTTTTCTTAACAAGGCTTTAATTAAAAATTTATTGGTAGTTCAGTTTATTTAAAAAAAAGAAACAGACGTTTTCATTTCGTGGTCGACTTGTTTCTGAGCCGCTTGTCCTATTTTTCGTCCCATCTAAACTCGAAAGCAAAGATGTACCTGGAAATATCCGCAATTCTTGCATAAGCAGGTTTTTTTTTTTATCCCCACCCATTGGGGCAAGTCCCAAGCACTTATTGGGGATACTATAGAGTTTCAAATAGCTTTTATAACAAGTAAGCACAAAAGTTATCACAGAACACAGTTAAAACGTATTTTTGACGTGTTCGGCTGTGTGGTCTCTTCTCCAACGTGGCCTCGTCGTACAGGTAGAAGTTCAGCTTCGTCGTAACGCCTCGTCCGTCTTCGTCCATCTTAATGTCTCATACCAGAAATCTTTCAAAAATCTGAAGGAGACTCAATTCGTTGCTTCATGCAAGCGCATTCCACATTCCAGTTATTTACCTCGTGCCTCGTGTTCCAAGCTGTAAGAAGTTGTACATCTGCTGGCATAATCTATTTTTATACGTCCGGAGGGTGATTAGTCCTAACTGGCCGACAATGCCCAAGCAGGTAAGATATTTATTGCCACTACACGATTTTAAACTATTCATCTAAATGCGAAATGCAAGCACTTCAATGTTTCAATAAACTTCTCTCAGCTATTTAGACTAGAGACTTAGGTTAATCTAAATTCTTTTATATATTGAAGTTGTGCTTCTGCTGTTGAAGCAACAAGAAGATGTAGGAATCGACGCCAAGTTAGGTACAGACGAAAATGAATAGAATGTAAGAATCTTTGGCGAATTGCGAACATTCTGTTTCACATCTTGTGATAAGGTTCCCCTCTGCATTCTGAATGAGCATCGAAGTCATCTTGATCTCGATAGCCACCTTTTCAGGTTAATGGATATCTCTTGGAGCGTATGGGATAAAATTTTTTTCAGTTGAAAGTATGATTGCATGAGAGCTTGTAAAAATAATGCCCCGATGTGGGATACTTGTGTATTTTCAGTTCCCCTTGGTAAAAATTCAAAATCAGGATCAAATAAATAGTGTAACATTCATGCTTTTGGCAAGTTCTCAACATAAATCCAAGTATTTAGGGCCAAATTATACAAAGATTATTGGAATAAGACTTGTTAAGACGAAATCTGAGGAAAGTGACTGATATGAAAAACAGTGGTTGGATCCGTTCAGACGAGGGTAGTTATCAGGGCTAATCATTGATTAAAGGGAAAGCGAAGAGACAGGTTAAGCCTGTAAAACAGTGATGGGCGTTTCGTGGTTGAGCAGACATGTGCATAAAAGCATATACATCAAAATTTTCTAATTTGCGAAACTGATCTATTTTATTATTATCATTATTATTATTATTATTATTATTATTCAGTCACTCATGCTGGTCAAATAAGTTTTGAATTGCCATTTCTAATGGTTAGAAATTACGAAAATATCGACAGTAAATAAAATATCACCGTCATGAATATCTCTGAGCCTGAAAGTAGTTTTGATCACATTTCATAGTTTCATTTTGAATCAGAAAAAAATAATGATGGCCAAAATTAAGTGCGAAACAGTGCCATTCCCGTTCTTACTCAGAGCAGTCATCGGATCGTAAACAGGGTCTTTCAGTACATCAATTTGACAGCAGTGCAATAGACAGGTGATTCGCTGTTCTGCTGACAAAGATTTCCTCTGATCTAAGCAGGATATTGTTAAGCTCACAAATCTAAAGCGATTCCCCCTCTAAGCAAATGTACAATGGTCATTTAAAAGTTGTTTTTGAAGATTTAATTCTGTTTACTGCAGAATTTAACCGAGTATTTTGATAAATAAAATTACTAGTTAGTCTTTCTGATTTATTCTTTTATAGTTTTAATAGTGCAATCCATCCATTGTGGAAATCTGCTAATATTAGTGATCTGACTGTTCTTTCAAGATTCTTGGATCTTGGTTCACTGTTGCAACAGCTCAATTTTTACAATGGTATAGTGATTTGTGTCCGGCTCAAACTAATCAAAATTTGGCATGGCCATAGGAGATAAGCGAAATTGCCGTGTCCTCGTTGTAGGCTACAGGCCATTTTGATTGGAGAGCCTAAAGTTTCGAGAATCACTGGAGTGAGAATAAGCAATCAAATTGGGGAATGCATGATTTGATTAAAACCACCGGGAATTGTTCCTTTTTGAAGAATACATCTAAGAGATTACTTCCATTACTTCCATTTGAGCTGTTGCAACAGTAAACCAAGATCCAAGAATCTTGAAAGAACAGTCAGATCACTAATATTAGCAGATTTCCACAAACTTTTTTCAGGTGAACGTTCTTTAAACTTGCCAGGATCTATCACCGGGACAAACTCCACCACCCACGATCACCGCATTCGTTTGAAACTGATTCCTCACAACGAGGACACTGCAATTTCGCTTATCTCCCATGACCATGCCAAATGTTAAACACAACGTGTTCCTCTGGTTTGTGGTATGATACCTGAGAATCGGATAATTGTTCCTCATGATTTAACTGCTGCACCGTTTCATTGGTGAAATCAGGTCACAAAATTCCAGCTCTGGCTAGGTGTCGGGCTTGAAAAACTGTCGAAACAAGCAGTCTCATCTACTTTTAATGAATTCCTCAAAAACGTCCTTTGCTTTGGTTATGCTTACTAGCTTCTTAGCAGAAATTTCAGTCCATTAAGAGGTTTAAAAGGCTGTTTGTTTGCACTTTTAAGAATCCTTTAATGGAGATTTTGACGAATGAATTTAAATGTCTGCTTTTCAAGGTTCAACTGTGACGTTTGTCCCTAGTTATTCCTCTGCGGACATTTTGGCGAGATAGTTGAAAAGGCCGACACGAACATCATTGCGAATCGCATTTTCCTCTAAGGAAGTTGTAGATAAGAGGAATTTAGAATTAGATAAACTATAAAAATCGCCGAAAATGGATTTGGACGCTATCCTTGAATTGATGCGCTAATACCTGCTTCAACTATCTGACGCCAAGTTTCTCCATCTAATGTTTGCCGTGGTAGCATCTACTACTCTTCCCCATTGACCAACATGGTAACTCAACAGTTGTGGTCTTTGGCTAACGTTAACAAACCCATCAGTGCAAATGTAAAAGGGCAAAACGCCAACACTTTGATCATATGTTCCCGATTAGTGTCCCCTTCCGGGTTAGTGTTTATTTCCCAGTTTGCTTGACCTTTCAGCGATTGCTCGGTAGTTTAGCAAAAAACAACAAAAGAATGAAAACAATTTTGACAATATAAAAATTGTTTCTTTGTAAGATTTGGCGGCCAATAAGAATTAAAACGAATATTTTGCAATAAGTGCGACATGAACTGCTTTTGTTTAGAGGATCATAGTGAAGCGAAATTTCTATATTTCTTCCGGTAAAGAGATTTGTGACAATGTGCGTAAATGCAAGTCTTCATTTGGAGGCCAATTCAAACCTTGGGTTCGGTTTGCCATTAACCGAGCTTGGATATAGTGTGTAAAGCTGAAACACTGCACTGAACGAAACGAAGATGTCAATAAGGGCTTATCTCTTTGTGTGAGTGTAAAAAGGGTAATTTTGATTTATTGGGATGAGAGTTTCAGCTAACACCTTCAAAAATTTAGCTTTGATACTGTAAAGCAGAAACTGAGAAGCGCAAATTTATCCTGACAGTAAAGATAAAAATTAAATTGAGCTCTAGATCTTAGAGGTGAATAGACATTTTCTACTAACTGGCCGATACTGCAGTTCAAAAAGCCTGACAAAACTATCTCTCATGGGTTTGCACCATTTAGTCTGCCTTTGAGAGAGAGTTGGTGAGAATCCCTTTCCGCGATCTAGGTGACCACCTGGGCTTGGACACTAATCAGGTAAGAGATGGCTGACACCATGGTCATTCCAAGAGAAAGCTTTGACATATTCTTTGAATAATCTCTGAAGAAGGACTTCGCATTGCTTTGGCTGATTCAACTTTGAATTCTTCCCACTTTTAAAATGAAAATGCTTACATCAAATAATAATCAGTGCAAGAAAGATCCGACTGCTGCCATTCCAATGGACATTCTTCAAAAGGCCAGTTTGTAATATTCCTATACAATTCCTTTGACTTCGAAACACACATTCTCATTAAATTCGATTTACTGCCTTGGCATTCACTTCGGGAGTATTTTCTCTAAGTGCTTTTGTTGATTCTGCTAATAACCACTTCTTTCATTTGCATGCATTTTTTGAATGGGCTAACTTCATAAAGACTGACCGTTTGTTGAGTAGCAGGTCTTTTCATTTACGTGTAACAGCATCCCGCTAAATCTGGGGTTTGATCGCACTACTGAGGGATACAAATTCTGAGTTCACCAATTTTTATTTACAAACCATACCTTACATGCGGTTCCAATGACTTTTCATTTCGTGGCTATCTGCAAGTCCACGCAGAATCTTTCCAGTAACTGAAGTCTTCAATTCCACTGCAAAACAATTTATTTGATCAAGTTCTTCGGTTGTAAAGGTCAAACCTTGACCTTTGTTCATTTCTGTTGGCTGCCGTATTAGTAGTCCGACTAAAGTATATTACCTGAGCATCGAATGTATGAATTTACTTACGCTGACGCAAAGTATAAAATGCCAAAATGAATGCCAAACAACAGTAGTGGAATATGATCGTGAGCGTTTGAACCACCTTTTCTGGTGGCACAACGCTCACTACAGTGGAAGTAGCTGAAGCGTCCACTTTGTTAACCTAATCAAGTGAGGGTGATTTGCTATTCACTCAAGTTTACTCATCGAGCAGAATTACACGTAGATTGTGTAGCTTTGAGAAAATGGAAGCCACTGATCGCATAAAGATTTGTTTCTTGATGTTTACTAGGGAATCGGTTAATTAAAAGCAATTTTGGATGCATGAGTATGTCAGTTCTAAATAGTTCCAAACAAAGCTATTCCAAACAAACCACTAGTCTCCTTGAATTGACGATTTTATACTGACCCGTTGTGTTCTAAATGGTCAAAGTACGGCGTCTATTAATACTTCTTGACGCTCCGCTGAAAAACTTGTTGGGAGAAAAGAATAGCTTTCCAGTTTCTAGAAGAAATACGATAGCGATTGTAGGCAAGATTTCGAAACCATTGCTCTCAGTTGTAAAGTCTGAAATATCCAAATGAGCAATAGCTTAGCTTGTCTAGCCGAAACATTTCCTTTTTTAGCAAAAAATTCAAATGAGGCAGCAAATAACTGTATTAGTACACGTTTCTGTAAATTTTAGGGTTGAACATTGAACAGTCAAGTTTTTTTGCGCATTGGTTGCCAGACCTATTGTGGGTTTTCGTTAGGAACTTTGATTGAAGGCTTTTATGAAAACGAACCAAGGATAGTTTGATCAGACGAAATTCCAGGTTAAAGAGCCACGTTTACACATATTCCTCTGAAGAGGACAATAACAGGTAGCGAAGAAGAATGCAGACCATTAAGGCCAACTGGGCTAGACAAAAGGTCTGCCCATGCAGGACTGCATTTGAAGGGTACAATCATTCTGACTACATAAAAGAATTGTACTTTTTTACATCTATACTGGTAGCTATGGGGCTTTATTTCATTAGGTTGCAATTCATTAGATGAAAATGATTGCGCATATGAATCGGTATACCACATTTTCATATGGTTTGCCTTTACCGATACTAATTTTAACTGCTCATTTTCCTTTTAGACAGTTATGTGCTTAAGTTTTAATGTATATTTTCAACACTCCATAAGTCACTATAAACACCTTCTTTGCCACCCTCGTTCTCTTTTTTACATAGCAATGGGTACTTAATGAGTCGGCGGTAAGCAGTATAAGGAAAGGTAAGGATTCGTAGAGAAAATTATTTAAAGAAATCCTCGATAGCGGTAAATTGGATCAAACACTGATTACGGGTTAAAGAGTTAAGTGTTCAGACAAAAACAATGAGTTTCGGCAGGTATGGTTAGTCGAAAGTGGATTTAGAAAAAGTTGAATCTTTCGGTAAATCATCCACTTCATGCGCTTTTGCCACAAGCAATCAAAAGTCAAAATATCAAATGCTAACTTGTCAATAATTTTCCAAAGTGACACTTTTAAACAAAACATTTTCACACGTAGCTGATTTGCACGAGTAATTTTTTTTCAGGAACCTTGATCCTAAAGAAAAAGAAAGAAGTGCATGCTCACGATGATATTCGAATGCTTCTTCAGTAGCAGCCGGGAGAGTTTAAACAAATACAAAAAAGAAGGAATGTAGAACAACATGAAACTTTTTCCGATGTATTTGTTGCATATCTTTGGGTTAGGTTTAAAATCAAATCAAATCAAGGAGTTGAATTATTATTTATAATCCTCTGCAAGAACTTTGAAGATCTTGAGGTGACATTTCAGGTGAAACGGTGAAGAATTCCCTTCTTAGAGTTCGCTCTCCGTGATCTCATTTCTGACACTCTTCCATTTCTCTCGCTACAGTAAAGAAGTTTGTTGTGGAAAATGTTTGTTTCTCACGCGATGTAGATATTCTAAGGAATCCCAACTCATATATTTAATAGGAAAAGCGAATGGGATTGGCTAAAGCCAGCCAAGCTCATAAATATTTTAGCAGCTGAATTGTCGCTTTAAATTATTTGAAAATTGCTTAACTGGCTGGTTAAGCAATAGGGAAGTATATTTAAACAAATATATCAACGCATGAACTCTGCTAGCTTCTGTAGACACTCACTTCAACTCGCCTTCGGTAGATAAACAATTAAAATGCGATTTTTGTGGCCGATGCCAAGATACAATAAGTGATTAAATGATACAGACGGCTTTTGGGCGAATCATATTATGTAATGAAGGAACGCCTGTGTTTTCCTTCATTTCTTTTGTTTAGACTGTAGTGGATTGTCTTTAATGACAGTCCATGCTCCCTCTCTTGGCTGACAGCGGTTTTTTATTGCTTTCTTGCAATTTGTGGCATTTGAAATAACCATCTTCCAGGATTAGCAAAGGAATTTATACCTACAATTTATTTGAATATTTTGTTATTCCCTTTACTGGAACAAGGGAATTTTTACTTTTCCACCAGCGACGACTTGAAAAACTTGGCCATTTTAATCATTATACCTTAAGATCTAAATGCCTCGAAATCATGAGAAGTCGATCTCTCACCGTTCGCTCTCTTTTGGATCAGCAACCATCTTTTAGGCTGGTGGCAAGTGATCCACATGCTCAGATATTATAATGACAATCACAAGACGCTTTACCAACCGCATCTGCACCACAATTGGACCAACGAGCAATCTGCAGCATAATCAAGATGGACAAGGTCGACATGGACATTATTTGAGTAAAAATTGCAATTTATTGAAAGGTAAAAATCCACGTGATTCAAATGAATCACATAGATGCGCATCATTAGCATAAATTCAATCTCGGTTTATATTTTGATAAACTTTTCAGGTTGCCCCAACATCTAAAGGCTAAAATAGACTGGAAAGGTGAAATTTTTTTATTTTATAATTTACAACATAAATTTAAACAAATAATGAAATTTTAACTTGTCGTATCATTGTGCGTGTTTTGATTTCGTAGTGATTATTCTCCAGTATCGACTAATGTCAAGCTTTGACATGACGACATTTGTCAAGATTTCTGTCACACATTTTGTAAACAATGTAAATCAGTGGAAAATTGGCACACATTTGTAAATTATATCACACTTTTTATTGTTTTTTAAGTTGCCATAATAACTGAATAAAAAGTTTAAGTGCCTCCAATCTTTGCGAAAAAATTTGAATCAATCGCCAAAATAATCTCTTATCTTGAGGATCGGGATGTAATCTTTTAGAGCCCTTTTAGTGGTCAGCTTTTAATTGGTGTAAGTGCTTACTGCAGTCACTGATGGAATGCAGCTAAGCTAAAAGTCAGTGATATCTGATAAAAATAGCGCATGGGTGACAAATGGATCATCGCATCAAAAATCTCCATAATGTTTTCTTCTTATAAAAAGGTTGTACATTTAAGGAAACCGGGCCAAAGAAGACTGACCCTTGTGTAACCCTGGTTCTGTGGGATTAACTTCATCCATCAAGGGGTGAACAGCACGTTATCAATAGGCAATCGTACAGGTAGCAGTTCAACTTCGTGTTGGCACCTCGTGCGTCCCCGACAATGTTAAGGGCAGACAATCTTCATAGCCCTTCCAGAAGTCTTTTAAGCTTTCTAGCGGAGATATTATTCGTTGCTACATGCACGTGTTTTCCACAGTCTAGTTTGAGACCAGGAATCTAGGTATTTGCGTCGTGCCTTGTTTACCAGGCTGAACGAAGTTGTACTTCTGCTGGCCTAATCTAATTTTATATGTCCGGTGGGTGATTAGTCCTATCCGGTCGCTCCTCTTATTACCTCCCAGAGTTGTCCATGGGATTAACGGTGGTCATCACGAGGGGGTTGAGAGTAAGTTTGACCACCTGCAAAACCATTTCAAATAAAACCATGCCAGAAAAGTGGCCAGAAAACCGACGACGTCGACAGGCGCTACTTATCGTAAAAGCTATTATTGCTTATGCTGTACCCCTAATGAGTCCTTGGAACTTGCCCTTGTAGGTGAGGAGTGAATAAATAAATAAATAGGCAATGACAAATTAATGTCAAACCAAAACGTACTGAAGAAAACTAAGAAATCATTTTACATAAAACATGCCGAAACCCAGTAACCTAGCTGGACAAAACAAAGTGGTTTCCGCTTCTATATCGAATTCATTTTCCGAATGCAATAGGATTACGAACTTAGCAAGAGGGTTGTCCCTGAAACTTGTCAATATTTCAACGATTGAGGCTTGTCGAGGAGTCTAACTTGAAGTAACGCCGATTTTCAGAATTTGGTTTGGTCAGCAACATAGCCGTCTGGCACGGTCATTTAATTACTTGTCAGACGATGGTGCTAATAAATACTGTAGAAATAAAAAAAAGGGCCGAAAATCGTCAGCTCACCATGGATAGGCATGGCCAGAGGCCGGAAAACAATTGCCTAAATAAATGGCCAGTTGTATCAGCGCAGACTAATGTCAGAAGTACCACCTGTATCTTGAAATGATCTTGCTCTGAATACAAACTGAAAGTAGTAAAGTTGTAAGTACATTCAACCTGCGGAAAACGGATTCGGGAGTTTACTGTGTCTTAAAGGTAACGATTTTGGCAGGAAATCATGAGCACTGCACAGGCTATTCTTAAACGCAGAAGTCATTTGAGGCTCAGAACTATTCGAAATGCGGCATTTCTCGGTATTTTATTCGTTGAATAATAGAGTCAGCGAGTAGGCTGGTTGTCAGAAGCCGTGAAATAGTGGAGCATATTGCTCTTTCAAATAAATAGAGGATCAAAAAATCCGATCGAAGGAGCCATTGCAGCACCATAATAAGGCAATAGCCAAAAAATACCTTAATGAAAATGATCCACCGAATAACCGCTTCAATGATACATTATAGTTAAACTGAAATTTATAATTGATTTCGAAAAAAATATACTCGAATAGGCACTCTTGGAACGAAGTATAGAAGCCAGATTATTTACAAGTTGAACGGTTGAGATAAGCGCATTTATCTCCATCTTCACTGAAATACAACCGAAAGCCACCTCCTCTAGTTTCTCCTTGGTCTTCTCATATCCCGCTGCATTTCCTATCTTTTTGGACTTTCAAATCAATTTATAAATTTGTTCTCCTCTTTTTGATACAAGCTAAATGCATTAAGGGGAACTAGATTTCTCACCTGAACCAGCCTCTTCCCCAAAGAGCCTTTTGTCTTTGTTATATGGAATGATGGTTTATGTTCGCCGATTTCGCACTTTCTGAAGTACTGATATAACTCAAGCTTCGCACTTTTAAAATATTTTTGAGGCGAAATGTCCGTCCGCCAAACATTCGGATTATTCTTATATATGTAAACTTGGCTTAAGCTTTCGTCAAAGAAAATTTACATATTAAAAGAAGTGCCAAAAATTCAAGTGAAGTAGGATTTGGGTGCAGAAAACTCATAACACAGAGCAGGAGCAACAACGCTCTGTAAAGGACAAAGAATTTAAAAATTCTACGGAACAGAATCATCTTTGCACCAGTTTATCTTCTATGATCACCCTTTGATTGCACTCTTTGATTAGGTAAATCCAAGCTGGAGGACTGTTTCTAGCCGTGGAAGCACAATCTAAGCAGGTAACAAGAGTCCTCGCATAGGGCTCATTCAATACATGCTTCATAGTCTGACTTGCAGTAGCCACCTCTACAATTTCATTATGATCCTGTTCCCCATCTTGATTTACTGAAGACGTGGCGCGTTTAGGGCATTCAAGCGTGTTGATGAATTCATTGATCCAACAGAGGACGGCTAGTGGAATCTGGCTTCGATGAAAGAATTTCCTTGCTCTGGAATTTGTCTTGCGAAACATTTTCGGCGGCCAGCAACTGTTTGCTGCCCACATTTTATAATTGGTCATGTATTCAAGAACATTGCTAGGATCAAGTTCTGCTATCGCAGTGAGGGCAAGGTTGTCATATAGGGGTGATAAAAGGCATATGGTTGAGTGGTCTGAACTGAGAAATATCTTATGCAGCAATTCAGGAGCGTAGGGTAAACGTGAAGTTATCCAGTTGTCTGATATCACAGAATTCTTATCCTGAAACTCCGTGCTGTGGTTCTTTTCCTTGGAACTTTTTGTCATACATTTGCATCGGAAAGGAAAACCATCATTTGTTTGAGAAGTATCAAATAATCGGGGGAAACGTTCATTGAGACCTAAAAGAAAATGCTGCGACCCACCGAGGATGCATAGACGGTCAATATCATACGATGTCAGACAGACCGGTCTCAACAGGTCAAAAGTTTTTATGTTCTCTTCATTTTCCTCAGCATTTGGTTTAACTTCAAATTCCACAACTTCCAAGTTCAGTAACTTGTCTTCTTCACAATTTCCCTTCAATAACATAAAAAAACAATCACACTAAATTCATTTGAACTCTTATTTACCTCAATTGGCAACTTGTCGGTAAAATTTTCATCAATGTAATACTTTTACAATTTACTAAACGGGATTTTAGGAATCACTGGACACTAAGAAAAACGCAAATGTTTCAAAAACTGCTTAAACAAATGAAATACTAATTCTCTGTCATTATTAACGTACCATGGCTCAAATCTTTCATTTTATAATTCTTTTGAAAATAATGCTTTTGTATATTGGGATCAGGTAAGTCTAGATTGACAGTATGCTTACGAAAAAAGACAAAAAAAGAGCACACCAGTAAACACATATTTTAAAAGTGCATCGACTTCTGTTCCTGTAGTTTCAGACAATGTATAGTCGAAAAGTATTCGCAGAAGTAGTCAAACAAAATGAAAAACTAGCGTTCATTTAACAGTCAAAGAGACATTTTAGAAGGACATGTTGGAGAAATTAACCAAGCCTTTCAGCCTTTTGAACTCGCCAACCAACTCGCTACTCAAAATGCTATCCGCCACAGTTCTAAGCTACATCATTTGCTATTCCTGAATAAATATTCTTTGTATAACTTTTGGCGCCTGGAAAACAGGAAATGATTTGCTTGACCAAACTAACATACTTAATTTTGTTTCGCTACTTCTATGCTTTAAAATTTGTGCAAAAGGCCTGATTCACCGATCAGCTTTTAGTTTTATTTTCGCACATCCAGAAGAACTCAAAAAGTACTAAAAGGACCAGCAAGAAAAGTCACGTCATGGATATTGCATGATTAGTAGTAGATCAAAATATGATTTATTTTATTGCCTTAATTTGTTGTTTCTGATAGCTTTTGTAAATCATGTACATTTCAATCTGATTCTGTAAAACGATTTCAAACAAGACATTTCTCATGTAGTAAAAAGTAGATCATAATATTAAATTAATTGAAATTCAAAATAGTTGATGAATTTCGATGTTTTTTGTGTAAAATGAAATTAAAATTAAATTTTTTGTGTATAAAGACCTTATAAATGAAAAATGCTCAGCCAGCATCTGTCATTTCACTTTTAAAGGACCACAAAGAAACACAAAAGTTTGAGTCACGTGCTTGTTTCAAAAATTTTTGTCTCGAAACTGAGGCTGTTTCCGTAGTTAACTCTGCGCAATTAGTGGCTACTTTTGTGGGTTGAAAGTGATCATAAATGTCTCACTATTTTCGGGGTTACTAAAAAATGCACTGAGGAATTACAATTAGAAGATTATGCAAGTTTGCATGTTGTGTCTGGACTGCTAACAAAATTTTCTAAGCTGTTAAATACTTTTTGAATTTTAAAACACCGTGGTGGGTGTTATATTAAGAAAAAGTTAAATCTCGTGGTTTTCGTTTAATCCCATCAGTTACCTGGGCTTGTAAATAGCACGGTTTCGACTTGGACCCGACTTTATTAACCATTATTTGATGGCCAACAAGTGCTGTACTTCTAAAGGCCAAACCGACCTCGGGATCAACTAATTCTGGGACTGACACAATCTAACGCAATTTTTCGATGTGTGTAATCGACTTCACTGAACTATCAAATATTAAATGGGATTCAACACTTAGTGGCTGCCGTCACCCGCGACAGTTTGAAGGCATCCCACAGAGGAATACTTTTCATGCAATTCAAAAGTACGCTTCACGAACTTTATCACTCGAAAAATAATGAAATCATCCAGGAAATTTTCCAGTTGTAAGTTAACCTCTTACATGTGTCACTGTTTGGAATGCTTATCATCTACTCTGCCTTCAAAGCAGAGAAAAATCAAGGTAGATTGACCCTCAGCGTTTGTTCTAAAAGCAGATTTCTTCACACGATGTTAATTCCTTCTTCGAGTTCTGCAGGGGTTCGAGAAAGTTTTATCGAAACAGTCAAGGAGCTGAATCTAGCTTGTAGTGCGACCTTTTACTATAACCTTTACAAGCATTTGTTTCTCATTTTTAATGCCATTTAGTTTTATTTCTGGTGTAGCATTGAAAACCAACAGACAGTTATAAATCGTTGATTTGACTGAAAGGAGGTCATTTTATACCTGCTGGTTTAGGTTTGCATAACCAGTTTTAATAATCACTGAGCTGCACTAATAGATCAATTCTTAATTTGCTCAGCTCTACCTCACCTCCATGATGATTTTAAGTAGATCTCAAGAATAAAGTCGAACCCAAATTTTCAACCTCTGAGGGAAAAATCTAATTCAACAAAATAGTTTGCATTAACCTGCTCGCATTTGTTCACCTACTGCCTGCAAAGCTACAGGCACGAAAGGGAGTAGCTGCGGTGCAGTTTCATCAGTCTTGCAATAAATAAATCCCAATAGTCCATTTAAAATAAAAGTTATCTGGAATAATCCTGACTGCGCAGAACTATTTTCGGCAACAGGGACAAAACAAACAAAAGGCGATCCTAAAAAATAATTTTTTTTCAACTAGTCAATGGGACGCTGCTTCTTGACGTATGATCATCTTGAAGGTCAAAATGACACGCAATACACCAAGTTCCGTTTTCCATACAGATTAATTCAAAACCGCCCACTCACCAGATCTGATGTTTGTTTGGGATTAACACAAGATAGCAGCCTTTCCCAGCAATCGGAAGCATCGGTTATTTCATATAACTGCTCAAATATAAACATCAATTGCATTTTCTGACCTAATGATAACACAAAGTTAATATTGTATTCAGTTTTAATAGTTAGAATTTTTAATAACCTGATGAATCACCTTTAGAAATCGAAATTGATGCTATTTCTGTACAAATAACGAGACTTCAAGGAATCCATTTGCATTATTTGTTCAATTTTTCAATAAATTACGTTCACGTCTAGAAATCAGAGCTTGTCCGCACCCGCCAAATAGCAATTTTGGATCAGGTCGAATGGAAATATCATGACGCAGTCCAGGATCAGCTAGACAAAATATGTAAAGTTCGGTAGTTTTCGGTTCAATTGCCCTTGCACTTCTATGCTGGAAGCTATCAACTGACAAATCTTGTGGAAAAAGGCTTGAATATCAGATGCTCATTGGCCTTTTATAAGATAAGTTGATACGGTTTTAGAGCTAAGCAAAATACAAGACACATGAATTTGATTTTACTTTGCATGCAAAAAAATTTAACCGACCGCATTTTATATCTCTGAATGAAGTCTTTGGTATGAAAGTCAAATGCAAAAATTGGCGGTGAATGGCGATTCTGGTTGATGTTTGTGCATACTTTGCTGCTCACCACAATGGGTTTCTTCAATGACAATTAGATTGCTTCCAAGAATTTAATCGCATTTGACGAATTTCTATTCTAAACTTATTCTTGAGTTTCCATAAAGTTATGCGAAGTCAAAATATTGCATTTTAATTATTCATAAGCACACTACGTTAAATAGCTCGCCCAAGGGCCATAAGGTGTTCTATCCTTAATCTCAGATCCATCATCAAAATGAAATTCTAAAGGAAACGACGAATGGGCATGTCAGTTATTTAGCAGATTGAAACACGTCTACAAAGAAGTTGAAAATGGTAATGAATGACAGTGTTCTCAGGCTAAATTCCAAAGAATATTTCATAGACCAGGTTATCGTGATACCGAAATTTCCAAAATTTTTTTAAAGAGCTCCTTCAAAAGGATAAGATTCTGCTATGAATTACAGTAACTAAGCATTTTTAATTGCATAACAACTGCGGCTATCATTAAATCTAGATTACTTTGTGCAGAATGGCATTAAGCTGTCAAGGCGTATATCATAAGGAAACAGAATGTTTTAAGACTATCCTTCTCTTCACATTAATGAAATCGTCGTTGTGATTTTATTCTCATGAATCTCAGAGTTGAGCGACTAATCGGCGATTTATGGTTGATGGTTTCTATTCCAAACTAATGTAAGAAATTAGTCACGAATCCAGATTCAGAATAATTTTTCCATAAATAGAAGCCTATAGAAAAAATCACAACTAAAATAACTGTTTCAAAGAAACGACGTTTTTGAATTAATAAAAGAAGTCACTTCAATCGAAATTAGAAAGACCGATAGCTTTGAATGAAATGTAGTACCACAATTTTACCTAATGAACGTGATAAAACTTATTTGATCATTTTTAAAGTCAATTTCGCATGATTCTAAAACGGAAAGTTCGGAATAAACTTTAACAAGTCATGCCGCGAAAGCTAAGCGAGCTAATCGGTACCCCTATCTTAAGGTTGTTTCTTTGTCCGAAAGGCAGAGCTTTGTATTGGTGTATGAAGCCGAACAACATTTTCCCAAGCGAATATATGAGTGAAAATATAAATTAAAGCTAAATTATTATCTTAAATCAAATTTTTTCAACGAAAATCGTCAATTGCATCGAGGGTTTTGAGTAGACGCTTCGGATTAAGTGCACTTAGAAATGCGAAATTTGACGAGACCTTAAGTCTACTTTAATTATGGAAAGCATTCATCAGCTTATACAGTTTCTGTGAATAAGTAATTCACTCAAATGCCACGACGTTTTAAGCTACACAGCTTACCAAATATCATAGAGGTGGCTAAGCAGTCATACAAGAGATTTAATTACCATTTTATTTAAATAAATTTACAGAAATTAAGCAGTAGAGCAATCCAGTCTTTTTTGATTTACTTAAGAAATGGTTAAAGGCCGTGCAATGGTAAAGATGCCACTATAGTTCACAGCAGCTTAAAATGGTTATAAGAGGCATCCTCAGCGCCTTGAACTAAATCACTTCCCTGTTTTGCGGTCGTAGTTACTGTTTTGAAATGAATAACAATGCCGAAGGCAGACATAGTCCTATTTACAATTAGAATTACTTAACACCATTCACCGGCTTTGGTCTCTATCCGAAAGAGGTGGTACCATCAACCATTAACGATAAAACAATCGGTCTTGTAGACAAATATCGATAAGAGGATTATTAAAAATGCCAGAAAAATATACAAATTTTTTGAATTACAATAAATAAAAGCACCAACTTTCTACAAAGGCCTATTAGGCTAATAGTTAGTCAAATCATACCTCTATTCATCTCACTCGACATGCGCAATCCCTAATCAAAACTGTCACTGCTATTGTTATGATTAAAGTAGAATCAATCAAAAAAAAATAAGGTCTGAATGTGCAATTCAATTAAAATATTTGTTTACAAATCGTTTTACAAAACAAAAAGGCAAAATTTTTTATCGCCTTTGATTAAATTTTGAGTTTAGCTCTTAAATCTAAGCGTAATAAGTTGATGTTTCTTCATGTACAGAGGAAATTAGAATGTAAACAAATTTTATTTAGGCAAGGCTTGAAAAGAAAAAAAAAGGTTTGAAATATTTGAAAAACTTGCTAGAATAGATTAAGTTATTCATTTGACCTATCAAAATGAGTAAGGAAGATTTGAAAAATAGAACGGTTGCAGTGTTAACCCGTAAATTCAAGTGTATAGTGCACATACAAATTTTGCACCAAAATGATTTATTACTGCGAAACCACCGGAAATGGAATTAGATAAATGTTAATGAAAAATTACGAAGAATAAAATGTATCATTGCGGGATGGCATCTAATAATGCGAAATCAGGCCTGTTTGCAAACAAAGAAATGACAAAATGCAAAATATCGAAATGGTTGCTTAATGTTTCGTGTGTTTTGTGGCAAATTACAATGTATATATATACATACATATATTGCGTTAATTTTATTTAATGTTAGAAAGTTAAAAATAATCAGAAGCAAGTGAATTACTTACAGCATCTTTTTCGAACACCAGAAGGCTTTTATCGTATGGACTGCTGTAGACATTCAAGGATGCCTTTAATCGCCAGCCAACCAGAGATAAGACCCCCAGCAGGCGACTAATCATATACTGAGCTGCAAAAAAGTTGTCCTTGTTCCATTCAGGAATGCAAAACGGTGTTCCGTTGAGTTTGATTTCAGTGAAGTGGAGATTGTCTTTAAAGTTTGAATTCCTCTTAGAAGAACCTGTTTGTGAGGAGGAAATCTCTTGTTCACTGGCAACACCAAAGAGCCATAGTTGTTGAAGTAGTTGACTCATCCAACTGCAGAACTTTGATGTGCCGCCATATATCCGAAAGGTGTTTTGATGACAGAGGGAGATGCAAATAAGAACAGTAGCGTTAGTGGTTCGAGACGGCGAATCATGTTTAATGAAAAACAGAGTGTCTAGCAATCCTCGCACATTGGCTCTGCTCACAAAGCTGAAACCTTCTTGATCTAGCACTCGAATAAGCGACATCATGAGATAGGGTGTCAAATCCGAGTGATCTTTGTAGGAGTCCCAAGGATGTCCTTCGAATTCAATGAGATACGAGGAGCGTTCATCGGTGTCGGCTTCATTCGTGGGTTTTTTGGATGTATTTTTGCACTCGTTTGTGTCCAGACGCCTTATTTTATGAAAAAGTACGCTTTCTGGCCAAATCTAAACAAATGAAAGAGTACTGGTGGTCAGATTGATTGATTTGTTAATAAAAAATGTTGTGGGTTTCAAGAATTCACCTTCAGTGTATTATATTTAAATAAAGCTAATTTATGAGAAACTGTAAAGTATCTCTTACTAACTAATGAAAAGAACAATTTTGAAAATCGCTAACAGTTAGTCATTTTCATACCTAAGGTCAATGTTTTACAACAATCGATTGGATGATGAAACTGCTTGGCAGTTTCATCAATATTCTAATTTTCTTAGAAACAATATTTAAATTAATATTTGACTTTTTGATAAGAGTCCAGGGTCAATATTCGACCCATAAAAGTACTAATTGTAATTTTACGGAGTGACCAATACTTATGAAAGTAACCGGCAAAAATATAGATAACGAGACATAAACGTCAACTTACTATTTGTGCTCACTGTAGATAGTCTGCTACTGCTGCTATTTATCTTCAGTCATGAAAATATTCTGCCTAGCCAAAACCATAAGGGTTGATCTTGAGTTTTCTTTTGGACTCACAACCAAGGCAGAAATCCCATGCTTTATTAATGAATGCCATCCTAACCTCGCTTTGGGGAGAGAAACTACTCTAACCTTCCTTCTAGAGCCTGTACAGTTTCAAGTTCATGTCTTCAGACGAAAAATTTAACAGAAAATTTGCTGTGTTCCAATATATGCTTGATTAAATGTGCCATTAGTGTTGTGACAAGTTTCGTCAATTAGGAAAAATAGGGCTAATAATACAACATTATTGCAAAGCTTTAATGAAGCAGGGAAATTTTGTCCCCTTTGGGAAGCGGAGTGGGTACCAGATCAATATATGTGTGCCTGCAGAAGTATATCCTGAGTCCACCAAAAGCCTCTTAATCAAGGTACGATGTTATACCTAGATTCATAGTCTTAGACTTGGATTGTGGAAGGTGAGTGAATGTAGCAATGAATCGGAACTCCGCCAGATAGTTAAAGAGACTTCTGTTAGGGCCATGGAGATCGTTCACCTCACGGAACTACACAACTGCCTCATCAACAACGCTTACCCATTAGGAAGGGAATCACAAATCACAATTATGAAAAAGGCAAATGGTCTGGACAAACAGACAGGGGCAGAAAGGCCCATCGACCATACACGACGCTAAAAAGAATCGAGGACGGACGAAGAAGAGTAACTGAAGAACGAACTGTTACTGCACGACGAAACCAAGGACCAGGAGCCGAAGACGTCACTTAAATGGTTTTAGCGCTATGGGTATTTGTTCAAGTGTTCCACAAGCTCTTTGGATTTCTGTTGTACCCCAGCAAGTCCTTGGGACTTGCCCGATAGGTGGAAATGAACAAACAAAGCCAGATAAATAAGTAGTGCTCAAAAGCAATAGACTTGTGCCCCGCGTAACATGTAAAAACAAAAGAAGGATCTAACTTCTAAGTGAAATGTGATTAATATTTAACGCTTGGCAAAATGAATTCCGACTGATTTTTAATGTATACTTTGGATCATATAGGTTCTCGATGTGTCTGTCGAACTTGGAAGCTCTTTAAAGACGGTTTCCATGAGTTCGCATTGATGAAACGATTTGAAGAAGACCTACTTGGATAAATACAATTCATGGAAAACAGTGCTGTTTTACGAGTGTCTTTTTTTCAATCAGCAACTGTCGAAAACCCTAATTGGCAACTTTGTTGCAGGACATTAAAGTTTAAAAAAGGTAGCTATAAATTTTCATTTCAATTATTTTAACACAGATTTGAGAAAGATACCAGGGGTCAAAACATGGCGTCTCAACAAATAGAAAAGGTAAATATATTTCATCAACAAACCTAAACACTGGTTGATCAAGTAGCATAATGATAAACAAATTATGCTTGTTTATGAACCGTGTTTTAATTTTAACAATATCACAAATAAACAAGACAAGATTGTTGTTATTTGCACTGTGGGCATACAGTTTATGCTATTCAATATTCATAAATGCATTTCCTGGTAGGCAAATACATACTTACTATAAAATTTTGATTAAAAAGAATGTATCTTATGCTTTCTAATGACGGGTGTGAAGGAAACTAAGTAGGTATTTGTGCATCTCGATTTGTTAAGGAATATGGAAACAACTACTCAGTCATTTAGTTTGCCACTTATTTCAAAGGATGGCCAAAGGATTAGATAAAATTTGTTGATCGGGAAACTCATGGGAATTTTCAACCCAGATTGAGTAACGGCTGTGAAAATTCAAGTAAGGAGTAAATTAATAAGGGTAATGGTGGCTAAGAATAACTATGCAAACAAAAATCTTAGAAACGAATATTTTTTTGGCCTTATCTTCATCAAAAAAAAGGATGGAAGCTTTTAAGTGCAATTTTGAGGTCCATGATTGGTCAATATGGCCCTACAAGGTGCCCATCCATACTTGGGTTTATGATGCCATCCCACTGGGTACTGGTTGCCGACCTGAGCATGGGCGAGAGCATCGAATATGACAATCCAAAGGTGAAGCCTTAGTGGCGTTTAATGCACACTATCGGTACTAAAGAGGGGCAGTCTTCGATTGCAACTTCAATAATCTATTCATATACTTAACCATATTAAAAAGATAAACTCCTATGAAATGCATAAAATATATTACTTAAATAAATCATCAGTGATGGCAAGTTTGCTCAGAACCCTACACTTTGAAATAGATTCATTTGGTATTTATGCGTGTTTCAGTAAAATGGTCGGCTGAAATGTAAGCCAAAGTTTTATAAAATTCACTGCAATGAGCAAGTTTCCCTGTTAAAAGCTCTGGTTGTATAAAGCTTGGGCCCTGAATTTTGAGAGAAAACATGGCTAGCTATCCTACCTAAAAAGCAGTTAACACCTTTACCTTGCTGCTTTGAATTTATTCATAATACAAAGGAGATTTTAAATAAGGAGCTTATTTCTGAATAGAATCAAACTACATTGCCGATTCTCACAAAGTCTCATAAAAATGAGGCTGTTGAGATCAAATTTGAAAAGCCCAATTTATACCTTTATAAAACCGCAATAACATTGTCCAAATAACAGTTGGCAATAAAAGTAGAAGCAAAAAGTGGGATCATCTTGAACCAGGACATCTTTTGATTGCCATCTTAGGTGGAGGAAGCAGTCATTATTTCTCTCTATTTATGGACCTCCCATTTGGTCAGGATTCCACAGACCAATATTGCACCAATTTAAATTTAGCTTCCACATTATCTTTCGTTTGCTGGTAAGTCAAACAATCTTGCTAGAAGCCGTCGCACCCGCACATATGTTGGTAATTCCTTTTTTATGGCTACATTCAATTTAGCAAATGGATACACAGCTGCCGCACCGCTTTTGCAGCTTCGCAATAAACATTTAGCGGTTAACATGCATGGATTCATGGAAAACCGCTCAATGGTTAGGTAACCATTACAGTTTTTGTTTTGTCCGTTAGGATTTCTTGATGCGCTGAAACCAAAACTGTATTAACCTAAAAATCTCCACGCTAGCATGCAACAAATGATTTGGAAATTCTGACATGCAAATCCAACCTCATCAGGCAGAGAGTATAGGCAGTTTTAATAATTAAAATGGTGATCAAACCTATTCTCGACCTCCTCGTAGAGAAGGATCAACTTCAGAGTCTAACAAGGGGGACTACCGGATGAAAATAATAGCCCACTAGACGTATAAAATTAGATTATGCCAGTAGAAGTACGATCTTGTACAGCCTAATTCATGGTCTCAAATTGGACCTTGGAAAGTGCATCCATGTAGCAAAGTATGGAATCTCCGCCAGAAAGTCAAAAAGTCCTCTAAATGGACTAGGAACCACTACGAAGTTGAAATGCTGCCTGTGCAATAAAACTATGCCAGAAAAGTGACCAGAGAACCAAAGACGCTAATAAATGCTTTTACTGTCTTCTACGTTAACTGCCGTGCGCTACTTGATGTAAAAGCTA
The DNA here is from genome assembly GCA_019097775.1 of Moniezia expansa. NCBI lineage: Eukaryota > Metazoa > Platyhelminthes > Cestoda > Cyclophyllidea > Anoplocephalidae > Moniezia > Moniezia expansa. The sequence continues at coordinate 2,315,449 of JADFDV010000093.1, forward strand.
TTTTTACTTCTGTTGTACACCCAATAAGTCCTTGAGACTTGCTCCAATGGGTTGGCAGTAAAATAGACGTAAATAGATAATCAAAATCCAAACCGACATTAAATGGAGGTCTTTCAAGATGAGCGTTGAGTATTACAAGTGCTCATCGGCTTCATCACAGAATTTCATGAATACCACAAAGCCCACGCACTTTTTTATACTTAAAATCATTGGGATATTTTTAGATTAGCATGAATAGTGTCAACTGGGCCCTTAGGCGGTAAAGAACCCAAAACGTTGGATTCGAGAAGCATAAATTAATGATACATGAAGACTTTAACCTTTAGTGCTCTTCTTATGATCTCCCTTTTCTGGAATTTGAGCTCAAAAGTATAACATTTTCTTGAATATTCTTCAGCCGAATTAACTTAAGTGAATTATTTTTGGAACTCAATCCGTTTTCTTTGCCTAGGAGAGTAGAGTGGTTGCCATCTACGGCTCAAATATTAGAGATATTACGTTAAATTTCCTTCCTCTTCAAAAACTAAAATAATCATCTGCTCATGTAGGAAAAAGTTTGTGTTCCATTTTGTATAAATTCCCTGGCAAACAGGCTGAGCACGCAAAAGTACAAATGTTTCGGTATGCATTTATAATGCATTTTTATTTAACTTGGATTTCATCTTCCCTTAGTTGAGTGAATAGCTGTTAGGGTTCACGGGAATCTGCTCGCTGTGATCCATTTTTATAACAACATAAAATATCTGAAACTCTCAATCACTCAACAGGGCTTTTATAGAAAAAAGGTTAGTTGTCATACTTTTGAGAAACTCCCATATCGAAGGTAAATAAGATGAATGCATAAAAATTATTCTACACGGATATTTTTCGTGAGTGAATTCACAAGTCAAAATTTAACTTGTGAAATTCGAATTTAGGCAGTTCGGAAAATTTGATGACAGCACAAACATTTAAGTGCCATTAATTGAAACGCTCTTGGGCAAAAACCTACTAAAGCGCTAATTAGAAAAATCACCAAAGTTTCCTTTAAAAATCTGCTTCTTTATAATAAAAAAAAACAAAAATTTGCCCTGGCAAAGCAGTTCAAAGGATCCGATTTTTTTAATAGAAACCTTTATTTTTCCTTTGCTTATCATGAAATAACACTTAGCAGAAGAAAAAGCGCGCGTTTGGTTTTAAAACTACAAAATGAAGTTCCTTCATAACATACTTTAAAAAGTTATGCGCTTATATTGGCCAACTGCTACAATATTCCTATTATTAACACGCCAAGGAGGGTGCCGTCTCTTCCACATAAACACCGACACTGCCCATCAGCGGCCAACAGTTATGTCCTCGCAAGTCTAATGATAGTCGTCAATTGAAGCTTTAGTAAGAGGCTGTTATAAGTTACCACCTTTGCTGAATCTGTCCTATATGACGGTCACTATGACAATGCCCATGACAGATGTGCCTGTGACATTGAGAACAGAAAATAGACTAGGCGATGGCAACGGTTGAAGATTGGCGGAAAAGAAATTGACGGAATTGCCGGTGGGTGGGTGTCGGTGGTCGGTATGTTAACAGTTCTATGTGTCAAACCATTCTACAAGCTCTTTGTACTTCCATCGTACACCCAGTATGTCATCGCAGTTTGCCCAAATGGGTGGGGTGGATAAAAAATAAAGTTAGTGATCTTCTCCCTTCACGATTTTAAGTTGACTGCAATCTTGATCATCAACCCTATGAGTTTTCACTGTGGTGAAGCCAAAAGTGTCAGTTAAATTAAACGATAATTCTATTATGATGTGTAGAAGCTTAATGTCAGTTTACAGTTTTTGGTCATCATGGAAATGAATTTCAATCTCCTTAAAAGCGAACTTTTTCTCTCACATACCATTGTAGTTCTAGCCGGTCAATAAATAACCATTTACTTTAGACAACATCCGTGTATAACCGATTGGCTCAATGTCCTAACAATGCCTACCAAACAGATCAGATTGCTTTATTTGAAGTGATCGGGAATCATTTCGTCAAAATTTTAGAAAGTTTAAGTAAGAAATTGACTGGCAAAGTATTGATTTCATTACAGCCTACCAACCAACCAAGTCTGATAACCATAAATTCAGTATAAAAAATTTTCGCCTAGCGATTCACTCACACATCGAACAAAATCGAGAATGGTAATTTAAAGCAACGAAATTTCTGGAGAGTTAATATCTTCAAGGAGAAAGCTGCCACGTTTAATAATTTGTAGAAAAGAACCGACCCGCATAAGTATTTTTATACTCTTACCATCCTTAGTTCGTTCGTCAATTTCGAGATCAATTTATGGGTGATGCTTATACAGTAAAGTCGGTTCCAGCCTTCTAAGCCAATCACAAGCATCCTTTTAGCATATTCGAATTCAAATGCTTTTGAGTTCTTGGCAGAAACTTTCGGACAGCGTAGCTGACAATCCTCCATACAAACATCTAAGTTCTTAAGTTGTGCATGGGCCGACTCACACCGAAAAATGCAGGTACTTGCTTCAGTACCACGAATAAAGTGACCCGCGGCGACCATTTCATAGTTCATTGAATAAAGCAAAGCTACCATCAGTGTTACGAATCGATACGCTGCTTCAGCCATGTCTTCAGATTGGTGAATGGATGAGAGATTAAAAGGATTCATGGGGATTCGAAAAACAGTATTCTTGAGCATTGAACGGGGCTTAGTGTCGCCTTTGCATCGCCGTCTCTCAGGTACATCACAGTGACGCTCATGGTAATCATATTTTGGCCAAACATGATTCAGAAAAGAACGCAAAAGTTCAATGAAAATTGATGGACCCTGACAAATCCACAGTTCGTCCGCCGGTCGGAAGGTTATGGCAATATAGTTGGGAGGAAATGGTGAAAAATGATGATTGAAGTTTCTCATACTTTCTTATGTTAAAAACAGGCCATCCAGAAGAGAAAAGTGGTGAAAAAATTTAGGATTTGTTCCTTAACCGTGATCGTGGTATAATTACCTGAAGATGCTGCGTGGCTGAACTAACCTACAATTTGCCGGAAAATTCAAACAGCCAATCAAATTGCACAACCAATTGAAGAGCTCGGGATGAGTGACCCGGGGCCAGTAAAAATTCTTAGGATACCTCGCTCAATCCTCACATCTCTGCATAACTTATTGGGGCATGTGTGAGTCCACATTTTGTTTGGTTAGCGATTTTTCTTTATGCACTCAGGGACTGAAAACTTCGACTTTCATTTGTTCGGGATTCATGCGGTTTGCGCATTAAATGAAATGTAGGGCCAAATGCCTACCACTTAATTTTTTTTTAATAAAATTAGAAATTCAACATGCATTTTATTGAGATAGACTTTCAAGGTTCAAGTTATTGTTCAATAAAGCAATACAATCAAGTAAGTTGACGACCACTTCATATCTGATTGATGTACGTTCTCACCATTTGAAGCAAATATTTTAACCATGCCTCTAGAACTTTTTTTCAGGTAAATGAGTGAAAGCAATAAGTGAGCAGCACATATGAACCAGACTAGAGGCATAAAGATCCTTTGGTTAGCTCAGTCAAACTCGACTGAAAATCCAGAGCAGGCCTATCAACCGAAAAACTTTACATTTCAAGAAAATGTAATAATATTCATAGACAATGAATGAAAAATGCGTTATCTCAGGATGTTTCATAACTTATAAAAATGAAAGGTAATTAAAATGGCACAAATTAATTCATTCCCAAAAGTACTTAGATAATAACTAATCGGTGCAAACTTTATCCAGGAGACCCGCAGCCAGATTTCAAAGGATCTTAGTGGAACCTGGACTTCAAAATACACTAGGTGAAAGTAGGTACACTTTTTGAAAGTTGAGCTAAAGAAGTTTGAATCGCATGATGGAATTCGCGAGCTCAACTTCCAACTTTCACATATTTTTTCTGTCCAAATACCATGAGTACCTCAATGGTATTAGGTAGTCTTTCTAGGTTCTTTTAAATGCTCTGATCTATAACGATATGTTGAAACAATAACCTGCATCCAGATACCAAAGAAAGGAGCAATCAGTGAATAATATGATGGAAGTGTAAGTGCTCCGTTGAAGGGAATCTTCCTTAATCTATCGGCGATTACTGCATGAGTTTGAGTACAGAGAGGATGTTCTAATTTGAGCATAGTTGTTGAGGATCTGATGGAAGCTGAGAGGAGAATTACCAGAATGAAACAGAATTATTCATTGTGTGAACACAACACTTAGTCCAGACCAATCAAGATGACATGTAAGACGTCAAAAATACATCACAGTTCGGTGACATGCGCTGTACTCTGCGCTTTTATTGATATTCCTTCTTTGTAAAACTTGTTCTCAAGATATCCACACGTCAACTATTCAGCAAAGTCGCAGTAGTATCCCATAATTGTTCTTCATTTGCCGTTTTCTCTAGCGACCCATGATTTTTGCCTCTCAAATAGCAACCACCTCAATATAATCTTGTCCATCGAAGCCGGAAATGTTCCTTCAGAAATAGAAACTTCGTTTTTTACATCGAGTATTCCTTTCATAAAATAGAATTTTCTAGCTGCATTAGATAGAGTGAAGAATTTAAGAAGCCCCACCTCGTAGGGCTATGCCTAAACTGTTAATAGCCCAACTATTGCCAACTCTGATCCGATTAGTTACCGTAATGGTTGTGATGCTAAAAATAATGGCTACCATTTTGAAGAAATTTGACAAACCCAATAAGGAAAAGGCAACAAAGTGAAATTCTGTTTGCAAGCATCCAAAGTCGGGTAGTTTTACATCAAAATTTGGGTTTCATACGCATTAATCTCCTTGATCGCCTATCAGTGAATCACTACACACGGAATTGAAAACATTCACCGAAGTGTTTGTGCGTAAACAACGGCTTTCATGCTTACTTTGGAGGCAAAGTCTACTTTCTATTCTAATCTATGACTAAAATCTTCACTTTTGACCATGGCCGGGAAGCATTTTCAAACTGCGGATGCCTTCCCATGGGTTCCAAAATTATGTCATTTGATGACTCACCTGCGTACCTAAACCTTGACAACTAAATCAAGTCAAAATTTCTAGGTATTGCAAGGGTTCAACGCAGTGCATACAAGCGAAACAGACTGAATTTTCTTTCGGCTTTCAACCGAAGGGCAACAACATTAGGTCATTGCGCTTATCAAAAAGCCTGGAAGTAAACAATCATAACTCAACATGTGAGTCAAAACTTATTGAAACAAACTGATAATGTGAGTTTTACGGAATGTAGCTTTTTTTCTGTTCGTTAACAGAATGAGTGCGGCTTAGGCTTGCGGTCTGATGGTGGTCATCTGTTGAGACTTAGTCAAAGTTGGTCAGAAAGTTGCGCATATATCAGTCTCGTATGTACGGTAAGAAGATTCTGTCGTGATCGAAATGAGACTCATACTTTGTTCGCAGCCTTTTATGGTATTCATTGATACTGAGAACTTCTGCACTAGACATTGTGAGAGCTTTGTCAATGCCATCCAAAAGAGGTGTTTTGACAAATTAATAAGGGGGCAAAATTAGTCTGAATCTTAATTTTCAGACCTAAAAAAAAACTTTCGAGTGAAAAAATAATATGTCTAAAAACTTTTGTACTTTCAAGAAATGATTTGTACACCAAGGGTTCAAAATACAATTTAGGCCAATACTAAGCAGTTATCGATGGATGGAGCACAATTCAAGTCAAAGGAGGGACTTTGAAAACAACGTGATCTGAAGGAATTAGTTGACCTGACACCACATCGTTTTAAAACAATTTGAACCATGATAGTAGTGCCTCAACCGTGCCGTATACTAGGTTTATCTATAACGAGAAAGCAAATATAAAGGCCATGGGTTGAAGAAGTACCTTGAAATTTTATTTATTTATTTACTCCCCACCCATTAAGGTAAGTCCCAAGCGCTTATTGGGGGTACAACAAAGTACAAGTAGCTTTTTTAGCAAGCAATTACAACAGTTAATACAGAACACAGTAAAAACGTTTGTTGAGGTCTTCGATTGTCTGGTCTCTTCTCTGGCATGGCTTCATCGTACAGGTAGTAGTCCAGCTTCATCGTGGCACTTCGTCTGTCCTCGTCCGTCTTCATGTCTCCTACCAGAAATCTTTCAACATTCTGGCGGAGACTCCATTCATTGCTACATGCATGTGCATTCCACATTCCCGTTTGAGACCATTAATCCAGTTAATTACATCGTACCTCATGTTCTAAGCTGTAAGAAATTGTACTTCTGCTGGCATAATCTAATTTTATACGTCCGAAGGATGATTAGTCCTATCCAGCCGCCCCTCTCATTAGCCCCCAGAGTTGCCCTGGGCTTGCCGGTAGTCACCACGAGGAGATTGAGAGTAGGTTTGAGTACTTTGGAATACAATTTCTGAAAAGACCATCGAAAAGTGTTGTCCTGCTGCAGAAATGATTCACCAATTCCCTGATCAGTTATTTTAATATTCTAGTAAATAAACCGGTGATAGCAGTGATGTTGACGAACCTAAATACAGAATGGGTAGGAATGCCCAGCTTTCACTTAAAGAATTTAAAGACTAGAAATTTCAATGCCTGTTACAAGTCCAAGATATGTAGCTGTTATTTCTCAACATAATAATCCCTCATCTTGAACCCCTATACTCTACCAAAGTATATTACATGGAGCTTCGTTTATATTAAAAGCCTAGGTGAATGTAAAAAGAGTTTGGTCAAGAATAATAAGCCTTTTTGTCTGGTTACATTGAGGTCTCATTTAATATCATTCCTTCTGTGCATTTTCAAGTTGAACAGGAAAGATGTGGTGAAAACCACCTTTCAGCTTTCTTGGAGTAACAGAGAGCATTAAAAAAGAATCGCGTGATTTCGAGCTACCTCTGAGGATAGAAGCACGGTTTTCAGTTGCAGTCGTGTGAGAAATACAAGCAGATTTGAAACGGAGTGAACAAGTAGAAATTAACTTTGGACTTTCGTCCTCTTGGTAGACTTGAAGCATATTAAAGTTTTCGCTCGGAATGAGGATACTGCTTGTTATTTCGCAGACGGAGAGGCATTGAATAATAGCTAAGCGGCCAGTGTGAGAGAAGAGTACTGCATTATTGACTTGTCAAAGGATATGACAATTTGCTTTAATGTGGCAAAACTGGTCTAGTTGGCAGCTAGACGCCAAAATTTTCAGTATAGTTAGGTTGCAATCAAGGATTCGCGAGGAAGTGAGAAAGGAATTTCCTATTTAGTTCAATATCACATTCTGGGACAAATCACACAATCTCGTACCATATCAGGTACTAGGGAAACCTTGGTGCTCAGAATCTAAACTCTTGGTAAGAAATTACTTTACGTCTCGATTTCCAACGCCGAAGACAGCCATCTTAACAGTCCATAAGGCATGTCTTCTGAAAAATGCATTTTGACAGCGCGATGTATACAAACCTCAAAGATTGCTAATCAGAAAACAGTAAGGTCATTGTTTACTACCCTTTTAGTAAATTAACTGCGATCCTTACATAGGGTCATTGAAACACAAGAATCAGTAAGCACCTTGAAGCTGCAAGAGGATGATCTTTTGTAAAAATATCAACAAACATCCGTATGAGTAATGCGGCGAAATAATCTGAAACGAAATCTTTATCTCATAATTTGGTTCTTCATAAAATAAAACTTCTTGCAGCACTATTGAATATTCGAGAAGTAGCTAATAGAACGCAGCTTATGCTGAATGTTTATATTAGCGACCCTTCTTAACACAGATTTTAAAGTCATCCCCGTACAATTTTCTAGTGTTGGACACGCGAATCTTATTATTCTTGCAGTTTTAGATTATTTTAACTCATTAATATGATCTCAGCATACGTATTGGCCAAGAGCAATTACTTCGATCACGTTCTGATTGGGGCTTGACATCAGCGTTCCAGTTGGTAAAGAAGACTTGTGTGGTTTAGAATGTACGATACATCTGAACTTATAAATCACTTTTCATAATTATTGTGAATGGCACAATTATAAGTTGACCTGTACTTTATTTGGTTCATGTCCACCCCAAAGATTAGCAAATGCCTTCAAAGGGTAAGACACTTCGGAACGTCGTACATCAAAGACTTTCCGTTTGAAGGTCAACATTTAACTAGTTTGGTAGTCGCTCCATTCACTGAATGCGCACTAGTAGACTCCGAAAATGTGCTACATCGCGAATTTGATCGTCTAACTACCCGTTCACTTTCGCTTTGGAAGTCTTTCCAGCGTTAACAACAGTGATATTGAAACTAAGTAAATGCCATTCGCCTGTCTTTCAAGCGCAATCCACCTTTTCTATAACAAAGTAAAAGAAGTTTAGACCTAAAAGTTTTTTAAGAAATCATCAATCAATGGCGCTTTTTTCTGAAGACCTCTGTGTTTGAGATTAAACTTTGTGCCTTTAGGTCCCAAAGTAAAATCAACTGTATCCAACTTCAAATCACTCATTTGAGAGCCTCTGAGTTTTAACAGCACTTCAAGTGTTAAATGCGATCAGCTTTTATTGAAACAAATCACTTTATTCACGAATGCAGTTCCATAGAAATGAATACCATTCTACAAATCCCATTTGCGCAGGACATTAAGATCATAAGAGGAATGATTAACTTCCGGCGATAGGAAGTCAGCAAATCATTGAACAAATGGCAGCAACCCAAAGTACTCAAATAAAACAGGACTAAGTAGAAACCATGGTCATTTTAGTCTTGTTCAGAAGTTAGATTAGTTGGTCTACTTGTATTCTGTCTAAAATTGTAGTAAAATGTTAAAAAAACTGACCATGTACAGCAAACTCCCAGCAATAAGGACAAAACAACAAGCAGGACTAGCAAAACTTTCAAGCAGATTCTGTCAATTATAGTAGGTTAAAAATATCAAAAACAAAAATCAGGTGGTCTAACGACCATTTCGACATCGTCTCAGTCCTCGATTCCGGTATACCTCAAAGCAGTGGTGAGGTCATCTAGATCAGACAACGTGCTGCATGACGGTAGAAATCGTTACATCGAGATCCACAAGTTTAAGCTTGAATTGCATCTTTTTATGTTAAAAAACAGAGAAACATGGATTCCCATCCTAAGAGTTTGAATCACCCTGCAGAAAGATAGTTTATTAAATTTTGATGGCTTTTAAGTTCTAAACTATGTCGAAAAATAATGTTCATATTAGAACTAATCTAGAGTTAATTGTGTACCAAGAAAGGATCGGCCAGCAAAACATCAAATTTCTTTGCAAGCTCTCTAACAAATCAACCTTATGGTGTATTTAACTGCCTCAGATACTCGATTTCAGAAAATGTCATGATCCGTCAAACATGGCCTGAATATGCACGACTGTATTGCACCCTCTGACCTCCCTACACCAACGTTTGCGGCCTTGAAGACAACCACTTGCCCACACACTTGCATCTTCAACTGAATACACATAAATTAAGAACATTTTCACTGGAATTTGGGTTACCGCAAGCTTAATGAGCGTTGCTTCTACAGTATTTTCTTGGACACCCGGTAATCTTGTAGGAGTTTTATCACCTTCACATCATACTCGCGCATACTTCGACACAGTACACCAGCTGAAAACCTTCTTAAATAAAGAAATGACTAAATGAATATGTTGCTCTATGATATGCGCAAGTTTCGCTAAAAAAATGTCTGCGTATTGTGAAATTCGATGTAGTTTCAGCTGACTAGAGTATCAATCTTTGCTTTAGTTTACATTAGTGAGTTTTTAAGAGTTTTTACCCATTTGTTTTACACCCAGGCTCTTATTAGAAGGCGCATCAGCCTAAATAACATCTAATCGCTCGCGACTTCCTGTTAAGCGGCCCTTTTTCAACCGATTGAAACTACCAAATGCAGCACAACGCCTCAAAATGAAACCTTTTCCGTAATCCAATACATTTTTGCTAACAAAATAACAGAATGTCAATGATTTCATAAACGAAGTTAATGACAATGCGGTGAACCAGACAACAGGAGTCTGAAATGCATCAATGATGAATGGAAATATCCGACCAATGGTGTCAGTTCTGGTCTGCGAAAGGCAAGTTTAATGGGAGATTTCAAATGAAAATAATAGAAAGTAAGAACAGAATCGAATTTCAAGTTTAAACAGGACCCTAGAAGAAGATAACCTGGGAATGCATAGGTCAAGAAATGAAAACAAAGGGTTTGTCAGGGACAAAATATTCAAAGAGAAGGTTATCAGACGAGATCTAGAATTAAGAAGTACACAGAGCTTTGATCCTGCAAAAGTATGAGTGATAGTGTATTCCAAAACTTCTTATAGGATGTTGCAGACATCTAGTTCTTGCTGTAGCAGCCAAATTTGGAAGTCAATGGGATAATATGTAAGAGACAAACTAATTCACCGCCAGGATTTTTTGTTCAAAGTGAATAATTTAGTTGATTGGTAGCTGTTCCGATTGATCGGTATCCAAATTAAGGAAGAGTCGAAAGAATTTCAAATACGAGGTAAAAAGTACCGACTTGTACTGCCCTGGTTTTGCCAATTCAAGGCAGTCTCAAAGAGCAGTGTCTATCAAATCTTACCCGATGGAGAAGAATGTGCTGTGAAGTTTCTTGATGGCGAACAATTCATTTGCTCTTCTTGCAGATTAATACCATATAAACTATTGCAGTCTTTCCAACTCTCGAAGCGTCGAATCTGTTTCATCTAGTGAGTCAGACATTTCAAGAATACCGAATATAGTCCCATCGCTATTTACGCATTCTTTCCTGTCACTGTGCTTCCAGTGAAGAACTGACTACAGTAGAAAACTTTGCAATATCTTGCGATTCAACTTTTTTACCCAGTTCCAACATAGAAGGCTGAACTAAATATTTTTGTCACCTGTTGCGTGAGTGTTGGCAGTTCAGTTGTCTTCACTTGCTAAACTACGGATTTCTTTCGTACCTTGATAATCGGTTCCGTAACATTCCTCAGTTTTACTGTGCCAATCAGATTCATCAATTTTATTGCATTCGGCCAATGAGAAGCGGCAAAGAGTTGCCACTTTTCAAGCTTGATTTCACAGCGTTTTGTTCTATTGCATGGTTTTCACTTACAGTTTCAATTCGAAAGCTCTTATAATTAATAGGTTGACTTTACATGAATTAACAATTTAAAAGTTTTCCTAAGCAAGGCTAGTCAGTACAATTCAAATGAATTTATCCCAGCCGAAAGTGTTCTGACTCCATTGGCACTTGACCGACAGAATCAGAGAGCGTCTAGGTCCAGATTATAAAGGTTTGCTTTTTTTGCCGACTAGTGAGCTTTTCCGACAAGATGTACTCCAATCACGAGTTTCCCCTCCGTATGTTAACACTCTGGTAATAGAATAAATCATACGTCACCAAAGTAATGAGAACCGAGACGTTTGGTTCTGATTTGTCAACTCATTAACAGCCATAGCTGTGTTAAGTTGTAAACATTTATTTGCTTCAAGGCTTTTTCAGTACTAAATTATTTGAACTACGGGCTAATTTTGCTTGGCTGTGCTTTTTACAAGCAAGAGGTCATTCCTACATCCATACAACAGTTTTCACAGCTTTTTTTGACCTTGATTGTGGCTCATTTAACTATGAAAATTGTTTTAGATATTTAAACCATCCTTTGATATGCAATATCCTCTGCAATGTTTTATTTGGTCGACGAATGTCAAGACTTCCAAGTTTATGAAGGCTATGACTATTAGAATATTACTGAAGTAACACTGAATACTGAATACTGAATATTAAAGTAATTTGAAATGAATTCATCATTGTAAAAAGCAATCTTCTGTTTAGAATCCCAATTACCCACAGTTCTTCCAGCAAATTTATGGGCTATATTGCATTCTTCAGTCCCTTTAAATGCGCTCGTGCTATTTTACATTTTTTGCAACGCTTCCGAGTATTTCAAATTCAACTCAGATTCGAAAATTCTGCATACAATGAAATAGGATTTGGATAAAACATATGCATTCCACGCGCCCTCTTAGGATTAAATTCGACAGTCTTGTGCTCCTGGCGAGGAATTCTAAGTGCTTCAAAAACGAATAAACCCATGTTCAAAAGATTGGAACATTTTTCATTAGGTTTTGCTGGGAAATGAAACGGATTAGCGTATCTAAATTAATGGAGGCACTTAATCATTTGGCATTTTCTTCCAATTTCATGAATTTCGAATCCAGTGATTATGCTGCAACAAGGACTACTGCATATTCTCTCAGTGATCATAATCTTCTTGCTCGGCTTGCAAAAAAGTTACGTTTTAACTAAAAATTAAAGTTGCATTTCTCACGAAAATTGGAAACTTTTCCTGATACATTTGTTCCGCTAAATATACTTTGTGGTTTGCTACGTAGACGCATTTATACGATTTCTCAATTGCTAGACTAGCGGTTCAATCCCATTCTAATGTTTACTAGTCTCAATAAATGGAATCCATGTTACAATTTGGAAGCATATATTAGCCGTTCTGATTCAGTTCGCAGTAGACTTTCAGCCGACCGTCTCAACTGTACACTCTCCTTCGTGGAACTTTTTATAGTATGGTTCAGTAATCTTTCATTCAGTTCGTTTTGCTTGACTGTCTCTGTTACTTACTTTTAAAGAAGTCGTAGGCCATCATAAACGGATCGAACTGTTTGATACATCTATACTTCCGAGAGTGACCTTGGTGGCTGCCTCACACCTACGCATCTATATCATTAAAGACGAAGATAATACACTGTGTTCCCAAGGAAACATGTCTACTGACTCGCTTTTTGTAGTGATACTGATTATTAAATCGAAATAACAAGTTGGTAACAATAGAAAATGTATCTACGTTAAATAAAGACGTAGAAAATAAATAATATTATAGAGCGAATTTCATTGTTGACTTATTAGTACGGCTAACTCATATTTTGCAACTGACTGTTTAGGAATTCGTATCATCATATTTATTGTAAAAAAGTTTGGGGAGTTGATTTAAGGAGAGGTGCGATTTATTCCTCCATGAGGTGATATCTTTATAACTCGATGCTCATATGCAACTCATCAGATGCCATGGGGGCCGTTATAGAGTCCATAATCACGCAGGTCGCTCATCAGCTTTCAAATCGAAATCATAAAAAAACAATCTGTGTAATTCACACATCTTGGCATGATGGCAGCTTCGCATCCATACATTCCAGTTACATTTAGAATGTTAGCAACCACAAAATGGAATGAAGGGGAGTGCGCATACTAAAATATAGTCATTTCGATATGCCTGGAATGGTCTCAGAAATGTCTCTGAGCCATTCTAATATGCAATCCAAGCTATAGTTTCCCTTCATGAACTTCTCATGAAAATGAAGTTAGCAAGCTCAGTTTACATCCCATGGCGCGAAGAAGGCCTGGACTGGAGATACAACAGCTTACAGGGAGGTAACCAAATAGGAGATCCTTAATAAGAGAGACTTCATTTCACATGCTCCACCTGAAGATGAGAGTCGAAGGACAATTTACTTTGACGCACGACCAAAAATACGAAATTGAGAATATCATTGCTCTACATGCTGTTTATTAACCAGAACTAAGAAAGAAAAAATTTTCGATGCCCACTGCACTTCCCGTTTTGGTGATGTACTGCTCCGATTCTCAAGGGCAAACACGATTAAAGAGTCTCTATAAGCTCACAATTAATATCATGAACTTAGACGTTTAATAAAAAAATAGTGAGGAGATAGTAGTTTCATAAAGACAAAAGAGCACAAGTCTCAAATAAGTCATTTAAGTTCTTACGTATACATTAATCGGCGGAATACTCAAAGCCTAGCAATCTATGACCCATGGAATTAAGCTTTCCATCAGTTTGAATTAAGCAAGACGAATAAACCATCCCATTTTATTCTGATGCGCTAAAGCAAATCTACGCCTTAATGTGTATTCAGTACCTTTTTCGAACCTCGCTACGGTATGTCCTGCTCACCAGAGGACTCCTTAGGAATATGGAATCTGAAGCAATCTTTCTTCTTATAAGTCTTGAAATATGCGGATAAAATCTTTAAAATGTGAGGATTAAAGTAAGGCAGGAAGATATTCAGATTTTTCATTTTATTTTGTTTTATCCGCCACACGTTTTTATTACAAGAAGAATTTAATAGAATACCTACGAAAAATAGCTCAAACAGATTTTAATATTTTAAATAGACAAGGTAATTCTAATGAGTCGGGCCAGTACCTATTGTATTTAGTCGAGCGCCATTCCTTCTAAGTGAATTTTCTCTAATGTTCACCATTTTTAGAAGGCTTCCTTTACTTCACTTCTCTTACGTCTGCCTCCGCCTTCTTCAGGTCAAAACATCCGCTTCCGTCTAAAAAATAAGTTCCATTAAGTTATTTCTAGATAGATTCATTAGCGGGCTAATGCATTTTGTCTGCCATTCAATTTTCCGCCTTACTTGCATTTTTGTATTCCATTAAGGGATTAAACTTAGAGTCGGTCACGCAAGCCCGACCAATAAATGAACTAGGCGCCTTTTGAGCAGCTTACAAACCAACAAATTAACTGAGAATGTTTATTAAATAGTTTGTTACTATTCAGTTTAGTCAATTTATGAAAAACTAAGTACTCAACAAGACTTGACAATGTGTTTAGAGACTTTAAACTGCACTATAGATTCAATAAATTCTTCATGAGGGATATTTAATGGTGTTTCATTATAAACTGAGATAATCTCTGATCCAGTGGTCAAGCAACTTCTACAAGTTGCTCAAAGCAATCAACTGGAAATCGCTAAAATTTGCTATCCTTTGAAGGACGAAGTGGCAGTCTGTTTAGGTCACCACTTATACTTAAAGTGTTTCAATTCTTTTGATCTCTATTTTAAATATTTCATTTGTGCTGAAGGGCTCTTATATAAGCGTCATTGCTGCATCTAAAAATGGCGTCCAACAAGACTGATATAGTGTTTGTTAAACTATTTTGCAGGGAACTTTTTTATTTACTCTCCATCCATTAGGACTTGTGGCACATAACAGTTAACTTAGAAGACAGTAAAATCGGTTATCAACGTCTTCAGTTCTCCGAGAGCTTCTCTGGCATGGTTCAACGGTACAGGTAGCAGTTCCACTTCGTCCTTGACATTGTTAAGGCGGACAATCTTCATACCTCTTCCAGAAGTCTTTTAAGCTTCCTGGTTGCGATTCCATTCATTGCTACATGCACGCGCTTTCCACAGTCTAGTTAGAGATCATGAATCCAGGTATTTACTTAGTGCCTCATTTGCCAGGCTGTACTTCTGCCGGCAAAGTCTGATTTTATACGTCCGGTGGGTGGTTGGTCCCCTCCGGTCGCCCCTCTCATTAGCTCCCAGACTTGTCCATGGGGTTACCGGTGGTCACCACAAGGTGTGACCACCAGACAGGCAATAAGGTTTCCTGCTATCGTGTCCAGAGATGTTTCCTCTTGTTTAAAGTAGTTTTTGTTCCATCTTAGAATTTATGCAATAAATCCGATTTCAATCAGTTAGATTAAAAACTTTCCATTCATCTTTATTCTCATTTATTTGTAAGTAACAACAGCAAGTGAAAAGCTGCACAGATCTTGCAGAAGGATTGTGGTCAAGAACTATTTGAAATACTACGAAATAGAAAACCAAGAATGACCTTGAACGAGGCATGCCCCTGATTCTCTAAATTTAAACGTCTTCACAACGACCTGTTGAATTGTGAATGATGTAGCAAATTTAAATTGGGCAAATGCATTCTGTTTTGAGCAAAAATATTTTACACAAAGGAATAATCAAGCCAAAAATCCTCAATCGACGATTCTCTAATAGGAGTCTGGCGAGCGTGACTATATTCTCTTGAAAACAGGCTCTTTCTTGATATCAGGTTGTAATTTTACTCACCTGATGCTGTCACTCTAACAGGTATATTATTATTCATTAAGGTTAAAATCTAGACAGTTGGGGATTCCCATTATAGCAACTGCGCACGCTGGACCACAATGATGGCCAATCACAACGCCATTGTACCTGGGGAGCTGAGGCACCTTTATTCGGCCAATCATTATTCAAGGACTTTTGCATGTTTAGTGACTTGTTCTGTCTTCCACCTATCCTTGCTCCTCTTCGCGTTCCAACTGTTCAAAATTTGCACTGGCTTCAAGCTGTATTAGCTAACTAAATACAGATACTGCTGTAGAATTTTTAATAGGGGAAAGAAGATCACAATGTTACTTTTAAGCTAATGATGTACACTTCAGACCTGTGCGAAAGTGTAAATTTAAGAGACAAGGAGGATAAGACGTTTCAGTCACTGGAAATAAAACGGGATGTGTCCACAGCGAGTGAATGATAAAGTTTTGCAGTAAACAGATTCAAAACGCTTTGGTATTAAACAAATGATTGAAGTGACTTTCAAAAAAGGTGATTAAATGGCAGTTCAAGGAAAATATTGGGTGCTATTTCAAATTATTATGAAGGTGCTGATATCTCAGAGTCCTACGCCCATTTGCTCCTGTATACCCTAAAGCATATCTCAAAGTATATTTACATCTAATTCACGTTCCATGAAGGTATAATTCGATGATAACTATGCCTTTCCTATTTGAGCCATAACTTCTCACGATTTATTTTCTCAACTACTTCCGCATCCTGATCCGTTAATGTCAATTAGACTCTGTTAACGATTACCATCTCATGAAGAGCTTTTTTCTGAGGAAATTTATTGTTTAGGTCATTCTTTGTTCAAAATCACCCTGGTTCAATCGTGCAAGCCAAGGTTGCCAATTGTATAAGTTCAGCAACAGCTGATTTTCCTAAATTGCCATGCGTCTTGATACAAATTACCTAGCGAATGCTGTCAAGAGCCTATCTGCCATCATCGACGGCTTGGAATACCGTCAGTAATTCATCCTGATGAGCGTTTCTTGAATGCCTTATTTTGAGCATTTTTTAAGAAGCACGCCTGTGGCAAACTGAACTTGTGACCCAGCATATACTTTGTTAACATCAGCGCAATCTGGCCAAGTTTATCTCAGGTTCAAGTGTCCCCATAAATAATTTTACGCCAAGCCCTATGCCTGCATGACCTGAATTCAGGCGACCGAAATCGTCTCCACACATCCTTTTTCTAACACCTTCATCTTCAATGCAGCCGTTCAACGCTTGTCCTTGAATCGCCGCTAAAAGAATATCATGAATACGGCTTTCATTCTCCTTGGCCGTCTAAAAAGCGAGTATAAAGCGAAAATAATCATTTGCCTCTAGTTCTAATGGAAATGAACATGAAAGGACTTGGCTAGTTTAGTATCGCAGTCAAAAAGGATACTATGGTGGGCAAGAAGTGACATGCACATGCATTGCCAAATATTTAGTGAATAAAAGGAATAATTGCACCATCTTGATGTTGACCTACCGAATACAACTTATTCAATCAAACTGGGACAAAGCCACTTTTACTCATCGTCGGCGTGAAATCGAATTTATCCAGAGTTGAGGATGTCCCTTAGTCTAGCGATGATTTGTATAAATCTCAAAGCGGACGATCAGATTGCTAAAAGCGGTTTGTCCAGCTGAGTAACCCGATAAAAGCCGTATCATAAGAAATAAATTTACTGCCCACCTCTACAGTGGTACGCTGGAATGCAGTCTTGATCTGGATTCTGTTAGTTAGACAATCGCTTTAGATAATTTGCAAAAGCAGTGATCTGAAGAAGGATATAGAACTCACAACGTTAGGAATTCGGGAAAGACTATGGAATTCAGCTAGATATACTTCGGGTTTCAACCAGAGAATTTTAATATTTTCAATTCTTAGATCAAAACAACACCCTAGCTATGTACTATAAGAGACGCCAGTATAGACGAACCAACTATGCTACTCAAGGAGCAGTTTACCTTGAACACTCCCTCTATATTGAGTTTAGAGATTTCGTCCGCCCAGAATCTTGGGCATTGTTTCCAAGTGTGAAGCTTTAATTGCTAGCTTCCATTTAAAGGTTGATTTTACAGGATCTAAGTGTATTACAGATCTAAAGCCCTATGCACGTAAAAATCTTTCCCAAAATATGGTGTCACCTGGTGTCGTGAGATTGATTACCTAAACGAAATCATGTGAACCATAAGTGATATCTTGCTTGCATGAACCCATAAATTAACACAAATATATATCCACCATTGTCGAAATTGATCTCAAATCTCAGTTACAGGAAGTGCTATCAATTGTTCAAAATTTTGTAACTTACCAAGGGCTTAATAACAGTTATGGAATCGCAGAAATCTTTCCAAAGAATATGTCATTGGGCACATATGTGTGGTTGATTGGTTATAAATACCCAAAGCTGGTCTTTTGTCTAAAACATGCGAGTTTCATCGGCCTGCTTGCTTGATTGACAAATATTAATAGGAAAAAGAGATTTGAGAATAATTAAGCATGTTCTCACGTTCAGAAAAGTCTCATTAAGATTAGAAAAAAGCTACGGTGAACACAGTATAGACGTGCAGCATGACACAGTTTGCAAATCAAAGGACTTTGTCACATTAGAGATTTGAGCTACTTTCGTCGACTACAATTTGAGCTTGATATGCATAGAAATAATAACCTGACCTTTACATTCCATTTACCCAATTTGTGTGAACAACAGCCTTTAGGCCCTGAAGGTTAGTGTTTAATGGTGCATTTTAACCACTAGGATATATGAACAATTGAAATCTTTCAGGTAAATGGCGACTTGTCATCGGACACGACTTGTCGATTCCAATCGCAATTCCAGCGATCAGCATAGCGGTTGGCTACTGCTTTATCGACCCACGCCTGCGGACACACTGAAATGAAACATGTTTCATTCCAAATTGATATTTCAAATATTCGAATGATGGGCTTCCATTTGAGTTTTCTCCATTACACATTTACTAAATTACAAAGATGCTACTACCAAGATATCAAAAAATGAATTGAAAAACTCCCTGAACTAAGGGATAACTATCTTTGTTGCTACATTAGAACATTCATTCTGAAATTCAAAGGCAAACGATTACGCCAAACCAAGAACCAGTTACGATAGGCTGTGTGTATTAGTATTTTTGCAGAGCTTACAGACAGAAGTTTCATCAATCATAGTCACAGAGGTTGATTCCGTATATTAGGGTCGGGTAAGGCTGGCAGACGTTCAAAATGTCTACGGCATGCGAATTAATCCTCTTTTTGGGTTTAGTGGCAAGTGTATGATAAGTTCATTAAAAAAGCTGGATTACAACTTGTACTAAAATGACAGCTTCCTGGATACGATTAGTCAGGTTGAGAATGAGGCGGTATAACTGCCACCTAGAAGGAAATCGGAAACGATATATTTGCCGAATAATCAAAAGTGTTGAAATAGGTTTGTCATTTACGGCGCACGGATTTCAGCTGCATCGGGTGATAGCACTGTCATGATCAAGAATTAACAAAGTGCATCGCTAGCCCGAACAGAAAGAGCCACACAGTCCCTTAACTAACCAATGAATTTCTGATTCCAAAGAAAATATCGCATCTTAATTCTAGTCTAGACTTGGAATTCGGACAGACTTCAATGTCTGAAAAATGCCAAGGTAATTCTAGTACGATAAAGCATGGAGATATGTCTAAAATTGCTCCTTCCTGGCTGTTCTGTGCTTAAAACTTTCACAATTTCCATGTGGTAACCAAATTAGCAGTCCATCAAGAAAAATAAATAGTTTTCATCTAAAATTCGAATTCATCACGTTTGATGAGGCACTCTCCGACTTGGATGGTTTGACCTATTCAATGATCAATAGAAGATTTCAATTACCTGAGTTAAAGTTGAAGATTCATAACGGGTTTCGATCACAGGACTGGAGCACACTCTTAATCAAGACACCGCTTCAACAAAATAGTGGATTATTTTGAATCATGAACACAGCATCTTTGGCCATTAAATCTTTGGATACATGGATGCTGTTTGGTTGGTGCGAGTCCCAACTTTGCGAAGCCCTAGTGCGCAGCATTTGTATTTTTTTCATAAATTCCTTTGTTTTTACAAGGCGCTGCTCTGCTTCGTTTACGGTGCATCTTTGCTACCTGGAATGTGGTATCGGGAAAGACTGCTTGATACAAGGCAGGATGCCTCTCAAAATCGAGATTATAAAAAGCATCTATCATCCAAGGGCTCAAGGCTCTTCTTTCTAAAGGGATATGGATTTCCTTAAAAGAGCCCTTGTATGCGTCGGGAATCGCTGCACTCAATTTTTAGTGGAAAAAATGAAGAGAAGAGATTTGTTATCCTAATATAGCTTTTAGACATTAAGGGCATGGTGACGTTCAGAAGCTTATAGAAACAAACAGTTAGAAAATGCCTTGTTCATTACCTTATTTTAGCCTATTTTTTCCTATTTTGTCAAGCTTTTAGGATTTTCGGAGATCGTACTAAATGATCGTCCTTAGACCAGATGACCTGCCCACCAAGTGAGGTTTCGAAAAGAGTGAATATCATGGAAACTTTTTGATTGAGATTCAAAATTTAGACAATAAGAGAAACTACTTCAATTGAGCTAAATCAGCGGCCTTAAAAACAATATTTGGAGGTTTAAGTTCTGCATATTACTCGCTTTTATAGTTTCTTTACGACTGATGATTCCAAGAACTGAAGGAATCCGTATGCAAGTGCTTCTTCGTTAAAACTAGCAGCCAAGACGTCCTTGGATATTTTTATGTACGCTATGTTGTGCTTACTTGTTATACCCCCAATAAGTCCTTGGGACTTGCCCAAATGGGTGGGGAGAAAATAAAAAAAATTGAATGTATGCTATTAATCGCGTTTCATTCTGTAAATGACCTGATTTGGTTTGCTTATAATCATCCGATCCAGTTAAATAAATCGCATTCTTCTTGAAGGCTTTCTGTAAGCTGGCAGGGAGAGGGTCACGACTGATTGCAATCCTGATTGACCACAAGTATTGAGATTGGAAATTCTACCCCTTTTAAACACATAAATTTTCAAGTGAAGCCGGAGAAATATGTCCCAGTGCATCGCATTTGACTGATTGAAAGGGATTTTTAATGCGAATATTTCTGAGACAGCTTGGTTCTGAGTACTGAACCCTCTTCAATCTCTTCCCTGTTCGACTTAAGTGAAGAGAGTCTGTAATTTTGGCACTAATGTGTGGCCCTTCGTTTGGAGGGTGCTGCTTTCGTCAATACCTGGTGGAGTGTAGGACTACCGATCTTTCTTTTATGTCAGTAGATTGGCTGAAAATTCCACAATTTACTTGTGTTAGAAAAATTTATAGCCAGACTCAAGGCTATCTCGAGATTGAATCCAGTTATCTGTACGTTGTCAGGTCTTCTTTTACTTGCAAGATTTTCAAGTCATAATAGTCGAGTGTTTTTCCCCTCAGGTTGTCAAATGGATATTCAATTGAATACTGCATCAAAAAAGTTATTTAGACTCAACTATCTAGAAAGAGAAAACCATATTCACACTTGAACCTATCTCTTTGAGAACATTTGAATTTTGATCACAGGTCGGATATCAGAAATAGTTCGCTTCCTCTAACTACTGTGGCTAATTAACCAGATTTTATTCACATCTAAGGAAACTGCCTTCCTCTCACCAGTGACTTCCGATTTATGGCAACCGTGTTCCCTACGCATGATTTACATCTACTGTGGTCAGTAAGATCATGACAGTAATGACAAATCACCAGGAAGGGGCAATCAGTAAGACAATAAAAACTCCATTGCCATAATCTAATAAGCAAACACGGTAACCAGAGTCAGTTGGCACACAGTCAACATTATCATATTCACGATACTTAAACTATCCAAAAATCATTATTCAGATGCGCCAATTTCTCCGGAACAGTTGCGCCTTTATTGTATTTTAGGTGCGTTCGCTCGAATCAAGTCGGACTTGTTCATAAATGTATTTCATGTAGATTGCCCTCTTTTCCGTGGAATCGCCCGACGTAACACATGCAAGTTCGGTGGTACAGAAAATAGCGGACAGTCACGATGATGTCACCATCGATTCAACTGGAGTTCTTATGTATCGTCATAGAATTTAGATCAAGTATTTTTGTTTGATTAAATAATAAGGTTGCTAAGGGTTGCAGACAACTTACCCTTTCATCTTTTAGATCCAATCTCTATTCGAACAGCCATTCACAGAAATGTGGTCAGTTATTCTGCTCCACGTCAATTTCCGATGAAAGTAAGATCAGCCATCACCTTCTCAATAATAGCGTTTTAAAAGGTCGTGGTCAGCGGCAATAACCTGGATGGACTCGTATTGTTAGGTCTTCACTTTCTGAATAAGCATTTGGAAAAGGTTTTTTTGAATTTTTTCATGTCAGACATCACTACTCGTGGCCTGAATACCAAGTGTGTCCTTGAGGTCAATCTACCTAGACATCATTATCTTAAGCAGATAATATGAACATAAAGATCTTATTCGCACATGGCCTTTAACTCCTTCTGTAAAGCGTTCCTCTTGGATCGTTCCCCTTGGTGCGCAAATGCTAATTTAATCGAAACTTTATTTCTTACAGAATTAAAAGTGATTATTTTAAAGCAGTTCTTGAACTCAGTAACTCTTTTAAGCAGGAGATGAATACCAATATTTGTTTCTGATGACAAATTTAACGATTAAACTGGTTTCAATCCAGAGAAGTGCCTTGATTTAACTCAAGAATGAAGCTTCAGCCGAGGTCAGGTCCTTTCTTTTCCATGCTTTTCAAAATCACACATCAAATGATAAAAACAAATGATATTTTAACTGAAAATTTGAACTTATTTCGATTGAAATAGCTCATTAACTATTTTATTCTCACGGCTCTATCCGATGTTTTATCGGAAAGACATTTAGAAATGGAAACTTATTTCAAGGCCGCTATTTTCTGCTTCGAAATGACACATTCAAACACAGATTGGTAAAATTTGACGGTTCGGGATTGCGGAGTTTTCGGAGTTGCTTAAAGATTATAGATGCTCTCTGTGCTGCATGAGAACAATATGGTTAGATAAAATACCTATTACGTGCGAGAGTTCTTACTTCAAAGTAAGGAACACCCAGTTAGCACAGATCTATTTTGTTCGCAAGTGCCATTTCCTCCAGCACTTTTGAAATCCCAACTTTCATTTTTGAAAATGTGATTGAAAGTCTCACGCTTGATTGTTCCACTACAAACCGAGGTTTAGAGATGTGCGTGCTCATTTTACCCTCTGGTTGGTGCCGATAGGTTTCAATTGTTAGTGGACGTTGCTTAGAGCATATAGCACATTTACCATTACGTTCATATTGCCCGAAATAAAATAACACTCTGCATAACTTCAGATCAAACACAACTAATTCAGTTTTGAATATGTTCCTCCATGCCTTACGGCACGTCTATCCTCTAAATTTGGGTATGCTGCGTTGAATTTCTGACTTCCCTGATATTCTTTTTGAGGTATTAAGGCAAAAATGTAAGGATGTCAATCTGCAGTTTCTCAATTAAATTCGATTCCTGCAACCCCACTCATTTTATGCTTTAGGACTCTTTGGGCAACTGTGATTCATTTTCATTCACTTTCCTCTGCGATACTTGCCTGCCTGGCATGCCTAAGAGAGTTTAGCCTGAAACTAACCATCTGCATAGAACAAACCGGTGATGGTTCTTTACGAGCCCTAAACAGACGTCAGCGACTTCAAATGGACAACCGCACTCAGAACGTCAATCATTTGTTACATAAACAGGCTGATTACTAACCGTTTGAAGCTTATTGTTCCGTCAGTGGCTGTCATTAAACCAAGAATCACCGAGCCAGGAAACATTCTTTAAGATCCAGTCAGGGAGAAAGCTCAGGCATAAACATCTATACTTTGCGTTTATAGAGTCTCGATGATTTTGGTAATTCTTTGAATTAACGATGCCGCGTCTTTGAACAACAATTTCGCTCGAATTGATCTTTAAAAGCTCTGTTGCATGTCAGATGTGATAGCATGGTTTGTGAATCTTTCAATTGATCCGAAATTCTTTTAAACTTCAACCTGGTTTTGGGTATATATCTCTGCCCTTCTTAATGTGATCTAGATATGGGTCCTCAACCTAATATTTGTATTCCGTTACCAGAAGAGAGTAGATCATAATCCTGCTTAGCGATTCGCAGCGTGCAGTAGCAATGCACTGCCACTAGACAGGAAATCACTCCCTGTCTTGTCAAAGACATCATCGGGATTTGACCTGGGCTGCTGATACAAAGCCTGCTTGAACTAATCTTTGATTTTACTAGAAGTTGGAGGCTAGATACTCAGTCATTTCAAGAAAATCTTCATTTATCTTATATGGCCTTATTTTTGGCACTTTTTGCAAATAGGTTGAGCAGAAATTACTGTCCACTCGCATTTTAGCTTTTCAACACCGAGATAAAAAGACACTTTCAAATGCAACTTTGAATCTTTATAGCTTTTTTTTCTATAATAAGTGCAAATAATGAAAAAACTTATTAATTTGCAAAATGATGTCTATTTTTTTCCACCCTAGAACATGCTCAACTCGTGCTTGAATTCAAATGTCTGCAGTTATCATCTTTACTGCGCATCAGTTGGAGTAGTTCTGAAAAGAGGAACAGTTAGTGGCTGCAGTCTTCCATTCATGAGCAAATTACGAGCACTCAAATTTAAAATTGTAGTGCAATCAGTTTGGGATTCAATTTCAAATAAATCGATGATTATTAATTTTAAAAATTGGACTGATTGCCGATTATATATTATCAGGGTCATTACACTGCTTTTCGTTATATTAACAAAGATTAGAATGTGGTTACAAACAGAAAAGGATCAATTGAAATTAAAAACCTCAATTGATGGCTCCTCCACATCTCTACCAGTTTTCATGCTCTGTATGTAGGCATTCCTTTTTCCATCTCTAGTACCTGGACCCAATTTCTCAGGTATCGAAATTGGCATCTTTTTAACAGAAAAAAAGTTGCACTAGTGATAAATCATTCTTTTTTTTGGCTCAGAGTCATCTGCGACACCACTGCTCAAGATAATATTTATTACCTTATCGAACCCGAAAGGGGAAAATAGTGCATGTTCTCTGAAAGAAGACATATTCAGTTCTTGCACCACAGAGGACGAAACAGGCAAACATTCTGGAAATGGTTTATTTGAACAAAAGATAGGGGCTGCTTACCCTAATAAGTTGAGGCCAAGCTACTTATATGCTACTAAGTTGAATGAGTATTAGTGCTAAGAAGCAGCAAAGCTTCATCTTTGATTGGGCGTTTCTTTATCCATCTTGTTGTCCGGACCTTTTGGCCTCTAGTTCGTCGAGGATTGGTACTGCCGCCCAAAGACTCAGTCCTCTTACTGTATATCTTCCTTGAGGACAATGTGGACGTAGCTGACTTATTGATTTCATAGCTGAATGTGTTGACAGCTAAAGACACAAATTATAAACTGCTTAGCAGTTGTTCATTCATCAAAATGATCCACACAATATGAACAAGGAAAACGTGATTACACTGAGGCATTGATGACGGTCTAATTGATAGACGAGCAAGTCGTAAATTACAGGGCTTCTCGTCTTTTAAACCAGTAATTTCACAAAAGTGATTCAGTATTTTACTTTTTGAAAAACTTTTTTTCATTGCAAACGTAAGAATATTTAGAACAAAGGATGAGAGCGTTCCCGATGGCATAGAAACGGAAAACAATTTGGTAGCTTGTTTCTTCTAAATTTCCAGTGTATTTTGAGTCGAGAATTGCCTCTCCATCGACAAATGCTGCCGCTTGTTGTAATTTATAAGTAAAGACAAATCTGTAAAATTAATGGAAAATTTTCAAAACACTTAATAAACCCGTTGAAATTAATCAACTTGGTTAGGAAATTTAGGTTCATAAAGAGAAACACTTACAGCTTCCGAAATGAGCATCTCTGAGGTAGGAAAAGCTATTTGGAATTAGAATTTCAAAGCATCTTTTGGTGCAGTTGCGCTCCTACATGCACTACGGATTTCAGACTTGAGCCAATTTCGGTTCATTACTACAAACATGCAGTATAGTAGCTTTTCAAAACCTTGTGCGGCTGTCTTTTGGCCACCTTCAACTCTTACAGCTGAAGAAGGGTCCGTCACTATACAATAAAGCGTTTGCAAAGATATTCGTATGTATAAAACGCTTTCTTTTCTTGCTCAAAAACGGAATATTTGCACCTGAAATTTCGAATGTTTATACGTTAGAGGATAGTTGTGAGTTATTTATATGAGTTTAAAATATTTGCAGACGCAAAGCTTTATTAAAACTTTGCCAACATTTTATTCACTTTTTAAGAGAATTCATTAAAAATGAAGAGAATTTGTCAGGAAAAGACGCGAGTTACACAAATTGAAAGTAGGTTTTCGCACCCCGTTCAAATTCATCTTACATTGTTATGGAACATTGTGGCATCGCCTGTCTAGGACTTAAATAGAATTAAGGGCTCCCGGATGTGAATTTCTCAAATCATCTGATTCTTGCTTATGAAGGAAATAAAAGAATCGCAGCCGAGGCTGACTCGGACAAACTTTTGGGTTCAGCCTGATCCTTTCACTTCATTTACGTTTGGATCGATTGCTGTCACCACTTTCCAAAACTTGCAATATCTTGACGAGTATTTGTAGATCTTGAATTTAAATTACTATTCGACCAATGGCCTTTTTGCTGTTTCGCAAAGCAATCCTATGAGAATCTTGAATTTGCAGCTTTGGCAGCTCTTATGATTGTATTTCATGATGAAACACTTTGAGCAGACAGTAATCAATGGCTCTATACATTTCTGGACATTAAGGAAACTTCAATATTCCTTACTGAAGTAGCACTATTTCTAGATGAATGTTGAGAGCTTGCCGCAATAATTTTCACTCATAACTGTGAGATTCTTCTGGCGATGGCAATATATCTGGCACTGCAGCATTGGTGGAATCATCCGGCAGGCAACAATGCAATCCGGTTTATTCGTCTTGGTATTTATGGGATGATATTCGAGTTATCCTGTGCAATAGCTTCAATAATAACGCAATTTACTCTTATGAATAAGTCTTAAGAGGACACTTTTGTTCTAAAATAGTGGTGACAGCAGCCCACTCAAATTCTTACACTCATGTTCTTACATATTTAGTTATTTTTCTTCTTCATCACTGTAACATTAGATTTCAATAGACGTTTTTTCTTCCTTTAAACAGCCTTGTGTTGGTACGGATCTTTAAAGTTGGAAAGTCATTTTCCACAGCTGTAGCTGAAGTTCTGCTTGAAGGGATTGGAAATCCTTATTTGCAATCAGCTAGAGACAATTGCTTACATTTGGCTTTGCAATAATAAATGATGGACCAACTCCTACATACCGAATTCAGCGCTCGAGTACAGCACTCCTTTTGACACGGTCGATAAAATAAGCTTGTCAGATTTCAAAATTTTGATAAAAATTTACAACACGCAAGTTCTCGGTTTTGGTTTTATCCCTTCATTGATAGTTGGGCTAACCGTTGATCATGGCATTTGCCTTGAATATAACCAAAATAGGAAATGTGCCACTCCTGGCATCCGAATTAATGCGATTCCGTAAGGCCAGGCTTAAATTAATGCTTTCCTCCACAATTTGATTTTCAGAATTATTTGATTTTTTTTAAGTTTTACCGGAGTAAGAAGAGATTTATGTACTGAAAATTTGCATGTTTGTTTGAAATATTCCAACATGCATACAATAGCGTGCAAAAAAGTAGACTGATATGCAAACCTCAAAACCCGAGAGTTGTTTCAGTTAAGGAAATAGCTGCACAATTACACGATATCGAGCTCAGAGGAGGTAATGACTGACTTCAAAGTCATTCGAGTGATGATTTATGACAGGAACAAACAAAGAGTGTGGTGGCTCAGTGAACTTCAAAGTAGAGAGCCAAATACCCTTGTGATATTCTAATTGTATTCGCTTAATATTGTACAATTTGTCAGAGGACCTTTTTACAAGGATTTCAGTTCGGAAATGAAAATAAGTATTTTATCTTCGAGTTGCACGAAATGTGACATGCTGCTTTATGTTTGAATAGGCTTCGAATATGGAAAACATTCCGATTGTTAAGCTGTGCTAGTTGGTAGCAGTCCCAGCTTCAGTTGCCTAGATTTGGCACCAACCCTAAAATGTACAAGCGGCTGACGTAAAATAGGACTCGTCAGAATCAAATAAGAAACAAAGGACGATTCCTTCAGAAACGTTACCATATTTGTTACATGATGATAAAACTACCTGTCCATATCTTTATTTGATGACGACTGGAAGTAAAGAGACTGGCTTCTCCTCAGAACTTGTGCGAAGATATCAAATGAAGATATGTTGAGAAAAGCACTGTTGAAAGTTATTAACGGATAATCTTTGCAAATATTGCTACTTGAATACCAGAACTGGTCTTGGAAAACTGCTTTTCTCAGAACCACATTTAAGCAGAGGCACAACCAATCATAAATTTTAACTGAAATAGAAAATTACTGGAATAAATCATTCCTTTTGAATTCAGACAGGCAAAAAATGGCTTCCTTCTCATTATTTTTCCATTTTATAGCTCAGCACTTATGAAAGTATTAGATCCTAAAGTAAGACAGAAGATGAAGACAATACATTTCTAACCGATTCTCTGCTTTGATAAAATAGAAGGATGTCTTTTGAAAATAGCTGGCCGCACTCATCCGATTAGTATTGCACCAGTTCCCTACCAAAAGTACTTTGATCCAGCTTTCAATACCAATAATCGCCTCCATTAGGTTTTAACTTTGATTTAAATGTCTGCAATGGATAAGGTGTAGATAGAGTATCTACGAAAGTCCGCTGTTAGCTTGGTAACAAAGCAGTTTCCTAGCCCAGCTAAGCCAAGCCAGCTAGCCTAATACTGAACCTATGAAGACCCTTTATTCTTCTTATTTGTTAAGCATGGAACTTTTTATTTAAGTTTCTACGTTAAGGATCGGGTTATGATAATGCGAATGCTGTTAAAATTGCGCTGCCAAGGTACCGACTATCTTTCCTTGTGAAATTCTTGATGAGGAAAAATCGAGTTGTTAGTGACCTTTGATCTAGGAAACAATGATAAAGAGCATTCCCAAAATTGAATAGACTTGCAAGAAGATTGGTCTATGCAACCCACAAGTACGCATCTAGTGACCTCATTTTTCAAACATTGGTCTAAAAAGTTGATGCCAAGTAGAATATCATCACTCTGAAGGAAACAAGGATTTTCGAAACCATTTTTACTGAAAACAGGAAAAAGTGGTTCCTGCTTTGCTTAGTGAAAGTTTGGCGAAATCCTTTTGTTTTGATGTTGCAATCATTTTAAACCTTGGTTTTACGAAGATTTATTAGAGAAGTTTGTTTGAATGAGCTATGTGCTATTGAACATAGACTACATCAATACCAAAAGTTAGCGAATGTATTTAAATATAAATGATATATTAAGACTGTTTCGTGAAAATCGCATCCTCGTCTTAATAAGTCGACTCCATAATGGGTTTCGCTATAACTAACAACTGAATGAAACGACCCAAATTCGGTTACATCGAAGAAGAACAAGCATCCAATCATTCTCCCTTAATGTCAAGATACCTCGCAGGTTCTAATCCAACGTTATCGTCATTCTAGATTGTTGGACCTAGTATTTCCTTATCGAAGAGGCTCTTTTTCAAATTCGTTTGATCATATTTGATGCGTTTAGCTACTCTGTCTGTAGCTGGCCGATGGCAGGGATCAAACCTTTCCGACAGAGATAAGGAGTCAATCAGGGTTCTCTTAACTTCAAGGTCAAGATTTAGTGATTGATTGGTTGAAGTTAATATTTTTCATGGGATAGAAACATTAATAGACCACCTTTTTTTCATCATATGTCTTTCTCGGTAATGATCTAGCAGTTCAGTACAGCTTCGTCCTGGAACGACTACTTATTCATTCATCCTTGTGTAGCCTAGTTGTGAATTTGGTCTATAATCACGAAACTATCGCCACTAAGCCCAAAGATCTCTGCCTCTTGTCTCTGTGCCAACCTCAAAGGCAAACCAAGTGCAGTGAATCAAACAGTTCCATTGATGGTTAGACTGGATGAAATACTGCACTGACTAACGGGCAAAGAATAGTTAGTTTTTTGTTTACGAAGCAAACCCTCGTTAATTGAAAGCCTCTATTCGCTCTGGAAGTTGTCGCAACGCTACAGAACCATGGGGTGCAAATGTTTGGATTCCCAACACTCTCGACATTTACATATATTTATAATTATGTCGGTACAAAATAAGCGAGGGAATTCATTATGTTAGCGATCTCATTATTTTTGAGAAATTATGGCTATTTTAGAAATGAATTCGTTTATTCAACTGTGCAAATTTTAGTCTTCTCTAAGAGTGAGCAGTCATTAAGGCTTGTCAAAAGACGAAAAAGTATCAAGAGCACTGCGTCAAGGTGGCTGAATCCGCCACTATTGCGTCGGTATACTGCAAGCTTCATTCACTTTTTATTGCCTCCGCAACGATCTGCTCCTTCTCATCTTCTGGTAGTCAACACCCTGTTGATCACAGGCCCTTAAGTCGAATTTGTTTGTTGGTGATCCTCTTCAGAGCCTTCGATACCGAATAGCCTTTACAGTTTTAAAAGCGTTTCTATTTATACTGAAAGCACAAATATGGAAAATGTTTATTTTAACTGCATTTACCCTGATTAACTAAATCATTCCGACCAATGTAGGTTAGAATTCATTGTTATTTACTGGGAATAAGGTGTAAGACTCCTACAGCTCTGAATAATCTTGGTACTTTCGCCCTGGTATTTAAACACGACAATTTTTTTTTTTATTTTGGTCTCTCCTGCAATCCAAGTTCAGACGGATTTGATGTTTTGCAATAATTGTTGGAGATGTTTTTCCGAGACTACTGAGGCTTCTTAACGGAAGATGATTTAGGGCTTGAAATCTCCCCAGACTACGCTGGAAATCTAACAGAAGTGACAATGAAATCAAATAACAAAATAATTTCTGATATTTCGCGAGGCAATGCTGTAACTATTCTTATATCTAAAAAGATTTGCCCTTGATGAAATTCCTTATCCTTTTGTAGTGATTTCGACAAAGTTAGAGCGTTTCCGTGCATGTTTAGAATGATTGCAGTGTTGGCATAAATGTGCCTTACAGTTTTTGTTTACGTGCATTTGAAAATAAGTTTACATCTTATAAACGCATTCTAGCTTGAAGTAAATTTCCACATTTACTTGATTGGGTCAATCAGTGATTTCTTTCAGGTCCAGCTCCGCCAATTTTATTATTCACCTCAGCATCTTAGTTTTCTAAAGAAGCATTAGTTCGAGACCGGATTGTATAGGTTCTTCAGAATTTCTAGAGGTGATTTTTGCTTTGCAGATGACTGTCCGTGGATTTTCTGAAAGTAATGATTACGCTAACTTTGCGGTGATTTTACAGTCCTCGGTGCGGATTGTTCTTTCTGAAAGTTAAACAGTGAGGGTAATAAACCAAATCAAACTCAAGTAAAAGGTAGCAAACATTGCCTGGAAGGTTTCGGTTCAACATTTTTACTGACTTCTGATTCAGTATGACCAAAAAATGTTTCACCTATTTATTTTTGGGGAATTTCCGTTTGTATTAGAATAACACTACTTATCTCAGTGTAATCCACTTGACACAAGTGTTACATTTAAACTTGCTGCTTTCACAGGCATTCAATGATCAAAAACTTGTTTTTCTAGAGGGTTTCCTTAAACAAGTGCCTCAGAGGTCAGCTCCACTAAAATGAGCTAGTCCAATGGAGATACAGAAGCAGAGATAAAATAATGATTTATGGCGAAGGCGGCTCTACTGTATCCATTAATTTTTGATTCTAAGATAACAAGGAATTTGATCTTTCGCATGCATCCCTTCCCGAAAGGTAATGAATTCAAATGCATTTTACACTGAAGGTATAGACCGACAGATTCATTGAGTATCAACCGCAGGTCATATCTTTAAGACTTTAGACAGGCATTCTAGAAATTTATAACCTGATACTAATCCAATCCTTCTGCCGATCGCGCTTTCAAATTTCCACTGACTAATCAGAGGCATAAAAATTTTTAAAAAATTGGGTTCAGGCTAAATATTCTTGTGCGGACACTTGAGCCATCCGTTTCGTCCTTCCATTTATATCATTCCTCTGCGGATCAACCGAATAGCCAGATAAGAACCACTGAAGACTATCCCTTTTAATGAACTTGGATTTTATTACACTAGAACGAAGAGGTCTAGATATGGACAATTTGACAAAGCGTAGATTAGTCTTTGCATGCTGATACAGAAGTTGCGCAACTCAATATAGAACATGTGAAGAACTACGAAGAGAAGCTCGCAAATGAGTAAACTCGATCCACTTGCTCTAGGCATTTAGTAGCTGGGCTTCACTCTCTGGTTATGCAATGTGAAATGTTCAGCAAATCGGTATTGAGATGATTTAGAAAGGGCTGTCTTTCAGACTTCTTTCTGTATCAACCAATAGCTTCATCCGTTCTTAACAGCTATTTAATTTTCAGCCCTTAGAATTCACGTAGTGCTTTTACAGCCTTAGTAGTGAAAAATTACCAGAATCAGGATACTCCTCCAAATTTTTCTCTGGCGCCTCAATGCAGCGTGTTTGGGGAAAAAAGCATTTAATTTTTAACTCTACTGCCTGGCTAACTTACAATACCCTTGAACGAGCTTTTCCTTCATTGGTAGCTTTACTCGTGGAATCTAAGTACTCAAGCATTAATAACTGCGGCCGAGTACAGTCTACAAAAGTGTTTATCAACAAAAAATTGAGTGGTAAAATAACCTTTCTTAATAAAATTGAGAGTTCATAACCTCAGGCCGTTTCGACAGCTGTAGCTCAGGAGGTGAATTCATTTATTTGCAGTTTCTACAGGGCTCACTTAAACACAATCGGTAGAATTGAAAGCATCATATGTTTTAGGGCTTACCTCACAGTTCGCTGCGGAGAGCCTTAATTTCTGGTGGATAAATAGCAGCCGACAATCCGAAGCGCAACATCTGCGACTTTAAATTGGGAAAATGAATTCAATGGTCCTCTTTTGCAAATACAGGACTGAAATCATTCGAAGACTTGGGAAAAATACACCTCCTTCAGATAAATAGTACAGAAAAATATCCCAGTCTGTGAAAAAATATGGGCACATATTTCTGCGATTGCCAGGGACGGCAATTTCTCGAGAATAAACTTCACTATCCGTTGTTTGCACATTCAAGGCAACTGTTAAAAAAGTCGAGAATGTTTGGTAGCGGACCTAAGTTAAGATGAATGTGCGACAATATCAGCATGATAGTGCTAGCCATCTTGTTTCACTGGTGGTGGTAAGGTGGTTCAAAATGGTTTTTTTCAAGATGACGGTTGTGACAACCGTTCTTCTGATTTTCCCAAGATATCAAGCAACCAATCACTTTATATTAGATTTGGAAAGCAGTAGGCTGCTCAAAGAGATGCCAGAATTGCTTAGATAGATGAATCAAAATAAAAAAATCTTGGCTAAGTGGACACGCATGATGTGCATTCAAGGCATCCAGTACTTTTGCTTCTGTCTGTCAGCAACGTCAAATTGACATCGACCAACCTTTCCTTGCCATGTCTCTGAATGGCACCTTTTCGACAGCGTGAGTGTTCATGTTATTCTGTGAACTGAAAAGGGAGCTTCTTTGTGAGAGGTTTATTTGATCAATGCCAAGATAAGTGAGTTAACAGTAGTGGGGGTTCATGTAGGGCTTCTAATACTTTTACTACTTACACTTTATAGTAGCAAGACTTATTGAGGTGGATTCAAACTCGATCCCAGGCTGAATTACCTCGGTTAAGAAATAGGATCGCAAATCTAAAAGGAACAAAGTTTTTAAGTTACTTGTGAGCAATGCTGTGGACGGATTATAAAGGTGATGCTGAATGATGACGTCAAGATTTTTGACGAAGCGGTCTTCCAAAAAGGTGGCTTTGGGGGAGTTTTCGGACGATCTGGGGAAACCCTTAAAAGCGAAAAGAAAGAAAGCCTGGACCCATATCCTGAAACCTCTGAAATTCCTCCCTATATATTTTTTGAACAACAACTACAAAACGAAGGCAATGAGGTGAAATATACACACATTTGACGCATCATTTGACAATCTAATAAGTTATGACCGAGAACATAGAGACGTTGTGCATGAGAGATACGCTCTAATGCAAATGGCTTTATGTTCATAATTTCCTCACATTAAATGCATGCTCTTGGTGATCTGGTTTGGAGATCAGAAGTTTTTGTCCTTTTATCAGCTTACGCCCAGCTACCGACTAAATCTATGACCTAAAATTTTCAGTCCAGTTTGAATTTTCAAGCATTTATTTTCTACATCATTTAAGTCTTTATTAACCTTACCTTAGTTATATATTGGGAAAAGGGAAAAGGGAAAACTGAGATGATCATAGTCTGGCGCATGAACAAAGTGTAATGAATCCAAATGCTTGGTTATTTGGTTTTCTAGATCAATTTCGGCTTTAGTTTACCTTACTTCTTACAACTACAAATCGTAACGTTTTTCCCACCCTACATCAGATCAAATGATAATTACGCTATATTCTCACATTGAACTAAATGTTCTCACTCTTCAAAGGATATTCAGCCGCCGCCTACTTGTTAAATTTTCATGGTAACCTTGGCCTCTTAAATCAGTGGGGGGCTGCCAGCTAAAGGAGATTTTGCGTGGAACCAGTAACAACAGGTCGTTTTCGGCTAGCCGTTCAATAGGATGGCCTAGTCGGCTTCGTAAGAGAAAGAATGTGGTGAGAGATTTTCAGTTCAAGGGGTCTTCGAGCTCGTAGATTGCACGTTGGTTTACAATGATTGTTAGATTTTGAATAGCTACTGTAAGAGTAATATTCTAGTTAATGGAGAAGTAGCGCAAAGAAACTTAGGTCCCAATTACCGATCCGCCCTTTCAATATTGCAAAATTTAAGAGTAAAGTTGAGCTGTCCTTCGAATTAATTGCCAAATGACGATTTTTATGCTACGCGTTTGGTGGGCCTGTGAAAAAAATTACGGTAAAGGAAATGTTACTTAGAAAATCAGAATTATACTGGTGGATCCCGATAAACAGATTCGCTTTCTTGGGGATGTTAATGCTGTCGTCCTGGTTTATGAACCCCAATATTCTCCGAAGCACACCCTTGCGTTATTTTTCCTTTTTTCTGACTGTCAATCAGCCAACACCATTTAGTCGGTATGGCAAGTGAAGTTGTTCAACTCCGAGTGAACCAAAGCGGCCTCAGTAGTAAAGCATTCATGTACCTAGCCAAGTTAACCACCAATTTCGCGAACTAGATCCCTCATTTCAATGATTAAGTTCAAAACTCATCGTTTTCATCCTTTGATTGGAACGATTGCCCACATTTCCAACAGGTCAGCATCTCAAGCATCATGGTACCGAGGCAAATTTAGCTAAAGTTAAGCAGCCTTAAAGTGACAATGAAAGTATCAGAAACACAACTGTTTTACTTTAGTGCTTTTATTTTAGTGGTTTTTTTTTCCCTAGAATCCAAGGGCAACACCGAGCTATTTACCTAACTGTGCCTTCACAAGTTCGTGGCCTTCATCAGACGACAATCAAAATCTAACAAGCTGTTTGCCTAACAATTACATTTGATCTACCATAGAGTTGCACTTTATCAATGACAAGATGCTCAAAATCGAATATTCACACAGAGTAAATCATAAATTGGTAGAGATATAGAGAAGACTTGTCAGCTCAGTCGATTCTCTCGTCATGTTTTCTCAAGCTAAGCTTTCAGGAATGAGATTGTTTCACTACATAAGGTGATAGTTCAATTCAAGGCAGTTCACTACCGGACTGACTTCCAACACTAGTGCACTTTCGAATTCCACTGATGATCGAAATGCTTAGCGTCTGATGTGCTATGGGACTAAAGCGCTTTAAGTAGCCGCAGTTAACAGTTCCATCTATCGTTTTACTGCATTGCAGTTCATGACAGCAATTGCAGATATAGTGATACCAGTTTGGATTCATTGCTTTTTTCGCATTTGCAAGCGCCTATTCAAGAAAACAACTCTGTTTACTCCTGTGTTCTATAAAAGTAGAAAAATAAAGTTCTGAAAACTTTCTGATGAAGATTGTTCCCCCTAGTTCTCAAACGTTTTCGGTGTATTGCGCTTCAATTTGAGAAAACTTGTGCTGAAACACCTTATGTCTGTGTGGTGATTAAATTTACCTGAATCTCAAACTTACATTCTTCAGCATATGTACAACTGATGGCTCCTTAATTGGTAACGTAGCTTCTCGATAATCTAAGAACCAAATTGATTGCACTATGGTGTTCTATTCAAAGAAATCCCTTCTAAGTGCACGTTATAGATCTAGCTTTGTTGGTTAGCCAAAATGTTCAAACAATGCCTTTAAATCAGCGATTCTCCTATCAATATAAATATTTCTCGACAATTCTAAATGATATTCAAGAAAGACTGGACCAGAGATCAGTGTCTATGATACTTTTCTGCCGCCTCAAAGCCTTTCCACTTCAAAGCAGGAAGCGATTGAGTCCAACCCTGACCTTCTTTTGGCCCTATCTTACATTGATTTTAGATAGAACTGGAAATAACCATACGTTCCATTTCAGATATTAATAAAAAGACTCTCTAAGAGTGAAGAATCGTCGAATCATCTTACCTGCAACTCCTTTTTTATCTCTGAGAAAGGATAAAAACTAAGACACAATGATTTTTGAGCTTGACGGTAGACGCCCATGATTACGTTGAACGAGAGCCAAACGGTTATCTGAACACAAAGCCCTGCCGACTCTTTCGCTGAGGTGGCTATATTCACCAAATCAAATGCCGATGGATGAGCTCACGTGAACCAAACAATAATAAATGACATTTTAGTATTGGTTGATGATAAAGTTTGATTATTTTCATTACACTTTCACCACTGAATTGCAAGCTGCCATAGATGATGTTGCAACTTAGACTGCAGATTCAAATTTTTTTTAAAATCTGTGCGGTTTTATATTGGCGAGGCTTTTTTGCTTTTACTGAAATACTATTCGTGTCCGTCATGCGTCTCACATGCATGTTTGTTGCTTCGTAGTTTGTTAAACGAAGAAAAATATTCTTCTTACTCAGCGAGTGGTTAGTCTAAAATCATTCTTCAGCAAGTCCCTTGAAAGGCAACTTCTTTATAATTATAACGCTATCTCTGACACAAGGTTATTAAATCAAGCCTTTTCTTAGATCACAAGTTGTTGATGTTAAAATGGCGCCGTAGTAAAATTTAAAAATTGGAAAGATTTAATGACTAACGTGCATTCCGAATGCACTCACTATAGCATGCGTTAATTTGCGTAGCAGATTTACTTTTGTTTGCAGCTCTGTCGCTAAGCTAACACTCGCTGCTGTAAAGGTGCAAGCTAATGCACCTAATTAAGGTAACTGAACAGCTAATATAACCCTACCTATTCCGCTTGAACAAATACACGTGCCTTACCTAAATGATAACCTGGAAATTTGTCTTTAAAATATTCCAACCAAAAGAGACAAAATATGAGATTCATTTCAAATGACAAAGCCTTATTTATTATATACGCTCGTAACGTTGGATCTGACGTTAACATGAGGATGGCGAAGGCCTTGCCATACAAGCAGCAAGTTAGAGGTCCAAAAATAAAGAGGGTTTTTCAGAGGTTTATATAAAAATATATTTGTGCCCAAGTACAATTTCCAGGACGTAAAATTAGCTCTAAGTGCTCGAATTTACAGCATTTACACTAGATTAGCTATTCGGCTCATGTGCAGTCAAAGAAAATGAGTTGGCAACCAATAAATATTTTTCTATGCTTATATTATGATGTCCCCTGATAAATACTACAACTAGTCTCTCTTGAAGATGGAGCTATCATTGGATGTCAGCTTCAGCTGATAAATTTAGAAATAGTAAGATACTCTGACAAAGATAATGCAGATATTCGCTCAAAATATAGTACTAAGCTAATGCTACCACTTTTGGCTGAATTCGATAGATTTCATTATTGTCATTAAGAAAAAATTTAAATTAT
Organism: Moniezia expansa; assembly: GCA_019097775.1. Classification (NCBI taxonomy): domain Eukaryota; kingdom Metazoa; phylum Platyhelminthes; class Cestoda; order Cyclophyllidea; family Anoplocephalidae; genus Moniezia; species Moniezia expansa. Next base: position 2,353,532 of record JADFDV010000093.1, read on the forward strand.
TTAAATACAACATAGTTTGAAATGATGTTGTGTTTAACAGTCGTATTAATTAAAAACAACCAATAAAAGACTTTTAATAATAAATACGACAATGTTTAAGATCAGAAAATTATTTTGTTTTAATAAACTACATTAGTAGGTTATAAAAGTCGGGCCTAGCAAACGGAAGTCTGTTGTTAAGGTGAGCTCCGGCTTATCGTGGATTGGAGGTGCGTTAGTTTGGTCGACATTGTCGCAGTAATTTTCTGCGACTCCACAATTTCTATTTTATTTGGGTTTAGCTGTCAAGCCCTGGTTACCACAGCTTTTGATTTGTTTTCGAGTTTTCGCTTAAGTACATTTTATATTTTAGGAATGTCACAACCAATGAATGTTTGCAATCCCAATCTTGATTCCTTGGCGGTGGATGTTCTCTACCATTTAGGTCTTGCTACCGACACCACAGATCTTAAGAAAGCCTTCGGTGATGTCAAGGTATGATCAGATTTCGTCGTCTTTCATTGAGTTTTAGTTCGTTATTATGGGTGGCAGCAATAAGCGAATGCAAAAAATTGCCGAAATTCTCTTGGAGGAATTCAAACTGAAGCTGCCTGTTGGCACGGGTTTAGCCAATATTGCTTGCGCAACCGATCGATATGTTATGTACAAAGTCGGGCCTATCATTTCTGTGTCGGTAATTGTTTCTTCCTTTAGTACATACTCTTTTAGCATGGCATGGGCGTCCCATCCATTTCCATTCTATTGCACGAAATGGCTAAGCTGCTCTATCACGCTGGTGCGTCGGATGTTCGTTTCATTCGCCTTGGAACCTGTGGTGGGCTCGGCCTCGAGCCTGGATCTGTGGTCGTTACCACCAGCTGTATGGATGGCGCCTTCAACGAATGCTTTCAACTGGTCAGTTTTACGACTTTTTTCAGAGCTATTATATTAATATCCAGGAAATATCACAATACTTGCTTGGTTTCAGAAAATCATGGGCAATACTGTTCAACGTCCCGCTCAATTAGATGAGCAGCTGATCCATGATCTTCTAGAAACCGCTAAGTGTATGAATTTGGACTTTGAGGTGGTTCCTGGCAAGACTATGTGTGCTGACGACTTCTACGAAGGTAACTCCATGTCCAGTTGATGAGCAGATGTGCTTTTATCAGTTCATATAGTTATTTGGTGAGTCGTCAAAGATCTGTAACTGCCTGCTTCTTTCAGAGCAGGGCCGTTTGGATGGTGCCATTTGTGAATACACCGAATGCGACAAAATGGCTTTCCTTAAAAAGGCACACGACCTCGGAGTTCGTAACTTAGAGATGGAATCGCTCGGTTTCGCGGCTTTTTGTCAGCGCTTGAAAATCAAAGGTGGGTTGAAATCTCCCTTTTAACGTTTTCGCTAAAAGTGATCGCCTGCTAAAGAGTTGTCTTTCATCTTAGCTGCTGTTATCTGTGCCACTATGGTGAACCGTCTCGAATCGGATCAGATTTCCACTCCGCCTCACATCATGCATTGTTGGCAAGAGAGACCGCTACGTATCCTCATTGCCTACATGAAGAAGCAATTGAACAATTGCAATTAGATGCCTTTTCTCAGTCTACTCAAAAATATTTTAGTTGAATAAAATCTTCATGTATCAGTCTGGAAACGAAAAATTTGTTGCATACTACTTCATGATTTAAAAGCGTGTCTTGGGTAGATGGTTTTAGAGTGAGTAGCAGCTTCTGTGGAGCTCTGTAGCGTGGCCCGAATTGCGTTTTTTTGGCAAAGGTCGATGCTTTCGTTGAGCGATTGTTTTTTTCGTTATCGAAATTGTTAATAAATATAACCGTTATACCGTCGAACGCGATCAACTATGCAGTACGAGTACACAGGAGTAGCAATGGATTGTCTTGTCTGAGGTAATTATGGTTGAGATAGGTCTGCCGGAGAGACGTCAATTGCGCTTTATCAAGAGCATAAAATTGTGAGCGGATTTTTTAGACCGCAGACATCGATAATTTAATTTGTTCACGATTCTCATACGCATTCGAAGGTGTGCTTTCATGACGTTACTCCCTTCAAACTATTTGGGAGTACCATTTTTCGCCCTGGTTACAAGCATACCCAATAGCCTCGAAAGCACCAAAGAACTATGCTATTGGCTATTACCTTCAACTCAATAAGGCAGGTTTCAGTGAAATTCCTCTGTTCATCGGTTTTCGTAAATTGATTCTAATGTCAGCTTTTTTACGTAAATTGTTAATATATCATTTCACATTTGGATAAACAACATTGAACGTGAATCCATTTCTATGTAACCACAAACTTAGGAGTTCGAGCCAACGAAATTGACCAAACTGGTATCTTTAATACCTACTTAATGGTAGTAACAAAACAAAGATTCTAAAGTCGGGATATAAAGAGATAAAGTAAAATAAGGATACCAGCTTCAGTGGTTTTAGGTTCTAATTTTACGTACTCATGCTAGCATTGATAAGATTTCTCTCGACCCTTTTTGTGGGCATGATTCAACCACGTCTAAAGGCCTACGTTTCCGCACGTGTGCAAACCAGGGGAAAATCAACTTTTTTTGAAGTTTCACTTCTCGATAATTCTACAAATTGTGAGTAAATTTGTAGCTCAAGGTTTAGCGAATCCTGGTGATGTAGTCTTACTAAAAGTTGCACTGCTAGAGCAATTTCGATATTATATACCATCTATTCAACTTTACCAAGAATGGCTACTGCAACGAAAGGTAGTATTCGCTAGATGGAACTCTGTTGGAACACCATCTCTCTTTGACAACGAAATCCATCTTTTTGGATGCATAATTTCGGTACATATTCTGTGCTGAAACGCCGGCAATGCGGTTTCGGCTTATGAAAAGGTATTATCAGGATTTTTTTAGATCATTTAATAATAGAAATAATGACTTATAGTTTACAGGGTAAAAGAGTAGTTTTTTGGAAAATATACTCTATTTCGGGTCTCTTCGTCCTTGCTTTGTCCTGTCCAGCGATTCTCTCGCATTATTGGCGACTGCCTGGAAAGCGATTGCCTCGAACGGGACTGGAGTATTCCCTTACTTCTGCCATCTGCTTATTACTTTCTAGAATTGGGGCACAGGTTTCCATAGTTGCGATGGCCTAAGGAATCACTGTGCAACCATTTAACAAAGGAGATTTAGTCTTTTCAGATTTTATGGAAAGTTATTATTATCTGCTAGTCTCTATAACCAGTAGAGAGTCACTACGATAGTTGCCATACCGATTTTTGATTTTTTGGTTTATTACCCAGTTCTACTGATTGAGTAAGCGAGCCAAATCTTAGTTTAATTTACAGGGTACTATAGTCTCTACTCATTGAACAGCTGTAACATCAATATTAAGAAGCTGATAGGGCTCCTTAGGAGCAATGTAACATATGAAAGGGCAAGCATATTGTTATGGCCATAAAATCGGCCATAACTTTTGTGTACAAATGTTTCAGACTGCCGATAGAGAGAGCTTGAAACTCGCTCTTTAAGTGCAATTTTAACATCTTTTCATGTTTTTGAAAAAAGGTCCTGTGCATGCAAAACATACACTCCAGTGTAATAAACCTTAAAGGCTTTTAAACGCATTGAAGATGGCATTTTCATAATCCTTTCTAAGTCTGAATTCTTCCGACTAATTAAGCGATGATTTGAGGTGCCATGTTACCAAATTGTTGATAAAAGATCACGTGAACGCATTCAACATCACAAGCCTTTGTACATGTACCGTCCGGTTGAAGGCGTTACCTAAATCGGATGATTGATATCCGCTAGAGTTGGCTGAACAAGGAGTAAGTTAGACTATTTAAAACGTAACCCTTCATGAGGTCATATTTAACAAAAAGCATCACCAAATCACACCACAAAAAAATGGTTAGTAGAAGGATCCACCATTATGTCAGAACTAGAATTTATACTGCATCTTGGAATCGAACCTCTATTATCATGAGATCATTAACGATAGAGGGGAAAGATCCAGCATGACTTTCATCAGGTAGTTCGATGCACACTGTTAAATATAAAATCTCTACCGAACAAGGGGTGATGGAACTAGACTTTTAACCGTTTACGTAAATGCTTGCGTCATAAACCACATTCTTATGTAGTAGGCACTAGGGCTAGGTGGTGAAGTACACAAAAAAAATAAGTCGTAAGCTCGAAATCAGGATGATTGGATTGGGTCTTTTAAAAAAGAGTAAATTTACCGCAAACGTAAATTTTTGATCTGTAAAGAACCTTATATAGAAGTCCAGAGGTTTCGCGAATAATCTATATGATCTATATACAATTAATGTTTCGTTGTGCTTTGTTTGTGTCAATCTGGTGAACCAAAATACCTCAATAAGGTCACTTTTAATTGCAGAGCGAATTGCAATTGTAAACTATCGCCACTGATTCATGGTGGCCGAAAAAATGTGGTGATCTGAACAGAGAAGTTAGTTCCATTTCATTCACTCTCTCACGATAGGAGGTCATGAACTATTTAAATTAAATGGCACAAACTGACAAATAAAATACACTTAGCCACTTCGTAGTAGCCCATTACGCCATAATGTTTGATAAGAAGGAACCTATTTTTACAGCACATTATGACTATGCTGACAACACAAGCCGAGTTCCACAGCTGGTTTGTTTTCTGTTTTGAAGAAGTTAAATTGGTCCCATCACTGTAAGATTTATAATGAAAATTTTGCGACCAACTGTAGTGATGAGAACGGGAGCAGAGGGGTGCAAATTTAAGTCAATCATGCCTTTACAGTGTTTGAAACGGGTTTATTACCGTGTAGAAAATTTGGTAAGAGCACTTTAGTTACTGTTTAGTTCAGAGTATCACCGCTTGGTTAAACAACTTTATTCATACCACCGTACCTGTATCCTCGAAGGTGGATCTTTTCGCGGTGTCAAAGCTTGTCACAAATAGGAGTCTTGTGGCTCCCAGGCTTAGATGGATGATTAGCAGGCATGCTTCTAATCCATAGATAAGTCTGCTTATACTTGATTGAGAAAAATTTGGAAGACCCTCAGTTGAAGGGAACCAAGATATCAGGCTAGACAGTCAAGAGCCGAAAAGGGTTCTGGATGCGAAAATGATGGTGGACTAAGTGGCTGGTTAAATGAGATGACCGGGAACACTAAAATCCTTTTCAAGTAAATCAAAACTGTTTGCATCTCTAAAAACTAACCTTCGATGAGTCGTCAGTGTATTCTATTCCCTTCTCATTACCACCCACTTTTCTCTAGCAATTTCGACTCTCATAAAGATGAAGTGATCAGACTTTAATCTCACCTGATAAACTCTTCAGCTCCCATTTTCACGTATGCTATTTCAAGTTTGAAGATTTGTTACTTGTCGGTGACCGTGAAAACAGCTAGGCTGTATAAACCATCACATTTATTGTCAGCAAGGAACGGTTGCTGGTCTCCAACTCGATTCCCAACTCCCGTTAACTGTCGATCTCTGCATACATGACTGGTTTATATTGACACCCGGAGCAGTTAGTCAATTGCCATTTATGTACTGAATGTTCATTTTTCGTCTTTCAGCATCCCCATGGAGAGCAGCAATTGAGCTGCTGTTGAGAGATCAATCTATAAGGAAAATCGGTTCAAAAAAGAATATTTTCGTGAAGTCAGTTTATAAAAAGTTAAGGTGTAACAGAATAGTTCGGAAAAACTGGAAAAACTCATAGACTTGAATGACTGTGTTCTCTTTGCATTTTCAGACATTTTAAACTTATATCGAATTCGCAAAAACGTGGTTGCGATTGATCATCTCAAACTGTGATAGCATTAAGGGCTCGTACTTCAGGATTCTTCTCTGCCAACCTGAAAACTTACCATCATAAATTGAGTTTTTGATATTATATGAAAGCTTCACCAATTCAAATCCTCGTTTCTTTAAATGATGATATATTTCGACATCTACGCCTTTGTTTTTGGTCTCATAGGAGAACAATGCAGTATATCTTCTGGTGCAACTGCTCTCACTTACGTCACAAATTATTGTAAAATGAGGAGGCGCATCACAAATTTTATAACTGGTTAAAAGGAAAATCGGACCTATAGCATGAAAAAACGAGCCGCAATTATTATAAAATGGCTTGAGGGTGCGTCGCAGATCAACCTAACGGATTATCGAAACATCAAAGGCCTTACACACAAACATTCAATCAAAAAACTACAATCGTTGTGCAGTCAACAGTGTTTACGATGTGTTTTTGAATTGTTACCTCTCACATCCATCCGTATCCCGATGCCATTAATAAGGGCTCTGATAGGGATCAGGCTTAAAGGCAAAAATTAGAGCTTGACCTACCTGATTCATCAGAGCCAGCTTCAAAGAAGCTATGTTTTCCAATCAGCTGTAAATGAGCCGGAAAATTTTGATAACTTTGTTTTCAGTTGAGCTACTGCTAGAATTGAACTGGAAGTTTTTCTATAGGTGGGGATATTTAGAGAGTACTGCATTGAAGTTACAGAAATAACGAGAAATCTATGGTTTGCCACCCTAATTTCAGAATTACCAGCTCAATATCTGCTCATCATGAGTGCTTATGTAAATAAATCATATATCTAAACAGCATTAAGAGTTTAAATATGTTGGACTTCGTTGGTCATCATCTGCTCTACACTTAGCTTCTTATCACCTTTACCTCTACTTTTTGGATTATCAGTAGATATAGCAGACTGAAATGGTAAACCAGTTCAAGGAAGGACAAATCGTTCAAATACGTTGTCTCTTTCACCGCAACTCTCTCTGTTTCTCTTTTCGTCACGATAGCCTACTTACTTTTGTTTAGAATGAAATGTCTCGCTTTTGTTTGATACCTCCATAGCAGCAGCTAACGCTCATTTATGGCCCAGCCAGCTAAACTACCACTGCGGCCAGCCAGTCATTTCCAATCCCACCCGAATTCCTTATTAACCATCAATCCTCATGCACTTTGGATACTGACTTTAGCAAAAACCCTTGAGGGGTGGTGCCATCAAGCAGTTAGTTTTAGAATATTTATGAAGAGCCTAAAAATAGGCTATCTTTTAAAAGAAGACACTCTAAGATTTCGATGTTGTGAATATATCCTCCCACTTTGTATAGTTTGAAATGTCTGACATGCGATTATACTACCATCACTTATCAAGATCATAACTTTTTGTAGCTAGAGATGTAAATTCCTATCAGAAAATATGGTGAGCTGCATTGGTTGTTATACTCGAGCTCAGCCTTCCAATGTTCCATCTATCCAAAGTGAGATTCATAAAGTGAATACCTTGATGGCAATGTATCTGCAGTTTAATCCAAGTTCCATCCTTTTGACCGAAGAATAAATCATAAAAGTGACGGTCTTCTAAACTTGCAGTTCCAAAAGTTTGATCTTCGAATGCATAAATAATATCTTAACATATTTTTGCCTCAGATAAATTGTGAAATTTCCAATTAGAATTACCATGAAATGGATCGTCTGTAGATAAAATTTGCAGCTTATAAATTTTATTGGCCTTAATATTTGAATTTTTAAACAATCTGCACAAATATGTTAATGAAAGGTAACAGTATCGCTTACTCGCGAATGAAAGGAGTCGCTCAGTTGCTGATCAAAGGCACAGTGGATACTAGATTCTAGTAAAAGTTCAATCTACTGCAGGAAGAAATATGGGCGAGCGATTTGGCAACTGATACGTGGGGTTCTTGGGAAGAGTCAAGCATGTCTAATCACCATCGCTTGCTGGGCATGTTTTGGCAAAGGCCGTAAAACAATGCGCTAGCGAGATTATTAATAGAGACCCCCTTGAAAATCAAGATAATAAGTTCTGACATCATTTATTTACAAACAAATAATACCATTTAGAGCGAGTGATTTTGTAACGTTGCGTTTAGCCATCTAAAACATTGCTTATTGGCAAATAAAAGGAGGCCAATAAATTAGGTCTGCTGATTAAAAATAAGCAGTATAGCAATCAACAGATAAATTAAAGCTTTGGCTCTATTTAAACCATAATTCACATGCATCGAATTCAATCTTCAATAACTTATAAGCCTGTCGGATAAAATACTGTAGAATAGAAGCAATGTTTCATGACACTTCAACTGCTGCTAAATGTCGAGAAACCTTGATAACGGCAATAGCCACGCCCATCATCGGTAAATTGTGGAAGATATCTTAGCTTCTCCAGTTGGCAATTACTTTGCTAGCCAGCATACAACAATACTTCAAAGTGATGAAGGGGGATCGCATGTGGTTCTCTGATGAGTCAACCACGCGCTATTTTTCCACGCCACTGGAATGTCTGCCACTTTTCTAACTGTTTTTTTTAAATATCATGCCTTAAACATGTATATCTGAAAGCATTCGATTAAATCTTAGGCTTTTTCAGACCCTATTTATCCTAATGCAATGTGCTAAAACACTCCATTGACATACACTCCATGGAGAGACTTAAAGCATTACTTCTTTGTATAATGCTCAAGAATGCGTTCGCATCACTGTTTGCCCAATATGTCTGACACTATGATCAAAAGCATCAACTCATGCATCTATGAGAACGAATGAACTTCTTCCTAGTCTTGATATTGATGATCGTTTGCAAAGGTGCTGAGTATTTCTTAGTCCAAGGTACTGCAAGAAATTAATTTACCAGGTTGGTTATTTTTATTTATTTTCTTCCCAAATTTGTCTCTTGAGAGCCCCTATGTGGTGAAGATGTATTACAAGGATTGCTTTGCGAGAGTAGGAATGGGACACATAACTTGGTGAAAACAAATTTCAATCCCTTTACATAATGAGTCAAATTGAACGATATTGCAACTTATACGGCACTCATAAAGCGAATTTTCCATTCAAAATTTTTTCCGTTTCTTCCTTTGAGGGCTCAAAGTCTGGAACCAATGACTTCGTCCAGTTTTTCAACCCGTCACACAAATCACTGCACTTAATATCTGAAAAAAAGAATGAATTTATTGTTTAACGAATGAAAGATAATGCGCTTCCAACTTTTGACTTGATGGAGAAATACTTATAACATATTTTTTCCGAAACTTGTTCACGTATGGCAATCAATCCGTAAGTTTAAATACAGTAAGAATTCAACAATAGCCAAACTTTATTTGCATCATTTTGTAATAGACTTAGGTTAACTCACTCGAATGTTAATAATATTTATACTGAATTAATACTTTCGATGCCATTAGCCATCAAACGAGTGCTCACTTAGCTTTAAAAGAATAGAAATACTCTCTAAAGTGATGGCTTTGGCTTGGAATTAGACAAGTTTTGAACAAGACGCCCATCACATGGCTTGAATATTACTCTGCACACTAGACTTCACAGGGCTGTGGTACCATAACATGGTACCTTCAAGTATGATAAGAGTTGCAATACACTTTCCTCGCATTTCAAGCAAAAAGTCCTACGGGAGCATCCCAATTCGAGTACTCATAGTTTATATAAAGAAGTTACTGAAATACGCTGGGAAGATAGAATGCTAGAGTCAAGAAGTGCACCTCCTTTTCAAAGTAATTAGCAGCATGTCGCGTTTCAATTATATTTAAATATCTTGAATTTTTTTAACACCTACTTATACACGCCACTTGTAAATTTCTAGATGTTGCGCTCGTTAAAAGTATTTTGATCATAATAAATTTACAAGTTTAACCGAACCCGCTTCTAAAAATAAACCAATGCCGATTTGTTGTTTATTCTTAGCACATGATTTAAAGGGACAATAAAGGGACCTTCAAGCTGGCAATGGTTTTCATTTTCGCAAATGGTTCTATGATAGAGACAAAGAGTCCGAAGAAATTGGGCGGAATAAAACTAGCAAAAAAGGAATTACACAAGGAAATAATTCAATGAATTCGGAAGCGGCGTCTTTTCTCAATAAAGGCAGATCCATCGAACCGACTAATAAATGCTGAAGATAAAGGTACCTTCCATATGAAAATCATCGAAGAAGTAAACACTTTGATAAATCAAATTGAAATCCAGTTGCTTTCGAAAACAAAGAGGCTTAGTAGTCTAGACACTATAACGCAACTATAAAGCCCTGATTTAATCTAATTTGCTTATTTCATGATAAAGTGGCAAAATATCAAAAATAGGAATTTAATCGAAAGAAATTGTAACACTTTAAAAAACGAAATTTTAAAAAGTCTATTCTGGAATTAGCTAACGATTGAGTCATTGACATTGCTTTTCTAATTATATGAGGGGCGTTTCCAGCTGTAAGCATTATAAAATAAAATTCACTATAATAAACCAGACACCACCCTCTTTGGATTTCCTCGAAATCGGCTGACGCTCTGTTTCAGTCTCCTTCCTCTTTAGTTTCGATGCAAGTGGTTTTGGTGGTTTCATTGGATTGGAAGGAAGAGATTGTCCATTCCCTTCCACAGAGTTGTCATCTACTGGTTCCGCCTCATCACTGTCTGAAATTACGTCAACTTTCAATAGATCTTTTTCATATCCACTCTTTGTAATTGGTCTAGAACTCTTTTTCTGACGAGGTAGTGCTTACTTTAAAGTATAATTTTTCCTTACTCTTTGCTCTTGTTTCGTTTTACTTACGGTACTTTCAGCGTATCCACCATCATCAGCCTTTTTGGTTGCTTCTTCCTCTTTCTCATTATTTATCATCCGCTGATGCTTCGGTTTTTCTTTTCTCATTGTCTTTGCAATTTTCTCGACTTCTGAATTTTCATCTTCGTCATCCGAAGATACAATATAGCCTTTAAGAGCAGCTGCTTTCGATGCAGAGAGACACTGAAGTCCGGTGAAGTTATTGGACATTTTCTTCTAATATCTTTATGTATTTTGAGAATAACCTAAATATATTTAAATTGTCAACAGAGTCGTTAAGATAAAAAAAAGATGAAATGGAAATATCCCTCAATAAACGTAACAGGACAGAGAACTAAGCCAAACATTTCAGGCTTTATAGACAATTTTGCCATGTTGTTGCCATGGTGAAAGTAACAGTATTTTATCCTACTGTCATGCAGAAAGACAATGGGAACCATGTTAAATTCCTTCTTCCTTTAATCATTTATTTATAAATAGTTGTTCTTACGTTAGAAATTGTATCTTTCAAACACTTTTTTGCGAAAATTCGATATTAAAAATATATTTCCATTTAACGTAACAGACTTAGCAGTAACCCAACTTATTGTCAAAGGATCAGGCTATTACGAAAATATAAAAGAAACAACATTAAATACGAATAGGCACAAATGATATTTCAACAAAAACATATTTAAGATTTTAGCCTTTCAGGATATGGTGAAATCATAAGTGCTGTTTTAAATAATGTGTTCGCTCGATGTGACTCTCATGCATGGGCTTTTTCATTAGACATAACAGATCCCAAATCCATCGGTGCACATTCAAGGATTCCAGTACTCAAAAACTTTAAGTTCTTGCTGCCCTGAGTACAGGTTCCAGTTCACTCGAAAATCAAGTTACATTTTTGGACGTGGAGCAGCCCAACTGCAACTCTTTTTCGCAAGAGTTCAAGATTATCTTGTCTAAAATGTTCAGCTAACTCCATGATTTCAGTGAGCGTTCACTGTTACGGTTTTCAGTCTGTGTCGGCGTAATTTTGAAGTTCGCTTTCATGACTACAAAAGCAATGGACAGCTATTGGCGACAAAGACGCTATCTAACTTTGTTTGATTTATCCAGGAGCTTAAAGACATCTTGACCACTTCTTAAAACACAAAGTTAACACTGAATCATTCGCTCTTCTTAATGTTCGAGCCCGGTGCCAAGGTGCAAGATATTAAAAGTGACAGTGACGGGAGCAGTGTGAGCCAATGGCAGGGCAGCCCTTAAAATTAGCCACGTACTGATGCTACTTTAGGCTCTAACTCTGAATAAAAATAGACTGATCAAGTCGTGGATGAAGATCAGAGCATGTTTCATGTATAAAAAATTGAAAGTTCACGAATTTACCTTCAAAAATTGAGATTCAGCGGTTGTGGTTGAACTTTCCGGATAATGATTGAAATTGTACCGAAATATTCAGTAATTATTACAGAAAACCACAAGGCCGCTATTTGAGCTGAGTTCTGATAGGAGCTAAACAACATTGGAAAAAAGCAGAATATTTTGAAAGATGGTTGTTTGAAGATGGGGCTTCAGTGGAACTTCCGAAGTGTTGGTGGGGTGATAGAATAGATCAATAGGAACAATGAACTCTGTCACACAAAACGACCATTGGCCTCAATTTATTCGAGAGTTATACTTTGGACGTAGTAATAAAATTGAAAAATCGTAAGTTAAATACGCCTAGCACTAATGCTTAACCAAGGTTCACAATACTGAATGAAGAATTTGGATACGGAACCACAGAAAAAGATCTCGAAATGGTTTGATTAATTCCATATAAAAGATGATGTCGTCATTCCTCTTACTACTTAAATTTTAGAGCATGAAGAGCAAAAATCTACTTTTAGCATTTCAGTAATATACAGAAGAGAAAATAGAATCCGCTTTTTTACCAATTGATTGGCAGATACGCGCAATCATCATATCACTACTTATTATCTGATTAGTAGTTAATGCAGACTTAGTCAATATGTACCGACAGCTATGACTGCAAAAAGCCTTTAAGTTTTGTTTTATAATTAAGAGTTACGTTTAGACGTGTGAAGCATTAGACTCAAAGAAGACTTTAAGCCTTCAAACAGTTATTTGAGCAGCAGTTTGATGCATTGCTCTTTAACAGATCTACACAACTGATTGATCAAATGCTCAAGATATTTTTGAAAAAATCAGGCGCTAATTTTAGCAAAGGTTCTATTAGTCCATTTTCGATGCCATTATATGTTTCCGTTCATCCTGGTCTTGTTTAAATATGCCAAATATTTTAACTGAGGGAAGGGAAAATTCTGACTACTTCTGGAAACCTTAAGCAGTTACTGGAAGAGAACCCAAAGAAAAAAGATCCATTGAATTAGCTTTTCATTTTTTAAAGATCGGTTAAAACGGCAGTCCCGTTCGTGATTGTAAAAAAATAGGGAACGATTTCGAGAGTGTCCATGGGTTTTGACAAAGCCCTTCACTTAAAATGCAAATAATTATGTTTCCCAAGAACTATTTGCTCAGTAACCATTCCTAATTTGTTTATTCATTTTTCCAACTGCGGCATACAGCCTTGCACTGTTTGGAGCATAGCAGATGGCGTCTTTTGCCCTGATAGTCTATGTTTGGCGATTGGGAATAATTTATAGTAAATAAAAGAGTTCTGAGCTTTTGTCCCTTAATTTTTAATAGATTTCATAGAAGATTTTCTATAGTTAACCTTTTTCAGCATCTTAATCCAGCTTCAACTGTTTTCAAGAAATCTAGGCCTTACTGACTCAGGAGTGACGGTGTTTAATCATAAGGCAGATTTCGTTCCAGGAATAGCTAAAGAAATGCTTCCTTGGAAATAGTTAAGAGCGCAATACTCCTTAGCCCTAGTCTTAGAAAAATTACTTTGAAGACTTGCCTTGAGGCGTGAAAGGAACCACCTCGACAACTGCACCCTCAATGTCATTGGTATTCCGTGAGACTAATTATGCGCCTCTGCCTTCTTCCATCGTCACATATTTTGCCACAGATATTCAAACTCTACATTTGTTAAGGATACTCTCGACGCTTAAAAATAGCTCTTCGTTACTGTGGTATTAGACCAACAACTATGCACAGACGGCAAGCATTAGGTACCGATTGAACTCATCGGCTTGATTTGAAAATATATCAAAAATACATAATTTTGTAGAATTAGAATTCCTCTTCAACACAACTTCATATTTACTTTTCCATCATTATTCCTAAGGCCATTTTGTCTATCCTGTCCCTCATCGCTTGATGTAGCAGCAGCCCTATTCCTCAGACACGTAAATTTACGCGGCGTAAAAACGTTCTTATCTTTCCTGATCTTATAGGTGATTAAGATATCAACTATAAACAGTCACTGCATTTTCGACGGTAGGCTAGTTGGAACATTAGGACTCAATGTTTCTCTGTAATGGGGACTATAGTTCTCAGATAATGAAATCGCCAGTGAAGGGATTGGAGATGAGGCTTTCCACAAGTACAGATGCCTAGAAGCGACAATTGACTATTCGGATATCACCAAATGAATAATAGCCAGAGTGACTGATTAAATGCTGGTGTAGTAAATACCTCATTGTTTTTACTCGATTTAATTCGGTGCTATTTAAACACAGAACTAAATCTGACAAGTAAAAGTGACTCTTAGTTTTTCAGGGAATCGGTTTGAAAATTATCGCAAATATGCCATTAAAGATATTAAATTGCAAGGATAACCTGAATTTAATGGTGAAAACAAAGTATATGGCAAATATCCATGCTTAAATCTACTTCACCAATTTAGGTAACAATTGGCCGATCTTAAAAGTTTACTCATCCTGCTGCTCTGAATAACGCCAAGCATAGTAGTTCAAAACATATCGTTGTGTCGGGCTCGAGATGTGGTTGATCTAGTTGCAGTTGCTAACCGGAATTTACACATGCTGTTAGCAACCTTGTTTAATCAACTTAGTTGCGTGATGCATTGGAAGCACAATCTTGCCTATCATGGCTCACTACTGTTTGGGTGTCCAATCATGTTAGCTGCGTGTACGGATTCCCTTAAGCCAAACATGTGCACACAACAGCCACGCTCTGTTAGGATTTCATTCATTTATGGTCAATTTCTTCTGTCAAGAAAGTATCGTTAAACATGCATCAACAGGAATGAGAAAGGCCTTTGGCTGCCATTTTGAAAGTTGCTGTCAATCAAGATGTGTGGTCACTTCAGTGATCAGATGTGAGCTGATGAATTCCGAAATCACGACAACTGACAAATTAGAAGCTTGAAAGACAGATGCACTCCCGTGCTTTCAATATTGACGGTGTCATCTACCTCCTGTGCTGCTTTTTAAAGCACAGCAGTATTGAAGAAATGTCTGAGTTGTTAATCGTTGGTCCTTAAGACAAATTTGTTTCATTTACTTTTGTTATGACCCTTGCTTATTGAGAATATCATTAATAGCTCATGAAAGACGGGTCGCTCGCGAGTAGTTCCCTGAATGGGAAGACTAGGCTCCTTCAATATGGCTTTCCTGTCATGGATAAATTCGGATAAATGCAGGGTGAGCTCATGATGGTAGGACACTGTGGCCTGATTCGAAACTAACCATAAATCCATTCCAGTTAGGAGATCGGAACATGTGTCTAAAGTGTGCTCAAATACAACCAGCTCTTTTGCAAAATATGGGTTAAATATTTACAAATGATTTCTCGTTTTCATTCCTCCATAATACGTGTTATGACAGTGGCTATTGACTATCTATCCATAAACTTCAAATAGTGATCTCAGAGATCAGCTGCAGTGACTGTTTGATAGACCCCTAATGGCGAGGTTCGTATTTCAACAGTGAAGCTTCATGATAACATACTTGCCAGACTTGGAGTAAGATAGGCGGAGTCTGTTACTCTCAATGGTGACTCAAAACCACCAAGCATCGTGTCAGATTTTGCCGTGAAATTCTTCTGCTTTCTTGCCAGAAATGTTGCTACCGAAAGAATTGCATCAAACCATCTGTCGATATGGAGGCAAAACAATCGGTCTTCCATATAGGCACAAGAATATGAATAAAGACGACGCTTAAATGACCTGCCTTACCCAGCAAATAACAGAGCTTTTAAGACACTGAGGAAAAGTACATAAGATATCAACGCTGCGGGTAATAAAAGGAAAAGTTCAGGGGTCTTGCAAGCAGAACCTTCAAAGGTTTTTTGCTTAATATCACTGTTTTTTTTCCGACCATGGCAAGAATAAAGAATTTAGCCGCTGGCCATTGTCGGGATTTACCGTTTGCATGCTCGGCAAATTGTATTCCTCGCCGATCATCACACAATTAATTGCAACGCTCACATTAACTTTCTGTACAGACCATCCAAACAGAAAAACAACCCATAGGATCAGCATTCGTCATTCATTGGCTTCCAACATAAATGTTTATCTACGATTCAAGGATGTTTCTCATCTTTGTAAAAGCATTTCTAACTTATATTGGGAGAAGGAGAGCCTACTCTTGTCATATTCAGCAGTTAAAATGACCATCTGGTTCGAATACTAATGTCAGTCAGCAAAGTGCCTTAATATCTTCACTCTTCTCAAGATTCAATTTTAAAAATGCATATTTAGGAGCTTTAAACTAAATGTAGCATTTCCTGTGGTATTTCAAATGAGTCTCATTCTAAACAGGGGTTTCTTTTGTTTGAGTTCAACAACTGGCCGGAAAATGCAATCACGTTGATAGAATATGGTGCAGATTTAAATGGCGTAATGCAAATTTACCTAGATGAGAAATCCCAGACATCACATATCAGACCAGATGAAGATGTGAATCGCGAGACATTCTTTGTTTCCTGCAATAATTTCAAATCAGGCCTTCTTTGCGATCATTAGAATATAGCCTACACAGATGCCTACATGGTGCAATTTGGTTTACCTTCCGCAATTAATTCGAGCCATATGTAGGCGCCCGCTTAGTCAAGTGGGTAAACTATACCTTTTAACAGTGTTTCATCGTGCCTTCTTAAATTCTTTTGAGTTCCATTAGAGTTTAGTTGGGAGCTTCTTCACAGAGGAGACTGCACTGATCATTGTTTGCTCAAACATTGAGTTGTATTTTCAGAAATTTAAGATCTTAACTGCAACTCTCATTTGCAAGAGTTCAACTGTCAAAAGTAGAAATCAACACATTTGCTTCGAATATTTCACCTAAAATGTTCAACACAATGCATAGTTTCAGTGAGCGTTCACTTGTAGTCAGATGTCATGCATTTATTTTAGGTTTGCATGTATAACCACATTCCCAACGGTCACCTATTCCAGACCAAACTGATTTTGATCTGTGTTTGATTTGCCCTATTGCTTCAAAGGATCTTGAATACTTATTAAAACTTAAAATTAACAGTGAATCAAAGTCGATTACATTTACTGGCCTTCCCCGATTCTCGGGTCTGGTGCAGAGGTGTGAAATGACGACGGGTAGATAGCGAGCCAATGGTAAGGCAGCCTTCAAAATCAACCACGTACGAGTGTAATTTTAGGTTCGAATTGTGAATGAAAATAGATAAATGTTAGATGTGCACAATGCTTATTTTACAACTACCGAAGTGGTGCCTTTGCATGCACTATACTTTTATTTATGGATTTAGGCAAATATTGGAACAAATTCTATGTTTAACTGAACCAAAATGTTAGTTATTTTATTTACCGCAAATAAATTGGTTTCGTTCCTACTACATCCTATTGCATTAATAGGTTAAATTGTTCCAATTTTGTTTAAATAGCATTTAAAATATGTCTGGCTTTGATTGAATTAATCATGGAAACCCATTCAATGTCTTAAATAGGTCAGATAGGTAAGCCCACCCAGTCCCACGTATTCTACTTGTAGACCCAGACCAAAGAAGGATTCACAAATAAGCCCAGCTCTCTCTGCGTTACGTTAATTAAATACACAGAGAAACAGCGGTCAATTCGCCTCCACAAACGAAAAAAGACCTTCTTGAAAAGGAGTTACCGAGAAGAATGAAGTAGGAGGACAGGCAGTTAATTAAATAGGAGAAAGATATTGAGAATGTAACAAGGCACTTGACTACTTAAGGTTAAATGGCTTAAGGCTTGTTCGAAATTCATTTTTTCATAAAGGTAATAAGACCGCATTAGCTTTAAGTAAGTTCATTTTGCAGCCATTTACTCTTCTACTGCCTCTTTGGGTTGTTCTCCTTCAGCTGTGGGTTTCAACTGATCTCGGAAATCCACTTTCTACAAAGCAAAGAAAACTGCTGGTCACACCTGAGCGAGTAGACCAGTTCGCTATTGGTAAATGCTGCAGGAACGTCTTATTAGTAGGTTAGAGGCTTGGATGGATTGCACTATTACACAAAACCTAACGTCGTCATTTAAACATTTAGATTGAACCAACAGAAAAGTTATGAAACGTTAAGGAAAACGCACATGAGAGGCTTCGTCCTTCTCTTCAAGGGCGAATTTGTTTTGGCCGGTAGACTTGAGCTGATTTCGGAAGGAGGCTAGGCTCTTTTCCTTCTTTTCAATGCGGGCTAACTGACTCTCTGTCTTGGAAACTTTCTTGAGCACGGGTTTAACGCTAAATAGAGAGTTAAGTTTAGAAAGTTACCTGAAGCAAAACGGCATGAAATACTAGTCGAGACACTTACAATTTGCCTTTGACGTCATTGACTTTCATTGTAAGCTCATTAATTTCAATGTCCTGACGCCGAAGTTTTACTTCCCAGTCATATTTCTCACCTTCCAATTGAGCCATTCGAGCATGTAGTTCTCGAATTTTCTTTTGTAGAGCAGCTATAATTATTAAATCAGGGTCATTTGAGGCCTTCTAGATCGTACTTTTTAAATCGTGAGCGCAAAACTCATACCATCATCGAGTCCGTCGAGTTGAAGTGGCTGAACTCTTGATCGAAGGTAGTTCTCCTTCTCCTCTTGCCTCTTCTTCATCTCAGCTTTCATTTCATCGCTCGCCTTCTGCATGATTAGTTGCTGAAACGCCAGAAGATTTACCAAACTTTATTAACCGCAAGAGGAAAATTTTGAGACAGATCCTATAAACAAGTGCCGTACCTTGAGCAGGCGCTTCTTCTCCGGAGAGAGACCACCTAGACCCTTACGCTTCTGGCCCGGTTTGCGCTGTTTCTTAGCAGCCTCCTCGGCTTCGCGTTTGGCCTTCTCCTATAAGACCAAATTTGAATATTATAGATTTCCAGCATTACTTTTAAATAAATTCTCAATCATGCTGCCCTATTAACCTTGAATTATTGAGAGCTAATGAATCTGCTTTTGAAGACCACAGATACAGAGTAAGATATTCATATATAAGTGTCGATAATTCAGGATGAAAATTAATACCTCATTTTTCCTTTGTCGTTCAGCTGCAGCCTAGATTTCGAATAAAATACAAAAAAGGGTCAATATTTCAGAGTATTCCTCTCTTCTCATGCCATGCAGAACGCCTTTCGACGTAGACAGAGATCAAATAGCACAATATCATGCAGAGTTTCAAAAAAGATTACTCCACGGCTTCATCCTGATTGGTTGAGACATAAAAGTCCCGCTCTGCAAGAGTAGCGTAGGTAAACAAGGAAAATCGGGTATGGGTTCTTTGGAAGCCCATGGTGCATTGTGTTTCAGGGGGAGACATTAATTTGTGCATATGGTGAGAAATCGGGTGTAGGCATTCCACGCATTACTGTAAAAAGAGGAAATCTATTCATGCACGCATGCACCAACCTCTTCGCGCCTTGCCTCTTCTTCGCGCTTTCGCCGTTCCTCCTAAAATTTTATTTCAGTAGTATTGTAGGGCCGTTATCTAAAGAAGTTTACATTAACATTTGGACCTTGACCTACAGCTTCTCTGGACCTTTGGGGTTCCTCCTAAAAGTCAAAGAATCACTTAGCAAAATGCTTAGGTGGTTTATTTTTGTGAAGGAGCTCCGATAATCATCCATGCAAACAACATTAAACGAACAAACGAAGTCGAGTTTTACTACCAGCTTTAACTTCCTCATTCACCTCTTCCATCACTTCTTCTTTTACTATTGCTAGAACTTAGAATGAACATGCTTAATTTGTCAAGAAAAGATTAAAACATTCGCATTCTGACGCCAAGATATCAATTAATGAGTCCAATATGATCGCTACTTCAACAAGCATTTGGTCTAATGAGCAAAATATTGTGTAGATTGAAAGACGAACAAAACAGACATCAAGCTTTACCTCAGATTCCTCCTGAAATTTTTAAACGCAACCACCAGTTTAAATAGACTTTAATAAAAAATACCCATTAAAGTCATGCTGCGCAAGGTAAACAGGCGATGTCGCTTGAAAAAACCGATTTCTTGACAGGTCAAGAAATGACAAAATTCTAATACTTATCAACTAGCACAGAAATCAAAAACAAACGAGCCCATCAAATGAACAGGTAGTTATCAATATCAAGGCTACAAACATCTATGGGAATCTGGTTACCTCAGATATTTCATCCTAAGCAAATTCATAAGAAGAGTGAAAATTTAAATGATTCATGAATTATTGAAATTTAAGGAAGCTTCGGAATGAAAATTTGTAATACTCACCTCAGATTCGGAGGCCTAATCGTGGACAAAGTTGAAATCATGGTTATTAACATTGAAAAATAAACACGTTTCAAAAGCTTTTGAAGTATAAAAAATTTACTCACAGATTCACTGAAAAGAACAAAAGAACATTACGCTGTTGAAATAGCCATTGGTTTAATATCGAAACATTACTTTTATAATTTAATCAATATGAAAGTAACAAATCAAAATTGTCGAAAAATAGAAACCCTAACTTATCTAACGATATGAAGTAAAGCGAATTTGAGGAAATTTGATGCAAAGGAGCCAAATACTGACAACAATTTAAAAGAACATACGTTAGGCTTTCGTCGTCACTCATGTTACAGTAGAAGGAGGTTTAATTGGACTAAAAAGAGATGGATGATGTTGAGCTAAAAACAATCCAGATTGGCGAGGAAAAGGGAACGATTGATGACCAACCTCCCAGAGGCTCTAGTGCTGCAACTGAATTCCAACTACTTTATCTTCAGTACGGTCATTGGCGAAACTGTGTGCAGCGCCGCGTGGCATTCCCATTGGTCACCTGGTTGCCTTGCTGGCTTTCGTATCGATTGCAAGTTAGCGAGCGTGCGGATTAGCGACTAAAGTTCAGCAGTGGGCAAAAATCGATAGGAATACGCGTTTCCGCAATCACTTCTGCACCAGTGCAAGGGAACCACGTGCGCACATGCACAAAATTTCACTTCGGCTGGTGCCTTGAAGATGACACCTCGCTATTGCTATACATTTCAGCATAGGGTGTATCGAGAACTGACGGTTGACAGCTTACTGTGAAAATCATTTCCATTCCTACCACAGCTTGCAGGCATCTGTGTAAAATTTCGTCACTCACACGGTTTAAGAAAAATTTTTAATTAATAAATGATTGTAGGGATTATCTATAAGAAAGTTCAGTAATTTCACAATCAATTTAGGATTTCGACCAGTCCTGGGGAATGGCAAGTTGTGATGTTTAATAAAATAAAAATATAGAAATGATACTCAGACCCGCAAGTTTTTGGAACGTTCCTTTTGGGAAGGTTATCCATTAAACTTAGCAGGTCAATGGAGTTAAGTTAGACGCATGAGATGTGCATTATTGAATAGGCGTTTTACGTAACCCCGCCCACTCTGACGGTGAATAATTTCGTCCTCATCAGATTTGCAAGAAGATAAACAACTAAGAATATGCATGATGAAAACAATAGCCGCAACAATTAAGTGTTCTGGAAATTTCGTTAAAGAGAGTGTAAAGGTTGGGAGGGAATTCAGACCCTGGAAACTAGCGACATAGTACAGTTCTATGCACATCTAAATACATCTGTTTAGAGGTGATCGTCATTGAACCTGCTGACGATTTAATTAGAATATTGTAGTTTTTTGTACAGCTGATTATATTTATCACATCTTTCCAAGTGTCAACATTTTGTAAGCTTACGCTTAGTAATTTGACATTACAACACAACTTATTGGCCTGAGTTTGGGACTGAGTCTGTAACATAGACGTTCAGGTCTTTGACTGACCCGACATCAAACTTTCAAATCATTAATGAAAAAGATAGGGAATGAAACCTTCTTTAAATTAAGATTTCTTGCCACTTTGAAATTGAAATGGATTCATCAACGCTTTTTTGCCCATTTTGTTTAACCGCAAAAACCCTACGCCATTTTTTGGCTTTCGCTATGATAAAGACTATATTAAACAGTTATATAGTTACTAAACGGCAACTTTACCATTTCACCACCTGGACTATTAAGATGTACTTCAGATGCAAGATTTCGACCTGTACTTCTAGCAATATAAGCGTGCACCCACAGTAATAAAAAGCATTTCATTCAAAAATTCATACCATTACTATTCTATTTTTATTGAAAATAGATCAGAAAAAGCGAGGTTTTCGTCGTCCGGGGTGACCCTTGCATGGGATCTCGGGAGCGATCAGCATGTGCGGTCACGATCAGTCGCCATAATCTCGAGTCACATCCGGCGTTTACCGCTTACGAGTTCTATGCAATTAACTTTGTGCCTTACTTTTATATGCGACTATCCGATGACTGAGCTAAAAAGTTTTAAAGGTACACTAGTAGAATCTAAGACCTTAGAGAGCCCTCTGCACTGCTCAAAACCAATATTAAGTCCTGGCGCTTTCAAACAAAGGATTCCTTGTTTAATTTCATTGCCTAGCAATAATTTTGCAAGGAACTAATATAAAGGATTAGCATCCACCGAAATCCGGGGCGCAGCTTGAAACATACAAAGTTTATTTTAATCAGCGTTTCTCTCATTTCATCCTATAAAGGGTCCCTCAGACATCAGCAAAGAGCTTCCTCCTGGCAATCACTTCTATCTCGCAAAGTCTTCTCGACCATAGCAAACGCTCAAATTACTTCAGTACCAGAGACTCCGGTATTATTCAATTTGAAACTCTAAAAATAAGCCAAAGTCCTAAAGCTGATGAGATTTCAAAACCCACAGAAAGCGCAAAGGATCCATGTCTTGAAATTTGTTATGATGTGTCATTCAGGTTTCCTGGAATAGAACATTACAGAAGACACCGAATAGGATGCCAACATTAATTTTTGTAAACAAGTAAGCACAATAACAATCCTTAAATTTGCTTGAGTTACTCGTAGAGACCCTCAGCCTGGAAAATGGGCAACATTGCAATCCTGAACCAAAAATCTGTCGTTGAAAAGAATGCTGAAAAGATATACATCTTCACTAGCCTTTAACCAAGAGATCCTACTGCCAAAGGCACATTCGTCTATGGCTGTGGAGTTTCCAGCTCGATTTCCACGCGTAAGCCATTGAGTAGTTTCCAAATTCACTTCCTATTCTGCACTTCATCGAATGATTTTTAGTAAATACGAAACATGTCTGTACGATTTCATTTAGAAAAGTGCTTTATTCAAACAGTTTGCATATAATGGTTAAGTTCAAATTAGTAGCTTATTAACTGCCGATAGCACTTAATAATAGGCGGAAACGCTTTGAAAGCCTTGCGGCCATAGATACAGCTGGTGGTGGTGAACGGAGCCGTTTGAAAATGCAAATACAATAACTATCTAATCTATACTAGAAATTAGCGGTTGAGCAGTCTGTTATAAACCATTTACTGGTGTTTTTTGCAGTCGTGTGCTGGCATTACCTACACAATAGAGACGAATCGACCTCTGAACAGTCCGCAATGAATGATGATTAGTTACCAAACTATTAATAATTTGAGCAATCAGCTGCTGAGCATGAAGATTTGACAGTCTGAGGACTGTAAAAAAACCAAATCCATACTTTCTGGATCAAAAATAAAGCTATGTTGGTGCTTAGGAAAAAATGCTGTTAAGGTAAAGCAGTGCTGAAAAATTTCACTCTGAATTTCTACATAAATGCAACTGGATTGCCCGATATAGGCCTTCTCTTAAGGTCTTATTGCGTAGTAGGTTATGAAAGGGGACAAACTAGCCGCGTCGACATCTTAAATCGTTCCTTTAAAATAAAATACAAGTGTGATATGGAAAACGAACTGTGGAGAAGAGAGCAGGTAACAAAGTCAATTAGCAATTTAATTTTAATAGTTAAAAAATAATGAGTGATCGTGATGGATCCATCAGTAAGCTCTGATACTTCTACAATAAACACCTGATGGCATCCGCCATTCACTTCCGACGCAGTTAGGCACTACGTCATAGGTTCAAAGCCTCTATTCAGCCAACTTAAGTCCCATTGACTCGCCTTTTCTAGCATCTGAAGAAACTTCGGCAAAGCATCAGGACATAACTAAGACAACAACTCTAATTGTCGTTGTCTTTAATTTTACCTACGCAACCTCCGGATATCATTTGAAGTTCATTGAATGAGTATTATAGAAAAAATTGATGCTAAAATGAAAGTATCTAACTTAAATTGCTTAAAAAACTTTCCACAGAGTATTCCTGACCTCCAATCTCCAGACGTTTTGTAGGAAACTAATTAGTTAAGTTGAAACTAAACATTAACGAATTATTTTACAAGGAATAATTTTATTATTGAAATCATGTCTTCAGAACATAAACCTCACTCGAGGCTTTGTTCCGCCATGCCCCCATGGAATTCAACGAAACAGCACCAGAGAATTTTCATATCTTTGAAATATTTGTACCCAAATGGACCAAGCTCTGAATATCGGAAAAGGCGAAAATGTACAGGATAGAGTGATTTAACTACATGGACAGAAATCGCCGAAAAAATCCGTTGAAGTGAAAAGATGATATGAAGGGAATTGTGTGTATTGACAGTAAAAATGGAAAAGTAAATTCATTTAAAGAGCAATTTTACAAAAATGTGTTCTTACTAAGGATATCTTGCTAAGTTCTTGCAACGAAAAACCCTTCAAAGGCGAATTTTACTTGATTAGGAGCAGCAGAACCAGACGTTGAATAGACAATAATGAGTGTTAGAGGGTAGTCGTATGTTATCTTAGGAAGCTGATCGCAACGAACACATGCAATCAAATTCACACCTAATACGTGGCGAATCCTCTAGCTCCATCTGACGATTAGACTGAGACAAGCAAATGATCAACTCTACATGTGGTGGGTGATATTTGTGGCTTAACGCCACTGTGGGTTTAAAAAATTATTATTTTGATCCTGCAAAAGTACTGTAGGTCGTTGAACACTGGTAAGAGGGAAATATCCGCATTCATTAACTGGTTGAATGGAGGTTACATATTAAAACTCGGCAAAGCAGCAGTCCGCTTAGCGACAACTGCTACTTCGCAGCTTGAAGATGCAAACTGGTGTCAAAAAGTCCTTGAAAAGAAGTTATTGGATTAAAACTTAATAAACTACCCTCAAAAGGGAACTAAATGGACTTAAGGAGTGTCCGAGAGTCCAGACTGGATGCATGATGGCTCCGCTGGGAATGAGAAGACTATAATTGAGATTGGCAGCAGCAGCAGCAGAGTTCAAGAAAATCGACTATTCTTGAACACAAATTTTCTACCAAT
Organism: Moniezia expansa; assembly: GCA_019097775.1. Classification (NCBI taxonomy): domain Eukaryota; kingdom Metazoa; phylum Platyhelminthes; class Cestoda; order Cyclophyllidea; family Anoplocephalidae; genus Moniezia; species Moniezia expansa. The sequence continues at coordinate 2,378,693 of JADFDV010000093.1, forward strand.
GTAAACTCATTTAAAAATCGGCAAATAGATTTAAGTTACTAAATTGCTCCGATCTTTCTTGAAGATATGGTTTGAAGAGTCCTTTTACAGCAAGCTCTTGAGCACAAGATCAAGTGATAGCTTGAAAAAAATTAAGCAAATGTTATTTGAAATCAACTTTAAAGGATGATGCAGTTAAAATCGCAGATATTTTTGTTAGTTTTCTCAGGAACAAAATCGGTAAGACAAGAGTCAGTTTCATAGTCGCTTTCTCGAAATTCATTAAACGTCTACCTACATTTCGTAAGTAAAGCATTAATACACAAAAAAGTTGGTTTGTGATTTGACGCATTTGGCTTTTAGTTATCAAAAATATCCAGTAAACAGCGTATTTTCAGGTTTGTCAGGACAGTTAAGAGAAAGTCAACGCTTAGAGTTATGAGAGTATAACGGTATCAATTTGACTAGCCTGATTCAGTAGGTTTTTTGAATCTGCACTGGTTTAAAAGAGAGCGTATTAATGAAGATTTCGACATCGTTTCCGGCTTATGAAGATCATGGTAAGACTTTAATACAAACCATTTGCATAAGCATCCTAACCTTATCACTTCTGGGAATGAGAATAATATATTAAACGAAATAAGTAATTCATAAACAAAAGTTGTGACAAGTTGCCTCCAGCTCTGTTCAAACAGCCCATGTTTCCAGATAAGACTGCTGACGATATTTTCAGCAGCTAAAATACGCATTTGATTCTCACGTTTGAACTAAAATATTTGCATTTTTTAAACCTGACAAAATCAAATCCTGGGAAAATGCTTAGGCGAGAGAACTTTTCAACAAATTTATATTACATTTACCTGTGAGCCATTCTTTCAATTTTCAACTGTGAATTTAGTTTCAGCGGTTTGATACTGCCATTTTCGTTTTTTCTTTGGTCATTTAAAGAAAATTCTTTCAATGACCTCCTCTTTTGGCACCAACGTTTCTATCAATCCTTTAAAAACAGTTTTGAAGTACTTTATGAATATCAAAGCTATCATTTTTTGCACTTTTAGTATTCGAATGATCATTTTTAATGAAGAATCAAGTTAATATATTGTTTAACTTAAATAAGTTAACAGATTTAGCTTACCTGCTATATATACATGGGATAGTCTAGTAGTCGATAGTAGAACACGTTGAATTGAAGTTTCCGAAAAAAAGCCTAAAATTTAGTGCAATGTACCTTTGAAAATTTCGGTCATAAAATTCATAAATATAAAACATTAGTAGACTTTTGATTGTGTAACAAGGACTGAAATACTATAAAGCATTCAAAATCATGCGAGCTCGCCTGTTCGGGTTGTATGGAACCATTTGAGGAGGAAAGCTAACACAACAAATTCCAATAGAATAGTTTTGCGATTCTGTTGCATTAATTACAGCCTTCTAAGAGGACAGAAGCAGTTAAGTACTGAAGCGATTCAATTAAAATGAGATATTTTTTCAAGTATTTGGCTTATTCATACAAAAAATAGCTTGAAAAACACTAAGCAGGTTGTCTCCTAATAGCGATAAGCTACTCTTATACGATCTCAGAGAAACCAAGGAAGGACACTGACCGGTGCTTGTGAACTAGGAAATATTTTGCCTTTAATTACTAAGCCCTTTTGTTACTATGCTCTAGTTTCCTCTGTACCATTGCTGACTCTTTTTTAGAAGCATAAATCTCAATACTTACATCACTTATGATTAATAAAAAGCATTTAAAGAGGTTTTCACTGATATGCTTCTGATCACTACCCTCTATCATAAGATTATGGGCACGCACCTTAGCCAGTAAAAATGAATGGTTTTCAATCATAAACTAATCCAAAATTGTGCGAATATCAACCAACACGAAGTAGAGGCATGACTGATCTACTTTGATCAGTGAACCTGAGAGCAGGTCGAAAAGCAGACAAGTTGAACTAAATTGAAACCTCTCAATTAACACTGATGTCAAGCTCATGCAAAACAAATTCTTTAATTTTCCTCGAAATTGCTATTTAATTATCTCTCAAATAAAGTAGGATTAACGCAAACTAGATTGAGAAGATTTAGCCGAAATAGTAAATGAAAATACTTACTTTTCGCCTCAGTTAACTACAATATACTATGTTATATTATGAACTTTAACAAGCACAAATTTTTCATCAAAGTTTAACACATGAACTATTCTTCTTACATTGCCTCCTCAAATTCAAAAGTATTCGAGTCCATTCCCAGGTAGTCAAAATTAAATGTTAGATTATATCATCACAAAGACTTGATAACCGAGCTAGGCACCAACCTGTCATGAATGCTTCTCCGAATCGTCTAGACTGCTCTTCCATTGCGATTCAGTGAATACATGCCCGTGCATCAACTTCAAATGGTATATTTTGCCATCGGATTGTAGAGATAGAAAGAAATCGGACGAAGTAAATCGGCCTTTTTTAGTCAAACAACACAAAACCTCATGACTTGACTAGTCAAAGCCGGCTGGAAATCGGACTGTGCCAGTTTCAAAAAATCATCCAGTCAAAGATCCTAGTAATGGAGGTAGAGCTGAAAACGGTCTCCCCAATCACAGAAAAGGCTATTCCCTCCATAGACGAAATGCTCCATTCAATCTAGGTTTATAGTAGTAAGAATGATCGCTTATTCAGTATTTAAAAAGCATTTAAATTACTTGCAAACGAATTATAAATGAAAAAACATTTACAAAAGTTTTTAGGGATAAAATGAATTTTGCGTTTGCTTGATCCTGGAGCGTTTGAAAGTACTAGTTGAAAATGTTTGACGAAAAAATCATTAGCCATTTACCTTGTTAAATAAAGATAGTAACAGATAATACTTTCAACTGCTAGCAGTAAAAGGACAAAATTATTAAGCAAAATATAGCAATAAAAGCTGAATTTTTCAGGGTCCATGTAAAATTTTGAAACTTTAGACCGAGAGATACTTGAAAGCAGAGTACAGTATTAGAGGTTGAATTAGTCACTAATTTAGCTCAATTTATAAGCTGAATCTGAGAAAATAGTTACTGAATGCCAAAAAAAGATGTTTAGGACCTTACTTTGACAGAATTGGAATGCAAACCTAGTCTTTGGTGGCTATAGCGTTTTAAGTAGCAATGTAAATCTTTAGGAAATGCGTGAGGGAAATCAGCTATCAAATTGTTAATGTAAACCTCTTTAATTTTTAAAAGAGATTATTTGCAGGTAGCATTCGTAAACTTTTGAATTCTCTTTTCATTTTTGGTTCTTAAAAAGCTCAAAAATATTAAACTGATCAGTTATGACATTCACCTTGATGACTTGTTGATTATTGACAGACTCAAATAAAGCACTTTTCTAATAAGTAAACCATTAGAGCAAGGATGCACTTCTTTCAAAACTGCTAGGGTTTGCAGCAAAAGCTTTTGATTAATTTTATTTACTGTTTTTAAAATTGCATTCTTTAATACCTAATAGGACTAGCAATTAACTCAAAGACTATATTCAACCTCAGCTTCATCAAAGCTGACTAAATTTACAATACATTGGTGTATTTTGTTTATCATAACAAAAATAGTAAAACTTAACGCTCTTAAAAAGATTTTACAAAATTTATTACTATATTTGCTATAAAAAGTTGATAAAGGAAAAGTAAATTCTTAGAATCGGCCTTAAATCCACATTTAGAGTAACAGCTGTATAATAAAGACGATTTTTTGGGGTCCTGAACAATCAAACTTGTAGCTTGCTAATTCGGTATTCACTTTGCTTAATGAAATACTTAGTTTCGCTGAAAGCGTGGTTCAGAGTATAGAGAAAGGGAAAAAATTTTTCCCTAAACCTAATCAGTTTGATGAAATATTATATTAACATTTCAAAATATGTGCGTTTCTAATGCCCTTTCGGTGTCTTTGAAATTCTGTTTTAATTCGCATCACACATAGAACCATATGTTTGTAGAATTTCCAGGTCTTTAAGCAGAAGCAATCCCGAGAACAAAGCATTTACATTTGTCTACAATGAGCTGATAAATTTTCTCTAAGTGAGCAAATCAGCTAAATCGGCAGTCTTAATAAAAGGAAATGAATTTCACTTTGTAAAAATATAAACCCATAAATTCAAACAAATAGTATAATTTAATGCTTTGAAAGCAGTGAAAAATTATTAAAAATGGCAAGTACTCTGGAGCCGTTCTTAGTAAAAATGCATACTTTCTGCACTGATTAACCTAACTAGATATCAAACAGTTTTTTGATAGTTAAAGCTTTTTTTGGCTTGGGTTTTTAAATTAATGAATTAAAATTAATTCATCAAAGTCAAAAGTTATCATTCTGTGGAATTTCTTTTAAAATAGAACTTTTGTTAACACTTCAGTGTCATTTGATGTTGTTCACGACTGCGGCAACCTTGTCGGTGACTTGATTAGCACAAGGATTTTAATTGAAAAAGAAAATCCAAAATGATTCGTTGTTGTGTCTATTGATATTTCCATGTTTCGATTGGGAACCTTAATCCAATGTATGCTTTGAATTCAGAGACTTTTTATCGACAAGCGGATAAACCTTGTTTATACTGGTCAACTGATTAGTAGTATAAGACAAGTTCAAATTTAAATTTTAAGCACAAGTAGGTCATGAAGGCTTCAAGTGCCTTTAGTGCTGAGACAAGCACAGTAAGAAATGAATGGATGAATTTCTAACACAAGCGTCAACACTTACAGTTACATTATTTAACAATTTTGATAAATAGCAAATTAATCTTTAAATTTTAAGATTTGAGTCAAATTATTTTTAGTGTGCATTATATTTCTCAACCATTTTATTAATAAAATAGCTGAGGAAAGGCCGCTATTCATTACCAAAACATAGAAAATTTGAAAGGGATCACCTACAAAATAATGTTAGACACTGATCAAATATAAATAGGATAATTATCCCAGGTAGTAAATAACCAAGTAAATACCTTGAAAGACAATTTTAAACGTAATGTTTGGAAAAAAATAATTTAACGTTCCTTTAGGTGAAAAGTGGTAGCTTGGCAGAGTGCATCTAACCATCAATTTGAATTGTAACTTGTAAACAAAATTTTAATTTATTAAAATGCATAAAATATCGTCAAGTGGTTTGTTAAACTATGCTCAAATAAGTAGTTAATGAAGAAGAATTTCGATTTCAAACACATTACAAAAGCATTTTGACGAAGCATTGAAAAATTAAAGACAATGGCCCTACTCAGCGCAATTATCCTGATTTAAGTAATATTCATTCACAGCTTGCAATTATTATTTCTATAAGGTGCAGCGCATATTTTGAAAGGGATTCATTAGGACGCAATTAATCTATAGACCCTTTTGACATATTTTCATAGAAAAATTAATCATTATTTGTCACTTTTTACCTAAAAATACACTTTGCAAACCTTTTCAAATTTTTTAAGTCGAAAGCTAGCCAATTCAATTTAGTTAAGTTAAGCATTTTGCAATTTCTTCAAAATATGACTTGATTCTAAATTCGCAAGCTTTGAGAGACAGCAATTTGTGTGAATGGCAAAAAAATCAAGAAATGATTTAAAACATGTAATTTTAGGTGTCATCGTTGATTATATATGACTAGTGAATCTCCTCTCGAATCCGTATACTTCAATAATGAACAACTTTGTTGTACTTCTACAGTTGTACTTGAGCGGTAGACCAGTTTATAAAAGCGCTTGAAATGATTTGTGTAAGCAGTAGCCAAAATTTCAAGGGTAAAGTCAGTCATTCCCCAGTTTGAGCCCATGGTCAAAGTCAATGAGATATAAGCATTAACTTAGCATTATCATTTATTTTGCAAAATAATCATTTCAGTTTGCTGTTTTATAGTTAAAATAAGGGTTATATGTAATGAATTACAGATCTTTGCATGAGAGAAGACGAAAAGACGAATTTTTGACTAAGTAAATCAGCCATCATGGAGAAGGGTATTGGGTATTTTCCGTTCGTTTACACACATCCGGTTCTGGGGCCTGTTAAGCTTTGTTATTTTAGATTGAAGATATCTCAAATAGTTTACAAACTCTTGGCTTGATATTTACATACTGGGATCAGCAAACCAAATTCATCAAAAGGACTCAATAAAGTAGCAGTACTATTTATAATATTTAATGTCTTGTTCACTAATTATCTGTGAGAACTGTTTTGAGACTTGACCATGATTATCAACAGTCAATTTTAAACGTTCACTCAAAAGCAAATGCCAATATTTGAAATCCAGGAAATTTAAAATTGAGCTTATCTAGATTTATAAGACCATTTTTACCATTTGTTTACTTGTTTTTTTTCACCTTATGGGTCTTTACTTGAATGTTGTGACAAATTGACTAACAGAGTGTGATTATTTCGGAGCGAATATTTTCTTTTTTTTTGATTGATACATGCCATCGTTTTCAGCAAGATAGTGCAAACATATTTTTTTGGGAGAAGGAGACATTCTCTCTTGTACTATTTGTACCTTCGTATTTAATGTTTGGAATACTTCCTATATTCTTTCCCATAGAGCGCTCGTTTATAAGATGTAGATAGATTGCTAATGGTGGCTTGATACAGCATAACTAAATGTTTTAAGAAATTTTTTAGGCAGATTTTGATCATCTGTAAATCATGGTGTTCTCTAAATTTGATTTTTCTCATTATTTTGGGTTTCAGGGAAGTATAAATTCATTAGTTACCATTTTTGATATCAAAATAGCTTAGTTACTTGATTTGAAGGGCTTGTTTTATTGGCTGGTCGGTCAACACATAATTGAAACTAGCCATGCTAAGCTGGACTGCAATTCCGTAGAATGTTAAAACAGAAGAAGAAAAGCAGTGATACGATCAATGGTGTTTCAGATATTATAAAATGATAGTCACTTGATTATTTAAATACTAGCTGTATTTAAAAGAAACTCAAATTGAATCGTGTCTTTTTTGAGTGAAAAGTAGCTAAATACCCGTCTTTACTATTATGAACACTGCAGAACTGTACCAACTCATCATTATAATGATATATTCGGTAAGAAGCCAATACAGAAAAAATAATGCGAATTTTCTAGCACCCCCAGAGTAACGTCAACTTCAGCGTTGGTATCATTGCGTAGCAATAAACACAGGCATTTGTATTAAGTTCAATACGTATTATAATAATATGTTCGCCAGGGAATTCATGTAATGTGTCTCATGAATATACGATTTCGAAATATTTGAAGGCATGACCTCCAAACAAGCCAATGCTTTCCTGTTAATTTATGCCGTCGTCACCCAACCAATGGGATTATAGTGCAGTTGTTTTCACATCGAAACAAACAGGCAGGAGCAACTTCTTCCAAGGCAAGCTCAAAAATGATTTTTTCAATTTCTTTTCAGATAGATAAATGAATATCTTAAATTTGTAGAACTCTAGGTGATAGCTACTGGGTGACTTTCAATGGAAACTAAATACATGCTGCACTAATCCGCTTAACTTTTCTTTTTTTATCTATACATAAGTTTACCTTATCAAGTACTACTGAATGCATGAAATTCTCATCGCATTAATTTCATCCTTCCCAGATGAAGCAGTAAGTAGAGAACTTGCATGGAACTGAGTTGTATGCATTAATTAGTTTGAATCAGAGCCGATATCTGACTTAGCGCCATGGAATAGCTGATGTCTCTCAAATATATCAGGACTGTTGAATGGACCAATGAGAAAACAGGTGTAAAAATTACTTACACTTGATTCAAAAATATTTTGATAAGAAAAGGTTTAAGCATATTGAACAATCAAAAATATTAGCGAAATAATATATCAGGAAAATTTTTTTAATCTGCAAGGAATACTTAAAATGTTCAAAAGATCATATAAAACTCAAATGTTATAAAAGTCCATGTTTTTGGCCTCATGGCTTAGAAGTAGAAAACGCCTTTTAAATTCTTTGAACTCAAACACTCGTTTTTGCAAATAGATCTGGAATTAAACTGATGGACAGCTAAGCTAAATAAACTAAAGAAAAAGCCTTAATAGTGAAGATCTTGAGGAGAATTCTTCAATAAACTCATCTGTAAAACTAGAAAAAATTTAGAAAATGATGGAAAAAGGAAGAAAACGAAGAATATATATTTTTGCTACAATCAAGTAAGATGAAAAGTTTCGTTAAATCCTCAGCTGAACCAAAAAAATTCATCGTTGTTCTCAGAAATTATTAATTTCGAAAACCTTGTTTCGTGTGTTCGAATTTGACCTATTCTACTAAGCACTCTTGCTTATCCAGTACATCAATTCATTCTGTTAAATTAAAAATAAATTGTAATTATCATCTTTATCTTTAAAAACCATTTTGATGACAGAAAAATGCTTTAAATGCTTGCCGTACATGTAAAATAATTTTTTTTCCAAAAAACTTTTATTTGAATAAAAAGTTTATCCTCCTTTAAGTAAGGAATGCTCTTTACGGTTCAAATAGTTGGTGCCTTTGGAAGACAAACTTTAGCGAAAGCCACTTGTCAAAGCTTAGCTACATCAATCATAAGCCAAAACTAGGGCAATCATCTTTAATTACAAGATGAATAAAAGATTGCTGGTAAATTGCTTTAAGCAAAAGACAAAGGAAACAATTAACATTTGAGACAAACACGGATATATCTTCATTGAAAAATGCTTAACCCTATTAAGACGCATTCAAAGTAATTAGTAGAACAATAGCTGAACGAAGATAATATTTCCTAAAGGTAGTCCTGGCCTCTGTTTGGTGCCATCAAATGAATATAGTCACGCTTATTCAAGAGCCATTGAGGTCGCGAAAGGAAGTAAATTAGTAGCCAAGTCAGTTTTACCAGGGTATTTGTCCAGTATATTTATAAGGAAATGTAGAATACAAATACTTTGAAAATAATAGCATCAATCTATAAAGGAAAAAAGCCAAAATTTAAGTTTTTACAAATGTTGAAAATATCATTTTTTTTCGAACTAAAATTTGAATGAAAAGCGCAAGCACTAGACGAACCTTGATACATGCCTGGTGGCTCTGAAACTTTCGACGGTAGTCCCAAGTACAATTTTCGTTTACCAGGAAGTGCAACCCTCTCATTAATATTTTGCAAGTTTTGTCCCCATTTTGCATCCGGTTTTGCATTGTAACAACCGTACATGATGCATAAATAACTGTTCACTTATTTCAGATTTTTAAAAAATAATATTTAAATTATTATTATTATTAATATATAAAAAATAAAAAAAAATTATTATTAATATTTATAATTATCTGTTAGAATAATTGTTAATTCGTATAAAAAGTTGAAATTTTTAGTCGGTTCGGGCTTTACCTTTGCAAGACTTTTTAACATCCAAAAATTGATGAAAACATGACTATGTATAAATTAAAGATGCCTACCATGCTTCTTTGAAACTATTTTGAGCAGTGAGTTTGACCCCAATTGAACAAACAATTCATTTTTAACAATAGTGTTGCCATATGCACCTCAAAATACGTCAATAAAGGATAAAATCTAGACTTGTAACGCACTGTCCACGGATCTTAAATAGCAAATCCGAACCAAATGCATCAGTCATGGTGTTGGAATCATGCTATTTACTGCCTAATTTTACTAAACCTCTGGGAAGAAACATCGAGTGTCAAGTCATTCTAGCTCCGAATTCAGTGATACATTCAACCGACTTAGACTGCTTTTCCCAATCATTGTCTTTCTAGACGAAAACTTTGTCTACTTGATCAACTGCAATCGTACTTACATTTATCCAGAGCACCTAAGCCACTGGTCATCGTGCGGAGCTGGTTCGCATACTATATGTGAACTTATTTATTATCTGATCGGTAAAATTGAAAAACGTATTTCTTGAATTTTTCTGGCATTTTACTTATTCACCAAGGTGGCTCTTGCATCCGAATAAGCGTAAATTTTGATGAGATGAAAATTTTTTGCAACCTAGAAGAAATTCCAGTTTGTTTTTAGCGATTTGTTTAATAATATGGTCATTTGCCGATTTGCCACAAATTAAAACAATCTAGCATAAAGCATTATTTAGCCTGTTATGAGGAAATTTCAACTTGAACAAACTGCAATATTCAAATCATGCAGTGCTCAAATACGCCAGACATTGGCAAAGTTTCACTTCATCTGAACTTCTAAATAATCTTTGAATAGACTCTATTATTATATTCAGTCAGTGCTTTGAAAAAAAAGTTTCGCCAGTTATTTTTAAAGCTTTTTTTGAATGCCAAATATGCATGCATGTAGCTCAAAACTTAGACTGAAGAAGAGGTGGGAAACTGAAATAATGAATGCCGAAAATGAATAGCATCACCGACCCCAGGATTTTAAGTTTTGGATATGTACTGCCCAATCAGCGTTTGACAGTACTGGTACCCTTAACTAATCAATGGCATAGCAAACAATAGCCATGGTTTCAGTGAAAAATAGACACGTAAAGAGGGTATCAACTGTTTAACTAACGAGATCTTCGCTATGCTGTAAATACAGCATAAATTATTTCTCAAAATGTTATATAGCTGGGTAACACATGGTTTGCAGAAACAGACAGATTCAATAAATATTAAAAGAAAACAACAAAGTCAATTACGTTCGGGGAGCCAAAGTGTTACAATTTGCTTTTGCACCAAACAGTCTGGGAGCAAAACTTGTTGCTAAGTAGCAACAAATGAAAAGGATACTTCAGTCTGTATTAGTTACAGAAATGGCAAATGATTATTCAAAAATTTAAAAAAGGCATGAGAGATTTTCACTTTTTGCATTTAAAAAGGTCTTGTGTGCAAATAATTTAGTTGAACCTGATTTTTGAACCACTGCTGCTATAACAATTGTCTTCATTTTTTGTTAGCGATGCCAACTGCTAAGTCGAAAACATTGTTTCTCAAACGCATGCTTTTAGAGGCCATAATTTTCCATTAGCATCGCAGCAGATCAACAGATGCACTTGTATTCGTAAATGATGCTGTTCGGTGATGCTTACTTTAACGACACATTTTATTTTACGACCTCATTAGATCGCATGTAAACTACTAAACATGAAATTGATCTCGTTATATTATTTACCGTAGATTTTAAACCTATCTGCAAAAGTTTGTAATTGACAGTCATCAAAAAATCTAATAATAAAGCCTACAAAAATTTATGGGAACCTAATGTACATCGCAGACAAATATCACGTAGTTTATTTCAAAACAAAATCTGTAAGGTTTCCTAAGTAGTATGAGAAATTTACTTATATGTGGTGCCTTTAATTTAATGAGCGATTGTACGGATATTAAGTAGCCTGTCCAAACTCAAAGCAATAAATGACAAATGTTGATTTATAAATTCACTTTTCCTCAAAAATTCTTTTGCTTGCGCAAATAATCTACATAGTGCATAGCCTTGTGCATCATTTCTAATTGGACAAACAATAAACCAATGGGATATAATCTACATAGAAGATTTAAAGGCAATAGAGAATAGGGAAGTTCATTTGCCAAAATGGCTGGCATTAGCACACCCTGGATCAAGGAAAACCCCTCTACATTTGGGATACGCTCCTTTAACAGAAAACTGACCAAATCTGCAAACAACCGAATTTGGCACAACACCTTTTCGAAGATCCCCTTTACCCCACTTGACAGTCCCAATATTCGTCAAAACATCATGCGGAGTCTACCAAGATTCCTACGTGTCTGCAAAAGTGGATATATTAAACATCGTCAAGAGCATGAAGTAAGGCCAGATATAAGTGACATTGAGCTCTCGTCGTTACGATCGTATTCATGTACAGAGAGGGCAAGCTGGCCATCAGAGTCAGTGGCGCAGCCAAGACAACAGGAACCCACACCACTGTCTTCATCCCCTATTTCATTGCCAGACTCACATTCGCCCTTGAACTTGACGAAGAAAATCGTTGATGCCATATTGGATCAGAGATGGCGCTGTGTTCTTGAAATACTCTCTGATAGCAATTTGTCGCCTAGCAGTTTAATCGTTGAGTCAAACCTCTCACTGCTAGATCTCTTCATTTACTGCTGCATTCTTGCAAGCTTATCAACTCCTGATGTTCCATGCAACCACGATGGCATTGTTATTAGAATCATTGATTGTCTTCTTGCTCAAGGTCTACCAGTTGAGGTCGGTAGATCAGGAATACAGAGGAGCGTCTTGTCATCTCTCTATCAAAACCTCTATGTCTCATTGGCGATTGACTTGCATGCCATATTTCGACGCCTTCTGCAAAGTGGTCTTCAAGTGCCGGCTGAGTTATTGATCGATAGTGATTTGAGTTGCAATACCTACTACCGAATTCTCGAGTCCTATGCAATCTGGAGGACAAAGCACCCAGTGTCTACAAATCCTCCTAGTTCCATCATGTCCAAATTTGTACTCTTACTCAATATTCTGTATTCTGGTGCGACCCATCTGCCCGACCTGGAAATATCCAAGTTTGATACCAGTTCTGCATTGGTGTTTGAAGTCCATCACAGAATTTTGACTTTATTCAAACACCAACCGCGTTCTCTGTTTGCCTTATCAAGATTCAAAGTCAGACAAATGTTTCCTCGAAAATATTTCCGTGAACTGTTCTCCGACGGACTTTGTACCAACGTACCATTTTTTCAACACATCAAATGTTCGTCCGGTACGACGGAGCTCAGAGAGCTTGTAGAATGGTTGAGCATTGTCCAAGCCCTACCAGATAATATCCGGTATTCTTTGATGTTTCTTGAGAGGCGATCACTGGAACATGAGTTGGACTTTTTATTTTCCGTCAAAATGGAAAAGGTTGATCCAAATTCAAATTAATTTCACAACTATTTTTCTTTTCTTATTTGAAAATTTTGCGCTTTTGAATGATCAACTGTATTAACTGAGATTCAAAATATCGCATATTTAACATATTTTTTATTTATTTATAATTCTTGCCCATTTTTTGTGAGTTCATTATTTAAAATTTTTTGAGCGAATTGAATCGCCTATGCTTTTAAAAGCCACTGCTAACACAAATGCAAACTTGTGCTCATTATGGCACGATGTTTCCCGTAAACCCTCCCTGTGAATTATTTATTTTAATGACTAACCGAATCATTTTTACTTAAACAGCCAGTTGACGTGTTAATTGACTAACCATTTCTTATTTCGTACATTCAACTTTAATGAAAACAAAATAATGAACTTGTACACAAGACACGCGAATGTTTACAAAGTTAGTACTTTTGAGATCACTTTAAATACTGCTACTTATTCAGTAAACTAATTTCGAAAAATTTATCCGCTGCTACACAGGAGAATAGGAAAATAGTGCTTGGGAACCACTAATGCTGAGGAGCGTGTACCTTTAAGATGCTCCAAGTTAGGTAGCAGGCTGACCACAACAATAAACATGGAAGATTATTTGATGCTGAGCCACAGTGACGCGCAATTCATAGAATTCCTGACGGTCATTCAACTAAGGATGCCACAGTGCTAAGACTTAGCAAATGCCTTCTGGTTCGTAATATACATACGGGTCTGTTTTTACATCTTTTCATAAGTACAGTGTCCTTACAAAAACTCTTTTAATTGTACCATGCTCAATTGATGCATCACAGCTTTTGCGCTCAATTGAATCAACTGTACTATCTTATCCCTCCTAGAAATGCACGAATTAAACTAGTTTCACTCAATCACTTATTTTAGACCTAATTAATCGTTCTTAGCGTACAGGATCTCTGGCTTGTAGAACTAAATTTTTTTCCTTTGAACCATTTCAAATGACTGGAAGACCATCAGATTTTCAATCCTTCATGCCAAGGCGCTCACATACGCAACGCAAGTATGTTTGGTTTGACTGCTATTTTTTTGAGTTTTCTTCTCCGTGAGTGCACTTATTGCAGTAGATTTGATATTTCAAATTGGATTGATCTGAAACACAGAAATCAGGCGCTGTACTTTGCAAACCCCTGCGATCGTTTTTGGACAGCAAATCAAGATTTCATTCTTGTTAGTGGCCAACCTAACCATATTTGTAAACGTCAGATCGACAGTGGAATTGTTTGCTCTTACTCTGATTGGGATACCCAGGTGTAATATTCACAGACAGTTTCAATTGCAAACATTCGTGCAAGGAGACGTTTCCAATTTGATAAGCGGAAACTAAATGAAAAGATTGCTGAATTTTTCGTCCAGAAAAACCCATTGACTTGATGTTTTTCTTTGAGATTGAAAAAACGAGTTCAACTTTTAAATTTTGAGCAGTGTAGGATCGGTCTACTTGGAACTAATGCAAAAATAAAAATATCAATTTAAAATTAAAGTGTTCATTAATACAAATTACTACTAGATGATGACTGTTTCTGTCGATACTGGTTTAAAATTTGAAAGTTTAACGTAGGAAAACATGTCCGGTAACACCGAACCGGTATCACTTTGACTCAGACCATCTAGCAAGTTCTTAGGCACTTTATTGTCATTTCGTAAACTTTTTTGTTATCTTGATTGTTCAAAAGCCAAATCGCTTTTAAAATTGTAAAGTGTTACTTTGAGGTGTGTAAGAAAATTGCAAATTGTTAAAGGAGACGAGAAATATTTTTAGAAACCAATGCTCTTCCCATAATTACCAATGTATTTTCCGCCATATTTCCACTTATTATTTAATCTTTGGTCTGATGGGGTAAAAAATTTCTCAGATTGTTGACAATTTCAATTATATGATGGCTAGTTTGTGAACCAGGTATTTTATTTCTGAGTCAAATTTCAAGTCCCTCCATCAGTGAAATCATTGATCTCAAAGCAATGAGTAAGGAATGCCTAGCGTTGATCCTCACAATAGAATGTTCTGGTTGAATCCGCATAATAATCGAGACATTCAGTTACCTTCTGTCAACAGGCTGATTTTGTAGTATCCCTAGGTAATTCCTAATATTTGTTTACTCTGAAGCAAAGTTCTATTTGATATATGGCAAACAATAGGTGAAATGCCTAGATTTATAATTATGTACACTTTGCTTAGCTTTTAATATTCATTCCATATAAACCAAATTCTGAGAACGAGCTTGTTTCAGGCAAAGCTTTTCTTTTCAGCGCGTTTGCCTTGAGCTACACCCTTCAAGCTTTTAAAACGTTTCAGCTCCTCTGCAGAGTTAGATTTAAGTTTTGCAATATGAACGAAGGCTATTTAGTTTAGATCACTTTGGTTTGCATGAAATTATTTGATATTCTGCGAAAACATCTTTTGCTGCGCAGTTCGTAATGGACTTTTAAATTTATGGACTCAAAAAGCGAATACAATGCCTCATTTCTGTCTTTAGTAATGCGCTCATCATGCTTTCGAATCAAGGAGAAAACAGACTTTAAAATTGAAATTAAAAGTTGTTTAGCTCTGCTGTTACGCATAAATGGGCGCTGTCATCATAAATACGCTGCCTTACAGCTTTTGTGGAGTTAGGTTTCAACAGAAATTCCTAAAGGATGGTGTTACTCGTTTGCAATTTGGCAAGCCAGCGTATCTAATTTTCCCGTGCCTTAGATATCATGAGTCAAAAAGATGCGTAGTTAGAGCATATTGCATGGAACTTTTCGTGAAATCTTTCGTGATTCGGTTTTATAGCAAATATTCCCTTTAGCCTTATCTTCAGAGGACACTAATCCAATTAGATATTAGGCCCATTTTTATACTTTTTATTAACTTTATTGTCATTAGCAAGTTGAAAATTTCGGTAGACCTATACAGCTTGATTTATGCTCAGATTTTAATCCACGATCGCATCAACTCGCCCTTCAATCATTGCATGCTAAGTACGTCAAAATCGAATGGCTTTATATGATGCTCATAATGAGAAGAGTGGTACAATAATATTTTCTGTACTCACTTTTAGCTTGACATTCGGGATTCTCTAGCAGAACAACTCTTTTATTTGACAAAAACCAGTTTAATCGCTCAAAAAAATAGGAACCCCCCAGCAAGAAAATATTCTACTGTTTTTTAACTTCTGAAGAGACGATCTTTCTAATCTGCAGTCGATGAGCTTATATTAGGAGAGCAGAGCAAAAGTAGCACAAAACAAATAAATGAATCATGTCTTTGAAAAAAGTTTCAGAACAAAGATTATGCCTAAATGCCTCCTCCACCAAATCGAAGCCTACTATCATCATTCTAAAATTATTTAACCCTTACCTTAACTGACTACAGACTACGCCAAGGAAAAGAGGCCCTTAAAATACGTCTATTTCAATTGCAAGTAATTAACTGCCGAAAACAGGAGGTTTGGTATGACTCAATGTACAGAAACTACCAACACTGACTCGACCTTGAACAAATTCCTTGTGATCGATTGGTGAAAACATTTCCAACTGATCCTTATTATAAGGCTCGCATCAAATGCTCAGATACCTTCTTCTGTCATGGTCGGCAAATGTAATCAAAGATTCGCTAATCCACCACTTTTATTCTCATCCAAACTTGTGATTTTGCCCCCAGCTGTAATATTTTTTACATTCTAATGCAATTATCTTTTTGATAAGATAAGTTTCCATTCTTTGAAAGAAGTATGAAGGAAAAAAATTGATGCAACTCCATCCACTGTACAAAACTATTTAATCAAGAATTGCTGCAAGTGGAAAGGTAGAGTACCGGAAAAATTGTAACCACTTTGTAATAAATCAATTTTTTTGTCTCAATGAAAATGCAGACAGCGATTCAAATTTTCTAAAAGGTAAATCAGATGGTCAAGGGAATTTGTTCAGGTACATAAAACTTTACAAGCATGTTTTGGCAATGTCAACGCACAAAAACGTTCTCAAGAGCCTGTGGAAGGAGTACAAATGAAGGATCTTGACTGTAACTGAAATGCCGTTAATAGCTTGCAATCTACTTGTAGGATCCTCTTTGCAGCTGATGAAACAGTTTTCTTTGTAGACGTTACAAATTATTTATTAAGTAGAGCAAAAATTTAGTCAAAAATAGATATGACCAAATAATTTAGGCAAAAATTCGCATCCAATCGGTTGTAGCGGAGTAAGAATGGATGGATTATTTTGATTGGATGATTATTTTGTCCTTGGATTTCATCTGCGAATGGCCTCAAACTAGGATTTAGCGCTTTACGTATTAGATTTTTTGACCTTTAAGGTAGGATATCATTATACTTCCATGATAAACTACTTTTTTTTTCGCTCGTTTCATTCAAAATAATTCATTTAAACAGTATCTGTTTTTTAACTTCCTAATCTCTTTGTATAACAGCGACATTCACGAAGCTTAAAAAAGCGATTTCGATGATAGTGGTAGAAGATCGTTTAAATCTACATTGTCAATCATGAAACTGCAGTTTTTTTTAAATCTTCAAAAGGCATTTTTAGCAGTTTAAAGTTTTTTCTATGTTAATTTTATATTTATATAGTTTTGTGTGTGCAGAATGCAAGCCTATTCCTCTGTATAAGAGGCCTTGTTTCAATCCCTTTGCGATTAAATTTCTTATCACAGTATTTTATCTAAAAACTTAAATTAGCCTATTTACGGAGATGTTTATTTGAACCCATATGAATGATTTAATTGCTAAGTTTTGAGATTTTTCTTTCCGAGAAGCAGTAAAAGTTTTCTCAAGACTTAAATCGCAACTACGAAAGTGAGCTAAGTCTCCACAACCTTTTGCAGAAAAATTTTTACTGGGAGACTTAGCAACTTTTATCCTTGGGTGTCTTTATTTATCTGTGCAATATTTAGTGGTTGTCACATCAACAAATAGGTGTTTATTCACAAATCCAGCTCCGGTTATTTTTCAGTCAACAATTTAGTTCGCTGTATTATTACTTAGACTGACGTTTGCATTTGAAGGACCTTAGTTGAGCACATCATTTAAGATCATTTTGCTTGTTCCATCCAAAAGCTGGTTTCAAATTTCACTAGCATACAACTTGTGTCGCACCTAAATAAGGATTTAACGCATTTGATTTATTTTTAAAATGTATTTACCATCGGAGTACCGGCTCAGAGTACTGTAGGCAAATAAAAAAATTTCGACAAAGAGGCTTTATAATTTGCTCAGGAAAATTTATTTTGTCCCTTCAAACTATGTAGAAAAGGCGCCTTAACTTTCAGATTTTACCGCTGATTTTCAAATCATTAGATAGGGTAGAACATAATCCGTCATGCCCAAATAAATCAGCTCTTATGGAAAACATTTGTAGCTTATCTACTTAAAGAATAATTATTAAGGTGGGAAAAAATATTCAAATTTTGTGAATTCATAGCAGCTATTCTTGATGCACGTGGTCATATAAACGGTTTGGGCCTGATTAGTTACACCTTAGGCGAATTCATTTTTCCTGATTTGCAGGTACAACTAAAATAATCTCAGGTTACTAAGTAGCCATAACATAAAATCAAGTGAATATTGAGTCATTTAATTAGCAATTGAGTCAAATTTATCATTATACATGACAGAACGCAACTTCATTTAGTACTCTTTTTAAGTGGCTACAAATCCTTCAAAGGTAAATTAGTTTGGTTGGCTTTTTCTGTAGCACTGGATTAAACAACGTTTGTTAAAATCACAAAGGTGAGATCATTTAAACCATTAAAGCTAGCTTAATAAATGAATGCTGTCAGGACGCATTTAGGCTCTTTTGGCATTGGTTATGATATTTCTTAATCAAAATTGACATCTGCTAAGCTTTTTTCTTTTTAAAATATTCGAAATTAATTGTTTTTTCCGGCAAGGGCTGAAACTTTTCATCTCAAACATTACTTTCCAGCAAGAGGTTTATACTGTTCAATAAAAAGTCTAAGAGCTCTAAAGTTGCTATTAAACATTAATGTCCATCAACCACTTTCACACTGACCTGTGAATCATTTTACATTTAAAAACAATTAGTACTAAAGTATATGTCACTTTTTGTTAAATAAAATTGGATAAAAGATACATGCTAGAGGTTTGCTAGCAGGGGGACAAATGATACCTTAAGGCAGAAAACGACCAAACATGAAAATTAAAACCCAAAATAATGCAAAAGTGATTACTTAGAGATGATTTTGGGCAAAACTTCACTTGTATCTAACGTTCATGTCTAAAAATTACATCTGTTCTTAATGAGCGCATTTTCCTTTTTTTAAGTTAAAGAAGAATCAAACTGATTGTTGATTCGTATTTAATAAATCAGGTGATTTTTTGTCTTTAAATGAATTCCTATTGATGATTTCAAATGCCTTCAAGTCTGGGTAGTGCATTAGTATTTAGAGTTGGGTAACCTGACACGGTTATTATCTCCATGGTAAAGCACAGTGCTAACTGTAATGTATGAATAAAGTGTGTGCAGTCGAATATATCTGAGCCATACCTTTTTCTTCCACAGTTTCAGCATAGAGATTGAAATGACATTAGCGCTTCTCGGTAGAGTAATCGCATGGAACTCAGGTTATTGAAAGGTTAAGGAAGGCTTTGCAAAATTTGAAATTTAAATAATGATGCTTACTTTAAATAATGATTTTTAAAAATATGGTCTCACCAGTTAGGTCCTTAGAGCTCATTTCCATGTAATCATTTATTAAATGACCAACCAACCAAGACGGGAAGATGGCAATCGTTGAATAACAACCTGGATCATCAAGTATGGCAGAAAATAACTTACAAAATTTTGTTAAGTAATAGAAATCCTCTTAAAAATGAAACCATTAAAACAAAGTTTTTTATTGTTTTAAATAATGCAGAAGAAAAACATCAAAACATAATGGAAAAACATTTAGAAGTGAGAGTTGCTTCTTCCAATAGAATTTCCACCGACCTATGCCATGTATGTTGCTACACAAATTCGCTTGTCTAATTCGCAAACAGTTTTGATCAAAACATTAAATGAACTTACTTTAAAGGCTGATTCTACCTTGGGTTAGCTTTTTTTAGATACTTCAAACCTTTTTAAAGACGACTGTTGCTAGAAAAGATGTCTTGACTTACAGCAAATTCACACGCTTTACAGTCGTTGATAGATAGAGCTTAATAATTTTTGTCAAGCTAAAATGGTCAGAAACTTTACCATGGCAACTTCTTGACGTTTGGTGTAAATCATTTTCAAGTTCTTAAAGTTAAACAGATGAAATATAGATGAGCGAAAAAGTATTTAGCGTAGAAGGTGGTGAAACCTCCTCTCAACCTCTTAGTGGTGACAACCGGTTGCCCCAAAAGCAACTCTACGGCAAATGAGAGGAGCAACCGGATAGGACTATTCACCAATTGGACGTATAAATTAAACTATGCCAGCAGAAGTACAGCTGCGTAGAGCTTGGAACACAAGACACGACGTAAACATCTGGATTCATGATCTCAAACCGAACTGTAGAAAACGCGTGCATGTAACAATAAATGGAATCTCCGCCAGATCGTTGAAAAGACTTCTGGAAGAATAATGAAAACTGTCGACCTTACCATTGGCCAGGACGAAAGAGGTGCCAGAGAAGTGGCCACAAAAGTGCAAAGTTAACTAAAATGATAAAGCCCGAATTTCACTTTTGTTTATCTAAAATTTCCTTTGTAAACAAAGATTCCCATGCAACTCGTCGAGTCAGCTTTGAGCGCTAGCGTTAGATTTAGCAGCTCTTCAAAAGCGGCGTTTCAACTTCACGTCTGAAAGCGACGCGGGGAATCGAAATTCATTTATCGAAACTGGTAGCTCTAAGTGGATCATGAATGATCAAGAGCTGTTCTGCAACGAGCTCAAATTTTACTTTGCGCAAGCTAAGTCAATCTGCAAGGATTTGAGTGTTTCATGATTGTTTTTTTTTTAATTTTTTCTAATTCAGCTAACAGTCACAAACTTCCTCAAGGAACTTCTTAAAGTCTGCAAAAACTGCGCGCAAATTTAGATACCATGAAAGGTGAAACTGAGCCCTCTATAAAAACATATTTCTCGTTAAAAGAGTGAATCGGAGTTACTGGTAACAATTCTTACCAGTTTTAATACAAACTGGAAACTGCATCTTCAATTTTTTTGCATGTGTTACATTTTGATAAAGCTATCAGCGCCATATTGTGCTATGAATGCGTCGTGCTTTTGAAATTCTTCACAAAAAACATATTCAAGTTATAGTTTAAATCCAGCCATTTCAGGGTATTTTTCTTTGCTTCGGTATTTCGCGCGCATGTCTCAACCTGGTATATTCCACAAACCTGAATCAATTCTGAATCAAAAGAATCTTGTTTTAGTTTTGCCCAGGGTTCCTTTGTAGAAACCGTAGACCTGTTTTGCTGTGAATCGCTCTACCATTTGTCCATCGAAATGAATATGGTCAACAACTTGGTAGAGGGTAAAGCTATATTAAAATACTTATCAAGCGTCAGCTAAATCACTTACAGGCTGCACATTAGGTTGGTAACATATGCGAGATAAAACATTCAACATTCTCTTCAAATCCTAACCAACAGATTAATCAGGTTCGTTTTTAGTAGCCCATAAAGTTCTCAAATGGCAAAACTGAAATCACACTGAATTCAAATTATCTAATCAAAGAATTGGTGCTTTTTAGCAGATACTCGTCAGAATTCGTGCTCATCAGTTTGTTCTACTTTGTTTTTTTTTCATTTTCTTGGTGCAAGACTAAATGGATATTTAATGAAATTGCTGCATAGATTACATTCAGTGAAATTTGTCAGTGAATCGACTCTTTTTAGTTTAAGATCACTAGTGCTTTCAGATGCATTTGCATTCAGAGATACGAGACACACTACAGTCAAGCTGGTTAGAATTGCCGGTTTTGAATTCATTGTCCATTGACCTATTCCTTCACATGCTTATGCATCACTGACCAAAAACCCACGTAATAACAATATTTTGCCTGCTTTTTTGCTATCATTTAACATAATATCATGTCAAATATCTTTGTTATTTTTAATTTCTATGATAAATAAGCAAATTTTTATACAGTAATTAGGTAAATCATCAAAATAGTACATGGCAGATGTACAATATATATTTTAAATCCTATCACCGCATATAAAATAAAACTTGCCCAAAATTTGTCAATTTTATGAAGGGTATTTATGGATCTTAATTGTTGATCTTCTAAAAAATGAACTTTAGCTGCACGCAGGCAACCTCGACTCCCAGGCTATCGTAATGTTGAGATTTTATGGCAATCGCTGAGGTATTTTGCAAAGTTAGTGAAATGCTTCGAAGTTTTAGTCATTTCATTAAATGCAGAAATATTTTCCAAAAATAGTATACATGCGCCTACCCAAATCTGATAACAAGAACCAATAAAATTAGACTAACTCTAAAATCTCAAATAAAATCAGGCCTGAAATTACACCAAGGGGGTATATGAGTTTAATTTTTTTGTGATTTAGAAAAAAATGATCAAAGAAACCATGGATACTTCAATTCCGGAATCTACAGTAAGTTTGTCTGAAAGCTTCATATCAGAATGGATATGAAAATTCACTCAAAGTTAACTTGTCGCATTTCGAATATTATTTAGAGCGAAAAATCTCAACCAAGGGGTTACCTCAAAAAAGTTGACCTAAAAAGTATTAACTATAGCCATAATTTTTAACAAAAAAAATATGTCATTTACGAGTGCTTTCACTTTTAAACCTGTCTTACATTATAAAAGAACAAAATTTTATTGATAGCGTTAGTTGCAGAAAATTTGATTCATTAAGTAACATTGGATTTTTGTATTATCATTCGCACTCTGCAGACAAATTTTGAATGGAAAACTAAGGGATCAGGTAATAGAAATAAACCACTGCAGTTATAGCTCTGTTAGTTGCGGTTTATAAGGATCTGTATTAGCTGGCAAAGGCAGCTAAGGTACTGAAATCGTAAATGTTCACAAAGCTTGACTTTTAAGTGATTGATCGAAGTTATGATCTAGAAAGTCAAAGTTAGGAGCTAAAGATGGACTTTACAAACGCTCCTGAAAAGAAAAACAGTGTATGCTTATTTGTTTACGCTATTAAATACTGCCAATAAGGGAAACCAATTTCAAACCGACACCATTATTTCAAGGTCGTTGACATTTATCTAAGACTAATTTTATACATTAACCAAAATCTGTTTATTATAGGTCAAATAATAAATTGCTGATTCTTAAAAAGATTTTAACAGAGTAGACTAGCTTTAAAAGCAAAAGCTACCATTCTCACAGCATCAACGGCCCACCTGAAATACATGGCAAAAAAACATTTTTTCAGGCCTAGGAATTGACAAGGCGAATTTTAAAATTCTTCGCCTATTTAAAGAAAATAAGATCTTCAGCTTTGAACTTCCGTGAGAAATCAATGAAGCAATTTGTGGGCATTCTATGATTAATCTGGTTTCCAAGCATTTGAAATAAACATTATCAGCTTTAATAAACAATCATTTTGATTTAACCAACTACATATTTAACAAAGAATAGTTTTTTGCCAAAATTTTTTCTGGGAAGCAACTCAAGCGAATAGAAAAAGTAATTATGGGATGATGTGGTCAGCGATACTCTCAGCCTCTTCGTGGTGACCGCCGGTATCTCCGGGGGCAACTCTGAGGGCTAGTGAGAGTGGTAGCCAGATAGCAATAGCCACCCACTGGCCGTGTAAATTAGATTATGCTTGCAAAAGTACATCCTCGCACAGTTTGGTGAACAAAGTATGACTTAAGACCTGTATTCATGGTCTCAAACTGGACTGCGGACTGTAGAAGTGAATGGAATAGCCACCAGAAAGTTGAACATACTTCTGGGGGAGGTAGGAATATTGTCTGCCATTAACAGTGCGGAGAATCGACGAGGTGCTACCATGAAGTGGAACTAGGACCGAAGATGTTGATAGAAGCTTTGAGCTGTTTTCTGTGTTAACTGTTCTGAGCTATCTGTTGTAAAAGCCATTTGTACTTCTGTTGTACTCCCAATAAGTCTTTTAGACTTGCTTTAATGGGTGATGGAGCAAATAAATAGACTAACCAAAATATTTAAACTCAGGCTTTTTTGAAGCCTAGTTGGCTTATTCATTATTAAAATTAAGTTTCTCTTAATTGTTTTTTAAAGAATTTTTTCCAAGTTAGCATCAGCGTATATTCAATCTGCCCAGGTCCAGCACTTACACATCATTGATGAAATTGCATTTTAAAAACCTTGTAAAACTGCATACAAAGTGCTTCATTGTTTTGCACTAAAAAATTTTATTCCAGAATCAAGCTACGCAAATTTCAATACCTGATGCAGTCAAAAACTTTGAATTTTCGTCGATACCTTAAAGCCAATTTACGACAGATCAATTGTGATCTTTAACCAGAGGCTAAATCTAACCAGGAATTTGGTTTTTAAAATCATACATACCAAATGCTGTAATTTATCCCTAAATTTAACTGAAAACTCTTTCTTCAATCACATCTTACTCCCATTTCCAATCCTATGATACCGCTTGCCAAGCCTAGCAATAAATTCTTTCCGAACTAACATTTTGAATAATATTGATATGGACCACTGATAAATTTTCCGGATAGCAAGTGCATTTCGAGACAAATGCACTTGACTTTGCACTTGCTTGGCCTAAAGGCCTAAAGGCATAAAAGTTCAAGCAATACCACATTGTTCAGTGTCTTCTTTCTATAGATAAGAAGCGATCACTCATGATTGAGCCTAGGAATATGCTCAAACAATGGAACTTTTTGAGCCTAGAATTGTGAACTTAGTGTTATGAATAATTCCGATTTCATCATTTCTTAAGTAAGTTACTGTCACCTAAAACTGAACTTTCGAACAATATTGAATGCAAAAGGAGGAAATATCAAATCCTGGTTGGCTGCCAATAGATTCCTATTTACATTTCAACTAGTTGTGAGTTAATAATGCATTGACGGCTTATCAAAATATTAAAATAGCATAATTTTGGTTCTGAAATTCAATTCAAACTAACAGTAGCAGCAGTAAGAACTATTGTTCTCTTTAGCAGAAATCACTTATTTCAAAAATACTACCATGCTACATATCTAAATGCCCAATGGATGACAAAAAACGAAACTGGACTGGGAGTTGGATTTTCTATAAGATTGAAGAACAACTTACAAATAGAACCTTTCACATGGTAAAAAAGAGTTCTGTGCCTCAAGGGCTCCTTTGCATTGCAGTATCGGCAGCAATGATAACCCATTTCATTAACCAAAGGAAACAAAACCGTGGAAGCTGGAGCGCAGTTTGTGAACTAAAACGAGTAATTGGTAAAAAGAAACAAATCCTTACATCGCAGAATCCTCTCCAGTCCTCTTGCTCTGTCCCAGTATAGCCAATTGTTGACTTTTTGAAAATTTATTAAGATATTATCTGTGATGCTATTAGCATGTTTGCTTTGCAAAATAGACTCACATCTAGAAAAAAGTTTTAGAACTTTTCTAGGAAAACTGTCCAAAATATGGCAGAAGCATTTTGAAGAGCCGAAGCGTTGAAATGGATGGCAGTCACGCCTTGCAGAAATCTTCTAAATGTTTAAATTTTTATTTGTTTGTTTGTTATTTATTTTTACATTTTCATTTGTTTATTTACTAGCTCCGCGAAACTCTAAAGATCTGCTATTGTGTCATTAAATGTATCACTACAAACAGCAATGTTTCGAAATAATCGCGTATTTATTTTCTCACAAAGATCTCTGGTTGGCGTTTACGTACTAGAACTATGACCTTGCGAAAAATTTTAACCCCATATTTACAATTAATTTTATTTTTTTTATTTTCTTCTTATTTATTAGGGCAAGTCTCAAGGACTTATTGAGGGGGTATAACAAGTAAGTACAATAGTTAACACAGAACACAGTAAAAACGTTTGTTGACGTATTCGGCTGTCTTGCCTCTTTTCTGGCGTGGCAGTTCAGCTTCGTCGTGGCACCTCGTCCGTCTTCATATCTTCTACCAGAAATCTTTCGAAATTCTGATGGAGACTTCGTTCATTGCTACATGCATGTGTATTCTACATTCCAGTTCGAAACCATGAATCCGGTTAATTACATCGTGCCTCGCGTTCCAAGCTGTTAGAAATTGTACTTCTGCTGGCATAATCTAATTACAATCGTCCGGAGGGTGATTATTTCCAACCGGTCATATTTACAATTAAAGCATCTTTTCAATCCAATTGGTGTTTGACTCTAATGCAAACTGTCAAATAGGGTTTTGCAAAATGTGCGATACTATTTTTTCATGTTTTTTTGTGCCATTTACCTTAAGTTTTATCCTAAATTGAGAATGCATATGCTTGTCTTGATCGCCACTGATTTTTCTTGTTAAATCAAAATTTAATAGACCAGAAATGTCCAAGAGCATAAGAGGCAACATATTTAACCTAGAATTTTTTCTCAAATTATTCAACTAATCACTCTAAGCCTTCATTATTTCAACAAATCTCTGGGTATTGCACCCAAATTATGGAGATTTGTAAAGAAAATCTTATGAGAGTTTGTATGGTTTTCTTTTTGATATTCAGTCATTGCTTTTGGAACAGGCGTCTTCATTTGTCATCTTGGACAGCTATGAATAACTAATAATGTCTTGGCGTGTCCTGGCAACCGAACCACCAAAGAGTTCATTGACAGGCGTAATTAGCGTCCTTTCTGTCATTTAGTTGCAAGGCGGTCTGTCATTAATACAAAATCAAAAGGATCCACTAAATTAAAATAAGTAAAAATCTCTAAATGATCAAATTACAGTTCAAAGGGTCAATCCTTTTTAAATAAATATAACGTATGAATTCAGCTAAGAGAAAAGTAGTGTTTTACTCCTGAAAACAACAGGAAGGAAAAACTTGGCTCTTACATATCTTTTTACACAACTGTTGACGAACAAATTACTGCCTTTATCTTTGTTTTTGCTTTTTAAAAACCCCATTTAGCAAATAAAAAGTCATGCTGCAGCTTAGAGCTCAATTAGAAAGGAAAAATTCTGTCCAAAATACAAAATTGGACCACAAAATTGGTTTTGATTAAGTGATGGCAATTGTGATTCCGGTCAAAAGTGGCAACAATGTTATTATTATTGAACCTACAAGGTTTTATGCAAAAACTTGGATGGAGCCAACTCCGATAATAAAAGGTCAGTCACAAGTTCACCGTCTTTGTGAGTGGATGCTTTTTCCAGCGCATAGCTGCTCAGTCATCATTAAGAAATTCAGCAAAAGCTCTGTCTTAAAACGAATTTTTAATCAACCATTTTACTTTCAAATGGTGTGTAGACTACTGTCAAAATCAAAGGAACTAAGAATGTTTCGTCCATATTTTTTTGGTACCAATATAGAACAGGGTTTGTGGATCAAAGCGTGGTATTCTGACGTTGATTGACTACTAAGTTGCCAATGTAATACCTTAATATTCTCTCCAATCTATGAATTGAAACCTGACACTAAAGTCGCATCCAATGGTGAATTATCCTTCCTTCCATATTTACACAGCAAATTTGAATATTGCCAATAGAATCAGGCAAAGTCACTTGACAGAATTGGATATAATGTCCCAATTATCTCTCTTTGCAATGTCCAATTCCACAGACTGTTTTAATTTATCCCAATAATCTTACTAAACCAGGCATGTTAAATTCAGAATGTAGTAAAGAAAATCCGAATTCACGTTCTTTATTTCCTGTTATATCATTAAATGATGTGACTTAAAGCTGGCTCAGTGATTGCATAGCAAAAAATCCTTTCAGCTTAAAGAGTTAAGGATTAAAGATGCATTTAGATTATGATGAAAAAACTCAGTTTTGGTTCAAAGTTTGAACCCTATCTAAAGATGCATTTATCTTGAAACCTTAAAAAATAAACTGTAAGCATTATTTAAAGGCCCTTTCAAGGGACGCTTTGTACCAAATCAACAATTGCACTACGTTTTTTCTAAGTCTATCGCTTCTTGTTGTCAAACAATGTCATTTGGCGCCTTAAAATTTGGCCTTAAAGATCTGAACTGAAAATTCTATAACAGGTTTGTTTCCAATGAATTGCTATTTTTGTTTCATAGGACATCACAGTATCTGTTTCAAAACAAGGAGCCCCTTTTACACAGTTAGAGTGCTAAGCCAACTTAAAAAAACCCTTGGACCATGTTCATGAACTCGTCTGTGCTACCATTCGTATTAAAAGAAGAATTTTCCATAATTCTTGGTAAAGTAGGTAAGGATATTAGATGAATAGACATACATTCTAGATGTTCAATAAAAAGGGTCCATTTTTCTAAAAATTATGTGGGTGTTATATTGAAAGATACCAACTGCCGGCAGGCTATAAAGACTGTCAATCATTTTTTTGCACAGGAAAAATTAAGCTTTTTTGTGTTGTTCTAAAATTGGAGGCAAATAACGATGTATTTGAAGTCCACTTCGTTTGACGAATTCAGTAATTAGACTTGTGATTCTTTGAGATCTGTCCTTGAAATGAATGCGATCTGAACGTTTTGTGCTAAGGCTTATAGCTGAAATTCCCATGAAATACCAACCAAAGTTAATTTGCAATAACCTTAAGCCTCAGAATAGCAGAAGGTTCTATCCGGATATCCTTTAAGTTAGAAGCCTGATCCTTTGGTAAATGGACAGGGTTTTGCCTCGTTTTTACAAAGTCTAAAAATTGTTTAATGAGCAGTAATAAAACACACTAATATAAAATTCATTACTTCAAATCTGAGGAAAATCAATCTAAAATAGGAACTTTAATGCAAGTATTATCTAGAAATTTCTGAAAAAACAACGACATACTTAGACGCATTTGCGGCAGGTAAACCACAGTTATTTCTAGACGAATCGGTTCCAGAGTGATGCATTCTACTCCATTTAAGAAAAAGCAAACAAGTGTTTTTGAATTTCAATTCAAATTCACTAGCCACTTCTTACAGTTTTTTTAATATTTGTGCAGAAGTGGTCACTTGCTTAAGCCAACTCTAATCTGTTGTCTTCCTTTCGATGCATCCCCGGATAGAAACTGATTCTTCACTCACGTCTCCGTTTAAAATCTGATTGTGACCTTTCATGTTTTTTTAGACTAATTTATATAGTTATTTTAAACCAGCTTTGCTCCATCGAATTCGCCGATAAAGTTATTTGAGAATTAATGCAGCTCTTATCATTGCTTGGACTGGTTTCTTTAAACAAATTTCATAAATATTTAGTTGGATTTGAAAAAGAAACTGCAGCACTTCTTTGGCGGCACGAACAGATAAAAGTAGTATCGGCTCTCTCACACAGTTTAATTTGGTCACATCAAAGTACTGACTTTTTAAAATTTATTTTCACACTAACTTTACAAAAGTTTATGAATATCTTGTGCTGTTACATGTTTAAATATTATGTCATATTCACTTAAATAGCGTTCAAAATGTGTTTTGCCAAAATGAAGTGATATTTTCACTGCCACCATATTTGAGTTGATTACGTTGACCAGCTACAATTGCTGACCCTGAAGCCGCGTGTCTGTTGAAAGAATAACTTGACTGTTTCGAACATGACGTGATTCTTAGGGCCATTGCCTTCGGTTCCATTCTCTGAAGAAGCGTTTCAATAACCACCGGGAGACTGATAATTATGCTTTTCTCTTATTTCAAAGCAATGAATTCATTTAAAAAATTATAAGTTGCAAAATCATTTTCTGGGAAAAAATGTTTTATGGGAAAAAAAATTGGAGGGAATATTGTAGGTTTAAATTAAATAAGTGTTTTTAAGTAAATTCATACAGATATTAATTCAAACGGATAAAAATGCGTCTAGCGCAATTTCTGCTTTCCGGAGAGATTTGAATGTGGTCCAAACTGTTCAAGCACTTGGGACAAGCGATTGTGAAAAGTAAACACCCAAAAGTATTCTTTAAAAATATGGATAATTTATTGTCTCCAAAGCCAAGTAGGAGGATTAAGTTAAACTTCAATTTGGGTCGCTTCTTTTGACGCATAATAAAAAAAAGTTTATTCGTGTTCCAGTGATCGCCTCTCAAGAAACATCAAAGAATACCGGATATTATCTGGTAGGGCTTGGACAATGCTCAACCATTCTACAAGCTCTCCGAGCTCCGTGGTACTGGACGAACATTTGATGTGTTGAAAAAATGGTACGCTGGTACAAAGTCCGTCGGAGAACAGTTCACGGAAATATTTTCGAGGAAACATTTGTCTGATTTTGAATCTTGATAAGGCAAACAGAGAACGCGGTTGGGGTTTGAATAAAGTCAAAATTCTGTGATGGACTTCAAACACCAATGCAGAACTGGTATCAAACTTGGATATTTCCAGGTCGGGCAGATGGGTCGCACCAGAATACAGAATATTGAGTAAGAGTACAAATTTGGACATGATGGAACTAGGAGGATTTGTAGACACTGGGTGCTTTGTCCTCCAGATTGCATAGGACTCGAGAATTCGGTAGTAAGTATTGCAACTCATATCACTATTGATCAATAACTCAGCCGGCACTTGAAGACCACTTTGCAGAAGGCGTCGAAATATGGCATGCAAGTCAATCGCCAATGAGACATAGAGGTTTTGATAGAGAGATGACAAGACGCTCCTCTGTATTCCTGATCTACCGACCTCAACTGGTAGACCTTGAGCAAGAAGACAATCAATGATTCTAATAACAACGCCATCGTGGTTGCATGGAACATCAGGAGTTGATAAGCTTGCAAGAATGCAGCAATAAATGAAGAGATCTAGCAGTGAGAGGTTTGACTCGACGATCAAACTGCTAGGCGACAAATTGCTGTCAGAGAGTATTTCAAAAACACAGCGCCATCTCTGATCCAATATGGCATCAACGATTTTCTTCGTCAAGTTCAAGGGCGAATGTGAGTCTGGCAATGAAATAGGGGATGAAGACAGCGGTGTGGGTTCCTGTTGTCTTGGCTGCGCCACTGACTCTGATGGCCAGCTTGCCCTCTCTGTACATGAATACGATCGTAACGACGAGAGCTCAATGTCACTTATATCTGGCCTCACTTCATGCTCTTGACGATGTTTAATATATCCACTTTTGCAGACACGTAGGAATCTTGGTAGACTCCGCATGATGTTTTGACGAATGTTGGGACTGTCAAGTGGGGTAAAGGGGATCTTCGAAAAGGTGTTGTGCCAAATTTGGTTGTTTGCAGATTTGGTCAGTTTTCGTTTAAAGGAGCGTATCCCAAATGTAGAGGGGTTTTCCTTGATCCAGGGTGTGCTAATGCCAGCCATTTTGGCAAATGAACTTCCCTATCCTCTATTGCCTTTAAATCTCCTACGTAGATTATACCCCACTGGGTTATTGTTTGTCCAATTTGAAATTATGCACTGGGCAATGCAATTAATACTTCATCTGAAAAATATTGAGAGGAAGCGCATTTGAAACAAATGCTTTTTTACATTTTAAGTCTTTCCTGTTAATAAAAAGCTGAAGTTCCGTTTACCTCCGTTTTATATCATAGACGCCATTCAATAAGGAAACTTGCAAATTTTGTCTTTTAATAGTTCTGACTGCACTAAATCGTGATTCTTTACAATTCATATTGCAATTTTAATAACTTTGATTTGTTCGGCTCCATATGATTTCGTTAAATCAGTCACTTTGTGATTTGATGGTTTTTTGACTACTAAGCAAAGCTTTTTGCCGTTGTTTTCGATACAAAATATAATGAAATTATATTCATTTCTTTGTATCTTGAATTTAGTCAGATGAGGCAGCCAAACTAACTCCGTCAGTTAAAGCAAGCAACTAGGTCTTCTTCTAGATTTTTGACTACATATGTTATTTAATATTGAGCAAACGTTTTTTGATCATCTGCAAGTAATTTAAATCAGATTTAAGCATGAACTTTGTCTTGTTAGTGGTATCTCAAACATGCATCAATTTTCAATATCACCTGAACTACTGCTGGTTTAAATTAGGCTAATATCTGCCTCCTAAGACTCACATCATTGTAGGCTTGAAAGAGGAAGTTGACCACAAGACAGAGCCATTTTGTCTCAGTTCGATCTGCGGTGTCACCTGCCGACAAAACTCGGTACTTTCGGTAACAGCGAGGAGACAGGGTGAGGTGAATCCACAGAAAAGTTGATTTTATTTTCTTATTCTTTCAGTAAATTTTCGGTTTTTCTCGCATCATTAAGAAATTAGCTAATTATTACCTCCTCACTGAGTTTGCCTTTTTTCAGAGCGTTGCTTCAAATTTCATCACATCTGAAATGTTCATTGTACATTTTCTGAACTCACAATGAATCCTCTTCAACTATACGCTGTGCACCTTTGTTCCATGATTTGACAAAACATTAGTTATCCAGCATTAATTCGAACAAATGCAATACAGATTGTGTTTCACTAACAGACGTCGTGGTTGAAGCTCAAAATTTACTGAACTTTGTTTGTTAATTGACTAACTAGTAGATTTGTTAGACTAAGCAGTTTTGCGAAAGTGGAAAGTCAGTCTTAGGCTGCTTTTATCTGTTATGAAAGCTTTAAGAATTTAAAGGAATGGTTTTTCGTCTGTCTCATGAGTTTTTTTATAGGTTTACAAGAGCAAGAAAATTTGATAAGGCAACCATGAGCTTTTGCATCACAATTTTTTAGAAATGGCCTGTTTCAGTTTATTACTTCAGTTTAAGTATAACAAAAATCAAATTGCTTAAAAATGTCACTTATTAT
Source organism: Moniezia expansa (assembly GCA_019097775.1). NCBI lineage: Eukaryota > Metazoa > Platyhelminthes > Cestoda > Cyclophyllidea > Anoplocephalidae > Moniezia > Moniezia expansa. The sequence continues at coordinate 2,411,240 of JADFDV010000093.1, forward strand.
AATAACGAGGTCAATAAAATGATACCAAAACCAGTGAAATGCAACTAATTACTTCATTACCTTCTCGGTCTTGCTGTACATTAACTTAAAAGAAAGACTTGCTCTCATGGATTTTTTAGATTTTTGAACGCGTTTGTTCGGCTTTGCAGGGTCAGATGAAACAAAGGCATGTTTCAATGACCCAAAATTTCAAGATATTGTCCAATTTGAAGGTTCTTTTTTAATTTCAGGTTACAGACTTTAAGTTAAATTACTAGTTCTTAAATGCTTGAATCAGAATGTTGCTCTTTTATGATGGGCTAGTTACTGATGCATTCCGTATCGTATCAAGATTTCAACGCTTCAGCGTAAAAGCTCATTCAATTGATAACAGCACTGAGTCCGACTTGTTTACACTCATAATTCATTAAAATGCATAGATCCAGGCATTTGCAGCTTTTTTTGTAAAATAAAGCTTTATAGAGGACTTTTGTCGGATGTTAAATTTGGTTTAGTTGAATATTAGTGTTTTCCGAGCAAAACGATGTCTGATTCAAGCTTTTCGTTTAAATTGAACGTAGATTTAAAATTTTGAAAGGTCTCGTGCCACTCTACATTGATCCTGGCTGTGAGTTAATTTGAAAAGCTCCACGTATCGGGGATATCGTCCCTTTTCATTGACGATTATTCGGTAGATAAATAAATTTTTTGCCAAAATAAATGTTATAACTCTAAAAACTTACACAAACTCAATGTATTTTACCTTTGCAGTTAAGAAGAAACTTTGACAGTCCATTGTTGTACAGAAGAGTCATCGTGTCTTTTAATGGAAGAGCAAAATATCCATGTTGTTTGATTGGAATCCTGAGTTAGAGAAGCATCTTAAATCTACAATTCATAAATCACTCTATTCTTTGCTGCCAATTTAAAGTAAGGATTGAAATAAACTGCTGCCTTCCCTTATATCTGCCTAAACGGGTGGACAATTAAAATGAATTATTTGTTGTTAGGTTTTCTTTCATTCTAGTTTTAGTTGAGCTGCTTGCAGAGAATGGTCTTATTTGTGTTAAATTATTTATTATGCTATTCATGATTATGTTGAGAGAAAGAAAATAGCTGGAGCAGAGATTAAACTTTGCTGACCCCTTTCATCAAGCATTGGCGAACCAGACTAGTAGCGTCTGGACATGTTCAACCACATAGCGCCAAAGTGAGTAGAATAATTTCATTTACTTCACTTTTCAAGCAACGACCTTTGAGCTCTTGTGTTCGGCTCGTTCATAACCATTACGCAACATTTGGATGAAACCAGGCTGCTCAAAACCTGTGTGGAAAAATCGTATCAGTCAAATAGCAAATCTAAGAAAAAGGTGATCATGTACATAGCATTCACATCCTCCAGGACAAACTTCAATCGCAAACTATTTTAGTTGAAAAAATTGTTAGATTAGCTTTAAATGTGACTTTATACCCAGAATCTTTACGTAAACGCCAAAGTCAAGTAGGTGAGTACAAGGTGTGCGCCTGAAAATGTATTGGCTGTTTCCATTACGAATTGCAAAATAACATCTGCATATTTTTAATGTAAACAAGTACAGAAATCACCATAAATTTTTCAAAGTACTGAAATGAAACCCAACTCAAACTTATGAAACTTTAACTGCATGGAACTGCGGCTATTTCGTGACGAAGTCAGGATAAGTTGCCAAGAAACGACGGCTTAATAATGCCGAATAATATTTCATTTTAAGAGCCTATGCTCTTCGGAAATTAAACAGACGTTCTTGCCTTCTGACTCTCCTGATCGGAAAAATGATCCGAATTTAAAATAAATAATGCTCTGCTTATAGAAAATAAGTAATATATGGTAGAGATATTTATTAGGCCTTGATTCATTTATTTATTTCGCTTCAACTTTCCAAAATTAAGGGCTAAATTTTTAAATTACTCAAACAAAGTCTACTGAAGCGGCGTCGCAAAAAAGTTTGATACGGGATCAAAATTTATCACTTACATCGTCACCATCTTATCGCTATAGATATTTGTTTAATAGATTTTGAAGAAAATTATTAATATGACTTTTGAGTTATAGCCAAGACTTCTATTCTTAAATGAAATAATCATTCAGTTAAGGAAAGGACAATTTGCCAAACTCAAGGTCTGTCATTTCTATTTGAAAGACAGGAAGAAATATTTGCTTTTTTCACCAGTAGATGTACTTTTCGACGATGAGGCGGATGTCTACATAAAACATTATATTGAATGAAATTTCTACACATTGACGTCTGAGAATGTTTTAGATTAAGTTCGAATCAAAAAATTGACTTTTCATTCCAATAAATCTGCTTAGACTGAAAGTTATTATCCTTCACTTGTGGGTTCTTTTGCTTTCATGTAGCTAGAACGAGTCTTGCTTATTAAAAATCTCACCTTTGAATGTTGAGTGGCTCAAAAATCATTGCTTATAAATTCTAGTCCTTAAAAATAATTCTCTATTTGAACAGTTTTTCTAATAAATAACATTCCAAACCGAGAATGTACGACAATTTTATTTATAATTTAGCCAAATTTAGCACCAACCCACATTTAATAAATTGTAAAAGACTTCAAAAATTCATTGCAACGTTAAAGAAATTATCCAAATATCTTGGTTTAAGGAAATTTGATAGCTAAATTTCGTTACAAATTGTGTCCAGCCAAACCTGGTGAAAGCAACCACCTTTAATTTTGCCATTCAAATGTACGCTTTACATTTCTTAAATGCATTCATTTTTAATTTGGATCTATTTAAAAGTTTAAGCTCTTATTTACCTCATCATAAATTTTTCCAAGTACTCTTTTGAGCACTAATATTCATTTTTCAATTCAAAATAAGTAGAAGCGGATTATTTTGTACGTTTTGAGCGGTATGTCTTGATCTCATTGGTGAGTATCCCTAACTTTGAATTTCATGTGATATTCCTAGAGCCAAAGGCACATTAGAAAGTAATTTCCTTCCAAGCTCAAACGCATTCATAAATACAGGGGATGCCTTAGCAAAAACAAACTCATAAATCTACTCATTTTGTTTGCATTAAAAGTAAAGGGATCTATTCGCTATGTTTTTAGTGTTGATTTCCCATCTAATTAATCAATTATTTTGAAAATTCCCTGTTCTTCAATGAAATGGGAAATAAATTGTGGATGCAATAAAGAGTGCTTTACAACTGCATTTCATAAAATTCTATTAAATAAAACCTGCAAACAAAAACTAACTATTCAATAAATAATAAAATTCATTCTTAGGAAGAATTATCAAGGGCGTTTGACTCCATTGGTGCTTACAAAGAACTACAGTTGGCTTCCCATGTTGAGGACCAGGCCTAGGATCGTAATCTTGAAGTACTGAATCTAAAGTTCAACTACCCTCTACGTCAGTCCTCTCTGACAGAAATTCCACTGTAAAAGATTGTAATTTTTCAAACTTTTTTTATTGTTAAAACGCTGTAAACTATTGAAGGCTTTTTTACCTGACGTAAGTAGGTGGAGTTTGTTGAGCACATCTGTCGGCCTTAAACACACATTATTTGAGCTGATCTTCTAGAGAACGAGTTAAGCTTCTTTGACAATGCTTTAAGTAAAAATATGGTTCAAGGGCAAATTTCAAATTAAAACTTCATTTAGCCTTATTAGAAAATTTTGCGATTGCGCTATCAATTGTGCGTCCCTAGATCCCTGTTGATAACAAAAAAGAGATTCATTTTCATCTGATTTGATGATCATCAACTAAGAAAAAACTTGCTTAAGTCCTCACTATGACATTTTCAAGTAAATCAAAATTTGGCTCTACACGAAATATTTGTTATAGCTAGTGGGTTATTACTACCGCAACTTCAAAGAAAACAGCAATTTTCGAGATCAGCTTTTAATCTATTAGCATTCTTACTATTGAAAAAGTAAATTGGCGCGTTTTCTGAGTTGAAATTGTACCAAGAGTCGACATTTTTTTGGTTTTGTCTTTCTTCATTACAATAACAATCGTTATTAAGGTATAATTTATATTTAAATAACTGTGTTTTCGTTTCAATAAATCTTTATCGGATTCTAGCAATATGCAGTCATTTTGTTTGTTTTGATTTATTAACTTTCAAATAGTGAAAAAGAACCTGTTTGCTTTGACATGTCAGCATTTTTATGAGGTGGATTTCGCGTCAGACCTCATGGTGAAATGTAGAGAAAGACCCTAAAAAATGTACAAAATGAATAGATCAAACCGAACTCTTTTGCACATATTTGCAGGGTAACACCATGTTGCACGATTCTGATGTCATTTCAAAACAAAATTATGAGTACTAGCCTTCTTCATTACCAGAAAACCCAGATGCAAGTGCACGAATATGTTGTTAATATGTGATGAAATTTTATTTGTTTGTTATCAGTTTCTGTTTTAGATGGACTTAGGTCTCTGTGAGTCTTCAAAGTCCTTACATAATTGGAGTTTAAACATCAAGTCAAGGTTCATCTTTCTGTGCTTTCGACACCTTTTTACAATTAATTATGGAAATTTCTGAGATGAAATGTCAAAGTGGTTGATTGATATAAATACTACACTTTGGGTGGAAAAGTATTTTGTTGCCTTTAGGAAACATTTTGTCACAAAATCTCGATTTCTACATGTTTATGTGCTTTAACAAGGATTACTGGAGACAGGAACGAACCCGTCGATTTAAGTTTTTAGTTGAATTGTTTGAAACCTGCACACTGATTTCCTTTAATTTTTCAAAAAAATTTATTACTTTCATATATAACAAATAAGATGTGAATAATTAAGAAGGATCAGCATCAGAAATCCATTTCGATCCACTTTCGGGCCAGTAGATATCATTGTTTGAATTGCGTGGATTTCAATCCATCAAAACAAATCTTTGTAGTATTTTTTTTCAGAATCGCAAGTTTCATTAAAGAGAAAAATTTTTTTAATTAATTATTTTATTGATAATTGATTGTAACAGTTAATATTCTTATAATCCAAGCTAAAGTGAATTTTACAATTTATTCGAGAATATTTGAAATGATTGGAAAACACTTAAAATGGCTGTTTGATATACATATTTGATTTACTGAAATGAGTTGGCAAATAAGATATGGATGATGTTCTGTTCTTATCCGAAAAATGGTTAGTTTGATAAATGCTTGTAATTTGACTAAGAATTTTTAAAAAAGCTTTTTAATCAATAACTTTTGGTTTTAACTAATCACTCAGCTCCATATCCCTCTTAAATCAACATTCAAAAATTCATAGGATTTGAGTGATACTGCAAAACTATGAGTGAAGACCTTTAGCATCAGATCCTTGGTAAAATGCTCCCGTTCGGCCTCACCACAGTATACACTTATTTAACATGAATTTCTATCTAATCCTTATTGCCTAATTTATATCAAGTTGTCAATAAAAAATAACTAACTATTTGGCATAATGACTTTGAAAGAGGAAGTTGGCCACAAGACAGAGCCATTTTGTTTCAGTTCGATCTGCGGTGTCACCTGCCGACAAAACTCGGTACTTTAGGTAACAGCGAGGAGACAGGGTGAGATGAATCCACAGATAAGTTGATTTTATTTTCTGATTCTTTCAGTAAATTTTCGGTTTTTCCCACATCAATAAGAAATTAGTTGATTATTACCTCCTCACTGAGTTTGCCTTTCTTTCAGAGCGTAGTCTCAAGTTTTATCACATCTGAAAAGTTTATTGCACCTTTTCTGAACTCACAATGAATCCTCTTCAACTATACGCTGTACACCTTTGTTCCATGATTTGACAAAACATTAATTATTCAGCATTAATTCGAACAAATGCAATACAGATTGTGTTTCGCTAACAGAGTTCGGGCAAATTTAAAGTCGTCGAGTCTGCTATGTACTCATCTTTCACTTTTTAAAAATTAAACAGGCAAAGTAACATCTAAGTTAATGCTCTTTGTTCAAAAAGGGGTCAGGAGAATATCAGTATGAAAGCACTTCTCCATTGCACGCAGCTGTCGTGTAAAGATAGGCGGATAAGTTTTGACACTACACATGATTTTCGTATATTTCGCTTCAATTTGTTAGCACTAATGTCAGGAAGAACAGTAAACGAAGCTACCTTGGCAATATCCTTGAAAATTTTTCAGTTAGTTTAAAAGCCAATTCTAATTTTCTTAATCAAACATCAAATTTTGACTTCTTCAATGGCAAGAAGTAACTTATCGTCCGCCAGCTAGGGCATCTTTACTTTACGTTGATGATGTGAAAAGTCAAGTTTTTCTGCTAGGCAGTGGGTTGTTGACTTGTCAATTTGGCATGTGCATGCCACTGTGTTTGAAAAACACTTTAAATCAGAGAGCCGTCCATTTTCGCGTCAGCAATCAGTAGCTAAATACATTGCACAAGGGCAATATGCCATAAATTGACAAATGACAAACATTTTGGTTTTCATGGTAAAGCTGTTTTAAAAATTAATTCCTATTTTATGAATCAGCAATGCATATGCTTTTCTTAGAAAACTTTGCCCCTTAATAGTTAAGAAAAAAAAGCAAACTGTTCGAAGAAATTAACATATAGCTCAAATGGACCTTTATTTCTATTTATCTTTATATCATGTCTCTTAATTTCGCACCTTAATGAGCTTCAATGCTGTAAAAGCTTTATAGCAGTTTAATATTTGCCTTTCACCGAAGTCGATGGAAGTTGGATGCGTAATGAGCGTTAACGTTTCTTCAGTACTGCTTTTTTAACGGAAGCGCTTCATAATATGTTTAAAATGCTTATTTTGACATGCAATGAGAACATGAAATGAGTTTTTTTTTAGACAGGACTATAGTTGAATTGATTCTGAGATTGGGAAATTCGAATAGCACCGACAAGTCACGTTCAGAATTGACCAGTTTGGGTAAAGTTTTTCCTCTTATTCAATGTATCCCGAAGTTTACTACAAGACATTGCCTGATATTTAGGGGAATCCACTATTAATGAACACGGAACTTCTGCTTAGCTTGTAAATCCAGAAACTTGCATTGTCCCTTTATACTATTACTGTACTTATATTAAATTTTTACCCCTAGACGCTGAATATCTTCTATATAAATGTCAACTGCATGTATGCGACTCCTTCTACACTTTTAGGTGATCTAAGAATTCGAATTCTCTAGAAATACAGCAGCCTCTTGTGCAAGCAAAGTTTTTCAATATTGCGCTTTGTGCAAGTGGCTTTTTGTCATTTTTTAAAAATTAGTGCTGGTTATTCTCTGTAAATACCGTGAACTTTCAACTACAGGCGCATTCTCTACGAGCATTGCAACCAAAATTTGGATTTTGACTGATGTGAGGCTCTATTAGTTTCTCAAAAATTCGCCCCAGGAAACGATTTGGAGATTTTTAGCACAAGGCAGTCAAAAGGCGTCAATTGTGATATTTCCACTCAACAACCAAAGCTCAGGCTCAATTAAGACTGTTGAATAAATGAAAACAAGAAAACCTGAAACACATCTGCTATGCAACTGACTCACGCGGAATTCGCATGACAACACAACATTCATCTAATAGCTAAATAAATGTCATGCACGAATGACATGAGTTGATACAGGACTGTTCAAGGCCAACTACGTTGGTTAAATCTTTCGCCTATGTCTTTTCTACAATGGCACCAAAGATATCTAAATGCAGTACACTTGAGGCCATTTTGTAGATGGATGGTAGATTCGACTTAACATAATTTTTTATGAAGTCATTAAGTATCTAAAACATCCTTTTGGTATATTGCGTAGATTCGAAATAAATATTTTCTGCCTCACTCTCTGGTATAACTTGAGAAATCTGCTTGCGTGAGGGAATTAGTAAATCATTTATGTACCTAGACTATTTCTGAAGAGTTCTTTGGTAGGCCATTTATGTAAATTTGCGAATTAACTGGTCCGGAAGCTGGTCCCAATGCCAGTCAGTCATTTGTAATGTCATGCGAAAACGGAATTTAAGTTTGGACTGACATGCTGCAATGAATACAGAAAGCATCAGTAGTTAGCAGAAAAGCAGCCTTTTAACTGGGTTTAGTAATTCCTTTCTGATTGAAACGTATTTTGATCAGTCGAATTTCTAGAGGAACATCTACAAAGTCGTTTGAGATTAGTCTTGATAAACTCTTTTAAAAAAGCATATGAAGATCAGCATTTAAGCTTTCAAACTTTGATTCACTGTCTTTATTGTTAATTTTTGTTTGAAAGATAGCTCATAACGTATTCAAGTGATATTTTACCTAAATTATGTTCTACAATAGCCATTTTGAAGATTTATTGAAAGATTAAACGTTTCTATCAAAGATGCTGCAGCGTTCGGCTCTTCGAAATGTCTTAAAAACATTCAAATTGTTTATTTGCTTCAGGTTAGCCAAGATTCAAATTACAAAAAAACTAAGCAAGTAGCCCAAAACTATCTAAGTTTCATTGAAGACATCTTGTTTCCAAAATTATGTTTCAAACTAGAAATCCTGTAGCGATTGTGATTCTCGATTTTCATTGGCTGTCTCTATTGCAGTTAAATTGTGAATAAGCAGGATTTTAAGTGATTACAGTGCAGATATTTTTAAATTCTGTGATCAGCTTTTGAAAATGAAAAAAAGACGTAAGCATAACGAGACAAGTCATTTTGATAGAACAGTTTGCTTCAAAACTTTAAACTTTTAACCAAACCCTAAATTCTTTCTTTCGAATCATTTGTTTATTTGTTAATTCTTGAAACGTTATCTAAACGTCTGAGGCTAATTTTTAATAGCGATTTAATTGTATTCGCTTTAACAATTGAGGCGAAGAAATAAACCATGGATGTCGAAAATATTACTGCCTTGAAATGAACTTTTCATCAAAGGATTAAGCGGGAAAATCCAAATTGAAAATTTTAATTAATAAAGCGTCTTGACCAGTTTTATCTTCAAAAACAGCGCCGGATGAACAAGATTAGAATAAAAACTTAGTTACTAAAGAAAACCTCGTAAAATTTTGTCACATATTGTCATGTGCTGGGCCATGCACATCAGTTTACTAAAATGCATTTTCACTTCCTAAATGTACACATCTTAACTAATGAGTTATATCGCTTCATTTACTCTAAGATATGTCTTAAGGAACATAGACTATTTTCCTACTGAGAAGGATAGTTGAATATTTACACTTTGTGTTGAAAAACTCATTTCAATAACATAGCTTCGGGTGTCTGGAAAATCAGCCCCAATTCACATGTTTCAAATCAAACATACTTTGTCATATTCAAAAATAGATCAAGAACATCATATTTAGCAGTCCTATCCTTGAGCGTATAAGATCCTAGAAATACTAAGCATAAAAGTTCATAAAGTAAAGAGGATGAGATAATTAAAATTTCGGTTGTGAAGCTCGAAAAATCTTCCCCTATCTGGTGTGCACTTCAGTAAACTTTGAAAATGCCGCCCTAGTGAAAATCTCATTCTATTCTGATTCTGTGCCATTTAAAATATACTACTAACACAATTACATTCATACAGTGACCATACTCTAAATATTGGGATAATTTAACAAATACTGCATGTTTTGGACTAAGAGTAATTTTTGTTTGAAATAAGTATTGCCAATATAGATGGGCAACCCTTTGTTCATACCTTTATTTTCAGCTACAAAAAGTCTAGCTAGACGCTTTAGTATTATTTTATTATATTTTTTTGTTGATTCCATTCAAGAGATGATGCATAACAGGTATAGTACAAATGGCAACTTTAACTCAGTTGAAAATTAATAATTTTCTTCTTGTTTATTGATAGTTCTTGCCCATAACATCGAACAGTTAGAACGACGTACATCATCCTGTTGCCGTGAAGGCCTGGATGTCAAGCTTAACTGCGCCGTCAGTTTCAATAGGCTCCAGTGGAATTAAATCCGTATGGTACTGGCGTGACTTTGAGAACATTTTAATTTGTGTTATACTTCCTTAAGACCTTTTAAAATTATCTAAATTTACGTTCTAAACATAAAAGAAGGCTCATGATTGCACCTAACGCAATCTCCAGATAAGGGACTTTTTATTGGTGAAACTATCCCCATTTAAACGTATTTTAAAGATAGTTTTCCATGTAAATAAATGTGCTTGAGAATTCTCGTTAATATTTATCTTTTGAAGACTCCTTTATTGCCTGCTTAATTAACATTTTTCGCTTTAGCAACAACAAAAATAAAAAATCAAACATTAAATCTAAGTGTGCTGTTAAAAATTAAAAATAAAGCCTTAGTAAAATAAGTAGGCACTATTAGTTTAATTTATTTCTTCAAAAATTAGTTGAACTTTGCTTTTATACTGTTTTCTTGTATTGTCATGGTATTTGCAAAAACTAACTTCACCTAAAATTCGCCACACAGACAATAAAATTTGTCCTTGTGGTGAAAAATTTTTTTTTGATTTATTTTTTAGTTTAAAACTCTGAATTCGCTCAGTGCTGAGGAAGGACGTGTTCTCTTTTCTTTAAATGGTGCTTTTATTTCTATTTAAAATCACAAAAGCATCTAAGCAGAAAATATAACTGTTGTCTCTCTAACTAGATCTACGTGTCTTTAAATTTGTCACGAATATAATCCATCATCATTACAAAATCTGCATTTTGAATGGTTGAAGTCTTGCAAACTCACTTGATGTTGAGGCGTAATGAATCTTAATTTCGTTTTTTAAAAAAATAACCCTACTAGAAGTTACTAGTTAGAGAACTGATCAAGGTAAAATATAGTTGTTTATCACACTTGTAAACAAAAAACGTCTTATGAGTGAGAGGTCATTGTCAGGACATTTGCAGATGAAATTGCATTAAAAGGACGACTTCATGCTACTATTTTAATAGAGTAATATGGTGTTTGCTTCATTATAGGGGCTTTTAATTCCAAGAATCAATGAAAGTGGCTATTTCAATAAATTTGCAAAAGCTAACCAGAACAGAAAAATTCTGAAAACAATGTTGGCTTTTACGGACATTAAAGTTTATTTAATACACTTAGCAGCAGAAATTCAGAGTGTTAAGCAATGAAATATTAATTCAAACTCAGATGAATGTTACCTTGGTTGTTTCTTTAGCATCAAAATAATGGTGATCTAATAGGCTTAGTAGTGTTACTCATTTATATTTTAAGTTATGTTTTGCGAAATTCACACCGGAAATCCGTTCATAAGCATAATTCAGCTTTACTGTTTTCTCGAATCAATTCCTTTGAATGGGCATTTTTTCCTGTCAACAATCTGAAAAACACCTTTGTTGAATACAAGATCGGGCTTAGAATACTTAAAATACTATCAATTTAAAATATGGAAACCTCTTAGTGATTCCTACCCTGGTTTGTCTGAACTGGATTTTCCAACTTGCTGTAGAATAAATAAGTGTTAATCGTCCATATCGATATGATTGCAACTATTTATGTTACAGAACATAAATTCTAGATCACTTGACAATAGCGCTCAGTTCGTTAAAAATTTGTAACAGATGATTCTTCACTCACATCCAATACTAGTCCACTGGTTCAAGGAATAGGCAGAAAACCTCTCTGCAAATGAGATAGTTCAAAAGTATTTATTTAAAGAGGAAGCCTTGACAGTCCTTAGCTGTTGACACTGCAGCGTATGGCTAAAATGTCTGTGCGGGAAGCGAACCAGACAAATTGTGCAACTTCATACCGAATCATAATTTTTAAATAAGGTACTCTGTTAAATTTATGGTCAATAGCCGTAAGCTCTGATCCAGATGTCCAAGCAGTTGGAGAAAACGCAAATACTAAAGCAAGGATCAAATCTTGGTTTGAAGCTTACAAGTAGAAAACGTTTAATGACTGGGGAAGCATCATCGATCTTGCTTGGAACTTTCTTGGTACATCGAGCGAACTCACATACCTTCGAAGTGATAATTTTATGCTCAGTTTAAGGTACGTTATTAGTAGTGAGATATTTTCAGCATCGAATTTGGGATGAGAAAATGCTTGGTCCGCAGAAGAAACCAGGCTCCTTAGTTACCACTAATAATGGTCTCTGGAACTTGTTACACTAAATTAAGAGGACAAAAAATTGGCTTTTAATAAATTAACAGCTCTACTCTTTGTTATACTTCTAGAGCCAGAATGCTTACACCTTCATCCAAATCGCAAGGCTCCAATTTTCGCCTACTAACAAATTTGAGCAGTATATATCCAACAATCTTAAATATTTTTATTGGAGAGTTTGCGATTGCAGCGATTTTACTACCGCGTATTTTTTAAAATTCATTGCAAGTCAATTAAGAGTTTTGATTTTGACTATGTAGACCCATTTTAATTTAGAACTAAAAACTTTAAAGTGTTTAGCGAGTGTGTTTCGGTTGTAGCTTTCTGTAGAATAGTCAGCTCGATAATAACCCGAGTCCTTCACTTACTAAAAAATTTAAACTTCTTATAACTCCAATTCAAAGCCAGAATTTGTTTAACAGGACATTCGAATTTTACTTCAGCGAATGTTTTCAAATTTCAAGCAATCATTTACCCCTCGTTCTTAAACCTCAAGAGAACACTATATTTTCGAGCTTCGTTGTTTCACACGAGCGGGCTAATCAACGAGTTTTTACCATGATCTGAAATAAAATTTTAGCTTTAATTGCATAGAGAATTTGAGTCCCACGGAATGCAGCTGTGGGGAAAAGAAGGTAATCGAACTGTATGCATTTTCTAAACATTTGTTTTGATTCATTCATATTCCTTTTGATGCTATCTGTTTGGTATTTTTGTTAATGCTTCTCCTGTTTACTTTCCACAGGAACATGTTGCTTTGTGACATACCGGCTGCCCACCAAGGAAGAAGGAAACACTCTTTAACATTGCGTTGGGCTAAATCTTGTTTGTTTCTTAGATTTGGTAACAAGGGGATTGACTTGACCTTCAAGTTGCTTATCAAATCAATCCATTTGTTAAAGGTGGTAGACCAAGACACTTGTATGATTAGGCTGTACAGCTTTCAATTCAACGGTAGTTAGGATGGAAGAACCTACAAAATTTTGGTTTTTACCAACAACTTTTACCTTTAATGTTCCAGTTCGGAGTCACGCTTTTTTCTTCATAAGCAAAATTTGGGGGAACAATAGATAACAGATTTTCTCGAAGCCTCCCAGGAAGATTTTAAGGGAGAATAACATGCTGCTCCTGGTCGATCAAGAACTAAGAGTGTCAGAAATAATGTGGACGTTCAATGATAAAAATTGCACATCCTTCAAAAATTGTTCTCAAACAGTTGATTTCTTTGCTCTGCACGTTTAAATGGTGGTGTTACTGTAGTATCATTCTGCCTCAATCTCGTATTCATTGACTGATTTGCAGTAGCTGTCGATTCACAGACAACATAAAAATGATCTAAAACTGTTTTGACAAGCGTCTACCGTGATTTTCCATCCTTTTGATGTAACCTTCGGAGTAATACTGCAAAATCAGAGGCACAAAGTGGTTTAAATTTAAGGCACCTAAACATCATCATCATTTGTTTCAGGCCTCTTATTAAGTTTGAGGTGTTTGAATACTCCGATTTGATTGATGGTTAAATTTTACAAGATATATTTTGCAGTCAAAAAAAGAAAATGATAGCTATGAAATGGCATTCCAAGCATGTGTTTCTCAATCCTTAGATGACTAGTATCTTATGCGGAAGCGTTTTCTGTATTTAAAATTCTAACGAATTTCAAATTTTACTTCTGATAAACGGCGGGTTGGTTTGGTTTATTAACAATTACCATAAAATAATGTTATATCCATTTTAGTAACTCTCCTCATGAATGTCAAAAGAAACCGCACAACTGAAGAAAAACAAAACACCAAAATGCACTTCATTAGCAGCTTGTGTTTTCAAGACCTACAAACTAGGCTGATGATATAAGATGAAATCAAATAGCCTAATACTTTCTCAAAGAGTCTACTTTGCGACATTCCGATCAAACAAAGCACAGAGACAAGCTTATGCAAACCACCACAGCATTTCTGGAACCGGCGGTAGGTACTGCGCAAGTGCCAAGCTTTACCCTTCGTCAGCTTCCGTTCTGGAGAGTTTAACAGCCATATTGGTTAACGTCGGCAGGAGGCAATGACTGTTCTAGCTCCAACAGCGGATGTTGATAGGTTTGCAGTTTTGGCTTTGCGCAAAGGTTTGTCCATACCCAAAGCTTCCCTTAAGATAGCAATACTTTATTAATTCTTATAATTAGCATGATATCAATGAACTAATAGAGTAACTTCATTTATACGTGAGATTTGTGCCAGAGATTATGAATATCTCACACTTAGCCCTGTTTGATGGTCTCTAGTTTTGTGATTTTATCGTTCATTCAGTTAGTTTTCATTTAAGAAATCGAATTCCATCTTTTTGACTCTAATCATTATTACCGCTATTTTAATATCCATATATGCTTTTTCTTAGGTTTTCAGGAGATGAGATATTGATAATTTACGCAAAATTTTATTCAAATTCCAGAAAAAATATTTCTGCAGGCTGTACTCATACCTCTTAAATTTTTTTGTAGTTTTTGAGTCAATTCATATCGAATAAGTTTTCGTGAATGGTAGCCAATGAAATCCACAGACCTGAAATCTCTTACTCAGTTTCCAAGTTGTTGCCTACCAGAAGCCATCAATGGCAACTCAAACTTATTATAATAAGTCCATATGCTGGTTTTTCTCACATTCAAATCGATATCGAAGGTTTTAAATTGATCGTTGAGTTATGACACTTTGGATTCGGTAAAATTTTGTTATTATTAATTTTGGAACCCTAGAGAATTGTGATATGGATACATTAACATTTGCTCATTTTTGGCATTTTGTAGACTGACTGTATTGAAGCAGGGACCTACATACACTTAAAGATTTTTCTACCCGCATTCTTCGGATATATTTAAGAAAATAATAATTGCCAATGTTGTTTCAATCACATATTGGCTACTCGCTCTTTAAGATTTAAAAAACTCATCAGTTTCTTTAACTCTTAACTTTCTGTTTGATCATTAGTTTCCAAGAGTATTACCAATGAAAGAGCGATTGAAAATCATGAAATGTGATGAGCACTTTCACTTTTAAACCCTTTTATCCCATTTATTTGTTACAAAACTCCTACAGATAATTAAGTATTAATTTTGGAATGTTCAAAATAGTTCAAAAACTCTTGAAAAGTTCAACAGAAATAAATTTGTTTTTCATTCTAAACATGAATACTGAATAGTATTTATTAAGCTTGTGCAATTCTCTAATTGTGAGCATCATTTAATCCTCCAATAAATTTGCTTCTTGAGAGAGTTTTAGACTACTTCATTTTAATTTTAATTTTAATTTATCTCATTTTTCTCCAGACAAATGGCCGAAATTCGATAAAAAGCACTCCAGGTGAATGGAAACCAACAATTCAAAACAACATGCCGACATGCAACCAAAGTCTAAAAGCGGCCCTAAATCCAAAAAAATCATTCTAGCTCAAAAAACACATTGATAAGATGTTAGTGTACCATCACCAGATGTACCGAATCTCACGAAAAATAGCATAGCGAAATATCATGATCAAATTGTAAAGACAAGCAATGGTAAAAAGCACGGCTTGTTTCTCCCAAAACGTATTCTGATTCAGACCATTGTTTTCATTTCAATCGAGGAATTCAGTTTTAAATGTGAGTCTATGAATTCAAGCAATGAAGGTTGAGTCTCGACCTACCGTAGTGTCAGCAGTGTGAGACTGCTTTTTTTCAAAATTTTACTTCTTTCTTGATTCGTGTTCAACTTAATAGGCTGCTTTCATTAACTGTTTCATGTAATTTAAAACAAATAATTGGAATTTTAAGCGACCCTTTCTTTAGGTTAGCAACTTTGCTTTACAAGAGAAATCATTGGGGCGTACTTGAAACTCTGAGTAGACATTAGTGAAGTCTGATTGTGATTGAAGATTTCATCTTCGAGCCGCCTTTAAATGGAAAATCTCATTATTTACATACAATCGTCGTCATTTCTTACTAGGATCTGTTGATTTATGTTGGTCAGGTCCTGCCCTAAAATTGTTTTTACAATCTAGTATACATTGTTAGTGCTTTCTTTTCCTTTTTAGTGGCCCGCATTCAACGTATGGCTTAATTAAATGAATATGAATAAGTTTCAAACTTACCTTATAATACTGCCAGTGATGTATGCAAAGTCATTGACCCTAGCAATGGCAGTGGCCCCTTTCTTGGTTGACCTCACGATTCCTGTGAAAAGAAATCGAGAAGAATCTAGTAATTTGTGTGGCTTGAAACAAAGTTTTACCATTCACCTAGCATCAAACACATAAAATCATCAATTGAAATGATCCTGATAAATGGACCTTGATTCAGCGACATCCAACGCTTATTGACAGCATTCGCATGTAGTCCTTTTTTACTTTTAGTATGATCACTACCTGCTTAAAGCCATTAAGTACTACATAGTCCTAAAAAAATTGGCCAGTTTGCGTTGTTTTAAACTCTGAATTACGACTCCATCGAAATTATTCATTTCATTTACCCCTTCTTCAACAAAGATTAGCTGAATGAGATGATGATCATGTTGAAAAAAATGAAAAATTTTGCATTTTTCCAAACACTTCTGAGCATTTTTCTCCTATAGCATAGTTTTCAAACTTTTAGGAGACGAAATTTCAAGCTTTATCTAAAGATGGGAAGCAACTTGGATGCTGCGGTTGACAGAAGCTGCGAATTCAATTATTCAAATCGTCAAAACGTTCAGTGAAGTTGGTTCAATTTATGTCTTTCAATAAAGGAAACTACTAACCATTGAAGCATGGCAAACAAGGATAATTTTTCTTTTTCCGAAGGTGTCCAATTAAGTTCTATGACTTAAAGCAGCTAATTAGTGATATAAAAATTGTACAAATAGGGCAGATAGGGCTCTTTTCTCAATGATGTAAAGCTTTTTCAAGTTAATTCAAACTGCGGTAGGTAAACAATTTCATACAATTCAATGAGGGTTTCCCTTGATTATTATGGCAAATTTAATTTATAATTTTAGTTATATTAAAAATTAATTATATTTTTGTTAGGCCCTGGCAGAACTTTAACTTTCCGATTTCAGTTTATGTGCGAAGGACAATTATGAGTTCAACCATGGCAATCTTGGATCTATGCTTGTAAGACCTTGTAACTTACAACATCTTACATTTGAATGCAGGGCTTTCTGTTTCTTGGTTATTTACCCCAATGAAACACTTTTGTCAAAAAGCGTCAGCGTTTCCTCACTCCTGCTACATATTGCGGTTTAAAATAATCTCTTAAGTGCTTTTAAAAGACGTAAAACAGTCAATTAAATGTTCTTTTGGTCAAAATTGCTACAATCTACAAATTCGACTGATGAAGGGGTTTGTGTAATATTTGAGCTTTGAGTAAAATCATGCGTGTACCAAAAGCCGCCAAAGTCAATTCTAAGAACAAAAGAGTAAATTTAATTGCAGTACCATGTCTGTCTGATCGAGAATGAACCAAAAATAGTTCCACTTGACTAAAATATGTAAATGACTAAATGCACAAGCTCGTAAGATCTTCAACGTTCAAGCAATAACTTGAAGCTGAAAATCGCTAAAGAAGATATAAATCGCTTAAAGCAGTTAATTTCGATTGATTGTTCTCTTGAGTAATTTCACAGCCAAGAGGATCAAACAGCTGAAGAAATTTGCAAGGAACAAAGTAGAGATTTTAGAGAAGAGCGTGAAAATACATGGGTCACAAAGCCGCTTGCCAAAGATCGCTCCTCCCACATAAGTTAATCAAAAGAAGGAGCGCAAGTCCTAATGAAAGGCAGTTTGTAAATTTCCACTTCAAGTATTTTACCATGCCAAATTTTTTTCAGTTCCCACTAACGAAACTAACTGCTGCTCAAGGCCTGAATCCGATTTACTGGCTCGCTTTCTAAGCCTCCAAAATTCAAAATTTTTTTTAAGTAGCTAGGCGATAGTAAACTACCGTCAGTTATCGAATAAAGGGGATTTATTTGAATTTCTTCTAACATTTTCAGTTGATCTGGCTCTTTACGTAACATGTTTCTTGCATCGGTAGCAGATCTGTTTCTATTTTTTTAATGAGTTAATCATCTTGTTTTAGCTTCCACTGAACAGTTCTTCATCGTGAATTTGTCCTAGATTGCCTTCATTTGCTAGACTCCAGCCAAAAATCCAGAGGTCCAGAGCCATGATGTTTTTTTTTATTTTTTGTATATAAATGCCCATCTGGGCTGAAAAATATTGTAATGAAGAATCACGTAATGCCCTAAATGTATATTTTTCTTCGAGTTTGTTACTTTCTAGAATCACATACATTTGGTACATAAGGGCTGAAGACAATCATTAATGTCAGTAACCAACGCGGCTTATCCATCTAATAACACACTCCGAAATTCAGTGGCATACTTTTAGTTTTCAAAATGATCACACCCACTGTTTGTCTGTGATCGCGAACGAGCAAGATAAAATTCATCATTGTATCAAAATAAAAAATTAAAAATCCTTACTTTTTTGATTCCGGTCACTTATGGTAAAGTGTTTGTTTACGAAAAATCAAGATAAAAACTTAATAAATTGTTTTCCATTAGCCAATATTTTTATATTTCCAAATGACTTTAAGTCCAGTATTAAGGAAAAAGTACCTTATTTGTGGTAACGTGGATTTAATTTTTGTTTATTTAAAGTTTCTAATGGTACCTACTGAAATATTTGCTTGAAAGCTTCTATGAAAGTCAACCTCAATTTGATTGACGTGATGGTTACCTCAACGGCTGTTAGTGCTTGTACTCAAAAAGGGTGAAAAACTCTCTGCAGCGAGTGGACTTTTTTGACGGTTGCTTAGTTTTACCAAATCTATTTTGCTCCGCTTTACCCTTGTTAAGATTTAGTTGTGTATCTGTCAAACTGAGAGCATTATGAACAAAATCGACATAAATCCTAAGTAGAGTAAGCATAAAATATTAAAGGGAACGCTCAAGACAACAGTAGATAATCCATAAGGATCAACAGAAATACCTACTAGAGTTGATTTCAGGGTGTTTTTGAGACCTCTAAGGCGCAGAACTGATCGTATTCGTATTAGATGCCTTTTTGCCCTGGCTAGGTTTGCTTTTATTGTTCGGTCTGGATCACCGGTGGCTTGATTTATAGAGCCAAGGTATTCAAAGTATGGGGCATGTCGGAATGACATTCCTGCTTCTTCCAGAGGCGTTTGACCCTCCTCGGCACAAATTTGCATTCCGTATTTATTCATCGTTTTCGTTTCGTTTGTTTTAAAAAAACAAATTTTGACTCTCCTTAAGATAATTATTGAAAAGCAATCTGCGTCCAAGTTTTTTTTTAAATTTTCAGCATTAGATAATACTTTACTTTGTAACTCAGGTAGGTGTAATGATTTAAGCATTATGGTAATACAGAGCTTGAAAATAAAATAGTCGAACCTTGGGGACCTATCATAAGTTGCAGTTTTAACTTTACAGGAAGTACTTTGCATCATCAAGTGTTGAGAAAGTCAAAGAGCTTATTTGCTTCTACTGAAAGAAATTTTAAGCACTAATTTGTAACGAAATCATGAATGTAAACATAGAATTCGCATGAATTTGATCATCGAAATTGAAATTTTAATGCAAAAAAAGTTCACAGACCATTAAGGCAATTTGACTCCTCCCATTCTAAATTTAATGGAAGCACTGCGCAAATGAACTCGTTTTTATATTCTCGGACATTGAATATTCCACTGTGCTTCTTGAAGATACGAGCTTTTAATGACTGCATTACAGAATTTAATTCATTGAACACCCTTTTTTTTCAATCTCATAACTTGCAAGTCTGAAGGAGCCAAAGAATCGGAATGATACAGTTAGTAAATGGGAGAAATTAAAGTTAGGTAGGAGTTATCAGTTTGGAATTTGGATTTTGTTGCTGGCTTTTTTTCCACAGACCCCACTGAGTTTCCATCTTCACATCGCCATCAACTGGCTTCTTATTCTGCTTGTGCACTCATTACAGCTCCCCATTTTAGAAGCCTGCTGCAATCATTTGTAAAGCTACCACCTTGCAGCGTCCTACTTAGGTTCATCTGCTCTATGCAGGTGAGTAGGTTTGGAAACTCGCCAACTAATGGCATTTTGTGAGTGTATCTACTGTACGGTAAGTTATCTAAGTTATCTCATAGAACATTCATGAGAATTTATCATTTTTCATAAGGCTATATAAAAAATAAATGGATAAATAAATGAATAAAATAAAGTAAAATCTCTCTTACCTTAGTTAAACACTAACTCTTCAAAAAGGGCTATTACGGCACGATATTTGGATGTTTGGTTTGTTCAAACAGGTAAACACCGACTTCTTTTACAATTTATCGCCATTAAGTTAAAATGAGTTGAATTTTACTTTGTTTTCACTCCCATTCCCGAAGTGAATAATTACCCATTTATTATATTACATTAATAACTATGTTAGCCATAAATTGTAGGTGCAGATATTATATTAGATTCTTATGTGAACTTGACCATAAACTGTTTATTAGATCAAACAGAATAAGTTGCGTTAAAAGGAGAAAATATGTACCAAAAAAATTAATCCAGTATAAATTCATAAATTGATTCTTCCAATTGATGATATGCTCGATAGCTCCCAATCATAAGCACCAGAAATACTTCTCAAAGAATTAGGGGTCATGTTTATTCAATATGGACTCGAAATCAACTCATCAAAGGGCGTTTTGGAATAATGGTTCAAATGAAGATGCATTGTCTAAATACAAGTGAGGTTTAGTGCCATTCGCCAGTTAATTTTGCCTTTCGCGATGCTTAACAGATGGCTTCCTAGTCATCAGTGCCCATTTATGTGGGAGATTAACGTTACTGTTATAAGTGCATTTGGGGCTTAGATACTTAGTTATTAGCTTACTACCCACCCATTGGGGCAAGCCTCAAGGTTTTATTGGAGGTACAACAGAAGCACAAATAGCAATTTAAAGTGGCATTGGTACCTCGTTCGTCCTCAACATTGTTAAGGGCAGACCATCTCCACACCTCTTCCAGGAGTCTTTCCAACTTTCTGTCAGAAATTCCTCTCATTGCTACACGCACGCGTTTTCTACAATCTAGTTTGAGACCTTGAATCCAGGTATTTACGTCGTGCCCCGCTTACCAGGTTTCACGAAGTTGTACTGCTGCTGGCATAATCTAGTCTTTTACGTTCAGTTAGTGATTAGTCCTGTCCAGCCACCCCTTTCATAAAATTGCCCCTGGGATTACCGGTTTGACCATATGCGGTTTGGATCATTGTTTGATTTGTTCCCACCCATTGGGTAATTCTCAAGGACTTATTGGGGCAAAACATAAATGCAAGAGCTTGTGCAACAGCTGGACACTTACATATAGCATTGAACAGTTAATTTGACGTCTTGGGCTCCCTGACTGTTTCTCGGCATTAATTCATGGCGCAGTGACAGTTCATTCTTCTGTTACATTTCTTGCAGCTCTACGTTGTCCTCGTCTGCTTGTCCTTGTCCAGATATTGTTTTCTAGCGACAATATGTGGGTAGGTTTATTCGCAGCTGAGATGGAGTAGTTGTGGTGTTCATCTTGCTGGATGGCCTTTTCTTCGCAGTCGTTTTTCCTGCCTTCGATTCAATCTTTTTTCTCTTTCGCCTTCAGTTCTTCTACTTTCTCTACTGAAGTCTGGTTCTTCCCTCTTCTCTGTTGACTTCTCACTTTCTGTGATTTTGACCGAAGGGTGATAATCCCTAATACGTCTCTTTGGTCATCCCCAAGTCTTGCATCTTTTAAGGCAGTCTCAAAGAGGGCACTTAAGTCTACGGTCCTGTATCTCTTCAGTTGCGCGCTCTTCTTCTCCATGGTGTGTGTCTTTGCATCTCCCTTGTTGTGGCGAAACATCTTGGCAGTTTGCGTTGGTATAGACAATCACCCATTGGTTTTCTCTTACCAGTCTAGGTGTGTAATTTTCATCTCGAACTGTAGGGTTTTCACTTGGATCGAGTAGCCATGACTCGAAATGCTCTTGCCATGTATCTTTTGCATCTTCAATTTAAATGAAGCATCCAGTCCCTTGTATGTGAGACTCAGTATCCCCATTTTCAAGGTTACTCTCAAGTATGGAGAGTATCAGGCTATTTTTGTCCATTTTCAAATTCCTCCATAGGTTCAACCTCTTTGCCTCTTTAAGACTTGCCATGTTACGCATCGACAGCTCCTCTCGGAGTTCCTCGACAATTGTAGCTCTTGGCGAATAAAATCCAAGTATTAACCATCGAGCCATATTCTGTAATGCTTGTAGTCCACAATAGTAGATAATCCGTAATTGATTGCAGGATTGACAGAAATACCTTCTGCAGTTGCTTTCAGGGAGTTATTGGGACTTCTTGAGCACAGAAACGGTCGTGGTCGTATTAGGCGCCTTTGTGCTCTGACTAGGTTCGCTTTTATTGTTCCGTCTGGATCACCGGTGGCTTGAATTATAGAGCCAAGGTATTCAAAGTATGAGGCATGTCGGAATGACATTCCTGCTTCTTCGAGAGGCGTTTGATCCTCCTCGGCACCAATTTAAAGCCAGAGGGCTTCGCTCGCTGCAATTTGCATTCCGTATTTATCCATCGTTTTCGTCGGATGCTCTATTTATCTGCCACCTTACTTGGCGCAATGAGACATAAATTATCTGCATATTCCAGATGATTTAGCATCAAAATTTTGCCCGAGTAATCAATTATCTGAACTGCACTGACGTTGAGTGAGGAGAAGGCCTCATCTTCCAAGAGTTGAAAGGTTTAGTTGAAAAGAAGTTTTCCTCTGTTGTGAGCCTTGTTTCATATCATGTTCCACCACAAAGCAGCTCTTGCTTCCCCTCAATTTACCCATCGGTTAATCCATCAAGGACTTTACTCAATGATCCATTTGCCAAGAGCAGCCCAGATCGATCAATCGGTTGATCATTGCAGCTTTAGGCAGCGAGTCAAAGAACCTTTTCAGGTCAATATACACAAGCACTGCTTCCGGTCTACGGCTTTCTACTTAATGGTTCTTACTCCAAGTATAGCCAGTTCGGTTGACCTTCCTTCACAGAATCCAAATTGGGTTCTTGAGTGTAGGTCGGCAAGGTGGTGATTCAAACGTTGGCACAGAATAGATGCATATAACTTGCTTACTATATCCAGAAGGAAGATTAGCCTATTGTTTGCAGGATTTGTCTGCGAACCTTTACACTTGTAGATACAACTTCGGCATCAATCCACCCTCGCGATATAGGAGTGGTCTCATTGCGGAAGTCATTGCAAGGACTTTTTTATGGTTTTAGTTTACTTTCAGCTGTCTTTATCTCTTCCATTGAAATGGGCGAGTCACCTTGTAGAAGATCATAATTTTTAATTTCTTCGGGTGTGGAAAATTGCCAGATTCCATCAACTGCCAACCTTTAAGAGCTAGAAAGGAAATAAACCAACCCAATTTGCTGAGAGGTTTAATTTCGAACTTGGACCAATATTTGGACTTTTTATCAGTTTTATTTTATTTTTAGGACAAACTCAAATTTACCCTTCATATTTCATAGCTTAAGCCATTGTTGAATCAATTCTCCGTCAGTATCACTCGTTTCAAAATCAAAATATTCCATTTGATGACATTTACCATCAAAATGGCATCAACTAACTGGAAAAGATTCTAAAAAAATAGAAGGGCTGCAAGGATTTTGGCATTGTTTAACACGAGATGTTTTACTTTTTGCTTGATTTGTATAACGCACGCTTGTATTCTCTGAACATTTAATTGCGTTGAGTAGGAAAGTGAAGCTGCAACTTTCACTCAAAAGCTATCTCTACCTTGCCTTGTTGGTAAGACTGTCAAAATGGGTCTTTTCTCATTCACGAGGCTTTGCAATGGATCTTATCTGATCGTCTCTTTAGAGATTGCATTGGATTTTTATTGACAAATATTTATGGCTGCTATTGGAAAACAATGTGTGAATCACTTCTTTGAGTGAATTTCGCGACATTTAACAAATGTCTGGATTAAATCTATTCTATTTCAAAAGCTAGAACGTCTACGTGTTCAAAAGAAAAATTTTCTTGGATTATGAGCCTAGTACCTTAAGGTTTTAACGCATGACTGAAGAAGCTGGTATCTTAACATTTTTCCGAAACAAAACCCAAGCATATGGCAGGCAGTTCGAGAATGCTTTAAAGCAGTTTATTTTGTGATACATATAAGACCATGGCTTTCGGGAACTAACGTTTTTTCTCGAACACAGCTACTGTATTCAAACTCTTCTCATTTCATTATAATCTTTGATTGGCTTTAAACGTGTATTTTCAAAATAGCTATTTTCATTTTCGCCTTATGTTACAAACTTTACATGATGAATATTTAAAAAATGTTATTTTTGCTGTTATTGAAGAAAATCGAGCTACAAAACGGGAACCTTTCTAAATGAAACCCATAAAACAAAAATAGGCAATTTTAAAGATTTTTTTACAAATTTTCATGGAGTTCAACAAGAGTTTGTGAATGCATAACTTCTAATCATAACTTTCCTTTTTATAAAATTTTCCAGCTTCTCTATAATGATTGCTTTGATGAATAGCTTTATACAGAACTGTAAATCATTCGCTGAATGTTTCAGTATCAATCAAGTCCAAATTACTTTATGTTCAGCGACATCAATGTTTGCTAAAATGCCTAAAAATCAACCTTTTGGATAAATTAAAGTCAAATTACATAAGAAATTGCCTTTAAAATAATCGTGGCAGCCTTTTTTTGTAAGAAACTGGAAGGAGATAAATTACTGAAGTGAGATGTAAACCAAACAAGTGATAAACAATGCAAGTGTAAAAATAGGCTTTGCAGCATGTCCTACTGACAAACGAAATACTACTTGTGAACCTTTTGACAAAGTTGTACTCTTTTCACATGAAAATTCAAAGAAGAAAAGATTTCAGTAGAAGCACAAGATTCAGCTGCCTGGATGTATTTTCAGCATTCACAGTCGTGATCAAATGCGAATTTTTTTTCAGAAATCAACTAATTTGCTTTTTAATAGTCTCATAAATATTAAATATTCATTGTCCTCTACTTGAAAATTTCTAGACTTTTTTTGCGAAACAGTCTGTTTATTGCGTCATGACTTACGCCATTTTTAAACAGCAATTCTCTATCTAGTTCAATTAAAACAATCTCGCGCTCTGATCGGAGAGCTGTACCACGGTATCAGCAAGAATGAGATGCGCAATTCGACGATTGTAGAAGTGAATGACTGCGTTTTTATTTAATGTTTATTTTCATAATAAAAATGAAACACATCACTTGTGAATTCTTTGTCGGTTGTGCGATTTTGTCCCGAAATAATATTGGCATGTATAAAACTTTTTCTGTGTATATTCAGGCCTTTTTGTGAGCTTTATCTCATTTCATTACTTGCTATAAACCTTTCCTGATAGATTTCGGTAACTCAGAATAATATTGCCATCATAGTAACCGTTCAGAACGCACGGTTCGAATTAGTTTTTGTGCTTGGCTTAGTCCTTATCCATGGCGTTGAGTTAGGTGGCTGAAACCGAAACATATCGACATGCGTTTAGCCAGAAACACATGGCTCTCGATTTTGACTCTTTAGTTTTCGCTGCATTCACGTGGTCAATTTTCATTAAGCAATATTATTTGACTTCCACTTAAACTTTTCAACAGACTCGTTCTTCTTCTTTTCATGTTACCGCGTCAGTTAAAGTGTGTTTACTATTTGTTTCAGGCAGGCTACCGATTGCATTTTTTTAAAGACTAGAGCCAAAAGTAGACTTAGTTCTTCAGTGAGAGTCAATAGCTGACTCCCTAAGCTTTGCAAACCTCGTCTCTCAGATATAAGACATGCCGATTTCGCATGTTTATTTCTGCACTAGGAGCAATCAGTTCCAAAGCTCGCAATCCTGTCATTATAAACTCATAAAAAACATTTTAAGCTAAAACCATCACTAATACCAAATAATGAGCAAGATCGTCTACGTATTTTACTGGTCAACTTTATTTCTGCTACAAACGCCAATTTCCCGCATTGGAAAAAAATTACAATGCAGTAGGTTTTGATTTCTCCGTCAGCCATCAATTGTTTGTGGCAGACGTCGAGATCTATTTGCAGCACATAAGGATCGCAACTTTCATAAAGTACGATGAGCCTAATGTCTCAGTTCTTATTTCTGAAGCAACTTTATCTTTATATGCTTTTGTAGTATTCGGGCATCAATAAACAGAGACTATCAGAAAGGAAAATAACAAACATCGACTATTAGGGCAGTTTTCAAAACTTTCTGAGCACTTTTGTCTTTTTTTGACTTTTTTTCCATCACAGACAATCTAACTAGTAACCATTCAGCATTGGATTGTCTGACATTCAAAATTTTGTCGAAGATTTAAAATGTAGGCTCTTGCAAGAAATAAACGGTGTCCCTGTTCATACCACTGTCCTATTTCTTCTTGTCAAATACCTGGGCAAATATTAGCCAAGTCCTTCAATAATCTCCTTTAAGTTATGAGAAGGTTCCATTGTGCAGGATGAACGATGTACTAATTACATCGTAATGTTTCAAATGCTAATTTTATTTGTTATTTTAATCCAACACTAATGCTGCAAAATTTTTCAATTGTGGATTTCGTAATTTAGCCGGAACCTTTAGATTTCCCGCGCTCAGTAGCATTTGGTTTACGTTTATCGGGTTTTTTGAATGAGTCTGGTATCAAGTTCATGTCAGGACTGTTGTCGATTGCATTTTTACTGCCAAAATTAACTTGTCTTCTAGGAATTGCCTCAGACGAGGCTGACTGAGCATGGCTGAGTACTACTTGTGCTGCATTTTATAACGCTCATAAGAAGTGATCTGACAGAAAACACTTTTGTAACTAATCCAGTCTCTTCAGTCATATCGTTGAATTTGGCAGTCTTCCTAGCGCCAGATATCTCCAAACGTTATGGATGTTGGGAAGGATTGCAAAAAAGCACTGAATTTTCATAATGCTGAATTTGCTTTGCGGTTGGACTTAAGTTAAACTACTTTCGCATTCATTTCGAAAAGCCAAACCGAGTCAACTTTAAGGAATTACTTAATGCAACCACGTTACTCAATACTTAACTCCGCGCTTCAAACATGCTTACTTTTGATATAATATGACGTCCATGTCTACCTGCTTTGAAAGATCCATTTAAAAGTTTTATGCTAACTCATTTTTTCATGATAATACAAAAATATTTGCGTTCTTTGATAGATCGATGTTAACAAGAACCTGAGGCTCACAGATTAGAATCTTCTATGTGTACAGAACTTCATCGTTGGACAGAAGGGCGTAAACGGTAACTATAAAAAGGAACATGCACTTTGGTTTGTGTATCTTTCAAACTTAACATTAAAACTGCTATTAGACCGAAAAAATTTATTTTTTTATTTATCGCAATAAAAGTTGAGCACGAAATTGCATAACTTTTTTGTAATGTGGACTTATTTGCCGCAATCCTGGTAATATTGTGGACAATCTTAAGAAAGCTAGTTGCCTAAGTTGTTGATTGTTGAAAGCAAATGTTCACAAAGTGTTTCGTCGTCTTTAAAGTTATTTTATTTCATGCTCTTTAAAGACGAGCACCTTTTTGAACGTTCACTATCTGATCAACTTTCCTCCAGCCTGTGAAAGGACTCAGATATTTTTTCGTTAATCTCTTAGCTTAACTTCATGCGTCTTTCTGCCTTTCAACATTAATGCTTCATAAAACACTAGCCAAAATTTTCAATTGTTCAAACTTTGTGGTTATCAGTTCAAATTTAAGGAATGAATGCATCTTAAAAGCATTTAATGAAGCTTTGAATCAATCTGGGGATCAGAATCGTGAGTCGCTGTTTTTTGCATGAATAAATATTCCAAAATTTCAATTTTAAATCATTGTTGATAAGTCCAACGACAATTGAGACTGAATCATTAAATAAATATTGAGACCGAAATAAATTTTCGCTTTACAACCTTAGCTTGTAAAATAAATAAAATAATCTTGGTATTCAAGCCATTTTACTGATAGGTAAATTTGTCTAGCCGTAGCAGTTGATTGAAATGTGAAAAAAGTATTAAAGCTGCTTTTTTAGTGAACTGCGTTTGAAATCTGCTTACGGAAAGATCAAACGCTATTCTTCTATTCCATCCCCATTAAGAAAAATAGACATTTTCAGATCTCTCCTGATGTCACTTCCGAAGGGCTGAGGTATATTGGTGTGCACAATAGCACCACAAGTAAATTGGCAAGTCCTTCAAAACCTGGACATTTGTTGAGTAACAGATATAAAATATTAGAAATTTTTACCCCCCAGATTGATACCAGTTTAAATTGAGACCTGGCTTGGGAAAAAATTTAAATGGTTAACGAAATGGTGGCTGAACTAACTAATGCCACGTGATCTCGTTGATATTTCGTACTATTCAAACCCTTTGAGTTCTTCCAACCCTTAAGTAAAACCATTTAAATATTAAATTTATCTTCACCAAAGCTAAAATTTGGACTGGTTTCCAATATATTACAGGTCAAATTGTTGCTTGACAAGGCTTAGCCAATTTATTCAAAAGTGGCATGTAATTCTTCCTTTTAAAGTGATTCTAATTTTTGCTCTTTCAGTCTACGATCAAATGTGAGGAATCCGAGTCCAATCCAGTGATCAGCCCCTTCGTACATTTATTTATTCATATTCATATTTTTAAATTCTGATATTTAATAATCGATTTTGGTCATTCGCAGAAATGAGTTGCCAAACTAAGTAGCAGTTGCAATAACAGGGACTAGTTTCTAGATAATCGTGGTGTGTAAAGGGAACAATTCAAGCAAGGTGTCATTAATCATCATTAAACCCATCGGATTTTGATCCCCGACTTTTCATGGTTAGTTGCGTTTTTGACGTAATGCTGGGCGTAGTGTTTGTTGCAGAACCCAAAAAAAACATTTGACGTTTGCCAGCTGTAGGGCTGTAGAGCACACTTTATTTCAAAACCTTTTAAGGAAATCCTGTTTTAAAAGCGAGAGCAAGGATAAGATGTCTTATGGAATATATTTCTGAAAATTATAACCGTGTAGTGTTATCGTTGATGTGCTTAATAAGCAATCGTCAACATCATAGTCGTGAATTGAAGGGAAGGTTTAATGGTGGATATTGTTAGATAGCTAACCCAACAGTTTAGTCTATTAATAAGCGTTGTTTTTATTATCTATTTATTTTCTCCCCATCCATTAGGGCAAGTCCCAAGGACTTATTGGGGGTACAACAGGAGTACAAATAGCTTTTACAAGTGAGTACAAGTTAACACAGAACACAGTAAAAACGTTTGTTGACGTCTTCGGCTGTCTGGTCTCTTCTCTGGCGTGGCTTCGTCGTACAGCTTCGTCGTGGCACCTTGCCCATCTTCGTCCGTATTCATGTCTCCTACAAAAAATCTTTCAAAATTCTGACGGAGATTACATTCATTGCTACATGCACGTGCATTTTACATTGCAGTCAGACACCATGAATCCGGTTATTTACATCCTGCTCCATGTTCCAAGCTGTAAGAAGTTGTACATCTGCTTGCATAATCGAATTTTATACATCCAGAGGGTGATTAGTCCTAACCGGCGGCCCCCCTCATTAGCCCCCAGAGTTGCCCCTGGGGTTACCAGTGGTCACCGCGAGGAGGTTGAGAGTAGGCTTGACTACCTAAATGTCAGTGGCATTTTTAAGACTACTGATTTCCCTTTCAAATAATATTCACGACAATTATAATTTCTTATTCCCTTTCAGTATGTTTGGTTATATGAGTAAGTCCAATGGTCATTTTATCACATTTAAATAATATGCAAAAGATGATTTGATATTTTTGCTTCCTGCGAATTTCCGGTTCTACATGGACCGCAGTGATTGATCCACGTTCAAAGCCATAAACTTTCTGTTGAATACGCTGCTTGAATCATCGCATGAAAAGAGAAGGACGTGCCAAATAGAATTAAACGTCGTTATCTCATGCGAAAAGGCCAGTATTTTCAAATTTACTTTTGTTTTAGCGGCCTTTTTAACTCGATTTGAACAGCAGCCAATGAACGTTTTGGTACATTTCGCTTTGCAAATTCCATTTAAAACTTCATTCCATTCAACATAAGTTCAAATTCTCTTTACGATTAAGAAGTTATCAACTTTTTAACTCTTATTCAATAATGAAAAGTTATCAGATTGACTTGCATGGTTTCTTTCGCCGAAATGAATGGCAGATTGCGCAGTGATTATTTTCAAATGGTTCCGTGGAATGCGGACTTTGCGTGTGTGCAAAGCACTGACGCTCTAGAAGTTCATGATCGATTTAAAACGTTCGCTTTTAAACTTTTAAAAATTGTTGGATTTACAGCTGTTGAAAATTGTATATAGTATTTGTAACATAAAATTGTGTTTAGAAATGAATTTATGACTCTTGTTTTATAATTCGTATACCAAATTTTACACCAAAAATGCCACAGGCATATCGACGCAGGAATTGATGCTCATGTTCGTGGAATCAGCTCACAACAACCGACCTCTGAGATTTCACTATGATGTTTCACTCAAAAAATTAGTGCAGATCTTCTCAGTCCTTCATGAAAACAGCTACAATCCATCTGCTCTACGAGCCTGAACTATTGTTGACCATCTTTTTAGAATCTGATTTCTTGGGCTCCAGAAAACTCCCATTATATCCTGATATTAAACTACTTGATTTATTCTTGCTCCTGCAAAGTACAGCTTGTTAGAAGCAGGAACTTCTTTCACCATTATATGATCCACTGCTACTTTTGACATTGATTATGTTATGCAAAGCTTGAATTGCAAATAAAAAATCACTAGCTCAGAAGTACAAGTAACTGCTTCAATTTGCTTAAACCGATGTAACTTATGAAAAGTGAGCATTTAATGCCCATAGGAATCGCAGTGATTAAATTTTCATCTACGAAATCGCTCCGCTCTGCGATCAACGCAGTGTTTGGCGCTACCGCTATAATTCACAAAGGGCGTTTTATGGCCATGGTTAAGCCTTGCCTACTTTCTCAGTTAAATTCCCTCACTCCATGCAACCAGCGTTCAATTTTTTTTATATTGTAACGGACAACTCCTATATATTTGACCAAAAGAAATCAGTAACACTCCTACGTTTATATGCACATATATATACATATATATGTTCCATTCATCGTAGAGCACGTAAACTCTACTGATTTATACATCTTTCCATTAAATTTCCCATGTTCTCATTTGAAGTATTAATGTTTCGGTAAAGGAGAATATGAGGCAATGATTTCAACATCGGCTTTCGGAGGAAAAAGGAAAATGGATTCAATCAGTAGCACTCAGGAACCAATCAGGCATTTTTTACCTAACTTTGGAGTTCTAAGTGCAGAGAGTTACATTATAAAGTACACCTATAGTGTATATATTCTGGTGCCATTCACATTGAGGACAGATCTGAGACAGGCCAGGGACAGTTTGTATGTCGTCTTGTTTCAATGCCCAAATGTTAAGGCTTTGATACTATTTGTGAACTGATCAAGTTCCTCGACTGAATAACTTGACCAGCATCTTATCAAAATTAACAATGAAACCAATGCCTATGTAAGATCATTAGCAATCGGGGAATAAATCGCAAGAACACTCATTTAATGTCCAATTTTGGGAGAATATTAAGCGTACACTGCAGCGTATCTTTGACTTATTTAATACTTGTTCTATTTATGAATGCAGTCAATCCTGATCAAAAACGGACACATCACGCCTGATATAACCTTGAGCGACAAAGTAAAATAGGGAACAATAATAAGATAGGGCGTCTAACACTTATTTAGAAAATAATGAATAAAATATGAATTTATTAGCCACTGACATTTTTTTAAACATTGTTATCTGTTAGAGGCGATTTTGCGATTTATATCAAAATTGTATCCACCTTTATCTGCTGCACGATTAGATGATTAAATAAAAATCCTCCTGAGATCATTCTTAAGTCTGCTTAACCGTTTTGAAATTCGCCTTTCACCTTTCACTCTTCATGACCGAACCCATGTTTGTTACCTGAAAGCCATTTAGTATGGCCACCCATTCATTTTGACTATTTTAAATTAATTCAGGATAGTTTAAAAAGACGAATGAATTACGAAAATTCTTCGCTATCCAGCTGAAAATGCGAAACGGAGTGAATAATGAGGTTAGTATGTTTCAGGTGGCAAAAAAATGATTGTTTTAAGAAATGCATACTGGGCAGTTTGTTTTTATTTTTATGATCTGCAGACAAGAAATGTATCTGCGATTCATTAGAACTGCAAAGTCAAGAATAGTTTCAAAGCATTTTAAGCTTTAATATTTTAAAACTTTTCAAATTACATTTTATAACCTTAAAGTTTGACAAAGGCAGTCACAAGAAATTGGTATTGTTAAAAGTAAAAATTCGCATTATATTGTTGCACTGTAAAATGA
Source organism: Moniezia expansa (assembly GCA_019097775.1). Classification (NCBI taxonomy): domain Eukaryota; kingdom Metazoa; phylum Platyhelminthes; class Cestoda; order Cyclophyllidea; family Anoplocephalidae; genus Moniezia; species Moniezia expansa. The sequence continues at coordinate 2,443,743 of JADFDV010000093.1, forward strand.
GTATCTCACATGTGATGTGCATTAGACGTATGTTACTAGGACACTCACGTAGAAAAACTTGATTTTTTCAAATTAATATGTTAACTACTATATGATGTTGGTCGTTAATTTAAACCGTTATTAGATGGTTTACTGGAGTAAGCAGTTAAATCAGCCTTTTTGAGCAACAATACTGAATATCATAAAGCTGGCTGCTTTATTTAATCGGCCAAATGGCTCCTAAAAACTGGTCAACTGCACTGTCAAACTATATAAATCTTCTGCTTATTCGAAACATGGATGATGGTAAGCCTAGGTCAACAAGTCTCATGTTTAACGATGGCGAAATTGTGGAAAATCCCTTTGAAATGATGTTTAGGTTCAATAGTGGGAGTCATAATTGAATTGATCAGAGTGAAATAATCGCCAAAGAGAGGTAAATTTTTAGGGTACTTCTTAGTTCAAAAAAGTATTTAAGGCTCAAAATTGTCCCTGCCCTGCGATATTCAAACGGATTAACACAAATAAATGATCTTTTGATTCGTCTGCCAAATGTTTCGATATTAGCTGAAGAATTATAGTCTCTTAAAATTGTTGAGATGGGGTCGTAATTGTCAACTTCACTATATTCTGTCGAACTCTAAAGATGATTGCCATAAAACTATTAATAGTATCAGTACAAGGAGTAAACACGGTACTGGTATGATGTAAAAACTGCCAAGTGATGTGCGATTCATTGCTGAAAAGTGACTTAAGATTTAACCCATTTTCAGTCAAATTGTTCAGACGGCAATGGGTTTCTTTAAGTCAGACGCATTTTCAATAAGTCTGCGCCCTGGTATTAGTTTTAACTGCTTTCATATTGCGCGGTTATTGCCTCCTTTGGAAAGCAAACCTTCGCAAGTACCTTCAAGAAGAATCAGTACTAAAAATCTCTACAATTCTGTCGTAAATGGCCATGTAAATTTAAACATTATTTGAAAATCCGATTTTATTAGCACAAGGACAGCGCCAACTGCTCAATAATGCATTCCATCTTCATAGTCAAATACTGCTGTTAGAGTTTGTATTTCTTTGATCCTCATTCAAATTATGAGCGAATCAAGTTCTCCTAAAGCATGGCGTTTTACTGCATTTGTTAACACGAAGTACAAATTTCAACCATGATACAGTCAGCTTTTGAGCCATTCTAATAAGGATTGACTAAACTTCAAACGAGGATTGTATAACAAGGACTTTTATCAGTCGAGTTCAGAGGTATCTCACTATTCTCTCTCCTTTTATTTGTAAATTCTTTGTCTCAAGCTATTTTGAAAACCACGAAATGGTTATCTGCATAGATAAAACAGTTTTTGTGGATATATTTATGGCCTGTCACTAGCTTCATCGAATATCTAGTTTTTTTAATCAACTCAGAATGATAGACATTAGACATTATCAATTACATTGACGCCTGTGATGCCTAATTACTCAATAAGTAATTAGTTTGATCACCAAGGTCATTGAGACCCGTTCTGGAAAATAGGAGGTTTGCAAAATGTCGACGTTTATCCAAGTGGATTTAATTAATAGTTTGCGGCGTCAGCTATGGCATACAAGAGGTACTTTTGAAACAGTGGTCGGTTATACATATCCGCGTTTTTAAGTGCCTTTAGGTATGCACATTAAACTGGGTTCCTGACAAAATATAGGTGGGTGCACTTTGTTAAGGGCTTAAAGGTGGGTCACTTTTGTGATTCGGAATTCGCCATCGTAACGACGTATTAAAATGCTAGAGTAGTTTTTTTCTGTTGCCCTACTTGTGTGCATGTTTTTGAGGTTCTGCAATACCAGTGAAATTTTTTGTTGTGTCGAATCTATTGTTGACATGGTTGGTCTCTAGGCCGGTTTCATGAATGTTGTCACTATCTTGAGTCCACTTGCTTTGAATATCCGGATGATCTCAGGTAGCTAACAGCATAACGGACTTTCAGTTAAATGTGAACAGTGGAAGTTTTCGACTAAGCAAGTAGCTTTTACGATTTAACTTTGATCCGACTGTTCGCGTTCTTGACTGTTAGATAAGTGCAACTGAAGTGATGAAAAGCCACCGCGAGACATGGATGAACCTATAAAGTTGCAGTGCGCTACGGCCAACCTAAAGCAGCTGATTCTTATCTGTTTATTCAACCATCGGTTTTTTGCACACAGGATAATTACCAGGTACCCTTTCACTCTTCCGTTTATATCTGTATTCACTGAAAAGATGCTTTATGTTGGATTCAAATAGAAGGATGAACACCAGAATGTGAATGAATAATATGGAATTATAACGAACCAAATATATCGGAGGTTCTTAATCAAAAAGACACTAGAATAGCTTCTCTCTTGATTAATGTAACTTAGAAGACTTGTTTTCTCTATTAATATAGCTTTTTCCTCTATCAGTCTAATGGTGATAGTGTCAGTCGTGTTAGTGAATGGAAACCGGTGGCTAGCGAGTGTTTTGATAGTTAATAATTACCATCCGATCGATGGAGCGGCTTCAAGAATACGATCTATTTCGTTATAAGTCAAGTGAAGATGTAGGCATGGGCGGCTACCGAAGATGATACCGAACCAGAACCTGACAGCCATTATAAAAGGCCACGGAAATTAAGACTATCACCACTTATTACTGTGAAATCAAGAATTAACATATGACCTTTAGATAAAAATTTGCAGGAAATGGCTGCATTTATGAATCAATTTCTGTTGTATCAATATAATTTTACTTTAAGAAGAGATTTTTTCAATATGTTTGTGCCATCCGACTGTTTAAGGTAGCATTGCAGCAGGTTTCAATCTATGACCTTTCGAATTCAACTAGAATTTACTGACGTTAAATTGTGCATTCGATCGATGAACTTGCGCCGATCAGAAGTAATTTTAGCGTCAATTCAAGGCATTTATCAGGAGAAATCGAGCCACACTGGCTGATCCTAGAATGCTCAATACCTCATAGACCTTCGAGCAGCTTGGTCTTTCGTTGAACCTCCTTTAGAATAAGACAGAAAATTGAATCTATCAATTGGCTGGGAATTGTACTAAGAAGTCTTTTGTCTATCAGGGTTAAATTTTATACCACCACTTCATGACTTAATTTTAAACTCCAAGCAAACAATCAGATTTGTAGAAGTCGTAACACAGAGCCTCCATGTTTTGAATTATCTCATTAATCTCAGCATTTATTCCATTTTCCACACATTTGTCTTTGGGTTACGAACCCTTACACTTCGGTGTGTAGAATTCAAAAATCCAACGCTGTTAGTAAAATACACTATCTTTTTCTTTTAAACATCAGATACTTCAGAGAATTATAACGCCTTTGGCAACTCGTTCAAAACAAAAACTGGAGAATAGTTCAAGCCATAAATAAAGTCTGCATATTTTTCGCATATTCTCAAGTTAACCAGACACTTTTATAGCCACCATTGAGGACATTAAATTTTTCAATCCCTGCCTGTTGCCTGGATGCATTCTGGTCTGCTTTGAAACTCTCGGGCTGCAAAAATATGGTCAACAAATTAGCAACTAACAATAGCAGACATAAAAGGGACAGCGCCCTGTGCAATTTGGGGATTGAAAATACTTCCTGAAGGTGCCTCAGCAACCATTTTTTCAACGGAAGAGCCCTAAAGTGTATATCCATATGCACTCTGCTTATTATTATCATATAATTATTTAAATCCCGATTCGGTCCTGTAATTTATTCACCAGCCTTCTATCAAATCAGTTCTGAGACCGTTTCAGCGGCGAATCACCCAGGTCTTGTCGAATCTAAAATGCTTAACTTGATTCCAACATTCAACTTGGTGTCGATTGTGGAAAGTAGGATGATTTTCTATATTGAGTTTCTGACAGTGGGTTATTTTATATAAATACATGATTCTAAATCCACTAGTGTACTTAGAACTTTGCCGAATGGAATGGAAATACGAGTTCTGGTAACCCAGCACTTGAAATGACATTCTCTCGAGTAGCTAACGATGATTCCAGACTGGATGGTAAATCATCAGCCTTTACTGTGGTATTTCAGTAGAAATGAACAAATTTTTGACCATTTTTTTCGCAATGCCTTGGGCTACATGAACTTGCGTTCAAAAGTTTAGTGGCTGTGAACGCAGTCAGGAACCTTGGAGAACCCTGAAATAGGCCAAGCAAGCTTACTGCTGGAACATTAATAATTTAATCTTTTTATCAGAAACTAAAAATATAAATAAGGATTTGTCATTTTTTCGAGCATGTCAAAACGCAAATCATGACGAAGCGCAGTGCAAGATTAATTTTATAAATATTACATTCAATCAAAGAGACATTTAGTTGAATGGTTGCCATCATAAAAAAATTAACCAGAATATATTCAACGTGCTTGATTGATGTCATCAGCGAGAAATATGCAAGATTAAGAGAATATGGGAAGATGAAGATATAGCAATCTCAGCCATGGTTTATCTAAATTGGAAATACAGCAACTCATCACTCTACCCTTTGAATGCTTCAGACTCCATCAAAACAGTCACAGTGATTTGACAAGTTTAACTAGGGTTCTTGATTATAAAGTGAGCTGGAATGCACGACTGTTTAAGTCAAATAACTAACAGGAGACAGCGTATCTAAATCTTTATTGAAATTGGTCTCCTCAGAGAACCTCTTTATTTTTCAATGTTACCTCTCTCCTATCTGTCTGAAGTATTCGATTTGACCATACGAACTTCTGCTGCAAATTTATGCAAATGATAAATGTTAGGGACTATCTAAAAGACTATTGTCAGAGAATGAGGTGAATTTCTGCACATGAAATCAAACCGCAGGGCAGAATATCTTCGAAATGGGAAAAAGGAGGAAGAAGAATATGTTAAGCCAAGGAATGATCTGTTGAACAAAGATTTTCTGATCAACAGTCATCGCTGAGGCTTGCGTCTTATCACTAGTGGTACCTTTGACCATCGTTTATTTTTTGCAAGGGTCATATTTCTGCATTCTCTATCTCAGTATTGGTTTTACAACTTATCTATCGGACTCGCTATCCTACCTTAGTTTCAAGTAAGTAAACATAAACATGATCAGTCGTTGACTTAGTTGCTCAATACGTCTAGGGGTTGGTAGATCATAGTTAATCATAATAGCACCATTTTCGAGGAAGCTGCAAGGAATGGACCAAACAAGTGCATTTTGAACAGGAATGTTTATAACACGGCTTCGTATCGAAACTCATCTCGATGGATAAGTGGATAGTTAAAATCACGTTCTCGCAATTTCATAATAAAATTGCTAATGGTACTATTAATCCATATTTTGTGTAAAATGACTTATTTCGCTACTGTTCGGTTAGAACTCTTGGTTTCATCATATTTATTGTAAATGTACACTTAAAAATTTTGCAATGAATGCCTGCACTGTAGAATTTTCACAGTTCATACTCACCCAGCCTATCAGATGAAATTGTTCAAAACTTGTTTGCTGACATTGAACGGTTCGATCAGATTCAAATAATGATTAAGTATCGATCACCAAAAGGATGGTTGATCGAGGGATCTTTATTCAAAGGTACTGCCCACCATCTTGCCCCCAAGAGCCAGAAAATAGATTCCTTCAGTTAAGACTGTTAATGAATGAATGAATTTTCCCATAGAGATTAAGATGAGCTTGTGATTGCCAGGTTGGCAAGACGAATAGAAACGGTGGGTGAAAGTAGAGAAAAAAATCGACCAATTCAATTACCCTGTTTTCAGGTGCGTTAAAGCAAAGAGTTTGAATAAACAGGAAGAAGTTTGAAATCAAGAGAATAAATTTGGTAGATCTAACAGCCAGATCAAGTATTGACATGTATAAAATATTGTAATCTGTACCGTTGGTACCAAGGACGTAGTTAAGCCATCAGATGACCCGAATTCGAAAGCCACTAATTGAGCTGACTTATCCTCTACATAGATTATAAGTTGCTCTTAGTAGTCTCAAAGGCTCTCTTGTTATCCTCATGTTTTTGGATTTCAAAGTTCTATTCGGTGAATAAACTGATCCTTTACATGGCGTGAAGATAAAGTATTTCATTGAAGTAGAAATTCTTGCAAGCTCTGGTCTGTATTCCTGATTTATCTTCAAGTCTTCAAGCTGACGTGATGAAGATACTAGTACGATACCATTAGACACTATTTCAAGATCAAAGTGCATTCATTTTAGTCAGGGAGGATCAAAAAGTATATCATTGTAGGACTGCTGTTTGCTGCCCACTGTCGAATTTAAACTTTTCTAAATAGAATTGAGAAAACCTTTGAGGGTGCCTTTCCAGGAATTTTCGCTGTAATTAGAAAACATACCTAGGTTAAAGGGTAGTCTTTTATCCAGTAAGAATAGAATCTAAGTCATGAGTGAGAAAATTTGTACGTAGAGAAGCGTCACACAGTTTAAAGCAAACCCACTCAGCAAGGCATGAATGAATGGAATGGCCTGGAATGAAATTCAATAACCTGTCATTTTATATACCACAGTAGCGAAGATAATGTATAGCCATTATAATTTTAAATTACTCCTTGCTTTGAATGAGAAATATTAGTGGATGTTGTAACAATTTGCCTTTATGAATTCTAGATGAATATACTTGTTGAAGTCAAAAAAGTTAGTATTTGGAGATATTGATAGTTTAGAGTAAAGAGTATATACCTAAGTGAGTTCCATTTGTTGAATCTTATGTAAATATATTTGCCTCGGCAGACTAGTCTCTTAGTGATCTTCCTGGAATTCGGCAGCAGCACCATCTACCACTAACCACCTAGAGAGCTGCATCATTAGGGCAGGTCTCGTATTATCATCCTCCTGATTATTACATTTATATTTTGTCTGGGAACATTTACCTTTGCATTTTTTCTTGCAATCAAAGGAATGATAATCTCGGATGTCTACGAAACCTCCTTGTAAAATTTCGGCCTCATTTTTCCAATACGGGTGCTATTATCCTTTGATTTTTGGGTATTTATGGAAATTCTCATGCAAATTCGGAAATTTTCTTTTTTTGGAACAAATTTATTCTTCTGTGAACCATATTTTCCAAGGACGCAAATCAAATAAAAAGAAAATTATATTTCACCTTGACTATACCCTTGTATGAAGATCGGAAAAATTTTTGTCTATCTTTAAGATACCAAGTTCTCTTCTTTACAACCCTAGCCATGTAGACGTCAATTTTACCAGTCCTCCCAGCGTCATTTTTTAAACAATACATTAGACATCCATTACCATGCAGTTGATGACAATCAATGAATAGCACGAATCAAGGCCCTGAAAACGTACAAATCTCGCCTTATTTTTTTAGAAATTGAAGTTTTCTTAGGAAATCTTTGCTTTATATTGCCTTGAAATAGTTGTTTGCTGATCTTTTAGTTGGTATATTCTTTGGTATGCAACTACTCTAGGTATGCGGAAACAAACTTTGGATAGACTTGAGGAAATGCCAAAGTATTTTGTCTGCATTAGGGCCTTGGCAATGTGGACGGTTGACTGGCCAAACTCAAAAGATCTCTCTTGGTCGCTTGACGAAAGTGGCTTATGATGGAAGTGCATTAATGTCGAACATCTTTCTGCTGATAAATACTTATACATGTCGTATACTTTGAGATGGAGCGTAAAAATGCGAACACTATAGGCCTTTCCCTAGCCAACGCAAAGCTTAGTCTTGGCTCTTTTAACCTCTCTCCTTTTTCAAAATTGCCTTCTATTTCATCATTTGTAGTGAATGAGTTCTCTAACATGTTGCTTTGACATAATCTGCTGAGTCCCCGTAAGAACGCCCATCATCACCTTGAAGATGAATTTTGGAAATTTATTTAATATTTGATCCCTCGCTTTATCCAATTAATTAATCAGTATCTAATTACTGGGTCAAAGTTTTTTCAGTTACCTGGAATACGATTCTCTGATTACCTCCGATTCTTCTGTTTCGTTTCACATAGGACTTCCAGTCAATTTGCCTGCCCCGTGACCTCGTATCGCTAGAAGTAATGTAAGCGTTTTTTTCCTTCTATACCAGCTGCTGTCAACACATTTCTATTTGCTTTTGACAGATGTTTCCTACTCGTACTAGTTAGTATATTAGCCCAAGAGGACAATTTTCTCTTTCGTCACTTAGTAAATCATAACTCGGCAACCATAAATGCAAGGATTATTTTGAGTAGAGTAGTGAGCTGCTCTAGTACCATTGGCCAATTCACTTTGCAATTGTGTTATTTGAGCTATTATAAAACACTTGACTAACAAAGAATAACCATGCATGGTGATCTCGTTTTCGCTAATTTCCATTAAAATTTAGTTCACTGATGCTGCTACACCGTTGAGGCCCAGGATTCATTTCTGAACTGGGTCACAGAATGCCATATTGTGACAAATTTAAGACTTGAAGCCCTTCATGGATTGTAAAAAGAAACTTGGTTTAAAGAGTTTCATATTCTTCCGTACCACAGAAACATCTATTTTTGCTTTGAAACCTTCTGCAACATTTTGTTTTTTTTTCAACCGCTTTTCAATTTTCATACTGTAAATCAACCTATCATTGGATTTGATTTGGCCACTCTCTTCTTCAATCAATTGGAGTTGACTAGGTTCGAAAAAAATCATCAAACGTTCACTTAAATGTGCTAAGGATAGTGGTGGATAAATGAAACACAAGCACGTATTGAAAAAGTATCGTTTGATGTATGCGTTAAATGAGGGATTGTTTCAATTAATGACTTCGAGTTTGCTCAATCGTTCATGCACCAATATTGAACAAGTTCATGCGATCATTTCAACCAATGGATACTGTTTTAGTGAATTTCGAACCCATGGCACATTGCGACACAAGTGAAGAAACAGTCACTACACTACTGACCCACTATTTGTACATTCATTTTGCATTCATCTTCCCTTTTAAATACCAAAATGATAAACTTTTCATAGCACTAGCGTCATCATCATTGTCGCTGCAGGAACAATTGATCTAGGTTGCGTCCAGTTCATATGCTCTCCTGTACACCTTTCTTTTGACCTCTTAAAAACAGAAGTTTAGAAATGAGTTATATCTGCTTTTGTTTCTCTAAGTTAGAAAATTAGTCTCAACTGAGACCTGCACAAAAATAACCAGGACTAGCATACGCTACAGTTTTTCAAGCAGAAACAACTAGCAGGATATAAGATGTAGCATACGAACTTGGTTGCTCAAGACTTAGGCCTATTGATAGCAAGGTAAGATATCAGAGCTATCACACAACATTGGCTCAGCTGTATTTTCTATAAAGTGTCAAATGTCATACCTGTACCACTGAGCCGCTAAATGCCGTCAGAAGAATGGGCATGTCAAGGCCAGTGCCTTGAATCCAAGGTCTTTCAGTTCATCCATAATACCGAGGTTTCGCTATTCGCTAAACTACTTTGTTAAACTATCACTTGCTTGAAGTCTTGCAGAAAACATTTAGCGCAATTCGTAACGCCTATCCTAAGGTTTTTTCTGGTGACAGCAAAAGATCTGTAAAACGATGTTTACCTTCAAATTATATTAACTTCTAAGCTTTTAATCAAAGAAACAAATCTTCAAATAATTCTCGATTTTATACGGGAAAGAATCCTGAAAATGTTTGCCAGTTTTTGGCTGGTTTCACCTTGAACATTGAGGTCCTTCTCGAACTATGGTCATACCTAGGGTTATTGGAAGATCGAATCTCTCTAACGTTGAATATTCAATTGCAGCTAGGGAGATAAAGTTTTCGGAAGTGATTATTACTTGTCAATGCGACGAATATTCCGTCATTCTCTTGATGCCTCTGGCTAAATTAGCACTCGGGACTTAAGTAGAGCCAGCTAACTGCCGATCAGATAGGCTCTACTGTAGCCCTGCTGATTGAGATATTTTATCGTCATACATTACCTCTACTATAGGGCGATGAGTTCAGAGAAAGTGCCTCTTTGGAAGATTAAAGGACTAGAATTTTCCTCTATACAGGCCAGATGGAAAAAATATTGCCAAACAAGACAACATTTTTGTAACCTTTCAAACTTTTTGCTACCAGTTTAAGTGAATTCTACTTTAGTGCTTCACTAATAATTTAAGAAATCAAGGTTTCTTGTTATAGGATCTCATCTTTCCCAAGTTTAATGGCTAGAGTAAAGATAAAAATGAGTAAATTTTGGCTATCAGGGTTTCACAATGTAAATTTTAGATTAACTACAAGTATTTTCTTAATTTGCAATTATTTTTAAATTGGTGAGTTTTATTTTCCTTTTATTTTCAGAAAAAATTGCAAATTTGATTCACAAATGCAAAAAAGGTGTGACTATAGCCCCTCCACAATATAATAATATTTGAAAAAGCAGCTGTTTACAGTTATTTTGTAGTAAAATTACGAATGTCAAACCAATTAGCCATCACCCTTCATTTAAGTTTGTTTGATTTCCCAAGAACTTATCTTCTCAAGGTGTTTCCAATTTACGAAATGCGGTGCTGGATGTTTTGAGGCACTGAAACTTTAAACGAGGCAAACGAACTCACTTCAGGCAAACGAAGAGGACTTCATGTCATTGGCTGATGATGCATGAGCCTTATTTATAGAAGCGGATTTTTATTGGTTGAGAATCTTGATAGATTAAAACCTAAAAAAATAAAGCCACTTACAGCCACTGATTTGAAAAACATGTTTTCATTTTAACTTCTCAATATAATTGTCTTGAAAATCTCTGATTTCACGATAAAAATAAATGATATCTTTTTTATACCTCAAAATAGTTCTAAGTATCATAGGCGCCCAGCATACAGCTGTAACGTAATGTATTAAGTTAGTCTAGGGACTCAATTAGGATTTTGAATTAAGTTACTCTTCCCGTAGGTGAAGCCTCCGTTTTGGGCGCAGGTTAAATTTTTATTGTGTTTCGTTACACTGTTTCATCCTGTCGGTAAACCTACAAACCATCACCAGTTTCTTTAAGGCGCTCTAAGACCATTTTCTCTCGTGCCGAACACGCCAAGCATTTGACCGGCCAGACTAAGTTCTACTAAAATCTCCAAAAATTGAAACATGCAGGTTTATGCACCAAGTCCCATACCCAAGATTGGAAAATTTAGGTGGATCAGTGAGGCATCATAATTTCAAAATCACAAGCAGCTTTGTTCAGCCACTTGCTTTTTGAAAAAAAACTACCGCAACTGCTAAGCATCACTTCTACCCTTAATCTGATAGCAGAATGCGATCCGGAAACATATTTAGACACTGAGGCGGAAGAGAACTGAACGATTCGGATTTGAGATAAAATCTCAGTCTCAATTGTTACTGTTCTTTACAGATTACTTATGGTTATAACACTACTACGAAATATTATAGATCCTTGAGAAACTTGTCACTTGTAGTATTTATGTGCTTAGCTCTTGAGAGATCTTCCCTCAAAATATGTTCAATTGCCAGTGTGACCTAGATTTGTCTCAGCAGATTACTTCCATCGTATTTCGAGATCTCAAATATGTCTTAAAGAAGTCATTTTTGAGAGAACAATAGTACCCTGAGCTATCATAAACGGACATTTGTTTATTCTCCTAAGCTTTCTCCTGCATCATTGCTCACCCTTCTAAAGAAGGAATTCATCATACCGGCGTCTCCACATAGAGAATCAGGACTGTCATGCTTCTTAATGTTTATTTTACAGCCAATATATTAGGTTCCAAATCTACTATAATTTTTTAAAAGAGCCATTGCATTAAAGTTTACAATATGTGTGAAAAAGTTTGCTTTAGGTTTGATAAATTATATAAAAGAACTTTTTTCTCAAGTGGTGATCATAGTGTTTCGAAACGGTCTAGATTATTCCAAAAAATTGGCGTGAACTGCTAATCTGGAAAGGACCTTGGCCTAGGTACATATAACATCCTCAGAAGATTCGGGGACCATAAATACAAGGAAGCTATAAGTAAAATGAAGCAATTTAATTGTGAGAACAAGAACATCTGGATTAATTTGACAAAATTTTACAGATATTGTGGTCTGTAGGCTTTATTAAACGCAGCTTCGACTTATTCAGAAATTTCAGTAGTAAATAAATGATATCACAACAAGCAGAGCTAATAATCAATTTAACCAAAAAATTGGTTTTGAAAAGTCATTTTAGAGAGTGAATTGATGTACCACAACTTGTCAAATGAAAATAAAGTACCTTTTAAATTATAAATTACTGATGAATGTAAAAAGAGCCCAAAAAATGGATTGAGGCCTTTTCAGTTGCAATTTTTTCCTACTTCCCAACTTTTTCAGAAGACTCAGGGATAAATAAAAATTCCTCAATCTTGGAATATGTCCCAGAAACCAGTTGGTGTCAATAGGAATGTACAGAATATTACGACGAATTTCGTATCAGTGAATTCATAATTTATTTAAGGATCATTTCATTTTGAATAATTAAAATACATAAGTTCTTATAGTACAGTTGTGTTCCCTTTTCAAAAGAAAAATTGGATGATTATAAATTTTAATTTGCCAAGAAAATTAAATCTTCCAAAATTTCTCCATTCCTAGATAGCAGATATCAGTGTCATGATTTGAAAATTGCGTCATTCTTATTTTTCGCTATCACGGAAATCAGCAAATGTGTACAAACTTGTCTTATCGAGATGGAATCTTCGTGACTGCCAGCCGAATATCCACTGCACTGATTGACCGAGCTCCCTTCACCGGTGACGTCTGTTGACTACTCACAAGGGGAGTTCTCAAAACGGACATAGGAGGTACTGGGAGTTTTCTTGGCTGACTGTTCAAAGTGCCGGCTACTTTCTTTCCATGAAGACGGCAGCACATGAGAATGATTTGTCTGGCCTCTGCTCTGAAAAGTTTCCCAACAAGGCAGTAAAAAATCCAATTTGTACAAGAATTGAGGAAACAGAAGCTGCGAAAAAGATAATAGCAGAATCGATGAAGATGTGGATCCACAGTTACTCCGCTGAAGTTCCGAAACATGAGATATATAAGAAGGGGGAATGTACTGGTCAAGTAGGCTGTATTCATGCAGATTAGGAGACGGGTTACGTGTCCAAAATTATCCGGAGCATTGTGTCGACTGATATTTCGCTCTGTGAGCTGTCGCTTCACCTGCGAAGGAGAGCATTTAGCCTGCGAAGACACTAGGTCCGTCTCTTCTTGTTGAAGCTGATCCAGGTTCCGTATTGAAACGGTCTGGCTGGTTGTGTTAGATCGCGATCTGGTAAAAGTCAAAGCAGGAGAAGACAAATTCCTTCTTTGAGACAGACTGACCACTTCAGGATCGGTGAAAGTGGGTAATCTCCACCTCCAATTGGAGGTGCTAGACTGGTACTTTTTGAAAGAATTCCCCTGTTTGGCCATGTTCAAGCATATCACCGCCGTAGAAATAGTCATTACAAGAAGTGGAATCATGCCCCAAATGAGAAGATCACAGAGCGTTGTCAAATAAAATATATCCTCTACTGTTGGATCACAATCTCCATTTATTACTTTCCAGTATATAAAGTATGGAGTGACTGGAATGATAAGAACGAGGGAAATTAAACTCCAAGCGATAATATGCCTCTTGGAAACATCACCACGTCCTCTGGCATGCAATGGCTTAAAGACTAGATAGGCCCGTTGAACTGACAGTGCAGATTGCATATAAGCCGACCAATAGAACGCATAGTTGGATGAGAATTTGTGAATCTTGCAGAGCGCATCATTTTGATCCCGAATGTCAAATTTGAACCAAACCTTCAACAAAATCCACACTCCTTCCAGCAATAAGATAAATAAATCGCCAATGCAGATGCTTGAGAGCCATAGGAGCATGTTAGACTGAAAAAGTTTTGAGCAAAATAAGAAAAATAAGCTGAAAAGCGTCCCCATAGCGCCTATTACTATTGTGATAGGTAAATACCATCCAAGAAAGTAAAAACAAAGGTCCCTATAGAGGTAGGCGTATGGATGTTCTCGCAAAGACTCTATAGTGTCATTGACGTTCATTCTGAAAGCGTCATGCCTGTTTTTAACAACTTAACTAGTCATAGTTGATCCACTTGGTGCACAATGGCCATGAGTTATGGACTGCATTTGTGAGCGTTTTGGTTGGCTAAGATGGTAACCAATAGGACTGCAGATACAGTTCGCTCTAACTCGTGGTATTCTGATGTGCCATTATCCACCCACTCATCTAGAAATGAATGACTTCAAAAATGATTTTACAATTTGCTAATACTGAACTTTAAAGGGGCGAATATTATATTCCCAAATGAAATTAACCGTCCAAGGTTTGCTTGTTTATTCACTTCACCTTGGCCTAGTTTTATCCGCATGACTTTCTCCACTGCATCGAAAAGTAGTTTATATTAGCTCGCGTAGGTCAAATTAGAATCTTCAAATGCTGAGATTAGGTGCTAAGTTTGATTTTTACGGAGTAAGTTTTAATTTAATGCGGTAGCGTTTGAAATAGGACAAAACCTTGAGTGGCCACAAGTAAGAAAGGGACTACAAAGCGAAGAAGAGATGACAATATTCGCAAGATAGGCGAATGCCCTTCTTGGAAAGGAACCTGAAGTAAATGATTGAAATAGGATCTTTCTGATGATAAAACCGTGGCCTATGTCTGCAGCCGGCGAAAGAAATACATATCTGAAGGCTATGGCTGTAAGTAACATCGCTAGGTGAAGGTTTAATTAACATAAAGCATGCAACATAGCAGTCATTGCTTGGTCTTCGGCATCCACAGATTTGTTTGCGTTTATTGGAGCTTTAGATTTTATCAAAAATACTTCTTCAGCAACACGCAAAGGTTTAACTGATTTCATGTTCATTTACATTTTTCTATATTGTATTAGATTTAATTTACAATAAGAAATCGCTTAAAAGTCCATGAATAGTAAGAATGTTTATTCTGTGTTTCAACCAAACTCAATCGATCCCACTTGTTGCTACTATGTCAATGAAGAAGACCGCGTGATTCAAATTTGTTTAAATCTGCGTCAACTTGAGCTAAGTGCCAAATATAATGCATCCAAGTTAAATATCTCAATATTAAAGGCGCTTCCTTATGTTATTTGGTAGTACGCAAAAAATCAAGAATCCCAGGTTTATTCGGTAAAACATAACGTTTTTGCAGATAAATCCTTCCTCACCGATCCTGATAAGATTTCACTTGATTTTTAGCTTTTTTATCACGACTGCCATTTCGTGGTAGAAGGAATGACGAAAATCATAAAAATCAGCAGGTTGTTGTGGGCAGCAAGCAGGAGATCAGGTTCATTTAGAGAAACAGATGTTAGAAACACCGAATTGTATTTGTTGTTCTTAACCCCACTCGGACTATATGGGTCTCTCCTTCACTCTCTCACACTTTTATAGAATTCTATTTTTGGTCAGCGTTTTCTTACACGTCCTATTCTGGTGGGCCTTACCATCCTTCTCCTCGAATATGTATTTCTTTGAATGGTGAATTGACTTTGTGTAGTTTCTCTCCAAATGAGCAAGTCATTATGCCGTTCTGGTCGCTCAGTCCAACCACTTCCACCTAGTTAAATAGGCCTTTTCATCTAAAGGTCTTTAATCACACGTCTCCCATGCCCTGCCGGCGCTAACTTTGTACAGCGAAATCATTCAGTTTCCGTTAAGTTCCAAAAATCCGGCTCAGCCAAAGTCTACCACCGCCTGCTATTTTTCTTTTTTTTTGTAAGTTGCAAATTTCTTATGCTTAGCACTTTGAATGTATTTTGTTAGTGAAAGAGCTCCCCATTTTCAGTCCCCTAATGAGAGGCAAATGTCTCGAGCAGCTGGGCTCTTCCAAGAAGCTTCTGCCAGATATCCAGCCTATAAATAAGGAGTTCTCTTACCAAGAAGAGAAGGCTGACTAGTGCTAGTCAGGAAGGTTCATTCCTGTTTTGAATTGCTTCCAAATTTTTTTTTTAAATTGCCTCTTTTTGTTTTCAAAACAAAACCCTTTCAATCAACATGTTTCACAGATAATATACTTTTGCTGATAATAATGTGACTGTGTATATCAGCAGCTATAGCAGTCGTCTTACGTTATCTGTCGTTAGCTAATGTAACTACTAGGTTTGAAGTTCAGCATGCATCTTCACTACAACTGAGAACTAAAAGGGGGAACGTTTTCCAGGAATTGTTCTGCCTTTAGACTAGAGTTTTGTTAGGTGTACTTTCTACCCAGCTGCTGACTACCAATTTTTCTCTGATATTGCAAAAGCTTTAAGTAGCCCTTTAGTCAGTTAAATCACCCACCACCGGTGTTCCCTTCGGCTCTTACTTGGGTAAAGATTGTGGGCGATTTCGAGGACCCAAAGTTACTTTAGCTCCTTCTTGGAGGTAAGCTAAGTTTTGCGGATTCGTAGATTGCAGGGCTAGCCAGAACTAACGTAACAATAACGTAGTACTGCGGTTTGACATTTCGCACAAGATGCCGTGGTTAACTAACTAACTGGCCATTAAGAGAAGCCAACCGTTCAAAACAAATTATTTATTGTTTTGCACACCTGTCAAGTTGTACTTTTTTCCTCTGAAAAAATTCTTTATTTTATTCATTGTCACTTTACTTTACTAGAAAACCCTCCATGTAGAGCTTTTCTGAAAATTTAATTTATAGCATCTACTTCAGATTCAAACATGTGGATTTTGTTGCAGCTCCATTGTAACTCAACCGAACGGTATTATTGAATACTACTCTAATTTGACTTTTTGGAACATTGAACTCAAGTAGATTTATTTGAGGCAGTCTGACGGCTTTTGGGCTTGTCCATGCCGTTAGATGAGCCATTAATGTAGATGAAGTATTCCTGGTAGTCGTTCGAAATCTAGATAAAGGACAGGCGCGCCAAGCATGAGTTACCGAAAGATAGCCATAAGGACCTTGACCGTATGACTCACAAACCTTGGTATACGACAAAGTCCAGCATTGGAGATTAAGTAGGGGTGGTCTTAGAAACACCGTCTAAACGTTCTAGTGACAGCTGGTTGGGGTTAGCTACCTAAGGATACAACAGCGACTGAACTAGATGTGTCTGCTTTGCTCCCAACATCATTTTAAATTGAGAATCTAAGTGAAATTAATGCACGATAATAAATGTAAACCACTGATAGAGATTTGGGTTGCTTTAGTCAGAGCACAATGGAGCATTGGAGCAAACATATCCCCATCTTAGAATCAGCCCCATGTAGCAAAAGTGGATTTGATATTTGTCAATCACAAAGAATAATTAGGTGATCTTAAGTGAGTGGAGGTCTTTCAGCCATTAATTTGCTTTCTGGCATCAAGAAGCTGAATAATTCAAGCTTTTTTACAAAAAGTGGGTAGAATTATTAACGCTTTGTTTAAACAGCTTCAGCTCACTTCCAGTAGTGATATTGGAAGTTCAAGACTTTATTTGGTCACTGAAGTTTCATCAGAAGGAATCTGCATTCGTCAGAGTTACTCGTGCCATAACCTATCAATTCATCTTTTATAGCAAATGCAAAGGAGCGATGAAATTCCATTATGAATAGGGACTGTTAGGGCTTTGCTACAATTGTTCTCAGATTACATAGGGTTGTTAGAATGAATTGATGTTCTGCCGAAAGGAAGCCTATTCCTTTTAGTATAATGCTGACCGGTGGGAATGTCAACCAAGACCAGGTAAGGAAAATAGTTTGCACAGCTAGGAAACAAATTTAAGGGTTATCATCATTGAGGACCATGAGGACCATGGAACATTAATTTCCACTTCTTCGTGACTGCGCTACTGTAAAGTTGGCCTGTCTTTTTTCAAACGAATCCTTGCGACTCTAATAGACAGTAAAAACCTTGAGACCATCACCTTGTAAAGTTAAAGATGGGAGGAGATCACAACAAGGTGTACTGGGTTCACAAGCAGCTAGTTCAAGTAGAAAAGCTTGGCATCGTCATTACATATTGGGAGCACGTCGTGATCTGGGACAGTCCATGTATTTTGAACTTTTGTCTCTACTTCGGTATTTTATGTGTTCACATGGATGCAGCTCTGATAAGCTGAGCCGGTAGCATTACAATAACTAACGTTCACGTGCACGTTTCCATCTCCATCGCTGGTCTGCTCCTATAAATTGCAAGGCTCTCGAGAATTGTGAAAATCTCACAACTCACCGCTGAATGCTTGATTCAGCACACGATTTCTCTTGTCCTTCTCTCATGGACAAAGTAAATGCATATTTCTAAATTCACCCAGTGGCAATTAAGTTTACATGGCTCTGAATCCATCCGCGATTAGGAAATTTATGGTCAGTATGGAGAATTCTTGCTTTAGGATTTATTCACAAAAGCTGGTATTGCACTGCTTCATTATGATTCATGAGGAGGCTTAAGGATATCAAAGTCTTGAAGATGTAAGATTCCTGGTAGCAATATATTAGTATCTTATCCTCCTTTAATCTATAAGCTCTAATTTCTGGGTCCATTCTATAGACATATTTATTCTAATTGAGGATCATTTGTCATAACCTACTGATGAATTATATAAAAAAGAACAAATTTGAGTGGCTGGTTATCCTCAAATCGCCATGAGAAACATAAGATCAGATTCCGAATAGCCAAACGAATTTGATTAAGTCTGGTTTATCAACTTGAATTTTCCGGTTTTTGCATTTTTATTTTGAATTTCCCGCTATATGTTCATGATTATGGTATAAATAACTCGATACTTCAAACTTTGAGGGTTCGCAAGTGTGGAACAAATTCTTTGTTAAGTAGGTTGGGCGAATTCGTTTACAGTGAGCTTTAATGTCGGAAAATATATAAATCACTGACTTTATGACATCAACATATGCACCTCATTGACGTCGAAAATGTCGAGGAGACCAATATAAGTTTCAAGACCAAGTAATATCTTAAAGAAAGCCAAAATACTGCCTTTTGGGGATGCACGACTTAAAAGAATGCTACAGTTCGGTTCATAAGCATGTTGGAAATTACCATATTTTGATTGGGAAAGCTTAGAGCATGTCTGAAGGCTGATACTTAGGGCGTCGATTTTTCAGTAATCTTAGCAGCAGTTCAATCAATGTCATTACAAGATTCAGCTGAATGAGCCGATCATACTTATTTTTAATCTTTGCCTCATTTTTGCCCAAAAAGATCATGGTTTCGCGCTGAAGAAAAAAATATTAATAGCAATAATTTTATATTCCGGGCCCATATTGAAAGAAAATGGCAACCAACTCTTGTTTGGTAACAAAAAGGCAAAAATATTTGATCCTCTATGGCTGAGGGCCTCTTGATTGCTCACTCCGGTGTAGTCCGTTGCTTGAGTTGGTTAAATCATTGGACGCACTCTGATAGGTGTTGAACCCATAGAATCTATTATTCTAAAGTGTTGAAACAGTCAATCGCAAAGTAAATCTTTCATTAAACCTAGTAATACTTTGTTAAAGCATGCATCAACGGAACTTAAGCCTTTTGTTCCGCTTCCCTATCTAATAAATGTGCGAACAAAGTGGATATGAATCTAGACAGGCAGAAGAAGTTACTCCACTGTGTATATCCTTGAAGGACGATAATACAGCTTCTGGGGCTGATGAAAATTGAAAGGAAAATGGTGCTTCAAAAGACCCTACAACCATTAAGCGGATAAGCAGGCCCTCATTTGTTTTGCATGTTTGGAGCGATAAGGGCACACATGGAGGTGCAGTTCCTATGGTAGAGAGAGTAAAACACTTTTTCACGAGCCAACAGCTACACCATTGCACTACTTTGTGACCTTAATCGGAACGGCAGCGGCTAGTTTCAGATCGTCATTTAAGCACCATTATTTATCACTGAAATAGGTGCACACTTATAAACGATACAATTTGTACTTAGATCCTTCCAGTTAAGGCTTAAAACGCTTGCTTAAAGGAGCCTAGTTTTGAGAGCATAGAAGTAATAGAACGAGCTTCAGAAGCTTTTATCTTATCTGATCACGTACTTTTCACTTAAAGAGAGCCTCGATGAGCACCAGGAACCAGTGAGGCTGCCAGGTATCGCTTGATTTCGCTAGATATCGCTTATAAAATTTGTTGGAGCTCGAGGTGACGCTCAGTTTCAGTATTCGAGATAGGGAATCATGTGAAACACGGGACCTTTAAGCAAGGTTGTTAGAAAGTATCCATAGTAATCAACTTTCTCCTCGTGGTGGTCGGTCTGAAAGCATCATTGATCTCTCATTTATATGAAGTGCATGGAGGAACCGAATCATGAATACTCTTGCTCAGATTCCTTTTAGAGTTCTCTTCGCCATTGTGCCTAACAGAGTGCCTACAAAGTTGTATCACCTGAGTAGCGAATTCTTTTGCGCTAGCTCTCCGAACATTGAAAGGCCGCGAAAAATATACACTATACTGAATCTTTCATTTAGAAAATGTTTTGGCTACTGCACTAATCAATTTTATATTAGCACTACAAAGAGATCCTTAATATAAGCGTTTATGTTTTGAAATCCGATCATTTCAGAGGTCACTGTGCTTGTGCCAATATGCTGCAAATCCTTATACAGGCAATCACATTTTTCGATTACCTGCCGAGAAGAACAACAAAGAAAAGGGTTCAAGCAATTTTTAAATGAAGCACAATGCATTGATGGCAATGTATAAATTTGCCATATTGATAACTAAGGATGCATGTCTTTCACGTGACTTACTTTACTCCATTGACCTTTAAATATTTATTCTAAGCAGCCTCGGGTTGCTGTGAGACAATTCTTAAAGCTTAGATTACCCTATTGTGCAAAGACTGGATTACTACCAACGTTACAATGGTACACGTCTCTCTGACACGAAAGTTTCTGGGATTTCTGAAATGCAACTTCCGCAATGTATAAAGAAAGTCGATCTTAAAAGTTTTCAACTTCGGAAGTCCCTGAGAAAATAGGAGCAAAAGAGGAGGAGAAGGTACTATATCTTTTAGAAAGGCCCAGATGATTATTTGGCTATAACGCAAGTCTTCTAAGTGATTACAGGCTGGAGATTTATCAGTTTTGTGTAAGTTTAGAAACGGGCAGTCATTACCTACAAGCTGAATATTGCTGTAATTCATCAGGCCTGATCAAATTCTAGGCTGCCGAATTTGCAAAGAATAATTTATCTCTGACTGAAAAGTGAGGATGAGATGGCTGATTTGAAAAGTAGTGTTCGTTGGAATCTCTTAACGCTCATTCAAGAGGCTATAACTGCGCTCATAAGAGAATATCACAAAGGCATCTGAAACCCTGCCTTCTTGTTGTCATTCAAAGCATTAACGATAATGCTATGTCATCGAAGAGGTCTAAAATGATGGGCACTTCGTAGTTAAAGACTAACGCGGAAGCCATCAACATAGCACTAACATACCTAAAGTTAAGACGAAAGTTGGTCTAAAGAAGGGGGTCCTAACGTGAGACGTAGTCCCGCCTTCGTCATCATGTCGCACACAACCAATTGTGATTAGTTTTCCGAGAGCCATATAGCTCCAGCATAGTCATGTTAAAAACCGGAAATGCCCATAGCTCCCGTCAGACAAGAGCTGCAGTGTTTTCATTAAAGGTTTGTATACGAATGTATTAACCTTTTTTTATTAAAACTAACCCAATGATATCTTGGTCTTTGGTCGTGGCTTAATTTTTTAGCAAACTAACCGCCGGAGAAAGTGAGACTAGACCTTTTTGGCAGTCTTAAGATTTGGGATTGAAAATTATTTTAAGATAAAGCTTTGGTTGCACTTGCAAATAACTTCAGCTGGCGATAGTTGAAGCGATAAACTGCCGATGAACCTCGGTTATCAAGGAATACTTACTCTCACTTGTACTAAGTAGAACAGTTCAATTTCCCGTCTTACAGGTTTTTGTCTTCCAACCAAATGCGATTGAATCTACAAGCATATCTATATAGAGGTCTTAACAACCGACGGGCGAAGAATCGTCTTTCCAGTCATATGACCCGCGTTCAATAACCAGAAATAAACATTTGCGCCGCAATTCTGCGAACTTTTACTTATCAGAATTTAAATAAACTCTTGATGCACGTTTAATCATGATTGTTAAATCCCTGATATCAAATGGAATGACATCAGCATATCATTATTTTACCAGCGTCGTCAATCCTACTCTCACTCTCCTTGTGGTGATTAATGGGAACCCCAGAGGCAACTCTGGGGGCTAATGAGAGGGGTGGCCAGATAGGACTAATCACCCTCCGGACGTATAAAATTAGATTATGCCAGCAGAAGCACAACTTCGTACAGATTGGTAAATGAGACACGACGTGAATACCTGAATCAATCGTCTCAAACTTAACTGTGGAAAGCGAATGTATGTAGCAATGAATGGAATCTCCGCCAGAAGGTTGAGTAGACTTCTGGAAGAGGAATGAAGATTGTCTGCCAGTGAACCGAAGATGTCGAAAAACCCCTTTACTGTCTTCGGTGTTAACTGTTGTGCGCTACTTGTTGTAAAGGCTATTTGTACCTCTAAGGCTCTTGGAATCTCATTTTCGCAGGGGCAGGAATTCTTTTCTTTTGAAATTAAAAAGCAGTTGTCGTAAGAATTTGCTCAAAACATACGTAGACGAGTTCAGAAAATGGAGCAGCCATTCGGTGCTCTTTTCCTTTGGATCAACGCAATTAGAGCTTCTCTTATAGTACAGGCCTCTTCGGTGGTAATCCATAAGCCCCACTTGTACCGTCTTTATGATGTCTACCTGATGAAGGTGGTTACCTATAATAAAAACCCAACAACCCTTTGGTTTTGAGTTTCTCATATTTAACTTTATTTTTGAGTCAGAACGAGACGAGGCTACTCGGATTTGTGCACATTAACTAGCTAGAGTGAAATTTCTGACGGTTCGCCATGCCCAGAACCCTCTCGGACCGACAATCCCATTCGTCTTAGAGGTTGAGGAGGAGGCGATAGCTAACTTTTCATTTTTGTGTTCAAATATGGACGCGAGCACCAGTGCCCACTTTTAGCTCTGTCCTACATCCAAATGTCATTTATTCTGAAAGTACCTGAGTAGTGCAAATGCACGGCAGATATGACGAGGAGAAATGACTCGTTTATATACAAATTTCAGGTCCGCGAAAAGGTTTCATGCTAAATAACTCAACCGGCAATTTACATCCAGGCGATTGAAATTTCGCACCTAAAATTTTACAAGTTAATTCCAATCATGCGTTATGGTCATCTGTGGTCACATAAACAACACGAGTGTTCCCAGACTGCTGTCCGTAGACGTATGCTTTCATGAGTTTATGGTATTTTAACATCCAAAACGTGTCGCCGCATTTACGTATGAACGTATGGAGAAATGTTTTATTTGCTAACGTGGATATATTAGGCATTTTGGCTGCTGAAAAGTGCAGAGGAGCAAACTTAGTTTGCCTCGCGATTTATTGCCAGATGACACCATCTTAGGGCAAAATCAAGCTGTCAATTCAGAGCTGGAATGTTCGAGTATTCCTAGATTGCAATTTCTAACCTCTAAATTCAAGGTTTGGATCATGCCTATAAGCTTAAAATACTTTGTCTTAGCCTAAATGATTAGCTTGGTTTTGTTTTGCCAACATTATTTATATGAACGACAAATCATGTGACTAGATGTCAAAATATTGGTTTATAAGTAGGTGACGATAAATGCATTTCGTTCAAAAGTCACAGTTTGATTTAATCAATGTAATTCTTGCCGCCCGTTCACTTCAAACGTTCTCTTCTCTAGTACCTGCTCCAGTTATTTAGTTTTTTTTTTCATGCTTGGAGGAAATCGAATGCATGTAAATGACAAGTAATGCAGTTCTCAAAAACTGCGAGAGCTGTTTGCCCTATTTATCCAATCAACAATTGGCCTTAATTCCTCCAATCTAGCCCACGTATGTTCGTAATGCCAAATCCCCGAGATAATGTTTGCTCCTCAAGCTTAATTTGCAACCATGTGTAAAATACCTTTCGGTTTCAAGTGAATTCTCTTTTAGATGTGCCACTTTGGAGCTTAAGTTAACAATCTACACTTTTCTCCAGAGTGAGCTACGATCCGGCATGACTGATCATTTTGCTTAGCTTCACGGAAAGATCGGATTTACGGAAATGACTGGTCTCACCAACCAGCTGGTCCGCCCCTCAGCACCTTATGGAATTGAGGTCTTAATTGCTTCAATATAAGAGCTCAGTTGTGAATCATTTGAGGCTGCTGAATGTCCACACTTCCCTAATCTCCCAACCACAGAGTCAAAAGTTTCCTTAAACCACTCAGTTTAACAATTTCGAATGAGTTCGCCTAACCTATTCCCATATTAGGAATTGGAAGACAACTTTCACTAGGATTTCAATACTTTGACGTTCTGTTGCACTTAATCAGCCCTGCTCATCTGAGAATTTTCATCGGTATAATCAAATCTGCCAAATACTTGAGACAAATAGTATGTTTTCGAGGCAGAATTTTTTACTAGACCTACTCTATTTAGTTGCTTATTTACCTAATATATGATAAGCACTTAAATTTTATTATTCTCATGGATAATGTTACTTTGTTACATTTTGGACCATTAGCCGCATTTAAAGTCGCAAATGCAATAAACATTATCATTGTAACAATAAATATTAATGAAGTTTGAATGGTTCGAGCCGTGTTTCAATGAAAATCATCTGTGTCATCAATAATTTGTCTGAAAACACGGGCAATACACTTCCATTATCCAGACTTCACATCCTGCATTAACTCGTCACAATACTTTTGTCGCTACCCTTTTGAACAACTTAAAGTTAACTTCACTATCGGACGACTGGGTCTAGGCAACCCTGCATTTGGGTTCCCTTGCGTTTTTTCCATTTTGTTTTAATGAGGGCTGTGAAAAGTGGCTTAGTTTGAAAAAGGGAAACGCAATTATTTGTATTCTTGATCCAGTTTCATGGGTTCCTGAGGGTGGAAACCACCATATCTTCACCCCTTGCGGTCCCTTGGGATTGGTGGCTCACGACAGTATTATGTGAACCGGCTAGCCATTCCATACTAAGCAATCATAATGATGGATGATGGGGAGATACTCCATTCATAAGTTGATGATAATGTTGCTCTTTGATGACGGGTCTAGAGTGGCGCATGCTTTTGAATGATCTCCTTTTAAACTGTTATATTTCTTTACCTGACTCAATCAGTACCCGTATAGTGCCCTCAGGTCTTGATAAATTCATCTACTAAAGAGTGTAGCCACTGCTAAACGATCACCATATTTAGCTCTTCTAAATCAAATATCACGCACGGTCCTTCAACAGGGACGTTTTAAAGTTGGATTCCTGCCCTATCACCAAACACTTATAGTTGCATTTTCAATATCCCTGCTAGTACTGTTTCTGTCTAGATAGAACTTACTCATCCAGCTACCAATATCCTACCTCTTGGCTGTCTCAATGAAGTAGTGACATAAAAATTTAATTTCGAGTTCCGATTTTCTTCAGAGTAACCGCCAACGTCAGTGCGACTGGTCACATTTCTTTATTCCAAACAGTGGTGCAAGTAGGTCAGCTACCTAAAGACGAATCAATCCTTACACTTTACCTATGAAATGTCGCTACCGTTTTGGTGGTTAAGCTAATGTTTAAGTTTTAAGTAGTCTAAGTAATCCAAATCAGTATTAAAACAAATTGTCTTGAGAACTCTCTGAATAAAAAATATCTTAATGATATTCCCTTATAGATCGGCATTAACCAGCAAATGTGATCATTCAAGTCCACAACTGTTCTCCAATCGGCCCCGAACCTGTCGTCAGCAGCGTCGCTTTTGCAGCAGCAAGATTTTTACCACAGTTTCTGAAATTGGCAGAAGATCAGTATCAAAAATTCAAGCTGGTGCAAATAGCTTTCTTCCTAGATAGACCCATGAATTCGTAGGGACTTCAATTTAACTAAAACCTGAGTTATAAATGGCCTTGCGATTTAGAAAATGAAATGAATAGTTATTCAAATAGTAATGTTTAATCATATTCAAAGTCATTATTAAGGAGGATGTTTACCGATCCTTGCACCAGAAAGGTATCTCTTAATAAAGACATTCAATACTCTCATTTCTTTTCAAGTCAGCATTAATGAGTGTGGATCATCATCCCAAAAACTGTTTGTGCACCGACTGACAAAGTGAATACCAGAGAATAATTATTGATACATCTTGTCTTTCTTCAATGTCTTTCCATGTTTCTTGTGCCTCTCAGGCTTTGAATTAGAGCGACGATTCTTCCAAGAATTTTTTATGCCTATTAACGCAAACTGATATTACAACGTATTTATGTACTGAGGTTGCAATTTTTTCTTTAGTGAAGGCTAAATTGAATGAACTAAGTACTGCAAACTTCCTTCCGGAAACCCGCCATTAAAGCATTCAGAGTTGTTTCAGCAATGTTTATTCCGCAAATTTGTAATAGAATTTAATAAGGGCCAAAACTCATAGATGTCATTTTTTGCTACCTACTTTCTATTGCAAAACATGGCTTACCGATGAGACCGAATTCCTACTATCTCTGTGACCTTATGTATCATTAATTTGAAGTAACCTCGCAAAAGCTGGACTCTCCTTCATATTGATGACCTAGGGCATACGCATGGTCGGGGTACATTTCCAACTTGAAAATGAAGTTCGAGTACTTTTAGTGAGGGCGACATAGCTAGATACAATGCCTGTTGAAAACAGCCTCCATCAGACCAAACAAATATACCAGAACCTGCCGGAAAAACGAGATATACTCAAAGGTTTCACAGATAATTCGAGGTCGTTCTCGACATGATTGGCAATGAAAAAGGCATTTAGCAAAAAACTTTTGAATAGTTGCCTGGAGTAGTAAGGGTAAACTAGAAGCCCACCTTGCAACCGATCCCTTGACGAATTCTCCCGTGGTAAAACGTGTTTGCACTTAACTCTTTTACATTGGTTACCTTGTTCCCAGCGACTTGATACTCTCTTTGGAGTGAGGAAGCTTGCATTTTCGTAAACGAAAATCTCGGTTTCCGTAATTTCTGTCAGAGTCTCTCAAATTCAAGAGGTCTGAAAGGGTTATCACAGTTTATTTGGAAAATAGAAATGCCCTTTACTGATGGAGCATCAGGTAATCTCGCTTGCTATGAAATGAATGGAAGCAGTTAAGAAAGGTCTAAAAAGCCTGGACAAACTACAGATCTGCATTCTGTGTAGTTGTTTGTTGTCACTATTTAAAAATGTTCGTGAATCAGGCCTAGGAGGCTTCCAAATGAGGAAAACAACGCTTATTTGCCAGATACTATGTGGTAGTAGACAGCAGATAGCCAAACCCGATTGACGCCGCAATCGACTGATACTTCTCCAGTCCACTTTTGTCATAAGTCCCGCAATGTGGGGATCCAATTCAACTCACCGCTGACTGGCCATCTTTATGTTAACGTGATAATATGCACCCGGTTAACATTATAAACGCTCGTCTGCTACGTGATATATTATACTGGAGTGCAAGCAGACCAATTAAGCAAACCCTATAAGCAGAGATTACACAACATCTCTCAATGTGGATGACAACTGGGCCTAAGTAATGAATGGTTTCACTGATCACATCCTACACTGGATTTGGCCAACGTTAAAGCCGCACATCAACCCCAAAGTATCTACATTCGAAACGATACAGACGCAATCAGAAGCCTTAGCAACACCTAATGGTCCAACTTAGAAGACGTGAGGCCAGTCACGATGTGCTTATATAGTTGATAGAGCTGGAGGGATGACAATCAACCAAAGATTTGAAAAAAAGCGCCCCGTCATTTGGATGAACATGATTCCACCAGGATCACATTCCATCAGATGTCTTTACTTAGAAATTAAAACAAAACTTTCCAAATCCTTAGAGAGACCTGGACGTTTCTGCAATATCTGGATTCCAATTTATTTTATTTTATTTATTTATTAGGGCAAGTTCCGAGGACTTATTGGTGGTACAACAGAAGTACAAATAGCTTTTATAGCAATTAAGCACAACAGTTAACACAGAAGTAAAAACGTTTATTGATGTCTTCGTTTGTCTGGACTCTTCTCTGGCATGGCTTCGTCGTATAGATATCAGTTCAGCTTCGTCGAGCCACCTCGTTCGAATTCGTCCGTCTTCTTATCTTCGCCAGAAATCAACATTCTGGCGGAGATTCCATTCAAAGCTACTTGCATGTGCATTCCATACTCCAGTTTGAGACCACAAATCCGCTGTACCTCCTTTATCAAGCTGTAAGAAGTTGTACCTCTGCTGGCATAATCTAATTTATACGTCCGGAGGGTGATTGGTCCCATCCGACCGCCCCTCTCTTTAGCCCCCAGGGTTGCCCCTGAGGTTACCGGTTGCCACCACGTGGCGGTAGAAAGTAGGATTGACCACCAATAGAAAAACTCTTGCTCCTGAACTCTTAGGTCATGGAAATTTTCGCTCAATAATGAACCAAAGCTAAATTAGGAGGTAAGGTGTTTTCACTTCTTCTCGATCCCATCATCAATAGTTATTTAGTTTAATCTTCTTCGTATTACCAAGAATTCTCTATGAATTCCGGCTGAGGCATTTTGGAATTCTCTTACAGAATCTAATACCAAATGGGCGATTCGCACTCATAAGACAATCTTCGCGAACGTCATTAATCTTTGAAAGCTTTTGTAATGAAATTCCTTCAAGCCCTTCACTATGAATATGGCAAACACATTGACCTTTGTGAAACCTCATTACAACTAGAATATCGTCCAGCTATCTCTTTTATCTTCTTAACGATACAAAGCATCAGGATAGAGTTAAGTGGACGATTGAACTGATTTACTCAGAAATAAACTCACTCATTCTTCCAACTTGTTTTTTACTCGAATAAAAACTGCATGCTTACTCTACTACAGTTTTTTGCACTTAGCTTTCTACCTTTATTGCCAGTCAGTTCTCTGTTTTTATGATTGTAACTTTATTTCAGGCAATCTAGGGGTCTGTGATTAGTAGAGGGGCATATAAATAATGATTTGTTTTGAGAAAAATTATTGCTCGAACGTAGAGCCAACTGTCTTTACTTCAACTTCCTACAACGATAGCGTTCATCTCTAAGGTATTAACGGAATTGGCGGCTGGATAGTCTTTGAAATGGTCCCTCCTTTGTTTGTCCTCGACAAGCCTTGAAACCATCAATTTGTAAAATATCACTTATTTCAATCAAATGGACATTGAATTCACTTGATTGGGTGACCACTTACTTACGTGAGGAATAGCCAAGCTCGTTAGATAAGGAAGAAATGGCTAATGAATTGCAAACATGAATAGCAGTTAGCGCAAGAGAAACGCTGGCCAGTTCGAGTCAAGGGAGAAAAGCTGCAAGCAAGACTCGGTGATCGAAGGACTAATCTACTCTCAGCCGCAATACCAGCCACGTAAGCTATCGATGTACCTTAATGATTGCTTTGACAAATGACCAAATGAGGAGGGCTACCATTGTTCCTACTAGAGTGGTGTATGCTATCACATTCTGTAAGCGAGATCGGGTATGAACCGCAATTTT
Organism: Moniezia expansa; assembly: GCA_019097775.1. Taxonomy (NCBI): domain Eukaryota; kingdom Metazoa; phylum Platyhelminthes; class Cestoda; order Cyclophyllidea; family Anoplocephalidae; genus Moniezia; species Moniezia expansa. The sequence continues at coordinate 2,473,228 of JADFDV010000093.1, forward strand.
ACTGAAATTTTAACGAAAGAAAATGTGCTGAAGTATTTTTGGGCGCATTGCTCTTTCCACCTGTCAGAATTACAAAATCAAGCATTCACTAGCCCGATTTATCACGTAAAATCACAAAAATTTATTTAAAATTGGTATCGGTCAAAGCAACTGATGGGACCACAAATTGCTGATGGCTATGTAGCTGTCGTTGTTCGAATTCGATATTGAAGGTGATACAGAATCTTTTGCCTCTTTCGAAGTTTCGCAGGGATCTAAAATCTAAACTGATGAAAAATAAAGTATATCCATGGGGATGAAATTGAATTGGATTAATGTAGCACTAACTCAGGATCAGTGGCCTCCCAACCTATCACAGAAAATCTGTCTTCCAACGTTTACTTCGATCTTATCCAACGCGTGATCTATTGAAGCTTCATCGCTGAAGAATAACCTTACTGCCTTTTCTCTCAAAGTTTCCTACCTTCTCTCCTCCTTGGTCTCAATTAGTTCCTGAAATGCTTCAAATTACCTAGAGCTGATGTATTTTTCAATGCATCAGTCAAAGCATCACAACAACTGGCCCTTAAGCCAAATTCAGGGGAAATAGGACAAAACAAAAAGACAAGTCACGACTTCAATAGATGATTAGAGCATTAGCTTTCTAACTAAAAGTATTCCGCACTCTTCTACCCATTTATTCCCACCTCTTTGTTGTTAATTTTGTTCATAGCGCCCGCCCAGCAATTAGATTTAAGATGTATTCGCTTTCTCCCAGAGAACTAAGGGCTTTTGAGCAGTATACAGTGACCTTTTAATACCTTCAGCATGCCACAAGATAGTTGCATGGGAGCAAAAAAGTTGCCATTCAAATTGTTCTTCTATTTTTCATTACCGAAAAAATCTTTTTACATCCAAAAATCCGTAAAAAAATGGATGCTTAATCGAATAACTAGATGATGATCTATTGGGTAACTTTTGATAGAATTTGGACCAAGCTCAAGAATAAATTCAACTCTTTTGGATTGATGTTGACATCGGATAATATTAAATGACAGCAACTTTCCAAACTTGTTCCTTGTTTCTTGAATACGTGGTTGTGATTGTTCTTGAAAACTGCTATGGTTCATTACTGTCTTTTTTAGCAATTGAATGGACAGAAAATATGTTATTTCGGTCGTTTCTTCGCTGTTCGAGTTACTGTCTAAGCTAAGACTAGGATCACTAAGGGGACTGGTGTCCGAATCCTGCAGTACTTTTATTCAAGGATTACATATCAGTGCAGGAAACGATCACGAAAAGAGTGCATTTTATTTACATTATCACTATGGCAACAGAATTTATTAAACATAGTTTTTGGCGTTCCCTCGTCTTTCGCTTTATGACTTTCATGCAAATGAATTGAACCCTCCCTCGATTTCTATTAGCCAACTCATGTTTTCAAAATGGTTACTTTTTTGCTTCGAATTCACTACAAACACGAACTCCAAGACGTTTTCACATAACAGAGGTCTTTGACAACAGATTCCTGTCTACTAATGCATTGTATCACTGTGTTCGCAGATCTGTTATCCGTCTTTTCTATCCTCCTAATTTGGCGTGTAATCTGTTTGAGGATATCTAGAATCATTCCATGATCAAAATTTGAGCTAAATGATTTGCTCTTACGTATAACACTCCTTTCCCATAACCCCTAATAAAATGGCTTGATTTACGCTTATCAGAAGGTATAAGTTTGATTCGCAGTGATAACAGAGCCGTACTAGCTTCTATAATTTTCACCAAAATATTTCCTATTTTTGATTGTGCTTCAAAGAAGGTCTTCACAGCGCCTGAAACTAGGCCTCATAGACCATGAATGCGGCTGATAATCCGTGCCATGAACCGTTGCTGTCAGAATGAGAAAAATTTGCCTTTTTTTCTGTTATTTAAGTTCACAAAGTTTGAAGGCTTTCAAATCACGAGGTGGATAGTGTGGTTGCACGGACATCTGAACTTATCACCTTTAAGTATCATTCAAATCAACGCAATCAGTACATCACTCTTAGTGAACTTTGGTAATTAACCGACGTTTCTTACAGTGGGTAGATCCCTTCCTTTGAAAACAATTGCGTAATGGAATAGGCCATATTCCTCTTATCAAAAACAACTTCGTAGATGAACTGATCTCAGAGGATAGACAGAAGGGATGTTTTAGTATGAAGATGATTGGCAAACGACCAATATTTGGGAAAACATGACCTTGAGAATAAGCACTTAAGTGAAGTTGACAAGGACTGGAAACCCAAGGAGCTCGAGCCACCTGGCTTCACTTCATTCCCTGATACTGTTTACCGAATGTGTACATTTTTCGTGTTGACACCTCGAAATTGATAAATTGGGAAGCTAAAGTTGATGTGAAATAATATAACTGACCCCATTTCGATAGCAGTGCTTGTGGCAAAAATCCGACCTAGAGGTAAAAGGTCCGGTACTTAGTATATTGGGATGATTCGGAAGTGATCGTGGCTTTACTCAATAACGCGACTGTGATTTGCCATCTGCACCACCGCATCTGCGCCGTGGAAGTTATTACTTTGATGTCTGGTGGTCAAACCTACTCTCAACCTCCTCGTGGTGACCACCGGTAACCCCAGGGGCAACTCTGGGGGCTAATGAGAGGGGTGGTCGGTAAGGACTAATCACCCTCCGGACGTATGAAATTAGATTATGTCAGCAGAAACACAACATCTTACAGCTTGGAACACGAGGCACGATGTAAATAACCGGACGAGGACGAATGAGGTGCTACTACGAAGCTGAACTGCTACCTGTACGACGAAACCATGCCAGAGAAGCAACCAGACAGCCGAAGACTTCAACAAACGTTTTCACTGTGTTCTGTGTTAACCTTGTTGTAAAAACTATTTGTACTTCTGTTGTACCCCCAATAAGTCCTTGGGACTTACCCTTATGGGTAGGGAGAAAATAAAAATAACTAATAATAATAACTTTGATGTCTATGTTCACTAGCTATATTGGCATATCCTCTTAAATGCTGACCTTCTGTTTTAAACCGGTTTCATAGCTATGCCATTGTAGGGTTTATAGACTCTTTTAAAAAATCGGTAAGTTTGTTGACGAATTTTCATCCTCGCTGCCTATCAAGACTTGGATGATATGAGTAATATTTATATTGCATGTATGCAATGAACTGGTTCTAGCGTTGAAAGCTAATGGAAGAACTTCGAAACAAGAATAAGGAAAGAATTAGTTTAGAACACATAATCTCAAATCTAAGCCCCTCGGTGTAGCGTCTTAGAGTGACTAGAAACGGCACCTTTTGGTGAATAGTAGATGGCCGCCCATCAACTCTAAAGGGTGCATCGGATGTTAAAGACTATTAGACTAATTTTTCCCCGACTCACTAAACCTCGTAAAAAGGGCTATTCCGCTCCTGCCACTTGAATTCTAATCTATCTTAGGGTAAGCTGATTCTTCAGGATTCAATGGCGATCTCTAGCGGTTCAATCTTAAATCGAAACACATATGCAAGCTCAAAAAATTTGACCAGTTCAATGGACCAAGAAGAGCTATCCTATAGATTCCAAAAGTATACGCTCTGCATATTTCACCAAAGCGACATTTATCATGAAATAGTATGTGGAATCCAAACTTTAAACCTTCGGACAAGACTTCTGGTCAAGCAGAAAATCGCTACCCAAAAGATTTCCACAAGTCTGAAAACGGCTAAACATTTACGACAAACGGCAGCTCTGTCTTGGTCTTAATCGAGTTGAAACAACAAAGTAAGTATTTAGAGAATGAAGAAGCCTGTCATTCTGGTCCTCATTAGGTGCTGTCTACTAGGTCTTATAACTTTATTTGAGCTACTAATTGACGAAAGAAAAGTGCAGTTACAGTTCATTTTATATAACCGAATGTTAAAAACTCTAGGCATTTTCGCGAACTCGATTTAAATGAGCAGAAACAACAAATTGCTGAAAAGCATCACCATAATGCTTGATCCGCTAGTGATGACAGTCACATTATCATTCATGGGAGAAAATCAATGAAGGTTCCAGGTCCTATTCTAACTCTACTGATACATTCAAAATTTTAAAAATTGGTTCTTTCGATACCTTAGCTAGATTTGAGCTTAATTGGCAAAGAGGCATGACGGTGCGAAACTCCCATTCACCAACATTCAGAAGACAGAATAATTTTCGATTTGGAGAAAGTAGGATTAATCGCAGCACAGACAGACAGATTTTCGACTTACTTCTCTGGCCACCAGTGCCAGTACGGATATGATTCCCATTAAATTGACCAAATACGAGAGAGTATGTTCTTAGACGGAAAATAATTTACAAAAGTAGTCATTTTTACGCCGCTGAAGATCATCACTGGAAATCAGGTTAGTAAAAGTCAGATAGGTGTTTAATAAGCAGTATCAAATTCAGTTCGCATTGGACCAAACCCATCAGCATTAGGATACAGTTTATCATGGAAGGTATATATGAAAAAGGTATGATCCGTGTTTTACGGAGTACTTATTCAAGTAACCTGATTCCTCCTAGACTGAAAAGCTAAAATAAGGCGTAGAATGAAGTCGAAACACTTTTTCGGTTGACTCGGACTTTCAGGTGATTCTAAGTGGCTCTAGGCTTTGAAATTGCACTAAATTCAAATCAACAGAATGGCTTAATACTTAGGTATAAAATGTGAAAATGATGTCCATCTAGCTTTAAAAATAAAGGTGGCCATAACATTTGACTTTCCATGCCAAGGTATACCTGCATTTGCATTAGCAGTGAGACACCACATTTCTCTCTCTCTACTGTCTAGACATCACTGAACCTAGATTACACAATAATTTCGACCGGGTTAGCATCTTTTCATACTATGGCCCCAAACCTACAATGTGGCTATGCTTTAGACATCTACTGATTTTAAAATTTTGAAGTTTCTGTTTAGGAAAAACCGTTCTTTATCGGTTCCACAGATCATGCAACCTTCGCCTTCTGAATGAAGTTGTGCTCGTAGCTCACGAGGGTTAGTCAATCACTGTGATAGTTCGGTAAGTCTGACCTAACGCGTGGTTTGTCTCAGGTGTCAGAGGTTCTCAGATATCCAAGCTTGATAGTAATCTGAGTGTAAGAGTTGGAGAGGTCGCTGGATGAGCACAAAGTGACTAATTTGTAGATCGAAGGAGAGGCCTCTGGAGCTTTGCAGAGCAGGCTACACACCACCGCTTAAAGGTTTCGTGGAGCGATTTGAGGGGGAATTGAACCAAAAACCCGCGTTATAATAAATTGACTCGCCTCTGATTCTCTTCACTTCTAATCCCTCTTTGATTATCATGATATGCTGCGCTTTGATCTTAGAGACTTTGATCTTAGGGATCAGCCTGCTTTTATTTCTTAAGAAGGGTTATCCATCCGTTGTGAAAGTCACTGATTTTAATGGACCATAAAAGGAGAGAACTGGAGAGAAAGAGGGTCTCTGTAACAGCCATTTAGTCCACTCTGAGCGTTCTTTCCAGCTTTTGTTGCACCCTATCCACTGTATGGCTCAGTGATGTTGGGTGCGATTCGTACTGTCAGCCTCTCGTGACAGCCAGACATCTGTTCCACCTACTCGCCCTCGCCAACTCAGCGGATTGCTTTTTGTTTGGTTCACATCATGTCTAATATTAATTTAAAGGTTACCATTTAAAAGATAGGACAGTTATGAGGTATTTAAAGTAGTATCAATTCTATCAAGCCCACATTCTGCTTTTCAAACTAGAAAACATACGAAATGTAATGAGTGTACATGGCTTGAGTGCTCTTTTTGTTTATGCAAAAGCTTATGCATACTTTTGGAAGCAGGAAAGGAATATTTCAACGGGAATTTGGGAATCGAATATTTATCTACTCCGGTCTTGTGGTGGTAACATTAACCTTTGAAATGAATGGCGGCTGGCTGGATTAGAATTTACTATTTCTTGAGCTTAATCAAACTCTTCATACTCTAATGTGCAGTTCATGCATTTGTAGTAAAGTAAACGTCAAAAAATGCCATTTTTAGAACCTGGCGCCAGTTTGTTTAGGGTTAGGGACAAAGTGGACGTTGGAGAAGGGCGAAATCGCTAACCGAGAGCAGGAGTCTGCATGTTGCAGGAGAAAAGTTAACTGGGTGGAAAATACTCCGAAAGGTTCTCGGCATTCCGTTGTCCAATAACCCCAGAATCTTTGTCTCCGATTGTCCACCTCTTTAGTACCTTCACATACAAAGCTTTGACATTACTCATTTGTATGAACTAATGATCAGTAGGAGCTACTACTATTACACACTTAGCAAATGGAAGAGTGGGTGACATAAGCTAGGCCCGCAAGTGGTTTGATAAGCACCATTTGCAGGATCATATCAGGGTTTAATTATGGCATGAATCAAATCAAGGTTTCATTAGTCGCAATGGAAATCAATCACGGCATAAACGCAAGTGCAACGAAGATGGAAAGTGGGCCATAACACGAGGTCCAAGGTTTCATTTGTAATTGATATCAACCTCTGAATCACTTCTGAGTTATTATGATTATTTACTGAATAAGCACTTCAACTTTTCATTTAGTAGGTATCAAACGATTTTTTTCAGCTTTTTTCATTAGGTTCTTGAGTTTATGAAAAGCTTACGAACTCAGGTAAAAGTCGGTTTTCTCATGAATACGCCTCCTACTGATAGGCGTAAAGCAGAGGTTCTTCGGTCATAATCAGCAGTCGCCGCAACTAATAACGGCAGCCATCTTGTCGACTTCATAACAATGAGGTCTTTGATAATATGTTAGTGTCCTAATAACGTGCTATATAAGAATTGTAAGGTTCCGGCAATTTCCATTTTGGGAGATTACTTCGTACTAAATATATGCTATTAATTTGCCATTAAAAGAAATTAACACTAAAGAATTGTTTTAAACTAAAATCTTACAAATCCTATCGAAATTGCAGTTTCTTTACAGGATGTTGTCGCATCGGATACTGTTCATAAGTGACGCAGTTTCAAAGTTCAGATGTACTTGTACTTGTTAATGCTAGTTTATCTCGCTCTTCCACAGCTGTTCTCCCTTGAGTTTGTTTCTTGAAATTAATATCAATTCTCTCTGGAGGTAGTTTACTAAGGCATAAATTTTGAATATTTTACGAAAAGGATATTCATTGTTTGGAAATTCTCCTCTTTTAAGTGTGAAGAAATGTGTCTGATGCTGATTTTGTTCCATTTTAAGACTAAGTTTTCTGGTTCGAAGTGGAGGAAATTCATTAAGAACCTGCTTTTCGACTGCCAGTATAAAATTCCTTAACAAATTTGGGTGCAAGACATGGTGGTTCATGCCACAGTTGAAAACTATAGTAAAGAACAAAACTTAGCTAACATCAGTGAAGGGGAGCATAATGGTCCTCTGTCCACAAATCATAATTAAAAATAGGTTAGTAGTCTCTTTGTTCGATCAATCGTTCTTTTTCACTAGTTTCCAACTACATTGTCGAATCGGCTTATCTAGGACCAAGGTTTACAATAATCAACTAGAGTGGCAGCACATCCGAGAGTTCGGAAGAAAGAACCTAAGCGGATGAAACGGGCCTGAGGATGCAACCAAGTAATTGAGATCCTGTATTCTATTAATTGACTCTTCCCCTGATTCACATTCTTAAAGTCTTTGTTTATGTGTTGTAACTATGCGCGTCATAGACAACGTAAATAGATGAGTCCTCTTTTATGGGTGAGCATGCTGTCAGGACACATTTGGCATGCAACCCTGCTGGCTCCTTACTTATACAACCCTTTTTAGTTCTGGGGCAATCCATTTTTCACACTTTTTAAATTTTCTACAGGTCAATAAATAAAGGAATGAAATTAAAACCAAAAAAGCTAAAGGCAATAAATCATGTTACTGTCCAGAAGTGCCTTGCAGCTCTTTCTTGAAAGGGGCTCCAAGGGCCCAAACGCCTACTTTCCTGATAAGCGACAAGGTTTGATACCCCTCTATGAGTATGTCTTTCATCTGCATGACCTTAACTAGCTAGAATTAATAACCAGAGTACCTGCTTTTTCAGGTACCTCACCGTCTTCATGATAAGTGTCGAAAGACATTTTCATTTTAAAATGCATTCACACCAATGCTTGGGTTCTTCATCTTATGCAATACCGACATAACGAAATCGTTCCATCTCAACGAATTCCACATCGATCTATTCTTGCCATTGGTATGAATGCGAATTCCACGGGTGCGTATCACAATCGTCAATTTTTCCTTGTATAATATCTAACTGCACTTAAGTGGAGCTGATCTATAATTTAATGCCACTATACCACTTATGTCGTTTATGTCATGCTCTCAGGAAGCGACCCTTCGAATGGATAAAAGGGCTTCGTTTTTGCTTTTTTGAGCACATCGGCTTACGCGATTTATGCTGACCGAAACAAAATTTAAGAGGTGAAACACATTCTGGTTTCAATGGTTGGAGAGAGTGGAGCACCTTTCCATTGAGTCCTTCGATGCTTCTTCGTAATCCTTCACCAATGAGGTCATATTCACAAGACCTTCTTTGAATTCTTCTTCCTCCATGCCTTCTCCAATATACCAATGCACAAACGCGCGTTTGGAGTAAAGCATATAATATTTGTGGACAATTCTCTGCCAGGCTTGTCCGACAGCTGAGTTGTTTGCCAACATGACCACATTTTTACTCATCTGACCTATGCCACTGTTACAGCGTGCCACAGGAGTTTCACTTGTTATACTCACTTTGAATCCAGTTGGGCACCAATCAACGAATTCTAATCCTCGACAATACTTCATTTCTGCTAGAGCACTATAGACTTCACCTGGACTGACGTTGCCTCGGTAGAGAAGAGCGCAGGACATGAACTTGCCATAAGTTGGGTCGATCTTAATCAACTGGTTTTCACGTTCAAACACTGACCGTGTAATTTCGATCACTCTTGAAGGCTCGTAGGAGGTCTTCTCGGTAGACACTACTGGTGAAAAGTTAGCTAGAGGGAAGTGAATTCTCGGATAAGGGATAAGATTCGTCTGCATCACGTTTAGATCGGAAGTAAGAACATTTTTGAACCGAAGGGAGGCAGTGACTGCACTGCAGACTATGGCTGCTAGACGATTGATTTTCGTGTAAGTTGTGTATCCGGCAGAGAGGAATCTAGAACAGACGTCATACAATGCTTCATTGTCCATAAGAAGGCCGACGTGAAAATCTTCCATTGTGAAGTGCTCACCAAGGAGACAGTTGTAAGGTTCCACCACTGCTGTTGAAAGAGATGGAGAAGGATAGATTGGGACCTCCACTTTTGTGTACTTTCGATAATCACCAAGAACGTCAAGAAGAGCCGATGTCAGACCCGCACCAGTACCACCACCTAGACTTCTAAAGAATAAGATTCCTTGTAGACCATCACACTGCTCAACAGTGCGTCTAAATTCATTGAGGACTGGGCAGAGAAGCACTTTTCCAATCGTAAAGTAACCTCGAGCAAAGTTATTGGATGCATCTTCATATCCTGTGATTAATTTGTCTGGATGGAAGAGTCTGCGCCATGGCCCAACTCTAACTTCATCTAGAACATTGAGTTGAAATTGCGATTAACAATTTGAAAATGCACATACCAATGACAGATGACTCAAGATCTACAAACAGGCATCGAGGAACATAACGACCCTGTTCTGAAAGATTAAAAAATGTTTCGACCCATTCTAGCTCATGAGGTGGTTCAAAGAGGGTTCCATCATTAGAGACAGCGTGTTCAGAGCAGTAGAGTTCCCAGACTGCATTTCCAACTTGGACACCACATTGGCCAACGTGAATTGAGATGATCTCCCTCTAAAACCTCCGAAAATTACCAATTTTAGCGTTTATTTTTGGCTAGGGATCAGAAATAGCTGGAAGAACCTTTAAGCACTTAAAAACTAGTTGGGATAATTTTAGCGTCTGCATACCATGGTTCAGTCACGACGCCGACCGTAATGGCAGGTGAAATTAACTAACCCTGAATCAATAAATTCACGTGTTCATTAACTCTGGGCCAATAGCAGCAGCTAAAAAACATGATCTCAAATGCATTGAGATGAGTTGCCAATGTGGATCTGAGATTTTGGCATTTTCTGTCTCCCATCAATCCCAATGTCTGCGTTTTCTGGATATTTTACCTGCTTTTAGGAGCAGTTTTTTTGGACCTCCATAAATACATGGTGCTTTTGCATTCGCGAAAGAGACAGACCCCTTCCAGATGCCGTTGAGTCAGGTAAGTTTACTCAAGAAAAGGTGTCCATTTAAGACGTAGAACTCATGAAATCATTACAGCTTACGGGAAAAAAATGCAGCAGACATTTAAAGTGCTAGCATTTTGGGCTAAAATACTATACTGTCAAAACGTATCCTAAGGTAAAATGAAGTTTTAAATCTGTAAATTATTACAACTATGGGCTCGTGGATAAGTAAAAAAAATAAGCTGATCTGATCTTAGTTAGCAATTTGTCTTTTAATCAGCATAAGTAACACTGTGGCCTCCTAATCTGAAAAATTCCACAAATTATTAAAACAAAGTAGATTTTTATTAATTTTATTGCAAAAGTAAACATTGGAGTCTCGTTAGCGCAGGGTCATTGTTCCGCCTACTGGGCTAAACTTCCAAATGTTCACTTGCATGTAAATGCTTATTAGTTGATCTGACCGAGTTGTAATGCGTTCAACTCTGTGTTCCTTTCTGTGTTAGTAGGCTACTTAAACTTGCCTTACCTGCACTATTAACCATGGAGTGTCTGGGTGAATGCATCTTTTCTAGAAACGGTGAGAATTATCATTAATGAATGAGTTATGCAGCTGGCTTTTTTTTCTAGAGGAAGATTGTACTTAAAGGGCAGGCTTATCGCGGAGTCTTCATACTGCAAGAGATCCGCTTACTGGTGCTAATCGTAGAGAAATGAACCGATAGAGCTTCCGTATTTCAACGATCAATTCATTTTCTGAACCCTTTTCTCTACCAGCTCTTCCAACATCCCTGAAAAATACCATCTGATCTTAATAGCTGTACTGGCTAATGATCAGAAAAAAAGGATTAATCAGTAAGTGGCTAGAAATACTATTTTCTGAAATCTGAATAAAATTTCAGCAGGAATACTCTCAGCAAGCGAAAGATTCTGCATTATTCCTTGGTTTCATCACAGATCAACAGTTTGATGCGGGAAACATGTGCACATAATACCCCCTAATCCCCTACAAAAGAGTAGCAGTGAACCTACGTTTAGTAGGTGAGATCATTTCCTGTTCCTGCACCAAATTTAGAGCTGTGCACTCAGAGTAAGGCTTCCCAATCCACCGCAGACACGTCAATCGAAGAAAGACCTCAAAAGGCGTTGTATCTGCTCATGAGTGCTGGTGTCGAGGATATGCAATGAGATCTAACTGCAATTTTGTTCCACATGGATGATTTGTCCAACCATACCTAAGTAAATATTGCCTTATGGCTTTTATTTACTGAACATCTATTGTTTAATAAGATGGGACTATTTGGCGAGTCATTATTCCTTTCTACCTCGGATACCAAGTCTATTCGCTATCAAACAATGGAATTGACAAGTGTGGTTGGGAGATAATCATGAGCAGTCCCTGAAGTTTTAGACCTCACTTAACTCACCGAAAGGAAGGGAGATTATTTAATTTTAATGGAAAATAGGGGCAACATTTAAGAATCTGGCTCAATTTCCTTAACGATTTTTTTTAGTTTCGCCAAAAAGTGTGCAGCCAACCAGCTCAGTGGTCTCTGGTATTATTTTGGAAGTAAGCTCCTTTGTTCTGGCGACATCTTTTGACTTTAATAGTGAAAAGATTTTTAATTGCTTTTGAGCTTAGAACCATGTGTCCACCTTTCCTACCGAAAGAAGGGGCTTATTTGTGTCACACTTCTAGTCCTCCCTGACGCAGAGATTATCATGTGATATTTCCATGATAGAGCGGATCTCAGTAGGTACCGAAATGGGCAGGAAGTCATACTAACAGGGGAGGACTCTTTGATGGCTCCACCCCAGTTTCACATCCGCTTTCCGAATTCGAAGGTACTTTAACTTCAAGAACTGTAACAAAAGAAAATCAGTCACTTGGACATTAGTATGATTATCATATGTGTAATAGCTGTCGAGAACTGCATTTCCTGAAAAGTACATTGCTCAAAGCACTGTCTCTTGAAACATGTACATCATGTCCGCTTAAAAATGGAGTAAAGATTGATGAAGCAAATTTTATGTCTTGGCAAATGCAAATACCTAATACATCGTAATTTCCATATTGGCTTGAATTTTCGGTGTCTATTTTTAGCCTTAGGTGATTTTACCTTGAAAACAACTTTGCTCTCTTCAATACCTTGTACCGACCGGAGTAAGGGAGCGCATCGGTAGTGAATACATTCGTATGAAATGGCCAATGCCAAAGTAGCTGTTTTAAGACTTTCCATACCGTTTTCAAAAGATATTATTCTTTGGATATCCATAGCAGTCGATCTTATTTACGGTGACTTGCTTACCGCAATAATGCTGAGATGCTAATGATGCTAATTATATAAGGATTTTGGTGCTTGATTGTTAGAGACTCTACTTAAACTTCTTCGAATGGCCACCTCTTCTGCCGTCTCATCGTCAACCAGAGTTCTCCTTGGCTGCTGTGCAGAGAGTAATTTATTTCTCACTTGGTGTACTCAGTGCTACTAGATATTGCCGAAGTTGACTAGATCCTATGAATTTTCGCCTTCATGCGTGTAAATCTAAGAGCTTTGAATGCTCGAGTGCGTCAGATGTAGTCGAATTGATGAAATCGACACTGTGCGGTAATGGATGGTGTTCAATTACTTCGAAGAATGGACCTTTCTATCCTGATTCCTGGTCAACGCAGGAGTGATGCGAGTTGCTGAGATTTAAAAGGAGCATAGCGGGACGCTTACAGGACGGAATTAAGCAGACACTGGTAAATTCATCATCGAAGCAATCAAGACATCTGCAAGTAATCCAACTACCCAGCTTTCGGGCCTGTGGTACATTCTACTAAGCAATCTAAATGTACTGTTCTAGATTAGGCCTCCTGATTCCTATACGCCTGTACATGTGTTCTTTGATTTATAAATGGCACTGAATAAAATCGGATGAGTGCAACAGTTGCACAAAACAAAAGTCGAATTTAAAAAATTTGCACTTTTCAGCTGACATATCCGCTAAGCCCAGCTCCAATGTTCGACCAAGTTTCGGCAATTTCCTAACTGCTTTAAATTTCTTCAGTTTATAGTTCTGGTATTAATGAATTCCAAACTAACTGAATTCCATTCTCGTGCTTGGCTATCAGTTCGCGGTTTAGTGATGGTTTGCCAGTTTCTTCTTTTTAATAATAACTTAAATGCAACTGTCTGGTAAACGCTAATTTCCATTATAACATTAGTTGACTTACGAAGCATCTCAACTGCACTACAACCACTAACTAATCCAGTTTACTCTTATAGTCTTCCGACCACCTGGATTTATTGAAGTCATCGGCAACACTGGAACACCAGTAATTCTCTATTCTACTTTTATGCATGGCTTTCTTTGTTCAAACAATCTATTCCCTTTCTCTAATAGGGAGGATGTGTGCATAGAGAAGTAGCGAAATCGACTCTAGAGTCATGGTAATTAAGTCGAACCTGCTTAATTTGTACTCATCGTCCATCAAGTTCTCTTGTATTTTCACGTTGCTACTTCAGAATGCTGTTTACCAAGTTGACTATTGTTCGCTGAGAATGTTTCTTCAGAAGTTGTTAGCCAATGGCGGACAGTATTGGCGATCGTGTTCTATGCTATTGCCCACTTTTACACCTCACAAAAGGGACAGGGCTCTTTTGCGACCGTCTTTCAGCCAAAGAAATTTCTATTTCTTTCTTGTTGGTTCAGTGGATTAAAATTATAACTGCACGTTATATAGCTCGCAGTATCGCGTTGTAGTGAAGGAAGGTAGTTCAAATTATTCTTTAGTCAGTGATCTCCTAAACAGAGATCAGTGTTGCTTTGCCGCACCACAGCCACAGGGAGGTGAAGGTTGACTTATCTTGTGGATATCATCTTTGTTCAGGCTTTGTAGCATCCAACTAGGGGAAGTTAAATAATATAAATAAATACCAACTACACACGATGAATACCTTCGATTTGTCTCATCTGAGATCATTATTGAGCGTCATTTTAAAAAAATGTTTCCTTTTTAACGAGTTATCCTTTAATTTGTTTACCGGATTTACTACCGGATGTTTGGATGAATACAGTCGTGTGCTTTGCCTCCCTTTCGGTCTGATTTTGAGAAATTAACCATAACTTGGGGAAATAACGGTGATAAAACTTCTTTTAAAAGTGAATTACTGAGATTCAAATCCCTGATAATGGTAAAGTAAAATGGATACATTGATAAATTTAAGATAATGGGGGCCTTTTTTGCCCTAACAAGCTGATGGTTTCTTAACTCTTCTTAATTTTAATTAGCTCTGATTCTGACTGGCATGGAGCACGTACGTCTATGATGGCTTGACAACTCAAAACGACAAGATCTCATCCACAAAGTGGGCCGATAATGACCGACTGCAATCACGGTGGGGACACTATTGACCAGATAGAGGGTTATAGTTTTTTTTTTATTAAAGTCTTCTATTCATGTACATTCTTGTTACGAAGGTTTAGGGGGCATTGTCTTAATGACTCCCCAAAACCATTTCAGCGCACGAGCTTCTTGACTTAATTTAGTCTTCATTGTTGACTGACCATGTAAATAGCATAGATGGAAACCGTCGAAGCTTTTTCAGGTAACTTGAGGATTAAAATTCTTTCAAATTGGTGACTTTTGCAGAAAGAATATATATTTTTGCTGTTTTTCCTTTTAAAAACTATAATTGATAGTAGGTTTTCGGTTTCGAGTGCCTTCAAAATATCATACAGCTCATTTTTTCAATGGTACTTTCGTGGTACTTAGAGGTGAAATTAATCTCTGATCAGGAAAATGATGAATAACGAAGTGTCTGGTCTCATTTTCAACACTACTATTGAGTTTTTAAAATTGTTAAAGCTCTATCAAGCAGTGGTTCGTTGTACTGGCAGGTAGAAAGAGTCTGTCTTAACTGAATAACCCTTCCACCTGTCAAAATGTCCTCTGACTTTTCTTCGGCCATCTATGACGATCCCAGCTGATATAACCACTTAACTCTTTGACCAGATCACAGGTTACTAATTGGACGGATAGAAGTGACGGTTATTAGAACTTCACTTCCTAACCTTCACCCCGTCATCCGCTTAGCTCACGTTTATTACTCTATTTCCCTTCCACCAATGCAATATCGACACCCATCTCATAACTGCCTTACACTGTAAGTCTTCTAGTGCTGTCTGCTCATCCACCAGTTTTGGGCTGTTCTATTGACTAGTTATTCTTAAACATTTTGTCATCATCGAATTCCTTTTTCTATCTTGATCAATCATTTTCGACAAATGCTCCCTTTTGGATTTTTCTTCACATTCATTATTCTTCTTTCAGCAGCAAGTTTCTTGAATAGCATCTTGCTCCGACCTTAATCCTTGAGCCACATGACCACTCATTCTGGGGATCAAATGAAAGTTACATCTCGTTTAATTAAGCTCTGTATTCAAGAAACAAAGAAAAAAGTACATTTTAAAAGCGAACATTGGTTTCATGAAAATAGGTAGGAACAAATTCAGTTACTTACACTTGGTGACATTAAATACCAACCCCTCTACCCCCCTCCATTATGACCCAGGCTCTGTCAACAACCATTTCGAAAGACTCTTTTTTCATCTCTTCGTCCTAGATCATTTTGCTACGTCAACCCATTAGCTTCTTTGCTATAAAACAATAATTATACTTTTGCGGTCATTTACACAGTTCAAAAAAGGAATTGAAAGTACAGATGACTGAAAACAAAGAAAACCTAAAGCACATTTAATTAAGCAACAGCACAAGTGAAGACATGCTAAAATGATAAATTTTCCGGCGTTTTAGACGAGATCAAAAGCGGTGAATTGCAGCTAACCCTAATAACTCATTACTAAATGTGTCAAATGTCGTTATTATCTTCCTCATCCAACCTCAGCCTTTCAATAGCTTGGATCCAGTGTGATTTCCTTCCCAAAATGCGTCGAATTGAACTCCAATGGATGGTTTGGGGAATAGAAAGGGGGCATGTTTGTGAATTACGGTAAAGATGAACCACTAACTCACCCTAGAGGGCACAGGATCTGCCAAAGACACCTTACCTTTAAAAACATTTCTGTTTCTTATTAATGGAACCAATGTAAAACCTACCTCACAGAGGAGGAGGCAGAGCAGGAGCTTATGCTGCTCCGAATTAAGCCGAAACAAACTCGAAATGAAACAGATGTTAAACTACAGACAAGCTACGGCCAATTATATATAAGGCCACCCATGATCTCGTGGCCTTAATACTACGTTTTTCGTTGTAAAATGGCGAAACACAAGGAATTTGCACTTTTACACTGCATTTTCCTAAGCTTTATAGATAAGAAAACATTTGGACTCTTAAGGAACCTACAATTACTTTAGAAGTAACTCCTTGTCCATGGTGATTAGCGCATTAACAGTGAATGCTAGCGATCATTTTGAACACTTGGGTTAGACCATTGACATCTGACCCTGAACACCCAAGCAAAACTGTTCACTAGCTTGATCCGTGGATTTGTCCTCAGGACTTCTTAAAAGGCCTTTTTTGAAGGGAAACAGTCAAGGATATTTTTCCTTAAGTCTAGTCAGGGTCCGAGAATGTTGAGAAAAAACTTTCTTTCGTGGCTTGGAGTATACACAAAAGGAGCAATCGCAAGTCCCGAGGACTTGCCAAAGAAATTCATAGGAATCAGGAGAAAAATAACAATCAACAAAAAACGGATGAACTGTCGACTTGCTTTGTCTTATTTCTACGTGTTTTCTTTTGAAGAGATTTTCTATAAAAGTAAAAAATGCACTCAGATTTTGTTTTATTGAGTGACGAACTTAATTCCAATGTCTTAACTACATCTGCCTCGATTTAAGAAATTCAAATCTTTTGTTAATATTTCGCTAGGGGCTTAGTTTCGTCCCAAACAATTCTTTCCCCTTCCATTATTGGGTTTTTGTCTTTGCCGTGGCGAATTCCTGACCCTTTCATCTTCATTTGCATGATACAATTATTTTCTTGATCTAGAGTTAGGCCCATGACTTTTCTATCATTGAAACCTTCTCCCATTGTCTGAGGTCCATCTTGAATATGCTTAGATCTGCCTTATATTCCTGTCCTATATTTCACTTTGAACACGTGGTTTTTTAGACCAAAGCCATTTTCAAACATTATTCAGAACATATTTAGGTGTTTTTCGGAAAAAAATTTAAGACCTTTGAGCATTTTCCTGACTAAATCTAGTAGGCTCTATGATGAGCGATTTTTCAGAGGCGTATGACAGACTTTGCTTTAGGTTTCGGTTTTTCCCAGTTTTTTGGACTCAACGGAACAGCCCAAGCGGAAACTTGGACAATAAAATAACCAGTCATCTCTTTCATGCTATTGTGTTAACAAGGGAGTAATGCTTTTACTCAAGCCATAATGGTTAATGAAAAGACCGGTCAAAGCTGATATTTGCTGGTGGAATTATTTGTAGATATGCTGCTCTGAAAATTTCACTTGGAGAGTCGCTTGAAAGCCCCCCGAATCTTGGGTTGGTAAATTGACATAGAAAAGAATTTTTCCTATTCAAAAGATGGAACATGATTCCTGCCTCAAAGAGATGTGTTTGAATCGGACCTTATTGCTCATTGAACACACACACTCTAATTCTTTGCCGCAAATTAGTTCCAAGCAGTGAATGCGATACTCAACGACACACATGAGATATAGGAATGGCCTCTTAACAGCGTCATCATGAATCATTTGAGGTACAGCTCCAATTCAGTGAGTAGCTCTCGGAGTTCCCTCCCTACATAAAGATGCAAAGACGAGAAGTGTAATTTCTACAAAAATGACTTATCACTGCTTACATATTATAACAATGTGGCAAGTCTTACCTATTACTGGCGGATATGGAGTCAGGCAGTATGATAAGCATGAACGTTTATCGCGAGTACCCCAAACTTTACGTGACAAGTTCCCGTTCATATCACTAACATGTGCTGAAAATACGAATGCGGGTATGAATTATATCATAGAATCACTTGATGGACACCTACGAAATGGCAGAAGCGACAGCGTTCGACTAAAGTTCGAGCTTGAACTTCTAATGATTTCGGCAGCCCAAAGTTGTTTAAATATTCCTATCGCCTTTCAGATAGACCTTTTTGATGTGTCTTAATAAGATGTCTCCATAGTTGAGTTATTTTTAGTGAACGAAAGAATTAAAAGATGCGAGGAAGACAATTTCGCCAAATGAATGAGGCAGTTAACTAGAAATTCTTCAAAGTATCGAGCTGTCTTTTTACGACCCATCATCCAAAACCTGGATTAACCATTGACGCCTCTGCATATTAACACACAAGTGATTACCATTGGCTTGAAAATATGCTAAGCTAGTTTTTTGCATGATGCATTTTGCTTAATTTGGGAAAAAAAATAGTCAGAGCAACTAAAATGTTAATGGCAAAAACCTTCTATCCGCCTTATTAAGAGGCAAATTCTTATTCAAAAATTAATTATTTATTTCTGGAACCTGAGAATACTTAAATAGGGACTTAGTTTGCTTTGAATTTGATGAAACTCTGGGTGGTTGATCTCACCTCCGTCAGCAGTTTATCTCGCTGGTGAGACATTGTATATAATGGAGAAGGGCCACACTGAGCGAGATTTAAAGTCATTCTTATGTTGAGACAGTTGTGATGGTGAAAATTGAAATCTTGAGACAATGGGTCTTTTAGTTGTTGACGGCATGGTAAACCATGCCCGAGATCCAGATATTTTGGTCAATTCTTGGTTGGTCTTTTCAAACATTAGAGAAAAGGGCAGGTGGATGGTCTTTCGAAGCATTTCTGGATAGCAGCTTTTCAGCTCGTCAATGTGTGTAGGATCGCTGTTCAAAGTTTGGTCGTTACGAATGTGCCCTACCTTGATGTTTAAATTTCTGTTCATCAACATGTTTTCAGGCTTGAATAAGAAAAATCATCAACTATCAAAATATAGGTTTCACCGGTAGCCTTTTATCATTACGGTCTTACACTGGAGCTCATAAACGATGGTGATAGCTGTACTTCGTTGATCAAGAGTTAACAAACCTATTAAGATTGGAAAAAGGGGAACACAGAGGTGGAATAAAAAAAGGGATTAAAGGCACTTGCACTGGATCCTGGTCATTTAGATAGTGAGGATGAGAATCTGAAATGCTACGTCTTAATCATCTTTGAAAAACCTTTGAAACGTCCATTTGCATTAATTAGAAACTGGCGTATTAGTGTTACAACGATTCTGCTGAAGCGCCGGACGCATTTCCCGGTGCATTTGCTTGTTTTCACACTTTGGTACTGCTTCGGATGTCCAAGTGCAAAGGCGATAAGTACGACGGCATCTCCCCCTAAAAAAGTTTTTTTGATATCTTTAGGTCTATTATAAACTGATTTTGAATAGAACAGGTTGAGACTATAAGCACTTTTACTCCTGAGAGCACTTTGTTCCAACATTCCTTCTAGCGAAATCCCAAATCGTAGTAGATAAAATTGGTAAGTCCTGATTTTTGAGTGTCTTCTTACCTACATTAGAGAACTTGTAATTTAAAGATTAAAGTGAGGTATATCTAAGAGTGATCCATACTAACCTCCGTGGATTTGTTTATGTTATCAAGTAAGGAAACAGGACAAATGTGTTTTGAATGGCGTGAAAAATCCGTGTTAATAAAGAGGGGCTGTATAAAAGCCATTGGACTGGTCCTCAAGACCCGCCCCGACCCATGAGTTCCTCTTCGAAGTCTTTATTCTTAGTTCCCTCGCAAAGTTCCCAGGTAGCAATGCGAGGCGTCTGACGAACTCACCTAGGAGACCACATGCAGCTTACCTTGGTTTAGTATTTTAGACTATCATCCCGAGATCTATAGCTTTCTGCCAACTGCAGTTTAATTAATTTTTTTTCTAATTCTTTTTACGAGTCAGACCTAGAAGGAAAGTTCCCGACTAAGTTTTTGCCCAAGCATCGCTCATTGATGTTTCGAATAAACAACACCAACTCAACATCCTTTAACGCCGAAATTGTCAACGTAATCTGCCGGACTTTTCTCTATTTTGCTATTATCGTAGGCTTATTGGTCTCCATAATTTTTTTAAGCACCCAGAACAGAGATGCTAACTATCCTAGATACCAATTTAAAATCGGAGTTTCTATTGGTCAGCGATCATCCAATAAAAAGCGAACCCTTTAGTTTAATTAGGGCATGCCAGTTTTTGTTCACGTGAAGCCGACTACTTGTGTGAGCCCTTTGTCATAGGTGGAGATTAGACAGTAATGAGAAAAAGTTTACCAAAGTAATCCTAGGTCATAGAGCTGTGGTACAGTTGGTGCTGCTATCAGGAGCTGAAATTGGCACTACATGAGGATTAGGCAGTTGAAGAGGCGCTCATCTGAAAGCGAAATTTTAGCAGAAGGGTACATAGATTGACCTCTCCCACTGAACTCGCACTTTCGGGGCCCCTTTTCTCTGTAGTTCATTTTTTCGACCAGTGATTGAAGAAATTCATTAGATCGTAAACGTTTTGAATTTTCAGGTTGAATATTTCAATTAAAATATTAGTTATCAAAAGCATTGGCGATCTTCTGCCAGTTAGGCAGGCACCAGGTCATGCAAATGCAAAAGAACGACGTCTCTGAATGGAAATTTATGAGACTATCTCGTGACTATAAAATTGTTTACAAAAACACATGCAGTGAGCTTTTTAGAAATAAGCGCCAGTATAAAATGAGGGCTATCAAGAAACCAAACCCTTTGAGGAAACTCTATGGATCACATCGAGATGCACAAAATGCTACGAATATTTAAACAGACCCCTCAAGAGAACCCTCAACCTCATTATTTTTCAATATTCTGGTATCTTAATTGTCAAACTGCTCCTGGGGACTAATCATTTAATTTGGATTTCATCTAAATGGGGTAAATTTTGGAAAACCATAAAAAAATTTGCTCTCGAAAATTCGCTTGTTAATTTTCAACTCACAATTGTCATTTTCTCTAGTTTGTAATGTACTTTCTATTGGCTTTAGGACGTTATGTATGATAAGTAGATGCATGTTTGTGTTCGGTGGGATCTGCCTTGGAATCTTCATGACTATTGCAGCTAGGATCAGTTCACACGTTCTAGTTTGTAACTCGGCCTACAGAAGCTCTCCCTTTAAACATTGTACTGCCGGTTATAAAGGAAAGTGATTATTTTCAGAGAATTTCCATCAGCTAACTTGCATTTGGTCATCTTAAGGACAATGACTAGTAACTACATTGAGGGACAGTGAAAGTGAGGATGCTTTCTGGAAATGACAGAGCTATTTCCATTATGTGCTCAATAAGTTGAAGGATCGCATGATGCTAGCCTGACAAGTCGACGTTATTCTTTTAAAGTAAGCACTTCAACTATAGGCAAGAAAGAGCCCGAAAGTCTACTTTAAAACATTATTGACGAAAGCCATGCCATTTAGATAGTGTTGGCTTGAATCACTTGGCACAAGAAAATTGCTTCCGGATGTCTCGAAACGTGGCAACCTTGTTTTAACTATGTTTGAAAAATGAAGGCTAATTGAGACCAACGCTAAATTCGGAGGTAGGTGACGAAGCGCTCAAAAATGATTTCCGGATGCTGTTAATCAAGCCATTATTGGCCCAGCCTACTGAAGAGAAAATCTCCTTCAACAGGGTTCAAGGGTTCGATGGAAGTGATCTTTCCATATGCATCTTTAGGTAGATAGGCACTTTTGTAAGGTGTCGTGGTGGATTGAATCTCGGAATGTGCTCGACTGACTTGCAGTTGAAACCGATCTGCTCGAAGCATGTAGAGAAAATCACACATTTTCGTTTATTTCTTCTGAACTTCGGGAAGATTCGCGACATCATAAGTACACGAGTTCCAGAATAAAGTAATTTGGATGCATCTGCAAATTAACTAAGAAGGGAAGCTTGTGTTATTGATAGACTCGGCAAAATTTTGAGAAGTTTTTGTAGCCAGCTATGATGATCTCTTGTGTAAATAAACGAATATTTTTTTTACGCAAACCGGTACAGATAGCTGATAGAGTGCTTTAATTGAATATTGAAAATTTGGCTCTAATTTTTTTTTGTTTGTGGAGAAAAAATAGAAGTCAGAATGCGAATCTCATATCTACTCAAATCCGCTGTGCATTTCTATCTCTCTTAAAGGATTAAATCATTCTTTGAGACAGATGCAACTATCTGCCTTCTTCCCTTCAGTAATAACTTTCACATAGTCTGTTTGAAAGACGTCTTAAATCAGTTCAGATAATTTCTATGAATCTGCGTACTCCCTAATGTCTGCAAATTTGAGTAGCAATTGGTACAACTTTTACCTGCATCGGATAGCTCCCAGTCATCTCTTAAAAGTTAATTCTTGGTGGCGCATAATCCACAACTATTTTTAAGTATATTTTTGACATCAGTAAGTGTAAAGCTCTATGGTTAAGTTCTACTATGGACATGACTCGCAAGTAGCATGTATGATATTTAGCTATGGCGCTTCCCACAGATATCACAGCTTCAACTATGGGTGGCCATTAGAGCCCTGCCCAGTTTTCTCTTGCTCAGGCTTCTTCCAAGCCACCAGTCCAAGAAAAATCAAGGACGATTCAGTATCATCACCCGAATCTCAATGCAGTAATGCTGAATGCATGCAAAATTATACTGAAAATATAGAAGAACAGGATCAGTGGAACCCAAACGTGGTGATATTTAATGAATACAGATAATGATTTCGATTTATTTCAAAAATCGCAAAATGCGTCTCATGGGATTGTAGGAGGTCGCCGGAGAGTTGAAAGGGCTAGGTTTCCCAATTTTTAAATTCTGTGGACTTTTGTTTCCAAGTACCAACACCGCCCGAATAATGTATAAATAAAAGCCTCAATATTCACGATGGCCTGATAAATGTGCTGCTAAAATACAGCTATGTATTTTGCTGCTTCTATCATAAAGTCATTTTTTGAACTTAATCCCTTTATATGCATCGCTTTTAGTTTGTGTTTTTTATTTTCTACCCATTCATTAGGGCAAGTTTCAAGGACTTATTGGGGGTACAAAAGAAGTACAAGTAGCTTTTATAACGAGTAAGCACAACAGTTCACAATGTTGACGTCTTCGTTTGTCTGGGCTCTTCTCTGGCATGGATTCCTCGTACAGGTAGCATTTCTAGTTTCGTTCATCCTCGTCCATCTTCATATCTCCTCCAGAAATCTTTCCACATTCTGGCGGATATTCCCTTTATTGCTACATGCACGTGCATTCCATAGTCCAGTTTGAGACCACGAATTCGGTTATTTACGTCGTGCCTCGTGTACCAAGCTGTAAAAAGTTGTACATCTGCTGGCATAATCTAATTTTTTTTACGTCCGGAGGGTGATTAGTCCTAACCGGCGGCCCCCCTCATTAGCCCCCAGAGTTGCCCCTGGGTTACTGGTGGTCACCACGAGGAGGTTGAGAGTAGGTTTGACCACCATATGCATCATCATAACTTCTTTGGCATTTTGACTGGTAAGCAAGCCCATCAGGATACCTGTTTTCTCATGACTGGAATGAGTCACTCCATTGTCCGGTATAACATTTTTCAAGCTACATCCAAAATGTTCATGGTTAATGATGTATCTACCAATCAGAAAGAGATCTTACTGCACACAAATAATAATAACTTTCATAAAGCATCTAGGTTAAAAGATGCACCATCCATAGAGATACCGAACCTCACCACCTCGCCTCAAAAATTGTGTGGACGCCAACGAAGTGTCCACATAAGATTACACTTGATTCCATGTTCTCTGCTAACCAGTTGAGGTGGTGATTTAATGCACTTAAACAACCTTGAGACCATTCATTAAGTGAAATTTTCATCTTGTTTCGAATGGTGAGAAAAGCTATTTAAGCCGTATTTAAGGTTCACGAAGTTGCTGCCTTGGTCAACCAGAGCCAAAAAGGCATTTGATATGAGTGATTATACGAACGAGGCGCCCGTTTGAAGATTACGCGTTGGCTGAAGCGAAAAGACTTTGCTTTCTGATATCTGACACCTTCCACAGCGTTTCTATGTGACACGTGCTAAATCTCTGGATCTGACTCTTATTATGAATAACGAACTATATTAGTATGTCGTTATCGAAGTCTGTTGAGCTTTTATTGATCTGAGACCTCTAGTCTCTGAACACATAACGCTTCCTCAGAGTCCATTTGAAACTTCAAAGACTAGTTTGCAGCGCCGAATACTCTTCAGCTTGAGGGTTTTACAAAGCAATGGTGTCAGCATTCTCGAACAGGCGGATTTTAAGGTCATCAAACGGTCGCAGTGTGCAAAAGAAAATTTACCCTTTCAAAAGAAACATGTACCGCATTATATAAATGACAGAAGAGATAAGTGAGGAGGAAAGGAGTGCTCATGAGGGAAATCAGTGCCAAGGTGATTCTAGCCTCAACTGCAACAAAGCAAATTAGTTTAGAAGTGAAAATTTTTTTCGGTTTACTCAATCCTTCAATTATCCAGAAAGCTACTTAAGACTTATGAACTGCGCTTAGAAGACGCGATTTAGTAACTATACCATGTGGTGGTAGCTCCTTAACATATAATCGCTGACCAACCAATTAACATGACAGGCCAAGCGTTTCATGACGTTAGAGAGGTTTTAGATAACCCTTAGAGAAAATAGTTTTTGAAGACCGAACGTATTTATCTGCAGGTCTATATATTTATCTGGCAGATCACAAAAATTAATATAAAAGTCTTGTGGTTAATTTCAGTGGGGCAGTCTCAATACTTGAACGTAATCGATAATACAAAGAGTCTACCTTCCCGCTTTCGCCGAGGCAGACTAATGGCTGCCCTCCGTTCCATCTAACAGTACCCACGACCACCAGGAAAATAACCTTGAACTGAGGAACAACTATCAAAAAGTACACTTTAAAGAGAGGATATCCTCTTCGTGTCAATCGTAGGATGCACCACTTCCTGGACAGAGCTACATTTCGTTATAGTTGGTCAATAAATGACATGCCGATTCCCCAACATGGACCGATTACAATCCTGCCGGCATGATTTACACGCTTCCATGATGATAGGCCCAGATCAAGAAGATTGCAGCCGAGGAACTGTTTTTCCGAAGCCAATTACTATAAGTAAACACTATGGTATGGACAAAATTGACACTCTTTGGCAAAAGACGTGAGCTTGAATCCATTTTTTATATAAATTATAGAATGAGGGAATTTTATAATGTTCTTCTTACCACTCTAAACTTTGTGAGCGAGTAGTGCACTTTGTTTTCGAGGTTGAAACATCGTATTGAATGCCTTTCAATGATTGCCAATAACAGAAGAGTTCAAGACCTTGTCTCAAACAAAACCTCGGATCAGGCTCTCTTGTTATGATGAGAGGAAATTGCATGACTGATCAAAGTCCCGACGGCTGTTCTATGTTTTTTTTTTTTGATGTGGCCAGAAGAATCGTCAAGACGTGCTCATCTCTTATTTTAAGCATGTACCTTCTCTTTTAATAAAGACTGAAATGCCTAAATGAACCTGCGAATAGCCTTTAGGGAGCTGACCCGTTTAGTCATTAGTCAATTATTCAGGACAACTTAATGCTGAAATAATTACGGTTGCGTCGTCATATACCTAGATACGAACCTCCTAGAGAGGAAAGTAACCACAAATGGTTCTTTAAGTCTGTTACCCAATTCTCAGGCAAGCGCACTAAGAGTTTTTTTTCAATTTTGAAGCCATTTTATTTTTGATGTTCTTCATAAGGAATCCTTTGAGTGAACTTATCGGGAGTCCCTGAACTAAGGTCGATCTTAATGCGCCTTTCAACAAAAGTAATAATAGCTTTTTCAACAGATAGCGCACCATGGTTAACAGAGAAAATAGTAAGCATCTGTGGACGTCTTCGGTTCTCTAGTGGCTTCTTTAGCATGGTTTCGTCGTATAGGTAGCAGCTCCACTTCAGTTCCACTGCGTAGTGGCAACCTCGTCCGTCCTCGATACTGTTAAGGATAGGTAATCTCCATACCTCTTCAAGAAGTCTTTTTAACTTTCTGGCAGTGATTCTATTCATTACTACATGCAGGCACTTTCGAGAGTCCAGTTTAGTACCATGAATTCAGGTATTCACGTAGTACCTTGTTTGCCAATCTATATCAGACTGTACTGCTGCTGGCATAATCCTGTTTGTACATCCGGTGAGTGATTATTCCTATCCGATCGTCCTTCTCGTTAGACTTCGGAGTTGTCCCTGGAGTTGCCGATGCTCCCCGCGAGGAGGTTGAGAGTAGAATTGCTCACCACTCACGCGTGAAATCCCAATGCATTAGCAGTCCATTTGCACTGCTCAGTTTTTTCTTATCACCATATAGTACTAACATGCAAAAAATGTTCAATTCGAACGTTTCAGGCACCTGATTCACTACCGTCTAGGCACAAATAGCATGTTTTAATCAGTCGAGCCTAAAACCCTCGTTGAGTTTAACCACGGGCAAAACTGAATGTTTGGCCAACTCGAGCCGACACTTTATTCTCATTCCAGAGGCGGTAGTCTTACTTGCTCTAGAAATCGACAAAAGTTGAAATCGAAGTGTGTGGATAACGCTCCTGATCACTGGGCACAAAGATCATAATGAACTTAATACTTATTCAAAGTTTTCCCAAAGGCCTATGTGTAAGTGCCCTTTGTGTTGATAATATAATCGGGACGGTCGTGAGGCTATCTTAAAACGGTCTTAATGCATGAACACTACGAACTTTTTCTGGGGTGAACATCCTCTACCGACCGTCTCTGAAACAGGCCTTTGGCAAGTCTAATAAGCAGAAATAAAATGCAATTATTAGTGCGTATCAGCGCTCCACTCTCGAATTTAGTGTTTATCGCAATACAGAAGACTCATGCAACTTCTCTACCATGCATTGGTCCACTTCGGTTAATCAATTTGAGCTCTGTCGTGTCAAAAAAGAGGGCGGTTCCCAAATAGCAAGGGTGGAGATATCACTGGGATTTATTTACAGTACTAGTTCTAGATAGGAATTTAGCCGCATCCGGTTCTCGAAGTTGGATACATTCATTTTCCTGCCGTTGTAATAATTCCAATGCCTGTAATGTCTATGATGGGTATAGCTGCATGTCTGAGTAGACCATTAATAAAGATAGTTGGCTGAGAAAGGAACTAATCAAAAAAATTTACCCATCAGTCCCAATTGATCTTAAAATTAAAAATTGTATAATCTTATTTGAACTTTTTTCCGTTGGCCGATTTTCCTATTTACTAAATAAAATAATGATGAGTATGACTGGTATATGTAACTCCTAAATCATTTGTGAAGTTCCACCAGATCGTCTATTTTGTTATCTAAACACAAAGCATGTCGAGTTAAACGCCTCATGACGGGTAAAAATAAGAACGCACAAAATTTTACCTAACTTTATTTCAGGCGTAATTTACGAGTGCTAACTTGCCGTCATGAGTAGTAAAGTCTGATCATGAGCTTAATGTCTTTTAATGTTGACGTACCATTTTGTATATTACTTGGGGTATGGACCATCTACGTCACTTACGAATTGGTTAATTTCGTAAATGCTGGAATATTTTATCATTTTCGGTGAAAAGGTAGAGGACACTATAGGGTAATCTGTCATGTCTAACATTACTTTTTAATCATAGAGTTGAATGATGATGAAGAAGTTATTATTTCAATGGCAGTGACCCTGACAGGGCTACGATCCACTTTCTTTTCTGACTTGTTCTCGGTAGGAAGACGGTGCCTTT
This sequence comes from Moniezia expansa, assembly GCA_019097775.1. Lineage (NCBI taxonomy): Eukaryota > Metazoa > Platyhelminthes > Cestoda > Cyclophyllidea > Anoplocephalidae > Moniezia > Moniezia expansa. The sequence goes on from JADFDV010000093.1 coordinate 2,501,219, forward strand.
TCCACACTCGTCCAGAGGTAATCAAGACGATAGTTTTGACGCTGCTTGTGCTCTTACAATTGTGAATTTCTTTTGGTTTTTTTTTTCTAATTGATTTGATTTTAAATATTAAAGTAGTAGCATGGCGTGCAGGGACACTAATAAAGTGAGTTGAAACGGAAAAAAAAGGTTCAAGGAGTGAGTAAGTCACTAGTACATGGGATTGCCTTCTCTATACTTCCCTCTGACTACCGCTGAATAGCGTTGCGCTTGTGCTGCATGGTCTTTCCAGCGATTGTCCAGAAACTCCATCAATGATAACAACTATCTTGTTATCAACCAGCATGCTCTTAGGCTTCTGCCCACGACGCGACCAGGCAAATGCTAAGATTGAAAACTTTTGACCTTTTTCCCTCCATGTGTTGCAAATTGATATTCATTTGACAACTTTTCCGTTTGGTTTGTCGTACCCAAAGTCACACACCGTTCCCTGACTGTTACTGTAGGAGGCTGATTTTACCACTATCAACGGGACCGAATCAAAATGTACGGCAATCAAATATTCTGCCTATCACTGGCATGGTCAACCATGTTGTAGCACCTATCAATGTCATCTTGAGTGCTGGATCAAGGACTGGTGGATGACCTACAAAAACTGATGGTCTGAGTTTCTTTAAAGGATCCCAATTCTATTCATATTACACTTTTCATGACACAACTGCCTTATTTCGAAGAAAAGAAGGAGTGGAGGCAAGTCACGTGTCAACAGTTTACTACTATTTGTTTACTTTCATAAGTTTTTACGAAACAATTTGCTGGAGGTATTGATTCCAATCGGTATAACCGTACAACACCTACGGATATGCATTTTCTGTACGGCGATAAAGCGAATACTGGAAAAAATCGTTTTGGAAGGTTTAGTTGCAAGTTTTTTTGTTATGAAAATTTATTTCCCTTGCGATCTGTGGAAAATCTAGCAACTAAAGCACCTTATGTAGCGTTTAGATAAAAAAAGGACAAAGCGCTCCAAATTACTTTGTTTTTGCCAATTTTTCCTTCATCAACTGCACCCGAAAACCCATCTTTCTGGACCGTTAGAAGCGGGTTTCGTTCTATAGCACTACTTAGTTTTTCTAGCTTACCATATGATTGTGTCAGTACCAGTTCTTCTTCCTTGATCGAAAAAGTAAAGGCTTATAAGATCAAAGGATTGTGCATGGCCATACCAATAAGGGTGCAAAAGCTGTGGGTTTTTTCTCGGTTTACTCCTTTCAGCGTTAACAGCCACGTCAACACTGGAACTTCGGCTCCTTTCGGCGCATAGTGCCATCATGCTCGAAGATTCAGTTCTCTTTTAACTGAGGTGCTTCAAATTTACTTTTTTAAGAGTGTGACCACTTCTATAAAACCACAAAATTAGCTGCCTAGCAAGAAATAATTGATATGAGACGATCCCGCCTCTGCCGTCTGTTCGCCTGACTCCTAAAATTTGATGAGAGTTGAATTATCTAATGTAGAATAAAGAGGTTAACATCCTGGAACACATTAGTCTGCTAAAAGGAAGCCAATTCATTTTTAAAGTGTCATATTTAACGCTTTCAATTTCAAATAAATTACGCATCCCATGCAATCAGTCTCGGCTCACGTTTGTTTTTTCGCTCTCCTTTCACTTTTATGTCCTGGAGTTTCTTTCATAAATATTTCATTTGCTTTCCTAATCTGTTAAAAGGACGACATTCTGTGTTTTCTACCAGCTGCATTAGAGATGGTTTCGAAGAAAGTCAGGCAAAATTTAAGTTTAAAATGAATGTGTGATAGGAAAAACAACAAATTTAGCTTACTGCATCATTGGATTCTCCCAATGAGCTCATCTTGCTTATATTGCCGACTCGCAGGATGTCAAAGAGAACCTGCGATACACGGGATGCTTATATACTAGCTTTTAATAAAACACCGTCGCCTCCATCTGTGGCTAGCTCCAGGCGAAATACTCTTTGGTTGCACGTTGCTATCTGCAAAATTGAGACTGGGCAACACTACAGTGAGTAATACCGACCAGAGGCTTATCGTTCCGGCTTTGGCCAACTCGTGATTGGTCTGCAAAGCTCCAAAAAAGCTCCAAACTAGAGAGCGGAACAAAAAAACTTTACTCCGTCACTTACTTCGCGTGACTTCAGGAGAGCTGCTTTAAGCTCTCACTAAAAGTACGTCTTGACAGGCTCTACCAGAGCAGACTTTAAGTTTGTAGCAAAAACTCGAATACAAACCCTTGATTAAATTGTTTAGTAATACCTGGGGCTTAACTGGATTGACTTGACGATCCTATTAACAGTAGCAGTACCACTACGATTTAGATTCTTGATTGGACAGCCTAGTCACGTGACCCATCACCCCTACACCCCCACAAATGCCACTCACCCAGTTATGGTCTAGTACCTTGCATTTGTCTCCCTCAAGTGGTCCTGTGCAGCTGCGCATGTTTGTGCCAGTTTTAGGTCCTATTCATTGCAATGGCCTTTTTTGTCATTAGCGCGGGGATGCGTCCGAATGCTTTCATTACCTTCGGTGTACGCTCCAAGTACTTTACATAAATATTTCATCAGTGCTCCTCTACCGCCTATACTAATGCTGAACTAGAACAAAAATGAAGAACCTTACAATGGATGAGGTGGAGGTAAACGGCGTTAATGAATATTCAAAACGCAATGTCTCAAACTCTATTCACTATTCCATTTCTGGTTCCCATTTCAGCTTCGGTCCCTACAAATCGCTTTAATTTGATGCTGCGCTTGGTGATAATAAAAAAAAACTATGACAGAATCAAGCTAACTTATATATGCGCTAACTGAGCAATATGAGGAGCATACACGCGTGATCCCACAATGTTGGAGTTCGTTTCTTTTCATCAAGTTTAAAACTTTAATCGACCTAATTGTCAAGGGTATTTTGCATTCATCTACATGAAAGAACAATTTGAATCTCATATCTTGGAATAAACTCCCACTTCTAAACGTCCTTTCTTCTGATGCGTATTTCCTTAAGTTGTTAAGCTGAGTGGAAGAAAGTCCTGGTCTTGCACTTCGTTGAAAGTAACGCCGTCTTACTCATAGTTGAGTAGAAACTCGCATCTAAGAGTGATCGAGAGCAGCCAGTCAATACCTGCTAGTCTAAGAATGCAGTGGTCCAGTTAGTCTTATCAGTATCGAAAAGATCAATCAACAACGCGCAGACCATCGTCGAAGGAAGGAAGATGATGAGGGGTCCCCGATTAAAATGGCACTGCAGCCGGTGACTGCATTGGATGAGCGGCCTGACAACATAGTCATTTGAAAAAAACAATGTTATAGTGAAATCTTGGAGGCTATAATATTCGGGATGAGGATAGTCGCTATATCCTTAATATTTGTGTTAAGTGACCAGCCGATGAAAGAGGGCTACAAATAGTTTATTTTACCTCCCATATCAAGGATGCCGAGAATGCTCAATCTCCTATACCTCATTCCTTCATGATAATTTTTCTGTACTTGAGCGCTTGAATTGCGCAAGAATCCTCTCAAATGACTTTCAATCAACCTAATGCATCTCATACTACAGCCGTCCTAATGTTCCTTTTAAGCTGTTACACTTAATTCGTTCCCCTAGGGTATAATACCCAAAACTGTGAAATCGGCGCTGCCTAATAGTCCACGTGGGACTGGAATAAATTGGCATAAATGATCAGTATAAGGCAAATATGGCTAGAGTAAAAGGAAATTGGTCGAAGAATAGGTTCAGGGCTATGTGCTCTGCAAATAAATAAGGTCTTCTCGAGTCAGTTTCAATAACAATGTAGTCTGATTGCCAGATTCGATAAATTAGTAAAGCTGTGTATTCGTCCTAGAACACCTATTAATTTATGGTGTTTGAATTAAAGGTCGGTATCTCATGTGGACCCCGTATGCCTCATTGCCGTTTAGAACTCTCCAGAGTTAAAATGACGAGAAAGTTAAAAGAGAGAGAGAAATTCTGACTTGTCGTTGTAATAATGGATATGAAGAAGTATTAGGCGAATCCATATTTGAATGTTAAATAGGACCTACGTACATACTCTAAGTTGGTTAAAATTGTCAACCTAACAGGTCTGCAAAAGGTAACATTGACAAGAATTAGTCGCTCTTTATTAACCTTAGTGATGCAGAGATTGGAGTAGACTATAACCTTCGCCTCCAAGGATAATGAATTTCAACAAAGTTCTGCAGAAAAACTGAGGAACCATTTTTAGAACTATAATGATTCATAGAAATACCTGGTTATACAAGTCATGTGACCATTCCTTATTGAATCACGACTGACAACACCTACACGAAAATCCCTGTTTATTTTTCAGAACTGTTTTTTTTTTCAAATTGTTCATGATTCTATTAATGGTCTAGGGATGTGCACTCATGTTCTAATAAATCCCTAGTAAGTCAACCAATCAGCGATGTGAATGAGCCCAAGTAAGTTGAAGATATCGAGCTGTCAACCACCATCAAGAGATCAGAACACTACTAGGGTTTCAGGACCTTTAAATTAAGCAAAAAAACCTTTCTTTTCAAATAAAACCCATATCAAATATGCAGAACGAATTCGCAGTATCAATTTTCATGACTTCGTTGTAGTAGCAAGTTCTCATTAGAAAGGAAGCTAGCAATCAAGAACGGTCTGGGTAGAAAAGAACGACCACAACGACACAATTTGGTTAGAGTTCCATAAGATAGTTTCATGAACATAGAAATAAATGCCAAAAGCAACGAAAAGAGCCAGATCTGACTTGGGGACAATCAACATAGACCCTAGATTATTTTGTAATTCATTTCTATCGTATTTTTGCTCACGGTAAATGAGAGAAGTCGATCCATTTTCACTAGAAAACTATTCCAGTTCCTCTAGTTAACTTGCTGTTTGGAGTCGCAGTTACGGGAATAATCAACTTAGCGGAATCAACCTGCATTTAGAGTGAGAACCGAGATTATGCTATTTGTTGTGATGTCCTCTCCTGATAGACAAAAATTATGACAGGTAAGAACCTAGCCTTCAGTCCATGGCTATGCTTAGATTTCAATGTCAGGTGAATGGGGGTCGATAGGTTAGGAGAGCTCCCAGCTCAGTTATGAGTGACCTGCAATTTTCCACCGCCCTTTTAATGAGGTCCTTTGCTAGTGCCCTGATCAACAATGCCTGCTTCATCTTCGTCAATCAAAGGTTTACGTGGTCTTATGGCTTGCCGAGGATGTCCATCGTAGACGAGGTGAACGATGAAACGTTCGTGCGAATATGAGGTTTTGGGCCAAATTTCTTAATGATAGCGTGATTCTTGATTCGTGAAGAGGACTCTGTTCTAGCATCTAATGCTCTATTTGAGTGCTTCCCCCCTTTATTTCACCTTATTTTCAATCCTATATACACTTCCTAGCCCTTATTGCTTGTATTAATCAGTCCGATGTCTCGCTGATTTACCAATGGAATAAAATAGCTAGATAAGCGACTGACCCTGGATATTAACTGCGAATGCTCGTTGATAATCGAGGAGACTGCCCTCTTAAACGATTATTAAACGGCCACAAAACCACTTTCAAAGGTTGGAAATAAGCATAATTTTAGGATTGTGTAAGCATGAGGAAAAAGATACCTAAATATTCTTATGTGGTCAAACCTATTCTCAACCTCCTCGTGGTGGCCACCGGTAACCCCAGAGGCAACTCTGGGGGCTAATGAGAGGGGCGGCCGGTTAGAACTAATCACCCTCCGGACGTATAAAATTAGATTATGCCAGCAGAAGTGCAAGACCTACAGCCTGGTAAACGAGGCACGAGGTAAGTAACCGGATTCGTGGTCTCAAACTGCAATGTGGAATGCAAATGCATGTAACAAAGAATGGAGTCTCCGTCAGGATTCCGAAAGATTTCTGGTAGGAGACAGGAAGACAGACGAGGATGGACGAGGTGCTACGACAAAGCTGAACTGCTCAAATAAGTAGTGCTTATTAGTCTGTTCTCTTTTGAATAAAAAAAAAGTTTGGACATTGCACCATATATTCATATGATTGAGTTTTGAGTTCATCGGTCCAGTGGCAGATCGTTTTCTAATGTATGCAAAAAGGCTTAATTACTTAAATATATGGCAGTAGAAGAGGCATTTGACAATGCGATGACCCGGACAATGGAAAACGGTAAATTGACTGAACATTCCAAATCAGAGATGGGCAGCACTATTTATAGAATTTCCGAAAAAAATTGGGGACCAAACGTGAAGATTGGATATTATCTGTGCAGCAAAATGACATCCACCATAGGTAATCCTCAAGCTCAAATCACATCTCAGAAAACGCTCAGGAAAAGTAAGAACAGAACTCTGAAGGTGGACATAAATAGTCAAGAGCAACGATGGCAACTGCCTAAAGGCATAGGAAAAATAAGAAAATCGAGGGAACCATACCAGGAACATCTCAAAATGGAACAAGCTCAGGAGCCTTTGACTACTACATACGAAGATATCTTAAAATCTATAGAAAATGCAGCTGCCAAAGCAACAAGGCAAAAGACTGAACAAGAGGAAAACGGATGGTACCGCGCTATCTGCTAGAGAAGAGTTAGAGAACTACTGCTACATAAGCAGTTGAGAGCAAATTGGTTCTCAAATCCATCTCAAGAAACATTCACGAGGTACAAAGAGCAAAGCAAAGCAACAAGGTGAACAACATGATAGGAAACTGGAAAAAAGCATATCAAGAAGAGAGATTAACCAACTTTCCAGTATACCTGGCAGAGAGAGACCCACGGAAAGCCTTCATGCTGTTGAAGGACATAATGAAGGAAAACTTCTCATGGAATACACAAACTGGAAGGACACTAGTTAAATCAAAAGATCTAGTCGCGCACTACCGGAAACTGTTTAAGGAAAGAGCCACTGAGGATACTAAAACCTGTGATCTTCACCAAGAGGCTACTGAAATGGGACACTCCGCGTCTAAATGCTTACCTAGGGACTACTCCAATACCTCGAGTGTGGATCGATGCTGAAGTTGTAGGTATCTGCAAGCGGAAAGGTTCGCAGACAGATCCTGCAAACTATCGATCAATCTTCCTTCTAGATGCATTAGGTAAGTTATATGCATCTATTCTGGGCCAAAGTTTGAAGCACCATCTTGGGGAACTACCCTCAAGAACAAAATTTGGATTCTATGAAGGAAGATCAACCAAGCAGGCTATACTTGGAGTAAGAACCATTATGCAGAAAGCCGTGGACCAGAAGCAGAAAATAGTGCTAGTGTTTGTCGACCTGGAAAAGGCCTTTGACTCGCTGCCTACAGCTGCAATAATCAACCGGATGATAGATCTGCTGGGCTGCTCTTGGCAAATGATCCACTCAGTAAAGTCCTTGATGGATTCACTGATGGGAGAATTGAGGGGAACAAGGGACTACTTTGTGATGAAACGTGGCGTGAGACAAGGCTCAAAAGAAGGGCCACTCCTCTTCAACTTAACCTTCCAACCCATATTAGACGAAGCCTTCTCCTCACTCAAAGACAGTGCAGTACAAACGATCGATCACTCGGGTAAAAAATGGCAGCTAATTCATTTAGAATACACCGATGACCTATGTCTTATTGCGCCAAATAAAGTCTCAGCTCTCAGATTAATAGAGCATCTGGCGAAAACGATGCATAAATATGGAATGCAAATCGCAGCGAACAAAACCTTCTGGTTTCAAATTGGTGACGGTGAGGACCAAACGCCTCTTGAGGCAGATAGAATGTCAATCCGACGTGCCTCACACTTCGAATAAATTGGTTCCGTAATTCAAGACACCGGTGAGCCAGATGGAGCGATAATCGCAAACTTAACTAGAGCAAAAAGGCACCTAATACGACTGCTACCATTTCTGTGCTCAAGAAGTCTAAATAACACCCTGAAAGCAACTCTGGTGGGAATTTTTGTCAACCCTGCAATCACTTACGGATTATCAACCATTGTCTTGAGAGTGAAAGATAACAATCGACTTAAAGCAATACAGAATACGGCTCGCCGTATGATACTCGGGCTGTACTCGCGAAGAGACAAAACTGTTGAGGAACTCCGAAAGGAACTTCCAATGCGCAACCTGGCAAGTCTTATGCAGACTAAGAGGTTGAACCTATGGAAGAGCTTAAAGATGGACAAAGATAACCTGATACTCTCCATACTTAACAGCAACTTTGAAAAAGCCGAAACAAAGAAAGCTTCACATACAAGGAACTGGATGCTTCAATTAATTAAGGATGCAAGAGCACTCAGATTCATGGCTACTTGATCCAAAGGAAAGCCCTCAAGTTCGAGACGAAAATTATACACCTAGACTGGTAGGAGAAAGACAACGTGATATTGTCTTTATCAACGCTAACTGCCAAAGATCCTTTGCCAGAATAAGTGATATGCGAATGCACGTAAGACAAGATCACGGAGAAGAAGAACATGGAACTGAAGAGATGCTCGACCCTAGACTAAAGTGCCCTCTTACAGACTATCTTAAAAGATACAAGACTCAAGGGTGGCTAGAAAGACACATTCGGAACTGTCACCATTCGGTCGAAATTAGAGAAAGGGAGAAACAAACAGAGAAGAGGAAACAATCAAACTGAATTAGAAAAGCAGAAAAGCCGAACACGAATGAGAAAAATGATAGAGTGAAAGATAGGAAGCAACGATAAGTCCCTCAGGCAGGATGAAATACACATCTGCTCCCTCACGGCTAAGAACTCTATCCCAGGTACTCCACGAGATGCAGCAGGAGAACTGAATGCCATCGCGCCACACAACCAAGCCGAGATAAGACCAGTGGGTCGATAAACTCAACTAACTGCTCTCTGCCATAATATGTAACTTATTGTATTTCTGTTGTACCCCCAATAAGTCCTTGGGACTTGCCCCAAAGGGTGGGGAGGAATAAAAAAAATAATAAAATACACCATAGGTAAGGAACGTTGATAGCACTTGACTTGGCGAAACTGATGGAAACCGGAGGGAAATGCAAGTCAGAACTGCTGTCCCTTTAATTTTTTTACCCCATTTTTCCGCACTGCTTCGCACGTAATCGAAGTTTCATACACACAAAGTCGATACCCACAATCAGATTTTTCGCCCGGTCGTAAAATATCTTTTCCAACTAAAACTTTCTTCGATTCATTTTTCATTATCTTTCTCGATGATAACATCGCCTTTGCAAGCATGACGAAATACAACGCCCTCGAGATGATTACTTTACAGAAGATGTCGAGAAATGATGGTGAAAAAACACTTGATGCTTTAAAGCTCTAATCGGCATCAGGGACAATAACTGCTTGGCAAAGTCACACATTTCCGTTATTTATCCATGGCATTACGCCTACTTCAGGCGATTACACAACCATACTAAATTTTCTGCAAATAGCCTAAAGTTTACTGATTCACATTATGACCACCATCCGTGTTTGCAGTTACTTTCAAACCTATTATTGTCAATGATAGAGTAAGAACAGGGTCTTTTTACTAAAGTCTTGACCAGCTACCCCATCAAATGCACCATTTGTAATTCAGGACTTCAGTCTGTTCAACAACACAAACTTTTTGCGCACCATCACTATCAGACACACGAAACCACTATCGGCCGTTCAAACTGCTTGATGTACAAGCAGTTTCGACCATTTTATCCATTTAATAAAAAAAACGAAGCGATCCACCAATAATAAACAGTTAATAATCGCCCCAGAACCAATTGGACCGTTTCGATAAGTATTTTGGCAAATTACATCAACATAAAAAGCCAGATAATGCTAACTCAGCATTTAGCGGCTGGCATAGTTTTAACCCCAAGTGCTCACAGTACTATTAACAAAACAGATTTCAATCACAATGATAGGATTCATAATTTCTAAAAGTTGCTTCTTCGGCGTAAATTCTCCTTGAGAATGCGAATACTGCGTTGTTCATCCTCTGGTAACATTGAGATTGATTCTTCTGAAAGCGAGAGCACCTGTCTCAATAGATTCACCTTCTCTTGTTCATGTTGAGGCAATCCGGCTACGTTTGCTCCACCAGTCATCAGAGCCGCCGCAATTGATGGGTTCAGCTGAAAGACATTGTAAGAAAGATTATGACTGCCATTTACACTTAAACTAATATAGTTAGTTGAATAGTCATAAAGAGCTACAACTGAAAAGATCACATATTTTCTAAGTTAGTGCAAAGTTCCAGTACCTTGATAACCCTGAAACCTGAGACAATTGAGAAAGCTCGATTCGCGTTGAAAAATGAAGTTTTATTAGCTCAATGTCTCCTCTTATTAACACTCAAAGTTGAATAAACTTGTTTAACAAAATCCCGATTTCCACAATCGATTTTTGCCGAATCTCTGACCTAACGTTCAACGCGAAAATAGCCCTCGTAGTATAATTCATCCAACCAAGATCATGAACAAACGAAATCCCTCAAATCTCTAACTTCAAGTACACGATCGATCAAGGTAAAAAAATCTAATGATAACTTTCCCTAACAAATGCGAATGATGCCATGTTTTCAGGATGCAATAATGAGTCGGGCATTGAGACAGCACATGATATAAGTGGCTTGGCCAAAAGTCATTTCCGAAGGTAAATATAATTCCAAAAAAGCCTAAAATTTATTGAGACTGTTATCGAATCCAAACTTTCCCATCTATTCATAGATTCAGTTCTACCCCATGGTTTCGCATCAATCTTTAATGAAAAATCTAGGAGTTTGCGAATTCTTTTACGAAAAGAGTGGTGAGAAGTAATCTGGTTAAACTCTGATGAAATGCCGGATTTATTAGGCAGTGACTTAAGAGAAATGTCTTGCGCCAGCCAAACCCGGTGGGTCAAAGCGAGAAGGAGGCCATCTATCAAGACTCAAATCCTGTATGGTTCTTTGCTACTGTGAGGGAAATGAGTAGGTTCATAAGAACCGACGTCAGTAGAAAGGCTGCTCAAAAGATCTATAAAGTTCAAGGGCATCTAAAATATTTTTTTCGAACTCATTTATCACTTCTACAAAGAACCATAGGTTCCACTCAACAGGGTTTACCACTACTAAAGACAGAGGGTTCAATAAAGACTGAGGTGAATGAATGAAAAAGAGATTGAAAATAATTTAAAGAGACACTATTTTCCAAATCTGTTGATCTTCAAAGTGCTGGAAGTATTCAAGACGTGCTTGCTAATTCACTAACATTTATGAGATTAGACCACATCAAGGATCTTACTTGATCGAGAGAAGCAATGGATAAGGAGCGAGGTGGAGGTTGCTGCTGGGGTGGAATTCCTCCCGGTTGTGAGAAGGGACCTCCGACTTGATGAAGCGGTGGTGGTAGCATATGAGAAAAGCCACCTTGCATCTGAGAAGGGGATGTTTGCTGCCCTTGGGGTGGCGGCTGAAAACCCGTGTATATCCCAGGCCCTCCTAGTGATCAATTGAAGAAAAAAATGGCTTATTTCAGTGCAAACAAACTAAGAGATAAAAATATGCGCTGTAGGGGAAGATTTCAACCCGTAAAACTAAAAAATAGCAGGACTTGATAGAGACTTAGGCGGATGCCCATTCGTAAATTAGAAAATTTTCTTGCAAGAAAGGAAATAGGTGACTGATGGTTGGAACAGATAGCTTCAAAAAGAAGGAACTCGCTTGATATCCCAGAAATTACTTATATCAACCAAACTTAGAAGATTACGACAAAAACTGTAAAAGACTTTTTGCTGCAATCGAAGAAATTAACAGACATAGGAGACAATCACAATGAAGTGGGTAGCTGTTTCTAAATCTGAAAGGTCCAGAAAGTGATAGAGGATGCATTCGCCCCAATAACTGAGTTATGGAAATCGATAGCTAGGAACGTACATGAAGAGGTCGCGTCTGGCGTCCAAACTGGCTTCTAACAGAGCAGTCTACAAGGCAGACTGACGCTATTAAAAAAGTCCACACGGGTTCAATCAAAGCTATTATTAGTAATTAGCTGCTAACACGTTTTCCAATCATATCTGTAAATTAAAAAACAAAAGAAAATGGTACCAGGCTTAACTGGAAGACATTATTAAAAGATAGGCAGTGAAAGCCTAAACAAATGTTCGCTGTCATATAAAAAGCCAGACCAGACAGACGCATGGTGATAGCGGATTGCATTTCTGGCTAGAAAACTTTGAAACTATCCCGCTTCGAAAAAAAAACCTGTATCAAAGAAAACATAAATAGGCAATTCACCAGTAGGAGAATTAAGGACAATCAGAGCGAAGACCATAGAACAACAGCGTTCTCAATAAACGGTAAGTCAATACAGGATGAACATGATCACTAAGACAGCTTTTTGTTACAGAACCTAGAAAAATTGGTATTTAACATTTGAAATCCCCTGGGCCCCAGCACTCGGAGTGTCTTAGAATCCTCTCTGCTACCAGCCTGTTTTTTACATAAAGATTGGCTAAAAACTTACTTATAGTCCTTTATTTATTCCACCACATAGAAGAGCTTATCTTACAAGCTAAGGTAGGGCAACATAGCACAGGAAAGCGGATTCGATCACTTTTGGTGATGCTGTACTTCAAAACAAGTACACATGTTTCGTCCTTAGTGATGGATGTTTTGAATAAACGCTTTAGAAAAACGCAAATCAAAAGCTTGCCAGATGCATCAGGAGGGTATGCGGGCGGTTGATTTTGGAAGTGGCCTCCATTTATTTGGAAGTTTTGATGCGATCTACCAGATTCGAGGCTGGCGATCGGCTGTTCAGGAGGCATCGACGAACCAGCTCCGGAAGTTTCCGGTTTGAGGGGTGGAATCTGTTCGTGTGTACGATTTAGCATCGCTATAGCAACCTTAGGATCAACAATTTTCATCACAACCTGGGCCTAATATAAAATTAAGAAAACAATTTTCAAATCAAAGCAGAATGGGATTAAACAACAAAGTAAATGAGACTCACTTGCAGCAATGCATACGCAAGCTGTGGATTGTGAAGAAGCATAGTGCGTGCTTCGTTTGGGTTATTTTGAATGCAAAGCTTCATCTGAACCATCAGATCATACATCTGCTCTGGGGGAAGACTAGCTACGGCGCGACTAATGATTTCAGGAGCTTCTGCAGGATCACAACGGTCTCCATACGGCTGTTCAATGGGAGGACCGATGGCAGGGTTCGCCAGAGCAATTTCGGCAGAATTTTGTTCTCCAGCAGCAGCACCAACTCTTAAAGGCCTTCCGTTGAATTCAATATTCTGCAAATTTCGCAAAGCACTAGCAGCTATAGCAGCATTTGCGTATTCGCAAAATCCGTAGCCTTTTGGTTTGCCGGATTCACGATCGTATACCAGACGGAAACCGACAACAGGACCAGCCTAAACATTCGCTTATGAACATTATAAACTTACCTTTGAAAACAGTTCGATTAGTTTGTCTTCGGTTGCTTCATATGGAATGTTTCCAACAAAGATTGACCTAGCTGTCTTCTCTGCACTCTCTTTTCCCAACACTGGCTGAACCGCCTGCATGTCCGCGACTTTACCAAAAGCAATTATTTCAAATCGAAGGCTCTGGATAACACTGAAATGAACAAAAACTCATGTTATCAAAATACCACTCGCTTTGTTAAATCTTTCATTATCTTGTATAAAACTTGCTTTTCCGTTATTTTTCAATTGCCCAATGTCTTTTAAATTTTCAAATTTGCTTTGTAATTTACGCTGGACAATGCAAAAGAACAAACGTTGACAAAGGCTATTTAAAGCCCTTCGTTTTATGTACTAATATAGCACATCAAAAATAAATTTATTAGTACTGGATATGCCAGCCTTAAGGATATGACATTCTTGAAGTCCAGTTAAGCTTCAATTTCACCATTTTGAAACTCACTGATTAGTAAATTTGTTCCATGGGCAATAATCTCCTCTTTTTCATCACTGTTATATGGTCACTAAAGAATGCTCTCCTGTGAATGTGCGTTCCGTCAAACTTGAATACTTTATTAAAACTTATCAAACACACACCACCATTTACATTTAAATCGTAAAAGAAATTATTCACATCTGTTTCTATTACATCCTATATCTTAATCCGTAAATTACTTTTCTCTTGAATTTTTTTCCAACTTTTGAAAGAAATGATGTAGTTGGTCTATAAATCCTGGGTTTCGAAATGGTGCTTCCGGGACTTAATCCAAGACATTGCTGAATATCGTTATGAATTGCAAAGGTAAATATTCAGGTGCTTAGATATTAGTTGCCAATTATTTAGTAGTCCTTGCCCTTGCCTGAGGTTTTTAAAATGTTACAAATGCGAAAATTCTACTTCACGTGGTAAGTGTGGTAGTACATATTAAATTCGCTTTTGAACAGTGTTTTCGTATTTTCGATTATAGCATCACTTTTTAACTGCCATGAGAAACATTTGCTATCCTAGCTTTGTGTGAAACTAGATGAAACTTAGCCGAAATCAGAATTACACCCGAGTATCGAAGTCAAGTGTAATCTGAATGGCCTTTTCAACGAAATCGTGGAAGAGAAACAGCATCAAAATAATCCGTTCGTGTATAGTCAGAGAAAAACACTTTGCGAATAAGTAATGTTCATAAAACTCTAAAGTATCGTAACTTTTTCCTGATTTCTTTGGACTAGCATCTTTGTCCAATAATACGAGTTTGATATGCAGATTGCCAGAAATGGGGCGTAAGATTATGAAGATTGCCTAACAAGGGGATGCACTATCAGGATGACCATTTAATATATTAAATTATAAAATTAGGCTTTAAGATCAACCTCAGTTTAGAATTCTCTACTATCTTCCATTTCCAACTTCTCGTTTAAATCACTGAAGTTGCAACGGAAAGGGGAATCCCCATCGTAGGGCATTTTTCTTTCAGAAACTGAGAAAAATAGGTTCACTTTTCGGTGAAATTGCCTGTGCTACTTAAATCTAAGCTTGGTATTGCTCTATAAATAGGTTAGCTTATAAAAATCTCACATATCGATTAAAAATCCTCATGAGGGACAGTTTATCATCACTTCACAGGGTACTATTAGGTTTTCGAACCGATATTTTTAGACTCTGAATGCCTGCTCTTTTTTGAAATTACTGTTTTGAAACTTTCGTCACCGACGATATGAATCAGACCGGGCTCGTGGACTAAAAGTCAAATCAACCGAGCGTTGTGACGGTTCTGGGGTGGTTTCAACTTTGTTACCAATAATACACGATGTTTATGCACAGGCGGTGGTGTCTGGATCAGGACAATATGTTGCCAACTGGGCCACCCTAACTGCGCCTTCGCTGTAAGTTTTAATACCGCCAGGGCTTTTGATTCCTAGTGTCTGAGCTTGAAGTTTTCCAGGATTGATGATTTATGGTTGCAGTGCATGAGCTACAACATCTGACTCCTCCGAAATGCCCTACATATTGATTTCTTCTTTAGTTACATTTAAGCCATAAGCAAGACTACTACTGCTACTACTAAACGGCAGATTCGATTCGTAAGATAAATATATATATTTCAAGAAGTTATTGAGAATTCGCTCCATATGCTACCAGCCTTCCAAATTCTTTTAAGTGAAAAGATCGAAAGTAAGAGAGAGGACTTCAGTAAAAATATTGTTGTGCCATCACTACAGTAATTCTCTTCTAACGTCGGAGACCATTTTCATGGCCTTATTGGAGTTAATATCGGCTAGATTTGGGGAGTTGACAGTTTGGAGAATCAATTTATACAACTGATTTGACTTATAACATCTGTTATTATTGTCAGATATTTGCCTGTCTTTCAGGTCCTCGGCTTCTGAAATATGATACAGCTTCGCCTCGAACTCCCGTTATGCAGGCAGAAAGTCAATATGGGAAGTACATCAAATAAGATATATAATTTGTTTCTAAAATAGACAAGGTGTGATTAATACGTCTGTTCTGATTTGAAAGTTTCCTTTCGAGTGTATTTGCTGCATCATCAATCGTTTGTTTGCTTATATTGTGACTCGCACTCGAATGTTAATTTAATGTACGCGTGTAAGCGCCAGTTTGTATGACTCTGCTTCCTTCTTTATACTTTACATTTGTGTAGCTCGTACCCATCCCAATTTGAACCATGATTAAAGGAGTTCTATCTAAGGCGTTCAGAACGTAGGAAACAGTCAATAGTCGCCAAATCTGGAAAAGCAATTGCAATCAGCGGGAATGACTCATAAAGATGTCAGCCAGTGCATTTGAAAAAAGGTACCTCTTTATTAGACCTTCCGGGTAGTAAAGGGTGGTATACACAGATGCTTAGCTTTCAATATCGCTGGTTTTGAACTGAAAATCTGTGCAGATTGGGGATATATCACTCTAGGGCAAAAATGTACAAATTATCACTGGCAGTATTGTTTATCTGAGGTGTATCATGGGAACGAGTCTGGACTTAACTTTGGTTAACCAAACAAACTTCACTTCACCGAGACGTCGGATCGGACTCTAGATGACTTTTCCTTTCTAATCCCTAACTAAGTCCTGTGGGTTTGTCTAATATTTCTACCTGTCAAGTTCTTTCAATCAGTAGCGAGGGATAAGCATTTTCTACAGAATGAAACAGATATCAGATTGGCAGGACAAACAAATATCGCGTTCATTCCTCTAGGTTTCCACTACAAATATGACATAGCTCTCTTTAGGTTCTGGTGCCTTGGAAGGTCCTGAGCAGCCTGCTGATCCACACGGACATGTTGATGGACCTGCTAAAGAGCGACAAGAGACCCTAAAGTTTGGTGATTTTGATTAACACGAAGATTGCCGAGGCAGACACAAATGAAAATGCCACCAGTGAGGGCAACTTGGACTCAAACGGGACTCCTGTAGACGCAAAAAAATACTATACTCCAGTTGAGGATTGGAAATCCACCACATGCCAGGAGCACTTAATAAAACTTCAGTTTTACTGATTCACTTAGACCATTTATTCATTTCTCAGTTACCTAATATGAACACGAATGAGTGCCGATTGGGTTAACCAGGTAGAAAAATAATTTACATTTTGTAACACAAGTTAAGCCCACTTGCGAGCGAATACACCACATGCTGGCTGGCGAAGCCGAGTGAACGCGCCTACACGCGTGCACATACGCCGTTTGATTTGTTGAACTTTGAACGTTTGCAAAGGGTAAATTATTTTAAAGTAACAAAAAACTTCAAAAAAATGGGAATGCACACTAGAAAGTCTCAATGGCTCAATGGCCTCGCTCAGAAGTATGTTCGTACACCTGTTTCCAAGAGATAGTTTTGATTTCAATCACGCAAGCAATAGATAGAGAAGAACGAATTTTAAATTTCGATTTTTAAATTTGTTTACAGCGCTAATTAAGGGCACAGCTGGAGGCGGTGGTGGAGGTGGTGGTGAGGCCTAAAATAGAAGTTTCGACCTCGTCACCATGGCTACGGCTAGTGCTGAACTCGCTGGACCTCACCCCTTCACACCATCGCACAAATCTAAGGGCGTCACGTAGACCTTGCATGATTCGTATAAACAATCGAAAAATTTCTCGTCCACTTACTACAAGGCCCAGTTAAGATGTAATGGCCAAATTTGTTCCGCTTCTTCACCGTTTAACAGCTATCTGATGCAGACCTTGTGCTAGTCCTATTGGTTTTGAAATAAATATTATTAGTTATAATGGTTTTATTTAAATTAGAGCAAAAAAGGGATACAGTCAAGAGTTCGACGGGTAAAGGGGTACAGGCCTTCAGGATATCAAAACCATCTCTAGTGTTAGCGGTTTTCTACTGGTTCAACTCACAAATTTACATTATTACTGGTACCTCTTATATTGAGGGGACTTGAAAAATGAATAAGCCTCTTTTGGGAAGAGTAAGGGAGTTAAACGTGAACACAACTCCTTAACAAGAAACGTTTTGTCTGGAAGAGAAAAAATAACCATGAAAGAAAGCAGGTAAACAGGAGTAGATAACTGTCCAAAATACGATGACACAAAACGAGTGAGGTTTTACGAAGACGAAGTGCTATTAAGAGAACTTAGAATAGGAGGAGCTATCGAAGATGCCACCGTTGTAGAAGCCGGGAGACCATTGAGATTCATCTGAGAGGTGCTGAGAAGGGGATCTGAGGGTGAAACTGGTAATCTGAAGTTTAAGGACGCTCCATTTGCCGACCCCACAGTAACAGTAGCCTGTTGAGCTGGTGGAGGTGTCGTTAAACCTGGTATTAGTGATGGTAGAAAGTTGACTGATCCAGTCCCGTTGCTCGTCTGGCCAACCAGAGACTTCCGCTTGAAGTCCGTCAAAACTTCGCCATTCGACGTGGCGCATGTTTGAAGCCCAGCAAAGCTACTGGGGGCTGATAAGCTCGTTGGTGTATTCATTGAATTCGGATCAACCATCAGAGCTCCAGCTGGTATCATCCCACCACACGTCAGGAGAGGGTTGGAGATCAGAGAGGATTGGAAATCAAGAATCTGACTTTGCATCTGAAGGTTTTGCAGTGGCAAACCACTGTCATAAGTTGAGATAGGCAGCATCGGAGTCAAAGATCCCGGCGATGTTGGATAGAGACCTGACTGACATGTCAGGGGTGAAAATGGCAAACCTCGGTTCGACATTGTCTGTTGAAACACCATTGGGAGAATCGAGGCGGTTGAGGCAGTTTGAGATATGCCTCCTGTCGTGGTTGTTGATGGTAGCGTTCCATTCACTGAAAAAGTGAAAAAAAAAATAATGCCTATGATGATTTTAATCAAAGAGAATAATTCTACAACTGAAACAATTAACCCAGAAACACCGCCTTACGAGGAGTTGGATAACAACACTCTGAACGGTGTAAAACTTCATTTGTAAGTTTGCAGCAGAATTCACAGACAGGGGGAAGAGGAGCTAGTGTAGTGACCTTGAAACCAAAGAGGCTTGAATCATAGCCAGATACTTCTTGGTGTTTTCCATTATCTTCCGATCGTTTTTCCTTTATCTTCGATCTAACATCATCCCTCTGTAGACTGAAAGATCTCTGGCTCTTGACGAGTGCCTTTCGTCTGCTGTTTTTCCGAATTTTTGTTTGGGAGAAATGACCAGTCGACTGGGATTCATCATCACTCCCAAAGCTGAGTGTATGCGGGCCTGTCACAAACATAGATTACACATGACTTGGATGTAAGTACGCAGAAATATCTCGTAGGAAAGTCATAAGGGCCAGCTAACTTTTGGCGCTACCAGAAATCGACTTCCCGGCCCTTATAAGAGTATGTAAATCAGTAAATTGTGTGCAAGCGTGAATGTGCACCAGTCACTATTAATGTATTCAGCCATTCGTGACATTGACATTGCTTGCGGTTGCTACTACTTTCCATTCCCTCCCTGTCTTCTGGGTTAATGAGAGTTATTGTCCAGTGACTTTCTTGTTCTCTTTTGTTATGAGTTCAAAATGTGTACTTACAGTCAGCCATAGCGAGCTGTAGTTGATTGTAGTGCAGATTATAGACGGCGGTTTCAGCAGCCCCTACTTTAGCCTCTTCCGCCGTACTGTAGTATCGCGGAGTGATGTAATGTAATCTCAGGCTGGAGATAATGACCTGAAAGACGATAACGTGCAAGAATGCTCCAAGGCACATGTTTCGCATTTGGGGGGAGGAGGTAAGGCAGCCAAAATCTGACAACTACCTGACCAATGAAGAGTTCGATTTTGCCACCAGTTGCACAGTCGACAATATCCACAGGCAGAGCCATGTAAATCGGTGGTTCCAGTCCATTGCGTTGACAGAAATCTTCCATAATCTACGGGGTCAAAATCGATAGATTCACTACAGGGAAATCACAAGAAATGCCACACCAAGCAGCGTGCATGCGTTTCAAATTGGCGAAGCGAGCAAAGTACTGACGATTGAAACAAACCTCCTGGTATACCATGGGATTGGACTGATGCTGCTGAAGTTTCTGTTAGAAATAAATATCAGATGAGTTAATTTAAACAAAGGATTTCCTGTCCAATAATCGAGAATTGGAATGGGTATTCTTGACCATAAGTTGGATCAGCATAATCAATCTCTTAATCTATCACTTTCAATTGGCTCCGTGTTCCGACTTTCCGTCTGGAGTGCAGTGATGATTGATAAATTGGTTTTGTTAGGTGATATTGAACAAGAGGATGTAATATCCAGCCATTGCTAATCATGTAATCAATTTTTAACAAGGTTGAGCGCATTCAAATTTAAATCAGTAACCGTAATAACGGAAGCCATCGGTATTTTTTTAGAAAATTGAAGCTGAAAGCTAATCCACGCCTTGTGGTTAATCAGATGTTCACTTTCATCAATAAATCTGATTTTTTGTAGATAAGATAAACTCACGGCGAGATAGACCCAGAAATTGTAACTTGTCAACACGATAAAAACATATTAGGTAATGTTACTGCCATAGATTAGAGTTAACAATATAACGGCTAGGAGATTTTTAGTCAGTTCGATGATAAAGAGTCGGGATTTACCTCCACTGGGTGTTTTTTCTCTCTCTGAGCGGCTGCACTTCTTCCGCCAGCTGCATTCCGACGCCCAAGTCTTGTGGAACTGCTTCTGGCACATCTACAAGAAAATAGACTCGCTTAACCCCGGGATCTATGTTACATATATATTAACATTGAATCGACACCTCACCCTGTTGAACCAGACAAAATAATTGGGTTGAATCCGGCCAGAAGTGCCGCAGCTGGGTCTAGATAATAGTTGGCTGTGTTAGAGAAGTCGCCATTGAAACCCCAGTCCATCAGTTGCCTCCCAGAGCGACCAGACTGGGTGCGACCGGGTTCTCCTTTGTCTGCAGGCTTAGCCCAGGTTACTTCCACAGTCGAACCATCAATAATCGCTCCTGATCAGGAAAAAGCACAAGAAGTTAGCCAAGGGAATTCACCACAGCTGCCGCTTAGAACTTATTGGTTAAAAGATTCTCATGCACCCCCTAAAATTCCTCTGTTGCTATTGGTTCGCTAACAGATACGGGACATTTGCCCAATCGCGTTTTAAAACTATTAAATATTTCGATATAGTACTCCGGCTAAATCTAAGTACAGACCTTGCCACTGAACAGCTGATAACTGGCTATCGATTTTTAATTTTACGCAAATGAACAGCTGATTAACAGCAGCATTTCAAATTTGTGTTTACTTTTGTACATTCATTAAATATTTAAAGTAAACAAAAGCCAAAACCTGAATACATTCTGGCAGTTATGATCTTGAGCATACCCCCAATGCTGAATTGAATAGCTAGCATCAAAAAGCGCTAAATTACTTTGAAATCTGTATAATCAGAGGAAAATATTGAGTAGTTAGACTTCTAAGCCTACCATTGAGTTTGTCCAAGCACTTTTGAGCTACGTCGCGGTCTTTAAAGTGGATGAAGGCGTAGTCACTGATTTTTTTTACGCGTTCAATGGCTTGGTCTCCGGCACCACCAGCTTCCAGGAACTTTGCCCTTAGCTGTTCCTCAGTTGTACTGAGCATCAAATTACGCACGTACAGAATTCTCACCTAAACCACAATTTGAGTTTGCATATAACGCCAACAAATGAACCTACCTTTGACATAATTTCCTCATTGACTTCCC